>CM065745.1:18795317-18797817 GCA_033310375.1 Conus canariensis | reverse complement strand
GCCGGCCAGTTTTTCTTCCTCATGCTGCATTAAAAGTAGAGGGTCAGGAAAATACAAGAACACCGGTAATCTCGCCAACAGCAATAGGCAGGGACAGTGATGTTCATGTTGACAGTTGCCGGGTGAGTTGCAGTAACCTGCCAGAGCCAGTTGCGGAAATCCCGTGCGTGCATGAGGGAGAGAGCGAGGGAGGGATGGAGAGAGAGTGTACATATAATGAAAACAAACCTTTTTCTTTTTTGTTATGGAATGTTCATGGCATAAAGTCAAAACTTGCCGATCCAGATTTCTTTTCATTTCTTTTTAAGTTTGATTTTGTCTGTCTTGTTGAAACGTTTCTTGATGAGTGGAAGTTTGATCATCTATTTTCTGACTATGATGTGTTCTGCAAACCTGCTGTCAAATTCAGTAGACAGGGGAGAGCATCAGGTGGAATTGTTTGTTTGATTAAGAAAGAGTTATCTCCCTTTGTAAAAGCTATTGATGTCAACCACTCCAATTTTTGTCCATTCATAATTGACAAAAAATTATTTGGAACAGACAAAGATGTTTTGTATTTTTGTTGCTACATTCATCCGGAAAATTCTCCTTTTTACACCTTTTTTGATGTTGAAAATGGAATCAGTTTACTTGAAGATTGTTTGATAGAATGTTTGTTAAGAAAAGATGTGTATGTCATAATTAATGGAGACTTGAATAGCAGAACATCCAATATTTCTCAGGATTTTTCGGGAAAAAACATTTTTGATAGTCAATGTGATAGTCATTCTCTCAGTATAAATCGTAATTCTGAAGACTGTACATTAAATAATTATGGAAAGCTGATGCTAAATGTATGCACTGCCTTTGATTTGTGTATTCTTAATGGGGTATGTAATGGCGACCTTGAAGGACGCTATACATACATATCTGATTCTGGCTGCAGTGTTGATGATTACTTTATTCTTTCAAGCGATCTTCTTGCTTTGGTATATGACTCATGTAAATTTCAAGTTTTAGACCGCATAGACTCAGATCACATGCCTGTTTCTTTCATTGCTGTTTTTCCGAAGGAAAATGTTGTTGTCAATAATGAACAAGAAAATCATGTTATAGAGAAACTTGTATGGAATAATGATTGTGCTAATCGATTTCAAGAACTATTATGTAGCGTAGATGTTGTTAGAAAAATTGAAAATGCCATAGATATGATACAATCCGACGTAAATGAAGCTTTGAACATGTTTAATGAGTGTGTAAAGGAAAGTGCTAAGTGTATGAAGAAGCATATACGTGTCAATAGAAATCACAGATGTGATGATTGGTATGATAAAGAGTGCCGAATTAGTAAACTAAAAGCTAGAAAATTATTAAGAATTAGCTGTCGTACTCATGATCCACAAGATAGAGTGGCTTATTGTATTGCAAGGCGAGAATACAAAAAATTGTTAAAAAGAAAGGAGAAAGAGTATAATAAGTTCTTAATAGATAAGTTGATTTCCTCAGTTAAATGCCAAAAAGGCTTCTGGGAGACTGTTCGGAAAGTATCTTTCAAAAGAAAACAACCGAAGAATAAGATAACTAGCGATATTTGGTTTCATCATTTCCAAAATTTGTTAGAACAGAATGTTAGTGACAGTGTTAATGAAGAAGTGGTGGATGCTGATGTAGATAGTTCATTTAATCGTCCAATATCCATGGAAGAGGTTACTTTAGCTATTAGAAAACTAAAAAATGGCAAGTCAGCTGGCCCGGATGGTCTTATTGGAGAATTATTTAAACACGCAACACAGCAGGCTGTGCTATTTTTTCATAAATTATTTAATAAGTTATTTAATGAGGGCTTGTACCCTGATAATTGGTGTGAATCAATTATTTTGCCTATATTTAAAAAAGGAGATGTGGACAATCCCAATAATTATAGAGGAATTTCCCTTAGTGACATTAGCAGTAAACTATTTGGAATGATTATTAATAGGAGAATACAAGAATGGGTTGATGAGAATAATATAACCGGGGAACAGCAAGCAGGATTCAAAAAGGGTTATTCGACCGTGGATCACATGTTTACTTTGTTGGCACTTATCCAAAAGCAGTTTTCTCGTAATCGTAAGCTATATGTTGCTTTTATAGATTTCCAAAAGGCATTTGATTCAATCAATAGAAATATACTTTGGCCAATACTACAAAAAAATGGTATATGCGGTAAACTCTATAGGTGTATTAAAAGCATGTATAATGTTGTCAGAGCTAGAGTCCGTTGTGGAGGTAAACTGACAGATTTTATTAACTGTACAGCTGGGGTCAGACAAGGAGATGCATGTAGTCCAGTTTTATTTTCTTTGTTTATAAATGAACTAGCTATAGAAGTTATCAATAATGGTAGACATGGTGCCTTGTTGTCTCTTGATACCTTAGAGTTGTTTATTCTCTTATTAGCTGATGATATTATTTTGATATCAGAAACGCCTGTCGGTCTGCAGACTCAGTTGAATAATTTACGACGTGCTGCTGGTACACT
>CM065745.1:18785317-18787817 GCA_033310375.1 Conus canariensis | reverse complement strand
TCATAATCATCATCATCATCATCATCATCATCATCACTACCATTATCATCTTTATCATTACCATCATCATTATCAACAATTATTGTGGAATGACTAAATCGCTATCATCATCAATCATCATCATCATCTTTACCATCCTTGTCATCATCCTCATCCTCCTCCTCCTCATCATCATCATCATCTTTACCATCCTTGTCATCATCCTCATCATTATCAGTTGTAGAAATGACCCAAATCACTATGTTTGTCCCCATGCGCAACTCCTACACTGAACTGAGCATGTTACGAACAGCAAGTCTGCAGAATCACCTGGCAGCATGTGAATCACAACTGAAGACCTGTCGATCCACAGCGACGACAGGAAAGCTGACGTGAGGCTGGACATGTGACAAAACTCTCCTAGCAACGCCCTCCAAACAACAAAATCCGGAGGAGGGGAGACAAGGGACGCAGACAACGGCACAACAAGCCAAGGCAAGGGAGACAACAACATGACAGAGTGACCGAGGAAAACCAGTGCCACTACCCACAAAGTCCGAGAGGTGGAGACAGATGGCAGTCACCCCCACACAACTGGTGAGATCCACAACCAGTGAAGGTAACGGTTGGTATGAAAGAGAGAAAAAGAACCAATGAGGAAGACAGAAAGAGAAAGAGCCCAGACACCAAGCTACGTGCTAAAAAAGAGGAAAGCGGGGTGTCCACCTGTACACAGGTGACTACTTTTTCACCTTCCACCCCTCTCCGGTGTACAGGGAGAGCTGCAGCTGTCCTGACCCTGCACAGGCCAGGACCCTCTCCACACATGCACCAGGGAGGAAAAAAAAAAGAAAAAAAGAAAAAAAAGAAAACTGAGGATGAAATATTTCTTTTCTTCTTCATTCCTCCAATACAAACTCCTGGTGTTTGCCATCGGTGAGATTTTTTTTTGCACAGGTGACCCATCCCCTTAACCCATGAAGGCTGCCATATTCCATGTTCAGGGATGACAAATGTTTGATATGGACAGCTTTTTCACTCAGAAGCGTCATGAGCTCTGTCGGTCCCTGTCAACTCTGGCGTGTCAGTCCAGTCCTCATGTGTCCGTTCTATCGACCCCGCTCTGCCGATCAAGTCCTGAGGCAACTCGGCAGAGGAGACACTGCACAGTCACAAAGTCTCTTCAGTAGCACCTCTTCCAGCATGCACAGGACACCACCCAACTGAAACCCTACTGGGGGCCCGAATAGCTCAGTTGGTAGAGCGCCGGCCTCGTGATCCTGGGGTTGCGGTTCGAATTTCGGTACTGGGGGATTTTTCCCTCGAGTTAACATTGGTTCTGACTCCATTCCCCATACAGTCCTTCGAATGAGACTATAAACCGAGGTGCCGTGTGTGAACGCACGCACAACATCTTGCACACACGTAAAATCCCATCACCAACTTTCGGAAGAGAAGGCCAGTTTGGCCGTTGGTATGGATGACACGTTACACATCACATGCACCTTCCCTGAAGATGGAGTATGGCTGCCTTAATGGTGGGATACACACACAAAACTCCACTGCCTGTCTATACAGGCAGTGTCCGCAGGAGTACCAGCCTGCGTACGCAGAAAGAAAGAAAGGAAACCCTTCTGAAAGACTATAATGGCTTTGTTTCCAAACAAAGTGACTGAGGGCGGAAAATGAAGAAAAAATTAGAAAGAGAGGGGATTAGTTACCGCCAAGGACACAGACAAACAAGGTACAGGACAAAACAAAATGCATTTCCACCTCTTGGGTCTTCTTCAAGCAGAAGCAAATAACATTTAGGACAGTGAAACCAAAGAGCGAGAAACCACTTATCTTCTCATATTCGGCGCAAGATCAAAATGGCCGCTAGATGAAAACGAGGCCGCCTAGGAGGGGATCATGTGAGCCGAAATAGTAAGGGGGGAGGAGGGAAAGGGGTGGGGGGTGTCTTTAGAACCTTTCTCTCCCCACCCCCCACCCCCCCACCCCCCCACCACCCCCACCCCCATCCTTTCCCTTTATTATTTCGGCTCCCATGATCCCCTCCTGGGCGCCCTTGTTTTCATCTAGCAGCCATTTTGATCTTGCACCAAATATGAGAAGATAAGTGGTTTCTCGTTCTTCGTTTTCACTGTCCTAAATGTTATTTGTTTTAGCCTGAAAAAGACCCAACAATCGTCCAAATGTATTGTGTTTTGTTCTGTACCTTGTTTGCCTATGTCCTTGGCAGGCAACTAACCCCCTCTCTTTCTGAATTTTATAATGGCTTTGTCGCAGAGCCAGCATGAGTGAACCACCTGCTCCAGAGAATCCCACCATACCTCTCCAACAACAGTCTCCATGTTCTTGCTGACACCGTTTTCTTTGAAGATGAACTTGTCATGAGCATGGGTGTGGAGCAGAAATTGGAACTGAGGTCACGATCAGCAGGGCAGAGAAAGGGCCACAGAATCTGTAACCTTCTTTTGTAACGGTAATCAGTGAGGACCAGGATGATACGACGACGCTG
>CM065745.1:18780990-18782717 GCA_033310375.1 Conus canariensis | reverse complement strand
AAAATACGGGCAACGAACAGGGAGCATAGAATAGGGGAAAAGGAACATGGACCCAAGAAATACGGGGCAACAGGAACATGGAGCAGTAAAAATCGGGGAACGGGAACGGAGCCCGTGGGAATAGGGGGCAACAGGAACAGGGAGCAGTAAAAATCGGGGCAACAGGAAATGGAGCGTAAAATAAGGGCAACAGGAACTGGAGCAGTAAAATACGGGGCAACAGAACATGGACCGTGGAATCGGGGCAACAGGAACATGGAGCAGTGAAATAGGGCAACAGAAACAGGGGCAGTGGGAAAATCGGAGCGACGGGAACATGGAGCAGGGGGAATACGGGGCAAAGGAACAGGGGAAGTAGGAATAGGGGGGCAACAGGAACATGGACAGTGGATACGGGGCAACGGGAACATGGAGCAAAAAAAATGGGGGAAAGGAACATGGACGTGGAAAAGGGGGCAACGGGAACAGGAGCAGTAAAATAGGGGGCAAAGGAACATGGGGCAGTAGAAAAACGGGGAAACGGAACGGGAGCTGGGAATACGGGGAAACAGGAACATGGGCAGGGGAAAAGGGGCAACGGAACATGGAGCAGTGGAATAGGGGGAAAACGGGGAACTGGAGCAGGGGGAATAGGGGGAAAACGGGAAACATGGACAGGGGAAATTGGGGGCAACAGGAACATGGAGCGGGGAAAATAGGGGGCAACGGGAACATGGACAGTAAAAAATACGGGGAAACCAGCCAGGACAGGGGGGAAACGGGGCAAAAGGAACATGGAGCAGTAGGAAAGGGGGCAACAAAAACATGGGCAGTGAAATAGGGGCAACGGGCAGGGAGCAGAGAAATACGGGGAAAAGGAAACATGGTCGTAGGAATACGGGGCAACAGGAACATGGTGCAGTAGGAATACGGGGCAACAGGAACATGGAGCAGTAGAAATACGGGGCAACAGGAACATGGAGCAGTAGGAATACGGGGCAACAGGAACATGGTGCAGTAGGAATACGGGGCAACAGGAACATGGAGCAGTAAAAATACGGGGCAACAGGAACATAGAGCAGTAGAAATTTGGGGCACTGGAATATGGAGCAGCAGATATACAGGGAACATGGGGCAGTAGATATACAGGGAACATGGAGCAGTAGATATACAGGGTACTGGGAACATGGAGCAGTAGATATACAGGGTACAGGGAACATGGAGCAGTAGATATACAGGGTACAGGGAACATGGAGCAGTAGATATACAGGGTACAGGGAACATGGAGCAGTAGACATACAGGGTAAAGGGAACATGGAGCAGTAGATATACAGGGTACATGGAACATGGAGCAGTAGGTATACAGGGTACAGGGAAACGTGGAGCAGTAATATACAGGGTACAGGGAACATGGAGCAGTAGATATACAGGCTACAGGGAAACATGGAGCAGTAGATATACAGGGTACAGGTAACATGGAGCAGTAGATATACATGGCACAGGGAACATGGAGCAGTAGGTATACAGAGTACAGGGAACATGGAGCAGTAGATATACTGGGTAAAGGGAACATGGAGCAGTAGATATACAGGGTACAGGGAACATGGAGCAGTAGATATACAGGGTAGAGGGAACATGGAGCAGTAGATATACATGGCACTGGGAACGTGGTGGAGCAGCGGAATTACATGGCAATGAGAATATGAAACAGTAAAACTACAGTTACTTTCAAAGTGAGGTGACAGCAG
>CM065745.1:18763490-18765990 GCA_033310375.1 Conus canariensis | reverse complement strand
GAGAGAGAGAGAGAGAGAGAGAGAGAGAGAGAGAGAGAGAGAGAGAGAGAGAGAGAGAATCTGCGTTTGGGAAAACCGAGTATTACGGATTTCTTTTTTTTTTTTTTTTTTTTTTTTTAGTTTTTTTTTTTAGTGTAAAACATAACAAAAGTGTCATAAGTTGCGTTTCGAAGCACTGGACAGAAAATAATTAAAGAGAGCCATTTTTTAGAATAGGTGGTAGAAGGTGTGTGTGTGTGTGTGTGTGTGTGTGTGTGTGTGTGTGTGTGTGTGTGTGTGTGTGTTATTCATTTAAAAAAAAAAAAAAAAAAAACCTGTCAACACGAGCGACAGGAATCGGAATCGGGGTCTCCAGATCCACATGGGATGGAGTTTTCTCCCCTCTTTTTGTTGTGGAGCAGGCAATACAGCCAATTCAAGTCCCGAGCGCGCCATGCACACTGCTGACACAACACACAGGCCCAACACACCAACAACAAAGTTGTCCCTTGCAAAATTCTGCGGGAAGATCCACTATGATAGTAAAACTACAGCATAATGGGGAGGGGGGAGGGGGGAAGAATGTGTGTGGCACTATATCAGGGCGGTTACACGCTTTCCCCTGGACCAGAGCGGTCTGAATTCCACAGACATTCCATTGTGACCGATGACGTTCCATAACCCTGCACTGGAGCCGTTGGCGATGCGGCCACACGCCACGATCAGGAGTGTGGACTAACACACTGTGTCATCCATGTAAGCGGTCTGAGGCCTGCCATAGATTTCAGCCAGCATTAATGCAAAACTGAACATTGACCAAAAGAACAACTCCCCATCAATCATTGCCCTTGTTTGGGGGGATCTTCACCCATGAAATCACTAACAATCTTCAAATACATGACCGGCACATTTCAGGCCTTTGCACTAACCAGTGACTCTATCTTTGCGCCAGCTGAAAGAGCCCGCAAAAATCCCATTCCTTTGATCTTAATCTGCTTGAAACCACCTGGCTTGATGATGGGCATATGAAAGAAAATGAGGAGAATCAACTTTCACACACAATAAACATTCTCAAAACAATCCAGTTGCGCCAGTCTGTAAATACTCGACACCTTAAGCATGGCCTTGGACACACACACCCCAACACACACACACACACACACACACACACACAGCTAACAGCCATCAGGAAAATGGGGGTTAAGCTGAGGACCCCAAAAGTTTTTCGAGGGGGGGGGGGGGGGGGGGAACAAAAAACAAACAAACATGGCTAACAGCCATCAGGAAAATTGGGTTAAGCTGAGGACCTCAAATGTGTGTGTGTGTGTGTGGGGGGGGGGGGGGGGGGGGGGCACAATAAAAAAAAAAAAAACATGGCTAACAGCCATCGGAAAATTGGGTTAAGCTGAGGACCCCAAATGTTGTCCCTCGGGGTGATATCTGTTTTCCCTATTTTTACAAAGGATCTCAATTGTTTGTTTGTTTATTTGTTTGCTTTTGTTTTTGGTGGTAGTTGTTGTTGTTGTTTTTTTCCTCGCATTTTCCGAAGGAAAAGAGTTATTATTGATTATCCCTGAAAGGATCGAACCCGCTTTCCCTATTTTTTGTGGAGGAAACCAATTATTATCCTTAAGGGAAAACAAAGACAATGGGGAAGCAGCAGTGGCATTCGGGATCACAACTATGTTCCCTATTTACCGAGTCGCTTCGCGCTTGTCGCAGTAAAGAGCGACCAAGGCTGTCTTTCCTGCTCCAGACCTTTTCTTCACGTTAATTCCTGTCGCTCTCAGAAAAACAGGGAAACACAGTTACTACCCCGAGGAAGATAGAAAATTATAACAGTTACCTAGGGGGTAGGGTGGGTGGAGGGGGTTGGCAAAACATTAATAACCTCAGGAAAACAGGAGGGGGGGGGGGGGTTGGGACAAACAGTTGTGATCCCTTGGAAAACAGTTGTGATTTCAGGATAATTGTTTTCTTCTTTTCACCTTTTGACCCCCTCGAGGACCATAGCTGTGTTTTCCTGAGGAAAATTGCTATTACCACCTTTAGACAATATCATGCTCCCATAGCGCCGGCTTCGTCGCTTACGCTTGCACGTTCCAAGCCATGCCGAGCACTTCCGGACCGTTTCGCGGGCCCCCCTGCTTCTGACGTGAGCCGTTCCGGTCTGTTTCAAAGTGAGGCGACTGAAGGCGGAAATTGAAGCAAATTTTTAGAAAGAAAGGATATCGTTTCCGCAAGACATTCCAGGCGAACAGATTGTCATGTAATCGGTTTGTCTGTAATGTCGTTCTGGTCTGTTTCTACGGGGCCGCATTCCGCATTCTACGTAACAGCATGCCGCGCCGTGCCGTGCCGTGCCGTGCCGTGCCTTGCCGCGCCATGCCGTGCAGTGCCGTGCCGTGCCGTGCCGTGCCATGAAGATTGTGTGTTCCAGTTATATTGCCATTGTTGCGTGGCGATTTTGGTGTTGGTGTTGCGAGCAGCATTCACGTGGAGTTATGGGCGTGTCAGGACC
>CM065745.1:18735990-18758490 GCA_033310375.1 Conus canariensis | reverse complement strand
CACCACAACCACCCCCTCCCCATTTCCAACAACCACCCCCTCCCCATTTCCAAATCTCCTTCACGTGAAACTACACGTTTAATGTATAACTGTTGGATACAAAAAATAATTAGCCAGTATAGCTAGAAGTCACAAATCATTTTATACTATTACTAAAACTTGTTAACTTGTTCTTGACAGTAGTTTGTTTTTCATGCTCGTGTCGCGTTCTGTGTTACACTCACAATACGTCTTCACCTGGAATTCATGAACTATTCAAACTCGTCGAACTAGGTCTTTCGTCTTCTTTTTTTTTTTTTTTTCATTTTCTTTTTTGTTTTTGCTTCCTTTTTTCTTTTCTTTCTTTTTTTTTTTTTTTTTTCTTTTTTTTCTTTTTTTTTTTTTTTTTTTGGGGGGGGGGGGGTTAGTTCTGTTGGTCTTCCAAGTACGAGACGCATTTGATTAGATAATAATAGTACTGGCAGCATCCTTAGATACAGGTTTTCTTTTTCCTTTCTTTTCCTTCGCTCTCTTCTTCCTTCCTTCTTTCTTTCTTTCTTTCTTCCTTTCTATCTTTCTTTCTTTCCTTCCTTCTTTATTTCTTTCTTTCTTCCTTTCTATCTTTCTTTCTTTCCTTCTCTTTTCTTTCTTTCTTCTTTCTTTCTTTCCTTCCTTCCTTCTTTCTTTCTTTCTTCCTTTCTATCTTTCTTTCTTTCTTCCTTCCTTCTTTCTTTCTTTGTTTCTTTCTTCTCCCTCCCCTCCATATCCCTCCCCTCTCCTCTTCTTGTCAGAAAATATCTGCTAAGTGTGCTAGACCAAATCCATTATTACAGTTAATTGGAAGTGCATGATAATGTTTCAAACAAAATATATGTATGTGTGTATGAGTGTATGTATGCATGCATGCATGTATGTATGTATGTATGTATGTGTGTGTATGTATGTATGTAATGTATGTGTGTGTATGTATGTATGTGTGTATGTGTACGTTTATGTGTGTATGTACGTATGTATGTATGTATATATGTACGTACGTAAGTATATGTGCTGTCTGTATGCATGCATGCATGATGCATGTATGTATGGATGTATGAATGTATACTCAGAGGCATAAAAAACGCGAAAAAATAGAGACAGTGCACGATTGTTCACATTGTGAACAGGACGTAAGCAATGTCGCTGTCACGTGCAACATTAGCAGTACGTGGTGTCTTGGCCGGTTGTAACCTCGTAACAGTGGGTGAATGTTGCCGGGTCAGCGTTTTTGGCACGAGGAGTGCATTTGCCATGTGGACTACCTACGCCACGTGCATCAATGTGAATTGCAACTCAATGTGGCCCCGATTGTGGGGCTAGAAATTTCCAAACCCCAAAAAGTTCAAATTATCCCTTCCAGCGGCGCCAACATAATGCCGAGACTTTCTCGTCAAGATCGTTGCATAGCAATGGGGCAACTGCAGGCCGGGGTTCCAATGAGGCAGGTCGCTATCGCATTCGGAGTCCACATTTCCACCGTCTATCGCTTTCTGGACTGCTTTCAAGTAAGAAACACCACTGATGACAGACCGAGGAGCGGCAGACCGAGGGTCACCACAGCAGCCCAAGACCGCCATCTTCTGCGTCAGCATCGACGGGAGCCTTACCAAACCGCTGCCAACACAGCCAGGAACACCGTCAGCAACCATGGCAGGCCAATCAGCAGCAGGACCGTGCGTCGCCGACTGAACACAGTTGGTCTCCAATGCAGGCGTCCAGCCCGGCGACCTATCCTGACACTCCAGCATCGCCAGAACCGTATGCAGTGGGCACAGATCCACGTGCATTGGCGCCATCGGGACTGGGGCCGAGTCCTCTTCAGTGATGAAAGCCGGTTCTGCGTCGACCCAGGCGATGGCTGCATCCGGATCTGGAGAAGAGCGGGGGAACACTTCACGGATGCCAACATCACCGAAAGGGACACATGGGGTGGTGAAAGCATCATGATCTGGGGGGCTATCGGCATGAATCGCCGTATTGGGCCAGTCATCTTCCAGAATGTGGGTCCAGGACGTGGTAACGGGGTCACTGCTGTTCATTACATCGACCAAGTCCTGAGGCCCCACATCCTGCCGCATTTCCAGCGGCATCCACAGAACCTGTTTCAGCAGGACAACGCAAGGCCGCACACTGCCCGTGCTACGCAGAACTTCCTGAGGCAGAACAACATCAATCTGCTGCCTCACCCAGCCCGTTCTCCCGACCTTATCCCAATAGAGCATTTCTGGGATGCCCTTCAGAGGCAGTTGAACCAGCTCAAGCCCAGACCCCAGACAGCAGCTCAGCTTGCTGTCGCTGTGGGCCAGGTGTGGTGGCAAGTCCCCCAGAGGCAGACCAACACTCTAGTGCGCTCGATGTACCGCAGGTGCACAGCTGTGATCAATGCTCGAGGTGGTCACACCAGATACTGACATTCTGCTGTTAACACAGGGTCAAGGTCAAGTTCATGTGACCTTATTTTCTACCAGAATGAACTTTGAAAGGACACTTTTGTGGTGTTTGATTGCTTTTTCTCACTTTCTATTACCAGTTCAAAGGAATCGTTGGTCAAATTACATCCAAATTTCTATACAGTTTGTTTTCGCGTTTTTTATGCCTCTGAGTATATATGGCTTGACCTCTGTGTGTGTGTGTGTGTGTGTGTGTGTGTGTGTGTGTGTGTGTGTGTGTGTGTGTGTGTGTGTGTGTGTGAGCGAGCGAGCGAGCGAGTGAGTGAGTGAGTGAGTGAGTGAGTGAGTGAGTGTGTGTGAGCGTGTGTGTGTGTGTGTGTGTGTGTGTGTGTGTGTGTGTGTGTACGTGTGTGTGTGTGTGTGTGTGTGTGTGTGTGTGTGTGTGTGTGTGTGTGTGTGTGTGAGAGAGAGAGAGAGAGAGAGAGAGAGTGTGTGTGTGTTGTTGTTGTTGCTGCTGCTGTAGTTGTTGTTGTTGCTGTCGTCGTCGTCGTCATTGTTGTTGTTGCATTTGTTTTTAGGAGGTGGTGAAGTATGAGAGTAGGAGGAGGAGGAGGAGGTTAAGGGATGCATATTAGTGTGTGTGAGGGGGGGGGGGGGGGGGAACAGACAGGGGGTAGGTAGGAAGGGGAGTTTCACAGCCTGACACAAAAGAATGTTTTCTTTCTTTCGGTGCCAACACTATATCGCTATCTGCTACACCTTTCACTTGTTTGTTGTAAACATGAAGACTTTTAAACATATTCAAACGGGAGCATGGAATAGAGGTGTGAACGTGTGTGTGTGTGTGGTGTGTGTGTGTGTGTGTGTGTGTGTGTGTGTGTGTGTGTGTGTGGTGTGTGTGGAGGGGGGGGGGAACGGAGGTGGTTGTTTTTTTATAGTTGGGCGTGGGGGTCTAGAATCCTTGCACACCCCACCCCACCCCCACCCCCTAGCCCTTTAATCCTTCACAAGAGAAAAAAAAAAAAAAAAAACGCTGAACGACTGCCCACTGTACTCATCATCACTCTCTAACACCTTGACTGGCTTAGAGTTGAAGAACTCCCCCCCCCCCCTCCCCCACCTCCTTCCCCCCCCCCCCCAACCCCGCCCTTCCTCACCCCCCACCCCGCCCTTCCTCACCCCCACCCCTTCCATCTCAGCACCCCGTCACCTAGCAGCCCTCTCCCCCCAACCCATCCCCCACCCCCACTTAACTCCCGCTCCCCTTCGTTAAAAAAAACACAAACAAACAAAACAATGGCGGAACTTCAGTTAGTTATTACTACGTAGACTAATAATAGCTGCAAAATAAGGCGACTGCTGGCGGAAATGTAAACAAATGTTGAAATTTGTTTGTGATAACTCCACAAAATATGAGCGAACGAATCACAAGACAAAACACGACGCGTTTCGACCTCTTAGGTCTTCTTCAGGCAAGATTAAAAAAAACATACAAGTTTAACCCACTCAGGACAACGAAACTGAAGAACGAGCACTCACTTATCTTGTCAAATTCGGCACCAGATGGGTGTTGAATACTCATGATGTTAAAAAGGGCTGCTTCATGGTACGATTACTGGGATTCGAACCCATTACAGAAAGATAAAGAAAAAAAGAGAAAAAGAACAGACAGTAACGACTAAGGGCCACAAAGCGGCTGGCTTCAATGAGAAAAGGAAATATTATCTCTGCGCCCGATCTGTTTGTATGTAAAGCTCGAGCTATGCTATGCCAAGACTTGACTTTCGGTCCTGAGCCCTGAGGCTCATGGCCGTTGCTATGGAAACCTGGAATCTAAGCAGCAGCAAACTCGGCGGTTCGTCTGTTTGCGCTTCCCTTAAGAGCTCCCTCTCTCCCCCCCCCCCCCCCAAACACACACCTGCAACCCGTCGCTCGTCCCCCCCCCCCCCCCCCTTTTTTTTCCCCCCCCTAAAACTCTCTCTCTCTCCGCACTCTTTCTCCCTTCTTTAATATGTTCGCGAAGGGCTTGACTACGTTTTCATCCACCCATGTTGGTTTGTGGTGAGTCTGTGTATCAGTAAGACCACGGGATGGGGAGGGGGGGGGAGGGACAACTGAATCGATTTCAACGAAACTTGACGGAAATAACATGCCGTTAAATTCAACAACCCACGCTCACGTCCAGACCTATAAATGATATGCGATGACTTCCGGTTTGTAAGCAAACGAGACTCGATGATTTTCCTCTCCTTCAATTGATAAGAATGACATTCGTCAAACTGTGTGATACGCTGATGAGCACGCTATGTCAACGACAACAAGTCTGGCAGAGCAGCAGTCATCTCCCTGGTTGACTGCCAGTTCTTAGTATGGACCAAGAAGGTGAAGAACTCTTCCTGCAGAAGCAAACAAACAAACACAAAATCATTACTTATATGGTGAGTCAAAATGCCGCTTAGAAAAACCCACCGCCTTGCCTTAAGGCTGTGTCAGGCCAATTGACATAGGCTACATCAAACTGTTGTTTACGCTCTGCGCAGTTATGCGGGGATTGTCTTCAGTTGTGACAAGCTCCTAGCATAAGATTATTGGTCTCCAAAATCCCCCGAAGTCGGAGTGTGGCTGCCCACGTGGCGGGGTAATCAAAAACGGTCACACACGTAATGTTCTCATCCCCAGCTGATGCATTTGTACCATAGTGTTCAGGTACTTTGGCTGTTCGGATGATACCTGGAGTCTTTTAGCCAGGGTACGATAACAAGAACAACAGAATAATCCGATGGTTCAAAAACGCACATTAGCTACAGTCCAGTTATGATCAATCGGGCGGTAGTTACAGGGAGAATTTCAATGGTTTTCAATGGAGTAGGACCTCCACAAACCGGAAATGTAATCGCAAATCACGTGGGTCGTGACGTCAGAGAGGGTCGCTGAATTCAACAGTGTGTGCAGAAAGGCGGGCAGGCAGGACATGACATCTCAACGTGGATCTGGATCAAAGGCTGGATCCGTTTTCGTTTCTCATTGTACTCCCAGTTCTTATAGAACAGGGAGAACTTCAGAATGGGAACGAAGAAATGCTGTCTGTGTGTCTGTCTGTCTGTGTGTCTGTCTGGGTGTCTGTGGTCAAAATGTGTTCCACTCGCTCCAGACAAAACTACTGGGCCGATCTTTCTGAAAATTTGTAGGTATGTTCATTATGGGCCACGGATGATGCCCGATGTTTTAGTTTACCGCTATAGCCGTTACTAACGGCTGTAACGGCCTGTAACGGTTTTTCTTCTTTACGGAATATCTCAGAAAGTACTTGGCCGATCTTTGTAAAAATGAGCGGGTACGTTCATTATGGGTCACGGATGATGTCCGATGTTTTAGTTTACCCCGTTATAGCCGTTACTAACGGTGTAACGGCCTGTAACGGTTTTTCTTCTTTATGGAATATCTCAGAAAGTACTTGGCCGACCTTTATGAAAATTAGTAGGTATGTTCATTATGGTCACGGATGATGCCTGATGTTTTAGTTTGCCCCGTTATAGCCGTTACAAACAGTTGTAACGGCCTGTAACGGTTTTTCTTCTTTATGGAATATCTCAGAAAGTACTTGGCCAGTTTATAAGCGGTTTGGATGATCTTGTGACAAATCGGAGCCTCTGTCCATATGTAAGTGATGTAATGCTGAAAATGGATTAAACAACCGTTAAAAACCGTTATTCTGCCGTTATTTCTTATATATAGGTGGATTTTAATGAAATTTGGTATATAGAAAGGTTATCACACACAAATGGCACTTCTATATAGTGTTTCAAAATTTGACCGTTAAAAACCGTTATTCTTGACATATTGTCCGATTTGGATGAAATTTGATATGTACACAGGCTTTAGCCCAGTGAGGACTAAAGTACCGGTTTCAAAAGTGTATATCAGTTATATAACCGTTAAACCGTTATTTTGCCGTTATTTTTTATACATTGGTGGGTTTTAATGAAATTTGGTATATAGAAAGGTTATCACACACAAATGGCACTTCCATGTAGTGTTTCAAAACCTGACCGTTAAAAACCGTTATTCTTAACATATTGTCCGATTTGGATTAAATTTAGTATGTACACAGGCTTTAGCCCAGTGAGGACTAAAATACCAGTTTCAAAAGTGTACATCGGTTAAATAACCGTTTAAAACCGTTATTTTGCCTTTATTTCTTATCTCACAAAGCACTTGGCCGAATTATAAGCGGTTTGGAAAACTGGGGGTACGTTTATATGCTTCGCATCTTGTTTTCTTTAAAATTGTGAGGCAGAAGATTCTTTTCGACATTTTCGTAAATCTCTAAAGAAAAAAACAACAAAAAAAAAACGCATGGAACTCGAAATGGGTGGAGGGAGTGGGGGGGGGGGGGTGTCAGAGGGAAGAGAGAGGGAGGGGGGGGGGGAGATTAGATGCATTGATATCCACAAACTAATGAAATTGATTCAATACAGCCCACACATTAAGGATGAAAGGTTAAAGTTCCCATGACCTATTCACCGTAGGGGCTATGATCTGTGAGAGATTCACCGTATTTAGGGCACAGCGTGAAGGAATGCGGAGCCCATCCCTCTCCTTCTGCTGCCTTTCACCTTTCCTGATTAAAACCAGGAACCTATTTCCGGCTGGGTGGACACAGAGGAATTTCAAGCCGGAAAAACAAAATCTGACCCCACGTGTGATTCCATCTCACGACCGCCAGCTTCATCAGGCAAATGCCCCACCCACAGACACACACCTACCTACCCAAGGCTCTACCCACTGGACTGCTGCATAGGCCCCTCCGGTCCCGATGTAGTGAGCATGATAACACCCTTAACAGGAACACAGGAGAGAAGACAAGATGCAAAGCATATAAACGTACTCCCAGTTTAGATCTATCTTGAATACGCGTGTAAAAAAAAAAAAAAAAATTTAAAAAAAAAGTCACAATCAAACTTACGTCATAATCAAAAAAAAAGAAGTCACAATCAAACATGCGTCATGATGTAGTTCCCCACTTAGATAAGAAATCAGCGAAGTACTTTCAGAACTATTCCATAAAGATGAAAAACCGTTTTGGGCCGTTATAGCCGTCAGTAATGGCTATTCTGGTAAAATAAAACATCAGGCATCATCCGTGACCTATAATGAACATACCTACAAATTTTCAGAAAGATCGGCCCAGAAGTTTTGTCTGGAGCGAGTGGAACACATTTTGACCACGGACAGACTGACAGACAGCATTTCTTCGTTCCCATTGTAAAGTACTCCCTGTTGTATAGTGGTACCCAAATGGTGACTAAGAAAATGAGGAGTCGTTTAAGTACAAAGCAGCTTCCGTGTGTCTTTAACAGTTCTGGAGATGTGTCTATAGATACGCAATGGTTGGGAGTAAGGTATGACAGATTAGGACGGCGATTCGACCTCGGTGGAACACTTCCCTCTTTCGATGCCCCTCTAGTTTGCTCATTTCATTTATTCACTATGTATGTATGCAGTCATTCATGTGTTTGTCGGTGTTCTTTTTGCTTGTAAGATTTCTTCAATTTATATTTTATTTTATCAGGTGTTTTGAGTTTCATTATTTCCATGTTGCAGCGTATTGTGATAAAAGCCGCCGTCACATGCCTACCCCCCCCCCCCCCCCCCCATCTCCCTCTGTGTGTGTGTGTGTGTGTGTGTGTGTGTGTGTGTGTGAGAGAGAGAGAGAGAGAGAGAGAGAGAGACAGACAGACAGATAGACAGACAGACAGAAACAAAGAGACAGAAACAGAGAGATTGATAGCGTTGTTGTTGTTGTTGTTGTTGTTGTTGTTGTGTGCATACTCTGCACGCACAGGCATGCGGTGTGTAGGCTATATGTATGCTGCACTCATGTGTGCCTGTTTATACGATGGAGCGCCTGTGTGTGCGCGCGCGCGTGAATATGTACATCCAAACGCATATAGTACGCATATATATACATAGTACTACGTTTGAATCAGGTCAGTTCTGTTTGAACCTCATTCAGTCGACCACACAGTGCTTTGTCCAACCTGTCAGCATAAAGGGAGGTAAGTTTCTCGAGTGACGAATTCGGTGAAGAGGGAAGTGAGTGCACCACTCTCCCGGCTTCCCTTATCGACTAGATTACTTCGCCCCCATGGGGCCTTTGGTAATTCAGGGCAACTCTCCGGAGTACTTGACTCTGGACTGTTCTTTCTGCCTCAACGGGTTTAAAAAAAAAAAAAAAGAAAGAAAGAAAAAGAAAGCAAGAAAGAAAAGAAAAGAAAAAAAGCCAGCATTTTCTTGCTGCCAGTTAAGTAACGTTTTGTGGGGATTCTTCCCATCGCGCGTCCGCGTAGCCCTAAACCCTGACCACCTAATCCTCACCGTAAGCAAATAAATACATACATAAATAAGTAAACACACAAATAAATATATACACATATATAAATAAATGAATGAAGAAATAAATAAATGAATGAAGAAATGAATGAAGAAATAAATACATGAAGAAATGAATCGAACTTTGTAAAACGTCAGAAACAGCTGCCTTCTGAGTGACCTCCCTTGATCATGACAAATTATGCTGGCAAGAAACGCGTGCCTTTCACTTGCTATCTGTTCAGTTGTGCGGCCTTCCCAGCGAAGAAGAAGAAGAAGAAGAAATAAAAAGGTCGAGAGGCTGCTGGTGGTAGTAACTCCCATGCAGACGGTGTATACCTACTTACATGTGGCGGGGTAATCATAGCACAGCTTTATTTACTTTGTACTTTTATCTATCCGCTTGCACCATAAAGGGCGTCGTGTGATGAAGGAACTCTCGACCTGCGTGCTGCCGGTAGTAGTACTTTAATTTGACGTCTTTTCACCAACTATGTGATATTAGACAAGAAAGGAGAGACACACAGGCAAATAGAGGGAGATAGATAGAGTTTGTTCATGTTGCGCGCGCGCGCGCGCGCGCCTGTATGTGTGTGTGTGTGTGTGTGTGTGTGTGTTGTGTAGGGACGGGGTGGGGCTGGGAGTGAGCGGAGGGTGGTGTACGTAACATCAGAAAACAATTAGACAGATAAACGAATAAAGAAACAAACCTACACGCACTATCAGTATCAGATTAAAGCAAATACCTGACTGGACTACAAATCAAGCAAAAAGTAACTTTCAAAGCAAAATCAATATCAGAAAAAATATCTGTCACAGACATGCCTGATAAATGTGGCAGAAATGCCTTGAGAGGCACACATTCGAACAAAACATGATCTCTTGTCAATTTTGTTTCCCCGCATATGCATTTTGTTGCAGAGCTGTATTTAGTTCTAAAAGCATCCAGTTTCAATCGATGAAATATTGAAACGAAGTTTCTGTATTGATGCATATCATAAATGTGCAGATTTTGGATGCTTTTGAAATGATCAATACTAAAAAGAGGATTTAATTGTGTCTGAACATGAGTAACAGCTTTGTTCTGCCCATTTCTGCCCATTTCTAAAATATTCCCCAGCTGTTTGTTTTAAAATTTGTTGACTCATGCGTGCTGCCGGTCGGAACGCCTGTGTTGGAGTAATACCAGGGGTCACCAGGGGTTCCTTGATGCCACTGAACCTGGTCTTCCTGGGTCGGCCTCTGGCCTGGCAACTAGACAATCGCCTGTTGTATGCACGACGGGCTGGCTGCAAGACGGGCATTCGTGGGAGGTGACCGAACCATGTGGCTGCACACCAAAAATGAATGCGCCAAGGCCTTGCATAAGGGATCGAGCATTTGTAGACTGGCGCAGTTAGAGTGTTTTGAGAATGTGTATTGTGTCTGAAAGTTGACCCTCCTCATTTTCTTTCATACGGCCATCAAGGTACAAGCCAGGTGGTTCCAAACAGACAGATTAAATTCTAAGGGATAGGATTATTTAGGTGCTTCAAGCTGGCGCAAAGATAGGGTCACGGGTGAGTGCAAAGGCCTGAAATTGACGTCAACTATGGGGAAGGTCGTGTATTTGAAGATTGTGATTTCATCCGTGAAAACCCCCCAAAAACAAGGAAAATAACAAGTGGGGAGTTGTTCTTTTGATCAATTGTCAGTCTAATATTAAATGCTGGCTCAAATTTATGGTGCGCCCCAAAACGCTTACATGGATTATATACTGTGATATCCAGATTGTGGCGTGTGGCCTGTTAGCCTCTGCTGTTCTGTGTAACAGAGGATCGGCAATGTGCCCTCCATTTTCCCTGATCTTTGCGTGGATGTTGAGGTCGTGGCTCCTGGTCCTGTTCGCGGCTCTTGGTAAGCGGTGCATCTCACAGGTTGCCAGCTTTCTTCAGAGGGATTTGTTCGGGTTTCACATGGGTAAGTTAAGTGTGGGCGTGGAGATGCGGGTTGATGAGCTTAGTCTAGGTCTCCCCTGCGATGTTTAAGCGCTTCAAGAGGTGTTAGTGCGAGCTGGTACCTCACGTTCTTGGCCTTCTGCGCTCTCGTTTCATAGCGAACACACACAAATCCAGTCAGTGTCAGCATCCCATGAAAGGCATTCAGCGTCCTGTCACTTGATGAACGGTAGGCATATATATACATACCGGATTACCGTTAAGTAGGCAAGCTAAGTGAGAAGTTTGGTTTAGCGTCTGTATTCATATACACCGGATGACCGTTAAGTAGGCAAGCTAAGTGAGAAGTTTGGTTTAGCATCGGTATTCATATACACCGGATGACCATTAAGTATGTGTGCTAAGTGAGAAGTTCGGTTTAAATCAGTATTCATATACACTGGATGACTGCTATGTATGCGTGCTAAGTGAGAAGTATGGTTTAGCGTCAGTATATACCAGATGACCGTTAAGTAGGCATGCTAAGTGAAAAGTTTGGTTTAACGTCGGTATTCATACATGCCCGATGACCACTAAGTATGCAAGCTAAGAGAGAAGTTTGGTTTAACGTCAGTTTAACGTCACAACCAAGCCGACCACGGAGTGCAGACTCTCCACCACGTGAAGAGGGAACAGTCCCGTGCTGCTAGACAGTATCACTTAAACAACGATGACAACAACAACAACAATGAGCACAATGTAACAGTTTACCTGAAATGCAGAATGAATCTGTAGTGTGCTCAACAGTCAACTGATAGCCTATAAGGCAGAGAAGACTACAGGCAACGCTGTGGACACCAGGCTGGCTACACTCGCTAATTTACTCACTCACCCCCCCCCCCCCCCCCCCCCCACCCCCCCCCACCCGTTTACAAATAATTAGCTAACAATCTGAAACGCAACTCTCCTCCCTCTACCCCACCCTCCCCCCCTCCCCCCTCTCCTTCAAGGCGTTTAAAAAGGTATATGTAGGCAAGAAGATGCTACACCATTGACACCTGCTGTCTACTGTCCACATCTGGGCAGTGCTTGCAGGGTCACTACCTTGCCACCAGATTACAACAACAACAACGACAACAACAACGACAGCACAACAACAATAATCTGGCATGTTGAGAGGGAACCAAAAAATACTGGGAAAAAAATGTACAGTAAAAAAAAAAAGGGACCACGGAAAGCGTCACAAAGACAGAAAAATCATCGATAGCTGTCAGAAAGACGAACACGCGCAAAAGGCAGAGCCAAAGAAAGTGAAAGGACAGAGGAAATCATATTAAATTAAATTGTGCACAATCGACAGCAGGCGGGGCTACAATCAGTTCGCTGGCTACAATACATCCTGGGGAAAGCGGTGGATAACATGTCGCAAGCACTACTGCGCCGCAAATAAAAGGAAGACACTACCAAGGGACGTTATTCTAACACGGTTTTCAACGGAAGGCTTAAATCCATAACCCCACAAACTCACTTCCCTTTGAGAGACAGCTTCTTCCTGTCAAATGCTAAGATCGGGTTCTTTAAACAGTAAGACTGCTACCTTGTGCATTTATGTGGTATTTATACAGAGTATTACAGTGTGGTCCTTTCAACAGTAAGTGTGCTAACTTGTGCATTCGTTTGGCATTTATACAGAGCATTACGGTGTGGCCCTTTGAATAAAAGTGTGCTAACTTGTGCATTTATTTGGCATTTATAGACAGCATTCCGGTGTGTTCCTTTGAACAACACGTGTCTAACTTACGCATTCGTTTGGCATTTGCCACCCCCCCCCCCCCCCCCCCCACACACACACACACAAACAAGGTAAGGTAATATTGCTTATAGCACAGCCGACCACAAAGGGCCATATCAGGGCTGTCACCGCGTTGAAGTAAACTCACAAGTCATTGAAAAAAAAAACCCACATTATTCACTCATCCCTTAAAATACATCTTATAAAACACACCGGAAATTTTGTTACACACACACACACACACACACACACACACACACACACACACACACACACACACACACACACACACCATACAGAGACAGGCAAAGAGACAGAGCAAGTTGTTCTGAAGCTAAACGACCCCAATCCCAAACAAAATGTTCTCTCTAACCATGATGTAAAATCGGCATCAGGTCAAATGAAAAGAAAAGATTTCCTAAACACCCCACACACACACACACACACACACACACACACACACACACACGCACGCACGCACGCACGCACGCACGCACGCACACACACACACACACAAGAATTCTTAAAAAGGGAAAGAAAGAAAGAAAAAAGTCACATCAGCTAAAAAAAAAATCTTGACTTAGGATCATCATGAAACCCGCCATGAAATAATTATCACTTCCTGCAACAAGTCGCACATATCCTAAGACTTCTTTTTTGAAAAAAAAATAATAATAAAGGAAAAGGGGGGGGGGGGGGGGGGGGGGGGAGGAGGGAGGGGAGAGGGCGTTATATGTTGAGTGGCAAACAGATGTCGATTAAGAAACTGGGGCACAGGGGTGGAGGAGGGAGAAGGGGGGGGGGGGAGGGGTGCATTGGGTGCAGTTACACTCCCCTCCGGCGTAAAAAAAAAAAAAAAAAGAAAAGAAAAGAAAAGAAAAAAAAGTGGCATATGAACATGGTTCCATACCGTTTAATTTTTGCCTTGGGTTCAGTCTCACCAGACTGCACAGATTTTCGCCATTTTCTCGTTTAAGAAAGTAATACAAGTGAGAGAAAGAGACAGAGATAAAGACAGTGAGAGAGAGAGAGAGAGAGAGAGAGAGAGAGAGAGAGAGAGAAAGAAGAGAGAGAGGAGAGAGATACAGAGATAAAAAGACAGAGAGACAGAGAGAGAGGGGGGGAAGGGAGGGAGGAGAGAGAGAGAGACAGAGACAGACAGACAGACAGACAGACAGACAGAGACAGAGACAGAGACGTAGAGAGTGTCAGAGACAGAAGACAATAGAGACAGACAGACCAGACAAACAGACAGACAGTCCGAGAGACAGACAGACAGCCCGAGAGAAGCTATTCACAGCTTGCGGGCGAGCATACCCAAGGACCCCTCTAGCGATCTCAGATGCTTCCTGGCTTCCATTTACACTTGAAACTTCCAGCTGCACCTCTCTCCACCCCTCCCCGTCCCGTACAATCTAACTGATCTGCCTCTGCGAAGCGTCCGAGAATGATTCAACAGCATACAGAGCAGAGAGGATGATTCAACAGCATACAGAGCAGAGAGAATGATTCAACAGCATACAGAGCAGAGAGAATGCTTCTACAGCATACAGAGCAGAGAGGATGATTCAACAGCATACAGAGCAGAGAGGATGATTCAACAGCATACAGAGCAGAGAGGATGATTCGACAGCATACAGAGCAGAGACGATGATCAGACACAGACCGAACGAAAACCTGGATGGACAACTTCACCTTCGCCGTAGTATAGAACGCGGATTTTAAACGACCAATCTCCCCGAAGCTGAAGTATGGCTGCCTTAATGGCGGGATAAAAAAAAAAGGTCATACACACAAAACTCCACTCCCTTTGTTGGGTAGATGGGATTAATCCTTGACTGTCTATACAGGGAGTGACCGCAGGAGTATCAGCCTGCGTACGCGGGAAAAAAATAAATAAAAAAATAAACGACCAATAAATAGTCTTGATCTTCACTTGATGACTGAGTCAGTTTTTAAGCTATCTCCACAATTATCAGTAATGCATGTCCCATGCCTCTTTCTCATAAATGGTTCATCTTTTGTCCATAAACAAAGGAGTAAACAACAACAACAACAAAAACAAAAACAAACAAACAAACAAAAACCAAAGCCTACGGCAAGGTTTAATTCCTTCACGTTAAAAAACAACAACAACAAAAAAAACCGGATCCATGGAGATCCGTGACCAAGGGCAGGGCTTTACTCCTTCAGAAAAAAAAAAGCAAAACATGGGTCCCTGTAGACCCACGATCTACGGCAGGGTTCTAGTCCTTCGGAAAACGGCAAAACATGGGTCCATGCAGACCAACGACCTAGAGCAAGACTTTAGCCCTTCAGGGGAAAAAAAAAAACAAAAAAAACGAGGGTCCCCGGAGACCCACGACCTAGGGCAAGGCTTTAGCCCTTCAGAAAAAAAGCAAAACATGGGTCTCTGGAGACCCACGACCAAGGACAGGGCTTTAGCCCTTCAGGAAAAAACCAAAACATGGGTCTCTGGAGACCTACGACCAAGGGCAGGGCTTTAGCCCTTCAGGAAAAAAAAACCAGCAAAACATGGGTCTCTGGAGACCCACAACCTAAGGCAAGGCTTTAGCCTTCAGAAAAAAGCAAAACATGGGTCTCTGAGACCCACGACCTAGGGCAGGGCTTTAGCCCTTCAGGAGAAAAAAAAGCAAAACATGGGTCTCTGGAGACCCACGACATAGGGCAGGGCTTTAGCCCTTCAGGAGAAAAAAAGCAAAACATGGGTCTCTGAGACCCACGACCTCGGGCAGGGCTTTAGCCCTTCAGGAAAAAAAGCAAAACATGGGTCTCTGGAGACCCACGACATAGGGCAGGGCTTTACTCCTTGAGAAAAAAAAAACCAAAACATGGGTCTCTGGAGACCCACGACCTAGGGCTTTACTCCTTCAGAAAAAGTAAAACATGGGTCCCTGGAGACCCAAGTCCTAGGGTTTTACTCCGTCAGAAAAAAAGCAAAAGATGATGGATTCCCTGAGGACCAACGACCTAGGGCACGGCTTTAGCCCTTCAGGAAAAAAAAGCAAAACATAGGTCCCTGGAGCTCCACGACCTAGGGCAGGGCTTAAGCCCTTCAAAAAAAAAGCAAAACATGGGTCCCTGGAGACCCATGACCTAGGGCAAGACTTTAAGTCCTTCAGAAAGAATAATGCAAAACATGGATTCCCTGGACATCCACGACCTAGGGCAAGACTTGAGCCCTTCAGAAAAAATAAGCAAAACATGGGTCTCTGGAGACCCACGACCAAGGGCAGGGCTTTAGCCCTTCAGAAAAAAAAAATTTCCTGGAGACCTACGACCTATGACAGGGCTATAGCCCTTCAGAACAAAAACAAAAAAACAAAAAACAAAAAACATGGATTCCCTGGAGATCCACGATCTACGGCAAGGCTCTCGACCTTCAGAAAAAAAAAAAAAAAAAAAAAAAAAAAACATGGGTTCCCTGAAGACCCACGACCTAGGGCAAGACTTATTATATCCTTCAGAAAAGGAAAAAAAAAACAAAAAAACATGGGTTCCCTGAAGACCCACGACCTAGGGCAGGGTTTTAGTCCTTCAGGGGGAAAAAAAAAAAAAAAACAGAAAAAAAAAACAGAAAAAAAACCCTGGGTCCCTGGAGAGCCACAATGCATGCATGGTGCGCAACATTTTTTGGCGACGTATATTAAACGAAGGGCAAATAATTGGGGTGGTTGCAGGTCCCCTTCCCTGTCGAGTGCTAACATGACTGACGGCTGTGGGAACGGATTCCTGACTATGATGAAAAGCGTCTGCTGCGGCAGGCTGCCTTAAGGTTTACGGTTATTGGGGCGATAGAAACAATAAACTGGCAGTTTCTGTGTGATGTTTACAGTCTCTAGTCGGTGTGTTCTCGTTCGCCAACATCTGCCCTGATATGACGGCTTCTCTTCTCTTGTCATCTGACAGTCCCTGTGCCTTTTTCCGTTCTTCTTCCTGCCGTCTGTCTCCGTCTGTCTGTCTGTCTGTCTCTCTTTCTCTCTCTCTCTCTGTCTCTGTCTGTCTGAGTGGCTGGCTGGCTGGCTGGCTGGCTGGCCCTCTCTCTCTCTCTTTCATACCAACACACATATATACAGAGTACCCCCTCTCATTTCCACACGCGCGCGCGCGCACGCACACCACACACACACACACACACACACACACACACACACACACACACACACATGTACATGCGCACACACACACACACACACACACACCGATACATACACGCGCGCATGCACGCACGCACACATGGACGCGCGCGGGCGCGCACACACACACGTATACACACGCACGCGCGCGCATACACACACACACACACACACACACACACACACACACACACATACACACACACGCACGCGCGCGCGCGTTCAAACAAAGAGAGATACAGAGAGATAGCGAGAAGGAGAGAGACAGAGAGGAGAGAGAAAGAGAGAGAGAGAGACATAGAGAGAGACAGAGAATTCGGTCAGAGTGCCAGAATCTGCCTCTTCAGCAATCAGTAAGGAAGACGACAGTGTTGAGATCAAAGGGATGGCATTACCATAACATACAGTCTGCTAAAACAAAGAAATGGACAAACAAACGAACGAACGAACGAACAAACAATCAGACACACAACAACAACAACAGAATGATCATTATGATAACAGCAATATATATTCCCGACAGTTCCTTGTAAAACAGACCGATGCTGGCAAGAAAACGGCACATCCTCCATTTGTCTGTGGATTAATTAGTTTGCACGTCTATCAAAGTTGAAAACACACACACACACACACACACCACACACACACACACACACACACACACACACACACACACACACACACACGCACGCATGCACGCATGTACGATCGCGCGCGCGCGCGCACACACACACACACGCACTCTCTCTCTCTCTCTCTCTCTCTCCTCTCTCTCTCTCTCTCTCTTTGTGTGTGTGTGTGTGTGTCACCATTTTTTTCAGTTTGTGTCAGGGTTATTGAACTGAGTAAGCCTCAATTATTCTCTCTCTCCCTCTCTCTCTCACACACCACACACACACACACACACACACACACACACACACACACACACACACACACACACACGCACGCACGCACACACACACACACACACACGCACGCACGCACGCACGCATGCACGCACGCACGGACACATGCATACGCACACGCACACGTGCACACATATACGACCATGTGCAAACAGAAGACACAGACAGATAGACAGACAGACATATAGAGGTGGACGGAATAGGGGTGGCTGGGAAACTAGACACGATGTCATATATATAATATATATATATATATATATATATATATATATTCAGCCCCAAGTGGAGTCTTTGTGCATCATTACCATCATCATCGCCATCATCATCATCATCATTCTGGTCATCATCACCATTGTCACGTTATAGATTTAAGACTCACCACCACCACCCACCCTCCCACCCACCCACCACAACAAACAGCAACAGCGCCGCCACTACACATCATCATCATCATCATCATCATCATCATCATCATCACCATTGTCACGTTAGACTATAGATTTAACACTCATCATCACTACCCACCCACCCACTCACCACGAAACACAACATCAGCGCTGCCACTACACATCATCATCAACATCATCATCATCAACATCATCATCATCATCATTGTCGTCCCTCGTCGTCGTCATCATCAACACAAGCACCACCATAAAGGCCGGCCCCAACGGTGGCATCTATCATTACTAACAGCTTTCTCTTCGTCTGCTATCATCGATGGTGGACAGACGTTAAAATAACCACTAAACTGAACAGTTCCCTCATGATCATCATCCACGTCACCAAACTCGACATAGTAAGACCCCCGCATCCATCTTTAGTCATTATCCTCATCACTCAGGTATCAACGTCGTCGTCATCATCATCATCATCATCATCATACATCATCATCATCATCATCATCATCACTCTAGCATCATCGCCATCATCATTCAGGTATCATCATCATCATCATCATCATCATCATCATCATCATCCACACAAAACCTGCCAGGATCATCACAAACGCTCATCATCGTCGTTGCCGTTTGAAACATCATTATCAACGCAACATGACATCAACGTGTTCAGCACCCAACATGAAATACGTTCTCTCTCCTCTCCCTCCCCCCACCTCCCACCCCCCGCTCCCCCACCCCCACCCCCTCCTTTCACCCCCTTATACTATATACAATCGTCAACTGTACAACCGTCAACGTCAACCATCCTCCTCCTCTTCCTCCTCCTCCCCACCACCATCATCATCATTCATCATCATCATCATTGTCGTCATGGTCATCTTCGTCATTGCAGTGTTGATGACAATCGACATTGTCCACTTGATTGCTGAGACCATTTGGCAGACAATATAGTCTTCATTGTTAACCTTCTACACTATCATCATCATCATCATCATCATCATCATCATCATCATCATCATCACCATCACCATCGTCGTCACTGTCATTAACATCATTCGCCATCGTTGTCGTCATCGTTGTCGTGTCTATGTTGATAGCAATCGAAATCGACCGGCTAATCGCAAAGACTACATAGGTGCTACATTATAAAGAACCGTCGTCAACCATTATCACTGTTATCATCGATCATCACTGTTGTCGTCGTTGTTGTCATTTCAGTAGTGATTTATTATCAGCATAGTCCAGCATATTGCAAAGACCAGGTGTATGCTACCTACCCGTCCTCGTCAAACCTTCAACAATATCACCATCATCATCACCACCACCACTACCACCACCATCATCACCATTCATCATCGTCGTCCACGCTGTTCGCAGTCGACATAGCCTGCGCTCATATTATCATCGACGTCAGCCATCGTCATCATCATGCGTTCAGTTCAGTGGTTCTTTTAACGTTTGTTCATCACCGATGATACTGGACATCACCATTCATCGTCGTCGTCGATGTCAGTTTCATGCTGATTGCTGTCGATCTTATCAAGACCAGTAGCGTGCTATATTGTCATCGACGTCAATCACCGTCATCATCCTCGTCGTCGTCGTCGTCGTCGTCGTCAACATCGTTATCAACAATCCACCATGCTCAAGACTCACCCTCGCCATCCTCGGCCGGGGCAGCTGAAGTCAGAACCACGAGGGTGAGGGCCAACACCCATGCGCCACAGAGAACCTTGACCCCCATCCTCGTCCTCATCCTCCCCCTCCTCCTCCTCCTCCTCTTCTTCGCTTCTGTCTCTCACTCAGTCTCTCTCTCTCCTCTCCTCGCCTATTATCCCACTAGCACCACAGCATCCGGCGGAGCGTGGTCAAGAGTGTCCGAGTTCGAGCCCGGCCAGCACCACCATCTATCTACCTTTCAACCCTACCACCACCACCTCCTACAGACTGCTTCCAGCGAGCGCACCAGCTCTCTGGTCCCTCAAAAGTCACGCTGTCTCGGAGTCGACGGGAGAATCAAACCCGCGACCTCTCAACAACGCTGACTTCCGGGCTACGGGTGCTGCCTTGAGCTGAGTGGAGCTGAGCCGAGCTGAGCTAAGCTAGTAGGCTAGCTGGCTGGCTGGTTGGCATGGCTGGCTGGCGGGCGGGCTGGCTGGCTGGCAGACAGGCAAAAGCACTGGCCGCTTCTGCTGCTGCTGCTGCTGACGTGTTGTGTGTGTAGCTGGCTGAGGGATGGTGTGGTATGATGGTGTGTGTGTGTGTGTGTGTGTGTGGAGAGAGAGAGAGAGAGAGAGAGAGAGAGAGAGAGAGAGAGAGAGAGAGAGTGTGTGTGTGTGTGTGTGCGTGTGCGTGTGTATGTTGGGAGGGGAGCTTCCCTATACCAACAGCGCCGCTTCACCAACTTTTTGCTGCCTCGGCAACCTCCCCTCTCTCCTCCCCTCTCCCCCTCCCTCTACTCTCCCTCCTCCTCCTCCCAACACCCCCCCCCCCTCCTACCCTCCTTCCACCCTTTTCTTCATCTCACCTATCTTCCTCTATCTTCCCTTCCACCCCACCTTCAACCCTCCCAGAGAATGGGCGGGAAGCGGTGGGGGGGGGGGGGGGGGGGGGGGGGGAGGGGGGGGGGGGAGGAGGAGGGGGGAGGAAGGGGGGGGGAAGGGATGGGGATTTGGAAGGGTCGCGACCTTTCTGTACTGTCCAATCAACGAGCGCGTTACGGGCGGCTTCGGTCTTGGAATGTCTTGACAGCGTCTGTCACAGGAGGGAAGTTGAGACTTGCGGAAAAGAAAGAGGGCGGGGTTTCCAGGCGATGGGAGTCTCGTCGGTCCGTGTGATTGACAAGCTATGCAAATCGGTTTTGCAGACTTAATGGCGGGCCAAGGTAGGTTCCAGACTCTCTGGTAGACCTTCATTTATCATCATCCCAAAGAGGAAAGCCAAGTGGAAAGGAAACGGTCAGTGTTTCTGCGTTTCCAAAAGAAAGTATTTAATGTATGGCACAAGCGTTTATCAAGATGGTAGGCTGAAAAGGAAGGAAAGAACGTGCCTATGGTATTTCCTTCTCTTCAGCTTTGTATTGTGTATAGTCGCCCCTTCAGCCGTATCCCCCCCCCCCCCCCCCCCCCCCCCCCCCCCGACCCCTCTCTCCCATCCTGCCCCCATTTCCCCTGCCCCCTCTCTGCCAACGATCCGACTCCTAGCACCATTCCAGCTTTGATTACGCGACCGGCTAGACGAGCTGGCCGACCGTGCAGCCAACCAGCCGCAGTGTGGAAAATTTCAGACTCAGCACTTTTTCTTTTTTTTCTGTCTCTTCCTCTTCCCTTTCTTTCAACTTTTCAGCATAGTCGGCATTTTGTCTGGAACGGTCCAGGCCGACGTGGGAATGATTTGCTGTCCTATCCCTCCTTCCTCCCGGTTTGAAGAGCTACTGGATGTCTTAACACTAGTACAGCTGATTATTTTTGCATGTTCTCTTATCAGCCTTTTCAGAACACTCTTGATGTTGTGGTTTTTGCATGTTCTCTTATAAGCCTTTTCAGAACACTCTTGATGTTGTGTTTTTGATGTTCTCTTATAAGCCTTTTCAGAACACTCTTGAGATCGTATTTTTGCATGTTCTCTTATTAGCCTTTTCAAAACATTCTTGATGTTGTGGATTTTGCACGTTCTCTTATAAGCCTTTCCAGAACTCTCTTATTGTTGTATTTTTGCATGTTCTCTTATCAGCCTTTTCAGAACACTCTTGACGTTGTGTTTTTGCATGTTCCTTTAGCCTTTTCAGAACACTCTTGACGTTAGCTGCAACCAAAACTGACCCCGATCTTTTGACAGAATCACGCTCATTCCCTGCTGAGGTATGGAATCAGGTATGTTACTCTCCCAGTGCCAACATTTCGTTACTGCGTCAACAACAATACGACATTTCTTCACCACCACCACCCTCCCCCCGCCTTCCACCTTCCTCCTCTCCCCATCACACTCGTCAGAGATGTTGTTGTTGTCGTACCCTGGCTAAAAGACTCCAGGGACCATCCAAACAGCCGAAGCACTTGAACACTATGGTACAAATGCATCAGCTGGGGATGAGAACTTTACGTGTGTGACCGTTTTTGATTACCCCGCCACGTGGGCAGCCACACTCCGACTTTAGGGGAACTCGTCAGTGATGATCGAAAACGGCTTTACAAATACAGTAATTGAAAAAAACTGCTTATTTGTATCGAAAGATTATCGTCTGGTACGGAGAAAATGTTGGCTCGGCTGGGCATACAGCACACATACGATAAAACAGAAAAAGAGAGGAAGCAGGAACACACACACACACACACACACACACACACACACACACACACACACACACACACACACACACACACACCACGCACGCACGCACGCACTTACGCACGTCTCGCCGTTAAAATCATGTGAAATGATCGGCATGTGTTTACTTAGCTTGAAGTACGCGCGCAGTACATACATCTTCTCCCAGATCTGCTGTCATCGTTTGTCGTGATTGAATTATTATTGCCTCTCACCGTAG
>CM065745.1:18723490-18728490 GCA_033310375.1 Conus canariensis | reverse complement strand
TCTTCACAGAAACTACAGTTATAACTTTCTACTATTCCCATTTCTTTCAGAGCTACATTAGTTGCAATTATTCGATGCACTATTCTCATTTGCATCCATTTTAGCTTAATATCCTTAATTTGATTAATTTTTCTAAAGCATTTCTTCCAAGGTATCTGTCTATTCAGCTTCTCCGTCCATTTTGCACAACAGTTTGGTTCCCAGTTATCTTTTACTATAATTCTGTAATAAGTTTTGGAACCTTTATCTACAGAATATATTTTCTTTAGTGCTGTGTTGACTTCTGCTTCAATGTTATCTTTTATCTCATTCTCAAATCCTTGTTCTCTGATGTATCGTTTAATGGATAATATACATCCACCATAAGATAGGAAATCTATTTCAATGTTATACTTTGTTCTGAATTCCTCATGGGATAGTGAATCTCCATTTGCTTTAAACAAATCAGATACTCGAAATACATTTCTATTGTTCCAGTTTTTGTGTTTTATTAGTTTATTTCCTATTTTAAATGTTCATTGTAAAGGATTGGTTCTGCAAGTAGTTCTCTAGCATCTTCTGGTTTTATTTATAATAGAACTGCTTATACGACATGAATACATGTTTCCAGAAAACATTGTCTTGAGTGGTGACGCACAGATGATTTGGAGAGTACTTCTCAATGTTCTCAATAATTGGGTATGAAAAAATCAACATGTCTCTCCATCTGTGTGTTGTTTGTCTCAGCCTTTTTATCCATGTTAATTTTAAAGCAGTGATGAGAGCATTTATGTCAGGTAGATTCAACCCACCATCCTGTACATCTTTAATAACTGTTTTTTCGACTAATTCTGTCTTGTTTTTTTATTCCATACAAACCAGTAACATAAGTCTTGTAATTCTTTAACAAATGTGTCAGGTGGATTTGGAAGCATCAACCACAGGTAAGTCAGTTTTGACAGAATTAATGATTTTAAGACAGCAATTCTTCCTAAAGGGGTAATGATTCTCTTTAGCCCAAATTTTAAATAGTGCCTTTACTTCTATCATTCTATCTTTGTAGTTTCTTTTTTCCATGTGTGTTAAGTCCTGAGTAAACCAAATTCCTAATATTTTGAATTCTTTTGGATTCCAGATCATCTTTAAATGTTGCATATATCTTATTTCACTATGCTTTTGTCTTCCAAGCCAAATTACTTGTGTTTTCTCTTTGTTTAAGAATAAACCTGATGTTTTCCCAAACCTATCGAGAATCTCGACAGATTTTTTAAATGATTTCTTATTCCCTGTGTTCATCAGTTGAGTGTCGTCGGCAAATTGTGATATTTTGTGTTCTTTCTCCCCGATTTGTATACCTTCAATACTATTTTCTTCTTTGATCATTACGGATAATATTTCTGCACATAATACGAAGATATATGGTGAAACTAGATCTCCTTGCCTACAACCCCTTTCTATGAGAACCATGATGATGTTTGGCCATTTATGATAACAGTAGACTTAATGTTTTTGTAGAATACTTCTATCCATTTACATATATCTTTACCTAAACCTACAGCCTCTAGCACTTTGTGCATAAAATCCCAATCTAACGAGTCGAACGCCTTTTCGAAGTCTAAATTAATTAGCATCCCTGGGATATTTTTTATGTTGAGATGGTGTATTATGTCATAAATTAACCTAATGTTACTACCTATGTATCTATTTGGGACAAATCCTGTCTGGTCTCACTAATCAGTGATGGAAGGACCTTTTTATATTCTGTTAGCAATACAAGTGGAGCCAATTTTGTTATATAAGGTTTAAAAGTGAAATAGGTCTCCAGTTTTTTACATATTCTTTTGGTTTTCCTTCTTTGGGTATACAGATTATAATACCTTCTTTCTGGGTGTTTGATAGTTCGCCTTCTCTGAAACTTTCATTTAGAGCTCGGGTTACAAACACGCCGATTTGTTTCCAAAAACATTTGAAAAACTCAGCTCCAAACCCATCCGATCCAGGGCTTTTTCCGTTCTTCATATTTTTCAATGCAATCCCTGCTTCTTCTATTGTTATTTCACCTTGTAATGATTTAGTCTGTTCTTCTCTTAGTTTCGGTATCTTATCCACCAAATCTTCAATATTGCATTTCACAGTTGATCTTTTTCGGTATAGATCCTCATAAAAATGTTTTACTGTAACTTTTATGTCTTTCTGGTTTATCCAGTATATTACCTTGTCCATCAGTAGTTTTACAATTTGTTTGCTAATAAAGTTACGCTTTTTCTAAACTGCAGAAATTTTACTAACCTTTTCCCCATCTGCAACCCATCTTGCTTTTGATTCTTAGTAGTACACCCATTCATAACCTTTTCTCTTAGTGATATCAGTTCTCTATTACTCTCTTCAATTGTCTTCAAATCCTCCTCTGATTTAAGTTCTTTACTCTCAATATCTTTAATAGTTTGCATAAGGCTGTTTTCTTTACATTGTGATTCTCTTTTTTTAATTGTGGCATACTGGATGGATTTTTCTCTTATCTTCATTAGTAAGAAGTCAAGAAAGACCGATCAGACACTGTTAGTTTAGGGTCCGAGCTGTTCGACTGGTTTTCATCTTGGCTATTGTTAGCATTAATATCATTCCACTCATCTTTATCTGTGTATTCCTTTGTTATTTTCTTCTATTTAGATTATTTATTCCGTCTACATATTCTTTATCTTTTAGTAGAGATGTATTAAATTTCCAAAGAGTTTTGTGTTTAATCTTCTTTCCGAATTGAAGCTTTAGTGTAATCAGTGAATGGTCAGATCTATAGCCTGGTAAAATGTCAGCATCTTCAAAATACCAAATTAAATATTCTGACAGAAGGAAGAAGTCTAGCCTACTTTGTTGCAAGGGGGTAGGTCTACGCCATGTGTATCTCCTACAATCCGGGTTGTTTTCTCTCCATATATCTGCTAATGACAAATCTTGTATCATATCCTCAACTGCTTTTTTAGCTTTTGGGTTATTTATGTGTTTATAATTGTAACAAATCAATTTCCTGTTCTAGTACCATATTAAAATCCCCCCACCACAATAACGTTGTTATTTTTGTACGTTTTAATCTTATTTGTGAGTTCTCGTAGAATGCTGGGGTCGTCTTTGTTTGGTCCATAAACACTTACTAGCAACAGTTCCTTTTCATTTGTTGTAAATGATATGATGATAAAGTTACCTTGCATATCTGTCTCCACCTCATTTATTTGAATTCGAAATTATTGTTAAATAGTATTGCTACCCTCGAGCATTGATCTGTATGAGGAGAAAAGCAGTCATACCCCCATTCCGCTTTAATACACTTTTCCGTATCTTTTTCAAATGAGTATCTTGTAGGCAATATATACAGTATTGTTTTTTTCTTAAATAATGAAATATATCTCTTTTTTCTGATAATTCCCTGACCTTGACAGTTTAATGATGAAATTGTTAACATGTTTGCCTTGTTACCTACTGAATCCATGGTGTTTTCCTTGTAGTCAAAAACATTAAATAAAAAACATCATGTGCCACAAGAGGAATAAAAGCAACCAACAGGAATCCAGTTCAATGTCACAAGGGCCAGGCAAAAAGGAGTATACTTTACAACAGCATGCATTTAAACAATCATCGTAATCATGGCTTGCGTAAATTACCCGATGTGAATTAATACCGTCCATTTGGCTATGAGCTATACCTGCTATCTTTGTACCAGACAACATTCTTGCGGGATTGTCGATATTGCTAATGTATGTACCGACACGGGCTGTATACGTATAACATAAGAAACAAAACGTGGAGAAAGTCTGAAATAAACCAATGATAACATAAGAATTATAATGTTAAAAGTGTGCTCAGCACTTGAAGTCTGCACTTGAACGCCGTTCGTTGCCATTCAAGTCTTGAAAATATCACATTCAAATATATACAATGTTCTATATTATGTGCCAAAACGGACCAAAAAAGAAAAAAAAAAAAAATCAACCAAAAAAACATAAGAAAAACACACACACACACACACACACACACACACACACACACACACACACCACACACACACACACACACACAAAAGCAAACCGCAAACCGCGAGCATAAAGAAGTACAGCATACAAAAAGCAACATTAGATTTATCGAACTGGAAGCCCCTCCCCTTTCTCTGAATGAACATCATCAAAACATCAAACATCATCAAATTCATGCCGCATCCTCCCCTCCACCCACCCCCCATCCCACCGCTCGTCTGCAATCACCCCCCTCCAACCCCACCACACCCCCCACCACCTCCTCTTCTCTAAACATCCACAAACTGGAGCAAAAAAAATCTGCCAGGCGAAAAAACACCTGTTTGTAGATCCGTATACTGAGAATACATCAATCAGTTTAGAAATCGCGCCAGATAACGCAAACTCTGCCGATGATAATCAAGTAGTAGCGAAAACAGCAATAGTAGTAACAGCAGCAGCAGCAGTAGCAGCAGCGCAGCAGCGGTAGTGACAGCAGCAGCAGCAATGCAGTAGTTGTAGTAGTGGTGGTGTATTCAGCAGAGCCAGCAGCGCAGCAGTAGCAGCGGCAACGCATGCTGTGTATAGTGGAGCGTGTGAGTTAGCGCAGCGCGCCCCGGGCCCCCCGGTAGTTGTTATGTCACAATTAGTTGTGTTGAAAACAAATTAATTAAGGGGAGAGGGGGGGGGGGGGAGGGGGGAGGGGGGGCAGTAGCAAACGAGGAGGGAAAGGGTGAGAAAGAGTTCCCGGAATGTAGAAGGGCCCCCCCCCCCTTCTATGGCTGTTTCGGGGGGGGGGGGGGGGGGGGGGGGGGGGGGGGGCCGGGGAAAAAGGGGGGAAAAAAGGGGGGCCCCTTTCCTTCTAACTCCGCCCAAATTTCAAAAATTTTTGGCATCCCCGTGGAGTTCCGGTAAAATACATATTCCGTCTCGGCGGTTAACACGTCATTCCGGACCGGACATCCCCCCCCCCCCCCCCCCCCCCCCCCCCCCCCCCCCCCCCCCCCCCCCCCCCCC
>CM065745.1:18705899-18723390 GCA_033310375.1 Conus canariensis | reverse complement strand
GGAAAAGCTGAAAGGAAAACAATTATTTTTCCAACCCCAAACCTGGACAAAAACCCCTCTAAAAGTGTAAAAACTGATAGTCCCCAACACGAAATGTAGATTTCAAGAGTTCAGTGTGTGAGAAGGCATTTGCCACAGGTTTAAAGGGTCAAGTGTTTATCAAACGGGGGAAAAAAAAGTGATGCAACCCCAAAGGGGAGCAGAAAAGACATATAAAGGAGCAGTGAACGTTGATGATTTAGGGAAAATTGTGTTGCTGAAAAAAATCCCCCGTACTTCTTGTCTTTTTTTGGGGTTAGGGGGCCTCCCAGAAAAACCCCAAACCAAAAAAACCCCAACGAAGCGAAAAGATCCTTGTACAAAAATATGTCACAAATCTCGGGTGCGCGCGGCCACATACATGCAGCAAAACATGACACACACCACAACGCGTGGCGCGCGTGCGCGCGCGCGCGTACACACGCAACTTACACAAAAAAACACACACACAAACACCAATAAGCAAAACCCCACATCCCCCCCCCCCCCCCCCACCCCCCCCCCCCCCCCCCCCCCCCCCCCCCCCCCCCCCCCCCCCCCCCCCCCCCCCCCCCCCCCCCCCCCCCCCCCCACCCCCCCCCCCCCCCCCCCCCCCCCCCCCCCCCCCCCCCCCCCCCACCCCCCCCCCCCCCCCCCCCCCCCCCCCCCCCCCCCCCCCCCCCCCCCCCCCCCCCCCCTCACACAGACTCGCATGTCGCGCACGCATTGCCGCCCCCCCCCCCCTCCACCCCCCTCCCTCTGCATACCCACTAAGTGTGCGCAAACGCTACCAAGAGCACACACGCTAACACACGTACGGACGCGAGCGCGCGTGCTTGCACACACACACACGCGTGCGCGCGCGCGCGTGCGCACACACACACACACACACCACACCTTAAATAATGTTTGCTCATGTATCAAATTCTTGAATTATATCAAGATGTCTGACAAGCACCTGTTCTGGACTTTGTTCTTAATAACATGATCATAGATAAACACACATCCAATCACGTGTATACATATAGATCTAGATTACACAATACACATTTATAATATTGCATGTGCATACGTGTGTGTACACCTCACATTTTTTTTTTCTTTTTTGTTATGGGTAAGGAACAGTGGATCAAAAACGTGTCTAAACCTGGGAAACATTTTCACCAGCACATGGAGCAGACTAACATTTCATGACTATACTAAATGTTCATTGTTATGAATCAAACAGTCAACATTTACTTCTCATCAAGTTTCACAGTTACATGCTCACGCGCGCCACACACCCACACGCACGCCCACACGCACGCGCGCGCACGCGGCGCACACTCCCCCCCCCCCCCACCCCCCCACCCTTACAATTACGTGTTTGCTCATGTATCAAAGTCTTAAATGATATCAAGATGTCACGACAAGCACCTGTTCTGGATTTTGTCTTAATGCTTGATTATAGACAAACACACATCATCACGTGTATACATATAAACCTAGACATACACACATACAACATGTTAAATTTGATGTGCATACGTGTGTGTACACCTCACATTTTTTTTTCTTTGTTGTTATGGGTAAGAACAGTGGATCAAAAACGTGCTATAAACCATGGGAAACATTTTCACAGCACATGGAGCAGACTAACATTTCATGACCTATACTAAATGGTTCATTGTTATGCAATCAAACAGTCAACATTTACTTTCATCAAGTTTCACAGTTACACGCTCGCGGCGCGCGCGCGCACACACACACACACAACACACACACAACACAGCCGCCGCACTCCCACACGCGGCACGCGCGCGCGCGAGCACACACACACGCACACACAACAAATACACGCACACGCACACAAATGGTCACTTCCCTTCTCCCCAGATGCACATGCACTTACATATACTTTTTCAATTCCCTTATGAATATTTACTTCCATACCTCTCGCTCATTTTTCCCTCCTCACATCCCTCCCCGCCTCCCGCCCCCCCCCCCCCCCCCCCCCCTCAGCACACAAACACACACACAGAGAGAAAGAGAGAGAGGAGAGAGGAGAGAGAGGAGGAGAGAGAGAGAGAGAGAGAGAGAGAAAACACACTCTCTCTCCTTATGTACACACACACAGAGAGAGAGAGAGAGGAGAGACACACACACACACAACAGAGTGAGAGAGAGAGAGAGAGAGAGAGAGAGACACACACACACACCAACACACACACACACACACACATCGCGGCAGTGTACATACTTCGGAATCACTGCATCGGCCTACTTGTAAGATTATCCTTTTGTTTTTTCGCCCACTGAACCTGTTGAACTGTCATTGTACTGTCACTGTTGGGACGGAGGAGGGGAAGAAGGATGGAGTTGAAAACCTCCACACCGTCACTCACAATGTCACTGATGGGTTATACGTTCTCCAAAGCAGCTGCTTCGGACATAGCGTCGGGAGAAGTCTCTGGCACGGAGTCCGCAGTTTGAAGGGCTTCTGCAGCACATGATCAGGCGACGCTGTGTCCGTGGCCATCTTTGCCATCACCTCTGGGCTGTTCTGGCCACTTGCCCAGAGCAGGCCTGGAGGGGATGACGCCTTACCCGATCCATCGGATGACCTGTCCCTGTGGCGTTTGTCACCGTCTGCTGTAGCCGCCGTCGGGGACTGTGGACCTGCAGCCTGGACTGGACTGGTGTGTGACTGCTCCTTCTGCTGGCCCTGTGCGCCCGGTTGTCCTCCGTTGTCTGCGGTTTGTCCAATGACCCCCCACCGGTTGTTCGTTGGGAAGAAACTTGTTCGGTCAGCTGTTTGTTGGTCTCGAGGAGCACTCTATCAATCTTGCTCGTGTCCCCATTTTCAATTTGAATAATTTTGAGATCTAGCAGTTTACAGTAAAGTTTTCCTTGGAATGACCAAGTGACATAAAGGCTGGGATGGTGTTTGATATCGTACAGTCTTGTGCATTTGTTTGGTCAAATCTTCGTTACGTAGATGTTACACTTATTTTGTTTTAGCAGTGCCTCTTTTTCAAAATTTCGGATTTTATTTTTTCTGTTTACAAGACGTACGATGACAGGCTGTTTTTACGGTGGTGTATTTGCCCACTCGATGGGCAACATGATGTAACTGTGTTGAAACGATGTCAGTTCCAGTTTTCTTTTTAAAAATCTACAACTTTTTTTCTGTCTCCTCGGCTGTCTTCGTCCTGAATCTCCTGGCAGATTAATAACTTTCCAATTTTTTTTCGACTGTACTGTTCAAGTGAGTTGCGCAGTTCTTTTTCCTGCTTGAGTTCTTTCTGGAGCCGGCTAAATCATCATTCAAGTCTGTGTAGCTTTTTTGGAGTTAATCTATTTTCGTCTTCAAGAGGTCATTTTCTTTTTTTCAATCAAATAATTCAGATAAAATTTTTTCAAGTTGAAGATTTAGTCGGTCGTTTTGTTTCTGCTGTCATCCATCCCTTTTTCCATTTAGTCAGAATAGTTGCGGTGTTTGTTCGAATCACCTTTCTCTACTATGATATCCCCTTGGTCCCCTTCACTTTGATTTTTGCTTTCTTGACGGTCTGTAAAGTTTGTGATTTTCTGTTGTTGTTGCTCCAGAATCCTTCTTCTCTTACTAGTTGATCGTTCCCTGCTCACATTTCCTTCCACTGAAACTTGCCCTACCTGTGGACTGACAAAGGAGTCGGAGGCGCCTTCTTCACTGTGGCCTGGATGCTGCTAGGTCTGTTGGTGCGTTTCTTTTGTTTTGACGGAGTTTTTTCCGGTGCCATTTTCGCATTGACCACGAACCAGAGAGGGAGAAAACAAGCAAATAAACTAAACGCACAGGAGATCGATGTTCCTTAAAAACCGTCCAACATTTGGCGAAAGGTGGAGGGCACACACACAAAAAAAAACCCAAACACTCGTCACTGAAAACACCACATTTTTTTTCCCCTTTTTTTCTTTTTTTTTTTTCCCCTTTTTTTTTTTTACACAAAGTATCGTCCATTCTGAAAAGTCGATATAAAGTTTCCTTTCTTTGAGAATGAGAGAAACAAAAACAAAAAAACAAAAAATTAAACGAAATACAATGTAAGGCACATTTTTCTTATTTTGTGAATTCAAGGCAGAAGCAAGTTCACTCCATTTAGTCGGAGCGCTGGCTCGGTGCGTCTTGCTCCGCCGGTGAACAGGTTTCAAGTCCTCGCTTCTCGCTGTATTTTCTTGAGCCTCAGCAAGATGGGTGAGTTCACTTTCCTTTAAGTGAGTCACATACTTCCTGGTTTTCTGAGCATCTTATGTTCATTCTCAAACAAGAGAGAACCCGAGTTAAACTGGTTCAACCAATGGAATTACTGGCACACACACACATCACAATGGTTTGTACCAATAACTCCCCGAGTTATTTTTATTCCACCAATGGAATCACTAGTCACCTACTCACACACTCCACAGCACAACCACAGTTGCTAGCGCTACAAAAAATTTTGGTACCAAGTGGTTAATGCATAACCTCCACTTCAAACACATGTTCAATTCCCCGAAGCTACCCATTTTACTAACAGCCCGGACTCCTTCACAAATCAGGACTGATGCTTCAAGTCTACACTCACAGACAACAAGGTGCAAATCACTCACTAGGCCGAAGCCTTCCATTCAGTCCTCAGGGCAAAATAGTCACTGTACCCTGTCTGCAGGCCGACGGTCACCAAACCGTGATGGTCACCTGACATGATCACCCCCTTCAGGCCCACTGGAGAACCCAGTGAATAGCCAGTGGTCGAGGTGGACACTTCCTCCACCCAGGACCGGCAGGTCAGCATGTACTTGTTACTACCCCCTAGACATGCGAACCACTCCCCAGTAACTCTCCCTCCTCCAGTATACGACTCGAGGTATTCCCCTCTGGTGATGCCTGAGTTCGCACACTTGAGGAACCCAAGGAACTTGCTCTCAACAACAGCAAAACTACCCTTAATTGGCCTAAATGCTCGAGAACATTCGGCTGAGTCATGAGAAGAGGAATGAGATTATCTTGCGTTCTTGAAGAAGGCGCAAGGAGATAGGGTCACGGGCGAGTGCAAAGGCCTGAAATGTGTGTCAACTAAGGGGGGGGGGGGGGGGGGGGGGGGGGGGGGGGGGGGGGGGGGGGGGGATTGGAGATTGTTTGTGATTTAATCGATGAAGACCAACCAAAACAAGAGGAAATAATTGGTAGGAGTTGTTCTTTTGAACAATTATCAGCTTAACATCAAATACTGGCTCAAGTTTATGGTACGCCTCAAAACACTTACATGGATAATAACAACAATAACAGCGCTTTAGTGCAAAATGCAGATTGTGGCCTGTGGCCTGAACAGCAGACAAGGACGGTAACTCTTTTTCCTGTCATGACATGACTACACGCCCAAAAACGCCAAACAAACGCCGCTCTTCTGGCGCCAACGCCAACACAGAGCAAACCAAGAAACATCCCCATATTGAGCACGGAGCGCTCTGAACAAAGCGAGAGATAAACCCAAGGATGGGGAACGCCTCCTTCTTTGATCCGTGTGCTCTAGGCTGGTAAAATCTTTGGATTCTCTCTTGAGGGCACATAAGACGTATGGCGAAAGCTTGGCTGTGTCTGGAGTGGCACTGTCTTCATCTGTCCGTGGGCAGGGGTGGTTGGGTCTGTGGGGTGTGCTCGGCAGCTGGAGGGTTTTTCGCCGGTGGGCTCTGCAGTCATGAAATACGGGCTGGTACACCCATGGGGATGCTACTTTAAGGCTGTTAAGAGCTGCATCCTGTAGTCTGATTTACCTCTGTTCAGGAGCAGTTATGTCCCTTGATATCTTAATGGAGTGTCCTGCGCGTGCCTGTACCCATCGTCAACACAGCGCAGGCCTCCAAGGGTGGTACAGGACTGCTCTAAAGGCAGGTGAAGACAGTGCTTCTCTGGGTCCTCCCCAGCACCTTCGGATGTTTCTTTTTCTTTTCTTCTATGCCACGTGATTCGATGTCGTAACAGGCAGCGTGTGACTGGCGTTATCGGGGCTGGCCGTGTTATCCCGGCCCGCCCGTTCTGCGTCATGCCGTAAGCGGGAACTTGACGTCATCGCAGTGGGAAGTTCCGACGAATAGAATGCATGAGGGGGGGGGGGGGGGGGAGGGGGGAGGGTTTATTCGTTTTTTTTTTTCCCTTAATGATACTGTGTCATATTAAAATGAATATATACGGATTAGAATTGGAGAAATGTTTTTCTCTCTCTTTTTTTTTTCCCTGATGATACTGTGTCACATTCATACGGATTAGAATTGGACTTTCTCTTCCCCCACCCCCTCCCCCTTCTCTCTCTCTCTCTCTCTCTCTCTCTCTCTCTCCTCTCTCTCTCTCTCTCTCTCTCTCTCTCTTGAGGAAGACCTGAAAGAATTCCCGGTTTCACAAGGAAACCTTACCTGGACATGCCTGATATCGAAAATCTCAACAAACGGAGTGTTAAAGCTCCTGAAAAAAAAACAAAAACAAACACCTCAACTCTTACGTGACGTACGACCGTCCCCGCTGGGAGGTGGCATTGACAGCAGAAGGCGCCTAGGTGGCATACAGGCATGGGGCGGCACAGGCACACTACCGTCCACGCATCAGCAGTGATGACGGGACTAGCCTGTGTCGCTGGGGGAACGTCTCTCGAGGCTGTGGGGGCAGTTCGGCGCCGAAGCGCTGGCTTTCTGCGACTTCATCGTGCACAAACAGGGCCCTCTCTTTGGAGGAGAGGGGAGGGGGGTGGGGAGAGGGGAGGGGGGGACGTCCCTCATAAGCGCAGAGTGGACATCGATCTACGTCTACGTGCAGTGGCTTGGCGACTCCTGTCCTACACGTTTCTCGGGTCAGCCTCATGCGGCACAGGACCGTCGCCACTCAGCACGAAGTTGGCTACCGGGGCAGCTTTGATGAGGGAGGCCAACAAGAAAGACACCATCATCACGACTAACCATGAAAGAAGGAAAGCGTTGACTACCTGTGAACGAACATACTGACCCAGGCTTTTGTGCCTGAGGAAATAGGCTACCCTGGGTGCCTCTTCCCGACCCGCAGATACAGACTCCAACCTAGAGTGCTGCTGACCACCGACTCTATGTGCTACAGCGAGCAGCTTGTCCCTCACATCGTTGGCTATGCGGGGAGGTGGGGGGGGGGGGGGGGGGGCGTTAATTTCAACCTACTAGTACTCAATCCTTGCAAGTCAGCTGAACCAGACATCTCCTGTTGCTTCCCAGTTACAGACATCTCCCGTTGCTTCCCAGTTACAGACATCTCCTGTTGCTTCCCAGTTACAGACATCTCCTGTTGCTTCTCAGTTACAGACATCTCCTGTTCCTTCCCAGTTACAGACATCTCCTGTTCCTTCCCAGTTACAGACATCTCCCGTTGCTTCCCAGTTACAGACATCTCCTGTTGCTTCCCAGTTACAGACATCTCCTGTTGCTTCCCAGTTACAGACATCTCCTGTTGCTTCCCAGTTACAGACATCTCCTGTTGCTTCCCAGTTACAGACATCTCCTGTTGCTTCTCAGTTACAGACATATCCTGTTGCTTCCCAGTTACAGACATCTCCCGTTGCTTCCCAGTTACAGACATCTCCTGTTGCTTCCCAGTTACAGACATCACAGTTACAGACATCTCCTGTTGCTTCCCAGTTACAGACATCACAGTTACAGACATCTCCTGTTGCTTCCCAGTTACAGACATCACAGTTACAGACATCTCCTGTTGCTTCCTGGTTACAGACATCTCCCCTTGCTTCCCAGTTACAGACATCTCCCATTGCTTCCCAGTTACAGACATCTCCTGTTGCTTCCGTTACAGACATCTCCTGTTGCTTCCCAGTTACAGACATATCCTGTTGCTTCCCAGTTACAGACATCTCCTGTTGCTTCCTAGTTACAGACATCTCCCGTTGCTTCCCAGTTACAGACATCTCCCGTTGCTTCCCAGTTACAGACATCTCCTGTTGCTTCCAGTTACAGACATCTCCTGTTGCTTCCCAGTTACAGACATCTCCTGTTGCTTCCTAGTTACAGACATCTCCTGTTGCTTCCTAGTTACAGATATCTCCTGTTGCTTCCTAGTTACAGACATCTCCTGTTGCTTCCTAGTTACAGACATCTCCTGTTGCTTCCCAGTTACAGACATCTCCTGATGCTTCCCAGTTTATAGTGTCAGAATCTTCAACTGGATGAAGGTGGACAGCTAAGAAAGAAGAAGAAGGTACAGTAGAACGGAGGCGAATTTCACAGGATCGAGAACTCGCAAGGTGGCTTGCTTATCCTTGTGGCGAGGGATGCTTGAGGTGAAGGGAGTAAAGAAACGGGTGCAAGACAAAAACAAAACAAAACAAAACAAACAAAACACATGACCGATGTGACCCTTCTTGCTGTTGAAGGACAACCGTTTTGATCGTTTTACGAGCCAATCAGAGAACGGTATCAGATTTCATGCAATAATCACAGGGCGTTACAACGTTCTCCATAGACCCATGACAGTCTAGCAAACTCTCGCCTTTTCCAAGTCCCGCCCGCTGCTAGGGTGTGCTGTGAAACGCTGACACTGGCCAAGCAAGCGAGAATTCTCGCCGTCTGCCCTCTGTAAAATGCACATCAAACGCACCTGCCCTCTGTGAAATGCACATCAAACGCACCTACCCTCTGTGAAACGCACATCAAACGCACCTACCCTCTGTGAAACGCACATCAAACGCACCTGCCCTCTGTGAAATGCACATCAAACGCACCTGCCCTCTGTGAAATGCACATCAAACGCACCTGCCCTCTGTGAAATGCACATCAAACGCACCTACCCTCTGTAAAATGCACATCAAACGCACCTGCCCTCTGTGAAATGCACATCAAACGCACCTACCTCTGTAAAATGCACTCAAACGCACCTGCCCTCTGTGAAATGCACATCAAACGCACCTGCCCTCTGTGAAATGCACATCAACGCACCTGCCCTCTGTGAAATGCACATCAAACGCACTGCCCTCTGTGAAATGCACATCAAACGCACCTGCCCTCTGTGAAATGCACATCAAACGCACCTGCCCTCTGTGAAATGCACATCAAACGCACCTGCCCTCTGTGAAATGCACATCAAACGCACCTCCCTCTGTGAAATGCACATCAAACGCACCTGCCCTCTGTGAAATGCACATCAAACGCACCTGCCCTCTGTGAAATGCACATCAAACGCACCTACCTTTTAATGACTAGTACCGGAAAGTTGCTCCTTCCACCACTAGTAAGAGAGAGGGTGTAGGTGAAAGGTTAAGATAATTCTCATCGAGAAATTATTCCAAGTCCTTCCCCTAGAGGACCCACCTACCACTCATCCACAACTCGTCATAGTCACTCAGCACTAGGAATCCTGCTTCACTTCTGCCCCAGCAGCAGTGCAGACAAAGCTTCTGTCCAGGCTGGAGAGGGTCCAAAGTCGCTTGGTTCAATTAATCCAACCTAACATCTGCCCTAGTGGCACAGCAACTGGGTTTACAGACATATCCTGTTGCTTCCCAGTTACAGACATCTCCTGTTGCTTCCCAGTTACAGACATCTTCCCGTTAGCTTCCCCAGTTACAGACATCTCCTGTTGCTTCCATTCGACATCGTGTTCAGTTACAGACATCACAGTTACAGACATCTCAAAAGTCGCCTGGCTCAATAACTCCTACCTAACTTCTGCCCTAGTGGCACAGCAACTGGGCTTGTCTCCAGGCAAGAGATTTCTCAAAAGTCGCTTGGCTCAATAAATCCTACTCAACTTTTCCTCAGTAGCAGTGCAAACAGTCTTGTCCCACCAGCAGCAGCATGGTCTTCAGGTTGGATTTTAACCCCCTGAAGCTGCTGTGAGGTAAAAAAAAAAAAAAAAAAAAAAAAAGAAAAAAAAAAAAAAAAAAAAAAAAAAAACAGATCGTGAGTGTCCTGATCGAGGATGTGCTTAAAGAGGGCACCTTAACCTCGACCAACAGGAGAACCAGAGGGCGCTCAGAAAACCATCTAGTCCCAGATACACTCGTTCCCGTCTGCTGTTTACCTGCGGAATCAAGGACCAGCAAAGTCCTGCACTGTCAGTTCCCCTCAGGCCTCAAAATCACCATCGTGGTCTGGCTGTGGCCTGTAGGCTCGTAGAAACAGCACTGGGAAACCATCACCAGACTATCACTTCTTTTTCAGTATGGGCCCAGATAACCGTGGCTGAATTGGGACTAATAACGGTCATCCATCAGAACCTCACCTTCTGTGCCTCTCTCTCTCTCTCCTCTCTCTCTCCTCTTCTCTCTCCTCTCTCTCTCTCTCTCCCATAATGTCACGTATCAATTACGCTTCAACAGTGTGGGACGGAAGTAGTGACGTCCACAAAAAAGGCTGAATTCTCTCCATAGACGTGCAGCAAAGCTACTCCATCCAGCTGTATCTCTAACAACAGACGAAAAACTAAAAGCGCTGAACATACTTCCTCTGAATAGGCAATTGGAATTCACAAGGCATCATTTATGTTTACAATCTTGACAGATACTATGCCATATTATATCAATGCCCTTTTTACAAGATCGAACAGCTTTTCTGGCTCAACGAAATTCCTTCTTCCCTACCCACGCATTGATCTACACAAAACAAGCCTAGCTTATTCTGGACCATATGTCTGGAACTCACTTCCACCGAATCTACAAAACATGAATACTTTAAAACTTTTCAAGGAATATTTGCATAAACATTTTATGTCTCAGTAATTTAATTATACGATTACAATGATTAGCGCCCATTCGCAAAGTCTTATGTGTACCATACTTTGAATAAATCGTCTAAACATAAAACCTACTCCGTTAAAATCGCTCATCCCCACTCCCACTGTGTCTACCATCCCTTTTCTCCTCCCTCTACCTACCATTCTCTCTTCCCCACCCTCCTCTGAATTCTCTCTCTGTAGTTTTGTTTGTTTGTAAGTTTCCTTCTGTTTTACCATCCCCCATCTCATTAGTACTTTTATGAATAGCTTGCTTATCACTGTAGACTTAGATTACAATGTTGCTATGTTGAATTGTCAGTATGAATGATATGTGTTGAAATAATGTATGCATGACAAGGACAGATTGTAAGACTAGGCTTTGGCCTAAAATCTTCATCCTTGTGTATTAAAGAATCAATCAATCAATCAATCAATCAATCTCTCTCTCTCTCTCTCTCCCTCTCTCTCTCTCTCTCTCTCTTGACTTGTTTAAGTGCACCACCCACAGTGAACAGTCCTGTACAGAAGAAGACGAGGTTTGGAAATCTGCAAGGGAGGCAATCAGTGCTAGAGCAGGAGTGACCCCCGCCATACTCATTGGACGAATGGTCACACGACGGTGGACACGATCAAAGCAATATAGCCTCATCAGATACCGTAAGGGATCAAAAGAGAGAGAGAGAGAGAGAGAGAGAGAGAGAGAGAGATCGTTTCAGTTTCTGTTTCATCAAGGAGGCGTCACTGCGTGCGGACTAGTCCATATACGCTACACCACATCCACTAAGTTTTGAGACCACACTGCGCATGATGGATAAATGAATTAGCAACTATGATGAGAGAATTGAAGAAGAGGGTCTCGTGGCTACGACTTAGCAGATGTCTGACGCATTAGCCCAACGCGCTGGTCAGACCTTGAGTGCCTACCTAACATTGGTCGTGTGTGTGTGTTTTTTCTATTTTATTTTATTTTTTCAGTTTAACGTCTTCCCACTAAAAGTGATATCAGACGATGTGAGTGTGTGTAAGTGTGCGCGCACACATGCGCGTGTGTGTGCGCGTGTGCGCGTGCACGCGCGCGCGTGTGTGTGTGTGTGTGTGTGTGCGCGCGCGTGTATGTGTCTGTGTGAGTGTGTCTGCGTGTGACTGTGTGAACATGTGCATGCCTGTTATGATCCCCCCCCCCCCCCCCCCCCCCCCCCCCCCCCCCGCATGTCGGGAAAACATTGTTTTAAGCGAGAAAAAAAAATCCAGTTACACAATATATAAAACTATAAGGAGAGCGTCCAATGGACCACTTAGTCAGTTCTTGAGCACTGTCAATCATATTTGGATAGGTAGTATGATGCAGGTCAATTAATGTGTAGAAGGACGAACGGTTAACCACTAAAAAAAATGTTAAACAAATTTAAAGATAAATACCAACTGAACTATGTGACAAACTTTTGCAATTTGTGTAAAAATAAAACCAGTCATTTAATACTCTAGATAGAGACAGGGAACCGGATCCATCAGATGAAGTATCGTCACCAGTTTTGCTAATAATCTCCTTTGCTCTTGGACAGTAAATTAATAGATGTTCAACTCCAAGTCTTTCTCCACACATACATGTAACATTTTTGCTGAATTTTGTTCGAAGTGAATTCAAACGCATTCTGTGCATGAAGCTGTGTATTTCTCTTGGTATGGAGGCAAGGTCGGGTCTTGATGAGGCCAATAGATTTTTTCCACAATTGGGTTTAATATAGTTGTGGTAATAGTTAATTTCTGAGCTCTCTAATACATTTCTGAAATTTTTACTGGACGCTTCGTTTATTAAAGAATAGCATTCACTTAAATCTAAGGGAATGTCAAGTGGTATTGATCCTTCGACATTTCGGGCTGCCTTTCTTGCAGCCTGATCGACCCTCTCATTTGCTGAAATTCCACAATGAGAAGGTACCCAGCAAACTGCAACTATAATGCATTTAGCTGCCAGAAGATGTATGACATGATTAATTTCTGCTATCATCTCAACACGTACTTTTGGATTGGAAGACTGAATAGCGCTAAGGGCCGATTTAGAATCGGTGCATACTAGAATTTGACAAGAGTTAATAGGAAAACTCAAGACGTGGTGTAGAAACATCAAAATGGCAACTAGCTCAGCACTGAATATTGAAAAATGTCTACCAAGGTGGTACAACTTTTCCACTTTTAAATCGGGTATTATAAATGCTGCTCCTGTATCTAGATTATCTAGCACTGAACCATCCATATACATTTAAAAATAGTTTTTGTATGTATTTTCTAAATGAATATCGATGACAGTTTTCAATATATAAGGTGGATCCTTTTTGGACACATTTGCATAATTTGTATCAAAGGTAGCAATGGCTTGCTCCCATTTTGGAATAGGTAGAAAGGACAGCTTATTAGCAGTTTTTGTTTCGTTTATATTAGAATCTTTTAGGAGGTTAGAGGCGAATGACTGGATTGATTTTGTAGATTGTATTCTTCTGGCCCGTTTCACGAAATCTGTTTCTGAATTTAAGGACACTTCATTTGCACAGAAGTTATCCTGTGAAAGACTCTTTAATATGAATTTTGAAGCACATGCTTTTCGTAATGCATTCAGAGGTAATATTCCGATTTCACTGTATGTTCCTATGTTAGATGTATGTGTAGGAACTCCGAGAGCAAGTTTATAAGCCTTGCAGTCAATACTCTGTAGTTTATTTAATAGATATTGTGGAGCGCTGAAAAAGACTTCTTGAGCATAGATTAATCGTGAACTCACAAGAGCAGTAGATAATAAAGTTAAAGTATGTGTGTCTTGCCCCCACCGTTGTTTGTTTATAATTTTCAAAAAGTTGAAACTTTTCCTTGCTTTATTCAAAATATATTCAATATGAACATTCCAAGAAAGTTTGGAGGTTAAATATACACCTAGGAATTTAACAGTTTTTACATACTCTAAAGCTGTGCCATCTAAAGTAAATGAAGGGAGTTTCTCCGGGTCATATCCCGCATTGAAGAGCATAATATTTGTTTTTTCTACTGAAAGTACAAGCCCGTTTTCATTTAAAAAGCTTACAATTTTATTCAGTTCATGCTGGTATTTAATTCGTATATAATTTAGCCATCTTAAAGGAGTCTTTCTTTTCATAGTTACCTTCATCCATAGGCATATATTGTCAGCAAACTGTGCTAACACAGTATCTTTATCTAGGCCTTTGGGTAGATCTGCCATTAAAATATTGAATAAAATTGGAGAGATTACTGATCCTTGCGGAAGACCCGTTTGTAATGTTCTTGGATTTGAGTATACATGTTCTATTCTTGTTTGAATAGTTCTATTTTCTAAAAATGATTCTACAAAATTATACATGTTACCACTTATTCCAACAGTTTTTAGTTTATACAAGAGTCTTTTATGCCATACTTGCTCGCATGCTTTCCTTATATCAAAAAAGGTTGCAAGGATATTCTTTCGTCGCGCGAATTGTTGTTTGACATGTGTGGTCAGTTTGACTAAGTGTTCTATTGTTGATCTACCACTTTGAAATCCAGCTTGATTAATGGGTATAATCTGATGCTTATTGCAATAATAAACTAATCTTTTTAATATGATTCTTTCCATTAGTTTACAAGTGTGTGATGTTAAAGCTATTGGACGATAACTATTAATATTTGAGCGAGGCTTCCCATGTTTATGAATTGGAACGATAACAGACTGTTTCCTATGCTAAAGGTATTTTGCCATCATTCCAACATTTTTCAATACAAAAATGAAGTAAATGTGTAACATTTGGTGGCAGGTGGCACAACATTTCATTGGAAATGCCATCCAGACCTACCGATGTTTTCTTGTTACCTAGGTTAGAGAGACATTCCTTAACTTCTTGAAGTGTTATGGGGGCGTTTAGATAGTGGTTATGAATAGGGTCTGGTTTGCTATAGATAGCTTTCTTTTCCTCTTGTTTTCTATGTAATGTGCTTTGTGTTGATAAACTCTCCATACAACTGTTTTTAGCAAATAAGGAAACAAAAGCTTCTGCTTTTTCATAATTTGATGGAAAATTTGAGATGTCAAGTTTAATAGGCATTGAGGTAAACGAATTCCATTCTTCATCGTTTTTAATTTTTCCCATACCTTTTGTAATCTTTATGGTTTGAAATCTCATTTTTACAAAAGGAAGACCAATATTTTCGTTTAACTTGTGCTATCATTCTATTAAAACTGGTTTTCGCTTTTTTCTTTTCAAGGAGTTTTTCAGCGCGCCCAGGCCCTTTACATCGTAAGTACTCTCTCAGTTTTATATTCTTCTCTTTTTTGGCCTCTTCACAAGTCTTGTTCCACCACACATTACCCGTATGCTTTTCTGAGTTCACAGGTTTGATCTTCGGAATTGACTGGTTGGCTGCAGACAGTAACGCATTTTGAATCCGATCATATATTTTATCAACATCTTGGGTATTTAAATCATTGGAGTCTATGTAAAAAGTTCGCAATAAATGTGTGAATTTATTCCAGTTTGCAAACTTATAGTTATATTTTAGTATTTTTTCCTGAGTCAAATCCGTTGGTTCGGGACTTAAGGTTTCAAATTTAGTTACTATAGGTATATGGTCGCTGTTTAGCGTATCATCGAGAGTATTCCAATCACATAAGGGCGCTAGATCTGGAGTTATTAAGGTCAGGTCTATTGCACTTGGTTGATGTTTTGGATTATCAGGAATGCGTGTTATTCTGCGTGTCATTGAAAAGATAAAGTGATGAATCAACTATATTCTCAAGAAAACGATTGCTTGATATTGACTGGCAGTCTTTTTTCCCAAAACGGCGAATGAGCGTTGAAATCGCCAGTTATCAAAAAATATTTTTATCTGTCTGCAAGGAACGTAACCATTCAGTATTAATATCGTTAGGTCCTTGTGGTAAGTAAACAGATACAATAGTTAATATTATGTTAGGGTTTACTTGAACTTTAACTGCACATGAATATGAACCTGGGTTGTCTGGTGGAACAGGACTGACACATGGAGTGTATTTCTCGCCTTCATGAACATAAATGGCAACATTGATTTTATCCGATGCATCCACTTTTTGGATGACTGGAGGGTAGTAATAATTATTTAGTTTTGGCAACTTGTTCCTTCGCACATTTAGTGACTGCAAGGCTAGTACATTGTATTTTTCTTCAGCAAGATGTTGAATTAACTGATCATGACTGGTGGCGATGGATCGACAGTTCCACTGGAATACCTTGAAAGCTTTGTCCGTCAACATGAATCTTGCAAAACAACTACAATTGAGTAATTTGAACAGGAAAGGTCAGCATACGTGTACGTGTGCGTGTGCGTGTGTGTGTGTGTGTGTGTGTGTGTGTTAAATGGTGAAACTGTCAATAAATAAATCAGAGATGTTAAGTTTGTATATCAGCAATACTAATTGGCACAAGTGGTGAATAAATAGATATTAGTCTACAGTCAGAACTTTGAGCACTGAATTTCTGCAAAGTGTTTCCATCACCAGCCATACAATGCGCTAAACATGTTCCTCCAGGGGCAGGATCGTAGCGTGGGTCTTCCAGGAACGGCTGGTACTGGGAGAGGCCGCGTTGCTGGAAACGGTAGCGTCGGGCCACTTTTTTCGGTGTTGTCCAGAACAGGCTCCTGATGTGTCTCCCGATGTTCTTGGCGAGAACACTAGCCCCTCTGTAAGTAGGATGGAGGTCGTCCCGGAAGTGCCAGGTGCTGACGTGAAGGTTAGTGTGGCTGATGAATGAGATGTTGTCTTCAATCAGCTCTGATGCCAGCAAGGCGTTGAAGAGGTCCCCCTTGATGTTAAGCTGGAAGTCTTTAGATGGTGCAGTTTTGCTGATGATGATTTTCATTCTAGGTTGTTCTTTTAAAATGTCCCGGATACATTTTATGAATTCTTTGCTGGTTTCTATCGGAGATTTTGATTTCAAGTCATTCACGGCACAGTGAACTAAAACGGCGTCAAAGGCTTTCTCAGCAGCTTGACGAGACGATTCGAAGGACGGTAGCAAATCCTTGATCGTAGACGCCTTGTGTGACACTGTATCGAATCCGTAGGACTGGCCCAGTCTTCTGCTATTCACTTTATTTGTCACCGAGTCATGAAGGATCAAAACACTTGGGAGATCAGGGTCAGGGTTTCGATCTGTTTTCTCTTGTTCCGTAGAACTAGGTCTGGGCCTACTGCGTCTTTCAGCCGGGCTTTGTTTGACGTCATTACAGTGTGCGATTCTATTTCTTTCTTCTGATGTTCTTTTTTCAGATTCTTTGGTTTTGTTAATTGTTTCAGGTCCTTTTTTCATCGCTTTTTTGCTGTGTGGTATTGTAGGCCTACTGGGTTGAGCGAAGCGCGGTGGTGATGCACCCGAACCGGCAGCTTCAGCATAGGTAGGCTTAACAATATTGCTGGACTCTGTTTGGGTTCCAACGCTGTTGACGCTTTTTTTCTTCCTACGCTCATTTGACTGCACTACCTCATTCTGCTGGCTAATAATTTTTTCTAGATTTGAAATCCGTGAGCAGAGCGTTTTTATCATCTCATGTAGGTCAGACAGACCAACTCTACTCACGCCAGGCCCGATGTGTTGACTGCTGGTTTCGGATATTGTAGCGCGGTCCATGCCATGGGCAACCAAACCGTCTTCGTCGCTCTTATTACGTTTCTTGCGTTTTCCGACTGGGTCGCCATCCCGCCGACTGTCGGTGCCCAGG
>CM065745.1:18645899-18700899 GCA_033310375.1 Conus canariensis | reverse complement strand
CACTGGGCCTGCCTCATCACATTCTGCATGGCGGCATGGCAGCGAGCGCTAAGGGAGAGGTGGCAGATCTCTCTCAAGGGACACTGATGTGAGGGGCCAGTGTCAGGCGGCGCAGCTGACCATCGAGGTGGATCTAGCCTGTGTCGCCGTGGGGTGGTCGGCGATGGAGCGCCGCCTGACTGCGATAACCATGGACTGGGAAGCCAGTGGGCATGGTAGGCACTCCTCTCGGGATTGGGCTGAACAAAAACTTGTTCTGTCATCCGCAGTAGCCTTGATCCATAGAAGGGACTCGTGCAGCGTTCCGGCAATATCCGTCCTGCTCCCTTTGAAGGCGGTTCCATGCGGCACGGCATCATCGCCATTCGGGCATGAAAAAAGCTGCCCTGGTAGCCCTGAAAACAAGCGTTTTGTTTGTTTGTTTGTTTGTTTTTTAGGGGAGGGGGAGGGAGGGAGGAGGTAAAGAAAAAACAAACAATACCCACAAAAAAACAGTAAACAAGTAAGGTAAGTCTTGCTCCCACAAGAAAACCTGACACATAGTACCTTTTATTCATCATCCATCATCACAGTAATGACTTGGCAAAGATAACTTAAAGTGGGCGGGGGGGGGGGGGGGGGGGGGGGGGGGGGGAGGGGGGTGAACATGAAGAAAATGGGAGCATAAAATTAAGAAAATATATTATAAATATGAAAAATCTTCACTAGCTGCATGAGAGAACCATCGTAATCCCTCTTGAAGGCAGATCTATTTGTATTGCCTGCTCCTAGGCCTTTCATCCGCTCGACAATACCCACAATCGGCCGACCAGTTCTGTGAAGTGGACACCAGTTCACAAGGAACCAGAACCGAGTGCTGGACATCAGTTCATCGTAACGAAAGAAGAGGACCCAGACTTCAGTCTGGAATGAAAAGCAGAACAAAAGATGGTCAGCCCCGTCCAGAACCAAGCCCAAGACTCCTGCCAATGATCAGACCTGCCACTCAACACCACAGACTGTGTCTATAAGGAGACCATGTCTTGAAGGGCCCCTGGCCGAAAGGACGTAAAACTCAACCATCGACCGGGTCTACCTCAAAGTCAGGCACAATATGGGGCAAAGGCTTGACTGTGTGATGGACATGGTTAGTGATGACTGATCGTCTGAGAAATGCCAGGTGCAGCATTAAGTGTAACAGATAATGTACAGTGTTTTGGGCCTAAACTGTAACTGTAGACCAGGACCTGTATCTTCCCCTCATGTTTTTTTTTTTTTTTTTTTTTTCGGAACAAGAATGATCATTCTCAAAATTCAAGATCCGCACTCTAATAAACAAACGTTACTTACCTGTTAGTTTTCGCTGGTTGTTGCCTATTGTCATTTATTCGTTCGTTTGTGGGTAATATTGCAATGATCTGAATTGTTTGGCTTCATTTCTGTGAGAAGATACAAAGACCAAGCAAGATGTCGGATCAACCAAAGCCGGACCTCGGACTTCTTGAAGAAGATGACGAATTTGAAGAGTTTCCTGCCGAAGGCAAGTTAATTTTAGAAACATAAGATTAATCTATCATTAACATACAGTCGATCGATCAAATTCTTTACGCCTTTTTGAAGAATGATTTGCCGATCTCGTGCTGTCGCCGACGTGTTTGTGACATGACAAAGCAAAATGCTCATCAGGATCAGGATCAGAATCAGGGGCGTTGTATCAAACACAACTTAGCCTATTTAGGCTTTTTACGCCCCTTCTGTATGTATATATCCTTTTTTTGTGACCGTTGGTCCAGTCATAGGCTAGCTCAGTCCTATTTTCCATCAAATTCATATCGAATTTTTGTTAATAATTCATGTTTATCTATGAGGTTCTTAAAAACATTAATACTAGGTGCACGTTTGATGTTAACTGTTAGAAACTTAGTTCATTCCAAAAATTGGTTACTCTATTAGTAAAAGTAAATTTTCTCAAATTAGTTCTAGAATATTGTTTAAATATCTTATCTTCACTGTTCCTTGTAACATTCTTCTGCGGAGTACAAAAAAAACATGCTTTATCAACATCATCAATTCCATTAAATATCTTGTATGCTTGAATCATGTCTCCTCTTATTCTTCTTGCCTTAAGTGTTGGAAGTTGTAGATATTTTAGTCTTTCCTGATATGAGTAATCTGTTATATTATGAATCATCTTGGTTGCTCTTCTTTGTACCTGTTCTAAAGCTTCTGATTGTCTCTTAACATTGGATACCATACAGTGTTGCCATATTCAAGAACAGGTCTAACTAGTGTCTTATATAATTGCAAAAAAGTATCCTTTTCTATAAATGTAAAGGTTCTTTTTATTATTCCAATCATTCTGTTAGCCTTATTAATACTATTTACAATATGTTTGTCAAATAGCAAATTTTTGTCAAAAGTCACACCTAGATCTTTCTCTTCCTCAATTTCCTCATGCTGCCTAGAAGAGAAAGATTTTCTTTCGTAGCTCCCCCCATGGAAGCCCAGCATATATTTTATGTCTAGAAATTCATTATTTTTGGTATTTTGCATTCTAATGAAGAATAAAGTGTTAGGTCTTCAATTTAACGTCTATACACATTGTGATATTAGACGAACCTATTAACAGCAACAGCAAAAAATGGATAACTAACTATAAAACATTGAAGAATAACCGGTCATAACAATATATGACATATATATAACAATATAACAAGAATATAGTGTGTGTGTGTGTGTGTGTGTGTGTGTGTGTGTGTGTGTGTGACAGAGAGAGAGGGGGAATCTGCACACAATCTACAGTAAGTGCTAGTTTTGTAGGCCTGTGAAAACTTGTTTGTCACACAAAGGGTCTGGCCCTGCTCATCATCAATTTGTGAAAAGTTCTTATTGGATCAAATGAATGTGAGTCGAGAGTGAAATTTGTGTATCACATCGACACAAGTGTTGTATCGATTAACAGTTAAAAATACTGACAAATTAGAGGTGTTGATAGATCAGTGTAACAGAATATGCTGAGTAATGATGCATCACAAATCATAGGTGGCCATTCATGGTTGACTTCAAGATGTAATACCTACATCCCAGCAATGATTTCTGCACCAGGACAGGATATCATAGGATCTATTTACATTACATGTCAGTACGACCACCCCTCAGACTATGGATGCAATTGTTGGTTATATGGGCTGTCTTATCTTGTCTCGCTCACTGCTTGCACAGTTGTAATCATGAATATGATACATAAATGCCTAATATGTCAATTGTTTTAGATTCCATCAAGTTCCGATTGCTGATGAAAGCTGTCGTGTAATACAAATTCAAATGGTTCTTTGTTGACTGAAAGATAGCATAGACTTTGGTATGAGGTATTCACTAGAGCGTTCATGAGATTTAACTGCGAGAGAGAAATAATGAAGCATGAAAAAGGAATCTTAATCATTGCAGTCTGAAAGCCTTTGGCAAAATAGTGTCAGCTGCAGGTGGTCTTTGTTTTGAATTCAGTGACTCTTGGGGCAGGTCACTCCAGTCTTTGTTACTAGGGTGACGGTTCTTGGTAGGAATGAAAAAGACCAATACTGAGCTATGTAGTGTGGCTGTGAGAACTGCTGACTGCATCCTGCTCCTTGTGGTGGTGATGGTGGTGCTTCGAGTTCTTGATGTGATTCAGGGGAATGGGTGTGGGGACTGGATGTCTGATGAGAGGTTCTGGTCTGGGGTTTGAAGCCTTCCACTGAGGATCATCTCACTGTATCAGATGGAACTCCAAGGCAATGCCACTTGCGGATGGTGTATGTGAGGAAAAAGGAGTACTCTCTGCAGGTGGAAGGGTGGTCTAAGGAGGTTCATATGTAGGTGTGGCAAGTGGATCATTCGATCTGGCAGGTGGTAGGGACTGACTGGGCTGTATGTGGTGTTAACAAAGACCTCCCATGGTGAATTTTGTGGGATCTGTGACAGTTTTACAAAATATGATCTCTGGACATGAAGTGGTAACCATTCTTCACAGCAGGTGTTAATCATAGTGCCTTTGGGGAAAAAAAAACCCTTGCTGATGTACTTTACAATTACAGTCAATAGATCTTTTGTTAGGCATAGTTTGTCTTTGAGTTTTAAGAGCTTTGTGCTTGTACTGTCGTAGGCTCTCCATCTGGTGGCTTATGCAGCATGGTGTCGGGGGGCTTGGCTGGCACAGTGGGTAGGACATAACCTGTCCAAGGTTTGATTCTGACATGGGAGGGCCAAGTTGCAAGTGATTGTCTCTTTCACTTTCAGTCTTTGGGGTTAGCTCCAGTCCCTTTGTGCTACTACTAGTGTACTCTTAAGTCCTTAGGAAGAAACTTGAAACCAAAGTCGTGAGTGTAAACACAAAATTTTGCTTTGCACATTAAAACCTGTTTCCATATTGCAGAGAATATGTGATCATGTGGTGGTGGGATGGATGGCATGAACATAAACATGTGCTCTTCAGTGTCATGTTTAGACTGCCTTTGATGGAAGGGGAAAGACTGTCACATTTTGCAGAAGTCTTAACAATTGGGAACCACATAGGTCTAGCCAAGAAACAAAAGCCAGAGAGCCTGCTTTCTTGTTCCTTAGTTAAATTGCTGTATCTTTGGAACCATGCCACCAGTCAGGCAATTTCTTTTTTAACAATTTCTTTTTTAACCTAAAAAAAACTGTTGCATGTTCAGTTTTCTTCTTTATTCCAGCAGAAGGTGCAGGTTGATTCTTAACTTAACTCTTTCATTCCTACTTTTATATGAACCATTACTTCCTCTTGTTCCTAGATTCTTATAATACGAGTATTCCCTTCATTCCTGGACTTAGAGAAAAGAAAAAGAAGTGTAAAGTGAGAACTGCCATGTGTGCAGTAGCAAACCGGTCAGAATAGAGCGGCAACAACTTTCCCACTCTGTAGGGGCCATCTGGCATCCATTCCATTCATAAACACTGCCGCGCAAGGGACCCGGTCATGAGGTATACCGATGTTGATGATGTGACCGGCGCGAAGTTCAAAGCGCTTACCGCGAAGTTCAAAGCGCTTACCGCGAGAACCGATTTTCCGGGCTGCAGGAAGGAAAGGAGGGATTTTGTCCTGCCCGGTTTTCCGGGCTGCAGGAAGAAAGGGTAGGATTTCTGCAAACCGGAAAACCGGGTTGTAGGGATGAAAGAGTTAAAAAGAAAACAGAAAACTTAACATGAAAAAAAAAACCCTAACAAATCCACACACAATCGAAAAGAATATTATCCATACAATGATACAGTAATGGGAAGCAAAGTGTACTTGGTAATAAACAATTAAGCAGGTCCCTAGGATATAGTGCCTCAGCTTGCTACAGGGTTTTGTTTTTTTTTAAATTAATGAAAATGCAGTAAAAAAAAATGTTGAAGCCGAAGAGGAGTGACTAACCTTTCTGTTTCACCTCATATGAATATTTGTGACATATAGGTTTTAGTAGAAAATAGTGGGAGATGCTTTCACAGTTTCAGTGGTGACTGTGTACTGTTGAGTTTCGTTGCTTGACGTAGTAAACCCCTGTTAACTTTTTCACTTAAAATGGCATCAGGGTTAACAGTGCACTGCCATGTTGATTATGTTAAATGTATTGCTACCCTTAAGAATTTGTTCAGGTATGTCGGAGTTCTGGTTTTTGTTTGTATGTTTGTTTCTGTTTTATCAGGTGTAGCACTTTGTGTATCGTATTAGCCTGTGGCTTATGGTGTGTGCTGTATGTCCCTTTTGCAGACTGGGCGCAGGAAGAGGAAGATGCTACCGATGTAAATGTGTGGGAGGATAACTGGGATGACGACAATGTCGAGGATGACTTTTCCAAACAGCTGAGGTAGGAGTACAATTTGACGTGGAGTCTGTGTGGTGTATCGTGTGCATTTCTCCTGATCAGTGGACAAGTGTGCACAATTGTGAGACTAGTTTAGCATGAGAAAAATGTCTCGCATGTTTTGAAGCTTAAGCCCTACTGTGAGAGTGACCGGAATTTCAGTCCTACACCTGTGATGAAATTTTGTGTTTCTACGGAAGCTGGCATCGGCAGGTTCACGGTGATTGTTGTTTGGATGGAAGTTGTTGTGTTTTTCATGGCGAAGAAGAGGCGGGATGGCAGGGGGCATCTCACTCTCTTGCATTGCAACACAGCAGTTATTGTCATCAGCAGGGGGATCAACTGCTTGCATCCCCCTCATATCTTAACTCGGTGGTGATGCATTTAAAATGGACTCATCATCATCAGATATTAAAGACTCCGTGCACAATGTGACCGAAGCATACAGTCAGTACATGATTTAAAAGTTTATTGTATGCTGTGTTTACTTTAAGATAAATATGTCCAAGCAGATTTTGCAGGGAAGCTATAAATTTCTGAAATAAAAGAAAAAAATTGTGTGTAATGTAATTCTATTTTGGAAAAAGAAGAGAAAATTTTTTTTGCATGTTTTTTCATCTTTCCGCGGTCCAGCAGATGCGATGTTTCTGTGGTCCAGCAGATCCAGTGTTTCTACGGTCCAGCAGATGAAAAGTTTCCGTGGTCCAGCAGATGTGATGTTCCTGCCATCCAGCAGATGTAAAGTTTCTGTAGTCCAGAAGATGTGATGTTTCTGTGGTCCAGCAGATGCAATGTTTCTGCAGTCCAGCAGATGCAAAGATTGGATTGTCCAGCAGATGCTGTGGGAAGATTTATTAGATTGTTTTTACATCAGTGTAATGTTCCTTCTACATATGACAGCATTCAGTGTCACAGCCTTCTCCTGTCACAAGTTCAGTTGCCTCTGAAGTAAGAATGGCCTGCCTGCTATCTGGCATATGGAAAGAGCAACCTCTGACCATTCTGAAAGCAATACTATCACAACATTGGGAAAACCACACTGTTTTTGGTCTGTAGGAAAGAAAATTAAGTGTGATTCTGTGAAGTTGAAACTTGGCATAAGTAGTTTCCCTTGCCTTGAAGCTCACTGTGCATTATTCAGTGGAAAAGAAACAAATCTTCAGCACATCGCAGTTTGTTAGTGGAGTGATAGAATTCTAACACATTGGCATTGAATTATGAAAAATTGTATCCTATGGAAAAACCTTGAAGGAAACTCAGCAGCAGTGCTGGATGTTCTGTAGTGGATGGCTGGGAAAAAAAAAAAAAAGAAGGAAAAGTGTGAAAAGTAAAAGTACGATGATAACGTGAAAAGAGATGAGTCCAGGACTGTGCAAGGGTGATCAAAACAGTGATCCGTTGGCCAGATGCAGAAAGGAAGTCAGCTGAGCTAACAGCATTTTTCAAGAGTTAGCCCAGGTGGTGATTGGTTGCCCCCTCCACCTCTGCACTATAATAGAGTCGCCATTTTCCCTCCTCATCCACTTGCTGCCTCCTCTCCCAGTATATCAAAATGAAGGGAACTTGGCTCTCCCTCGAACCCTCAGCTGCAGTTTGGACTTGCCTTTTTCTAAGAATTCAGAGAGGCAGGGGAGCACACTCTGCATCGGCATTCTTGTCTGAAACGTGGAGAGATAATCGTTTAAACTTTGCCATGGTGTGCCACTGCCAAAAATACATTACATAGACTTGGCAGTGAGGAGAAAAGCACAAGATATCCCGTGGATCAAAATTTTGGAAGGTTGACGATCAGGGACAGCTCAAGGTGTGCATGACACTGAAAAAAGTTGTTCAGCTAAGGTTGTAGGGTTTTCACAACTTAGGCAGTGAAATGGAAGGCAGCTTTTGTCTTTTGAACGCAGTCCTTCGAACTAGACAGCTGCAATAATGGTGAAATGTCCAAGGCATCCGTGTGTGTGTGTGTGTGCGCACGTCTGTGTGCATGTGCGTGTGTGTATACATATATATGGGTGAACTGCAATGCATAGTCAATGTTTAGGTACAAAGGTTTCTATTTCACTACAAGCTTTTCCTGTGAGAAAGCCTGGCTGGCTATTTTGAAAAAAAAAAAAAAAGGAAACCATTTCATCACACCTGCTGCAGTTGGACAAACCTTGGTGTGATTGTGAACCTGGCAGATTAATTTGTTCTAGTTCGAAGGAATGCAGCTAGAAAAAAGACATGGGCGGGGATGGGAGGGGGAGTATATTGCATCCTGTTTTGTATTTGTTCAGTTTGTGCTTTCAGCACTTGGGCTTCTTCGTTAGACCTGGACCCAGCAGTATGAAACGATGATGTTGTGTGTCACAGGGCGGAGCTGGAGAAACAAGGGAAGAACCCCGATGGCTCGGAGCCCATGAAGTCCTAGCTGTCATGAGGAAGCGACCTCACCGTCACCTTCATCGTAATCTCTCCCTTTTCATGTTTCCTGCTCGCTTTGTCAGTGTGTGTAGTGAGTCGAGTTCGTTTGAGTGATGAAGTGCAACCATCGCCAGGTGTGAATTGTCTGATTGATTCATTTGTTCTGTTGTCATTAAATGGAGAGTTTGCCATCTGAAACTGGATTTGCGAGTTTTCTGTTGCCTTTGTGGGCTGTATGTATTGGTTTAGCTGTGTTATTTGAAAGGGAAACTTAAAAAAAAAAATAAAGAAAAGAAGAGCGTATACAGAATTATGTCTGTGTTAGGTGGAAGACTGGAAAAAGAATCTGTGGTATATTGTCAAGTTTCATGTCAAACTAACAATTAATGTTGGAGAGAAAAACACAAAACAGAAAAATACTTTCAGGCTTTCAATCCAAGGTATTGAACAAATGAAACACTAGTACAAAAGTGAGCCTTTTCATCGAAACAGCTTTTGAACATGAGAAGGTTTGAATTTATTTGACTTTTGAGCTCTTGGTGTGGATTTGTCTGTTCAAGTTTATGAAAGTAAATTTTTTTTTTTTTTGATGTTGGGAAAATAGACTGATCTCGACCGTTGTTGTGCTGTTGAATCTGTCAACAACAATCATGGACATGTCAAGGCACTCCACTCTTTGTAGACAGGGGTCCCTAGAGAGAGAGAGAGAGAGACTGACCAGCAGTTCACAAAGCATGGGCAGTGGTGTGCCAGTCTTGTTCATGTACAGAATGACCCATTGACAGTGCAGACACCCCTCACAAAGGTCAAACATCATACTGCATACACGAAGAGAAGTCTTCACTGGTCTCATGAGATCACATTCAGCAGATATGAAATGCTAGTTTGTCTGTCGTTTGACAGTCAAAGGGGAGGAGTGGAGTGGAGGGGTGGGGGGTGGGGGGAGGAGTGTAAATGAAAAATTTGATTGTGCGATTGATGCTGTTGGTTTTTTTGTTTCCCCAACAATGTAGAACACAAAGTTGTCATCAGGTGTAGATAAGATAGACCAATCGCCAGTTGGAATGGAAAGAGATTGTTCTACAGGGAATCGAAAATGGTTTCAAAGTGTTATAAAAGTAATGTTACAGAATTGTGGGGTTGGTCATTGAGTGGAGGTAGTTGTTACGGAGAAGATCCTAGAGGTTGCACTGTAGTCCAATGTTGACCCTCTGGCTCCAACCCCTGCCTGAAGTTAATCTTCTTGTAACCAAGCTTCACCGGGCTCGGATGACAGGATCTCCTGTTCCTTGCAGGGGCTAAGAAGTTTGGTGATGTGACTAGAGACAAAGAGCGCAAGGCCTTGGAGATCCTTGGAGATCCTTGGACAGAGTTGAAATTTCTTGTGTTTTTGACCAGTCATTTCAGGGTTCCAGCAAGTTCTTCTTCTTCTTCGCCATCAAGTCTGTCTGACATGAGCCTGTTCCAATTTTAAATGTAATTCAGTTTGTTTTTAAAGATGTCCAGGGTCATTGTGGGGATGTGAAGAATTCTGATGATAATCTCGTTTAGCGAGTGCAGATGTTCAGCCTGTAAGAATATGTCCAATCAGATTAGAATGGCCATCGAATTTGCAGTCCAGTCTGTTATTTTACTCTTGTTCGATTTGTCAACACTTCTGCCTGGTGGTCTGATGGAACATTTTCAGTTTTCTTTTCCCATGTCTCGGGAATCACATCTGCTATTTGTGTCCATAGTATCTGCTCTTAAAGAACCACTGGGGCACCCCTCTGAGAATTGTTCACTGGGTTCCTTCGGTTCTGTCAGTTATGTTCAAAGGCCTCGATCTCCGTCAGATCAATTTTGTTGGGTGTGCTTAGTCTTCTTGTTTTTTGTCTTCCCTCTGTATCCATCCTCAACACTTTGCTAGCAGATTTTTTTTTAACAAGGCCTTTGGATCTTGATGCATGGCCATACCCACGTTACTTTACTGATGTGAGTAGATCTTCATAATTATGGTTCAGTATGCTGCTATTATACATTTCATTTTCAGTGATTTGCCCATTGGAGACCAGATTGGTATGTCTAAGTTTAGAACACACCATCTGGTAATAAAACCTCCTTCTAAGACAAATCTTAAATAAATGTTAGCGAACCGCCCAGAGAAACATGGACAAACGAGTCACAAGACAAAACACAACGCGTTTTGACCTCTTAGGTCTTCCTCAGGTGAGAAACAAACGAATAAAACAACGAAAATTCACTTAGCTTCGATCGCTTCAGAGTTCAGCGCAAGGAAGAAGGCGTTGAATGAGAACGAGGCTGTTGGAAGGGAAAAAGCTCCTTCTAAGAGCTTGGTTGCTTCTTTCCAGATTTCTGCTTGTGTAATAGGTGTGCACAGTTTTAGAGGGCAGGAAAAACGGGAGTTGCACTACCTGGCTGTGAAATATTCAGTCCTTGGTAATTCAATTTCAACACATATGGAAAGACTGCTGTGCAAAGGATGTAACAAAAGGATTGTAACTGAAAGAACACATTGGAATTACCTATGCACGGTTGTGGAATGTGCTTACATGCATGCATATGGTGATCTGGTTCAGGCAGGTGGCCATTTGTCATTGGGGTCTCTACAAGGTTCATGTATTCTTTTACATACATGCTTAGTAGTTTGGGGGTTAGGTGAGAGAGTATACAGCTCTTTGGGTTTAGTTGAAAAGTCTTGTGCTCTTGAGAGCTGGTTGTTGTGTTGGACTTAACCTTTAGTATTCCACTTTACATGTTCTGTAAATTCCCTAGAACAAAGCTACAAGCAGCTAGAGTGGTAAAACTTAGGATGCAACTCTTCTAACTTGCATGTTTTTGAGTATTTTCATAAAGTTGGAGGCTTAAAATTGAATCCCCTACAGGCTAATATAGCAATTTATTTTGTCATTTGAACTAAATTAGTTTCTAACTTATTTGATTCCCCTTGAAAAGAACTTGAAAACACTGAAACGAACATGCAAACACCATGCTTGGAATTGCATTCAGTGGAGTTCAAAGTCTTCACAGCAGTTTTCACCTTTCAGCATACTGACCTTTGCTTTATCATTGCCTTCATGACTTGTAAACACCTCTCCAATGTCTTCTGCTTTCAGTTCTTTTGTGGCTATCTTGACGATGCCTTTTTTTGCCTAAAAGTTTGGTGAAAACCAAATACAAACTGGGAGATTCGTCTGGCCACACAAAGCGGCATCTTCACAATTTAGCTGTCTGTAAATGGTTCCGGGGAGAAAGCAAAGGAGCCGAGTTACACTAAACTTGAACTGAAAAGGTTCTTTGGTTACAGAATACTCATACCTGGTCAACACTTAAACACGAAGTTAATGTGGCACAAATTATTTCATACCACAGGGAGAATGAATTGAGAAACAGTTGAACTGTATTAACTAGCTGTGAAAAAAACAACTAATCATGTTGATTGATTGCAGTGTAAAGAATGCCTTTTCACTAGAAGTGACAATAAACTGTAAAATGTTAACATTTTGTACAAGCACATATATTGGTGTATCATTTGTTCTACAGAGATTACTGTTTGTGCCTATGAATACCTGTGTAAAGTCCTCATGAGGTCTTCATGAAGTCTGTGATTTCACAGAATCACAGATAATCTTGCGAGTCCAGAGGAAAGTGATGGACAGTGTTCAATTACTGTAGAAATCATGGCATTCATCGGTGTAATCCATTTGCGCACTGATGTTGTTGATTGTCCAAAGTGTATTGAAGCAGTTAAATGCAAAAGAAAAAAAAAAAGAAAAGAAAAAAAGCAGTTGGAGGAAAAAAAACAAAAAGAAAAGAAAAGAAAAAAAGCAGTTGGAGGAAAAAAAAACAATCATGAGCACTTGACTGGTTACAAGTCAAGAATTCTACAAGTATTAAACAAAACAACAAAAACAAAAAAAAGAAAGGGAAAGAACATGAACAAGTTCGTACGACCATGTTTAAGAAGTGTGACTGAGCTCTGACATGTGCCTGGTGTAACTGTTAAGACAGTTGCTGTTTCATGCGGTGTGCAGAATTGTGTATGCTTGGGCTCACTTTCACTCGCTCTCAACATTTCAAGCTGGACAAAGTTGTGTAAACAACTTTTACTCGCAACACACATACATGCACACAAGAAATCACTGCCACTGTCGCCAGACCACGTGACTATGGTAACCTCACTCATCCAGCATTTCAAACATAATATAATCACTCATTCTTGACATGTGATAAAAGGAACATTGAATAGAAAATACAGTAGCTTATCACACATTCACCTAAGTATTGTGCTCAAATTAAGTTATGGACAAAGGAATATGGGACAGACGGTATGATCACAGGTAAGTGTAAAATATCAATCCACGGATCTCTTGTGAATGCTGGAAAGTCCTAGACTTTACACATGTGTGACCATTCCAAAGGGGTACGCGAGTGAAAGAACACAAGCATTGGTGGACAGGGACTGGGAGCTGAAACAGGGTGAAGGGCGATTCTGTTACGGTGTGATGAACTCCTCTTCAGCTATTTTTGTTAAGTGGGGATTTTCAAGTATATGACAAGTTCACTTCTTTTTTTTTTCTTTCTTTCTCTCTTCACTGTCATGGAGTTTACTTCCAAGGTAGCACCTACCCAGGGATTCCACACATATCCTGGGATTCAACATGAAAACAACTCAAGTTTTATCAGGCCTAGGGTCGAACTTGTTCAGGATTTTGTTTAATGTTGGCTCAGTTAGAGATGTCGAGCTGAAGAAAGTGATAACATTTCATTCACATAATGGGTGACAAGTGAACGTGCTGAAGTATCACAACAAAAACAAGCCGGGAATTGATCCACCTCTGGTCCCCACACTGCAGGCAGTTGCTGACCCTGGGAAGTGACCTGCCCCAAAGTAACTGTGGTCACCTGCAGGCGACTTGATGAGGTTACATGTCATGTAACGGAACTTACTTTAACGTAAAGAAAGACCCTTTACTGTAAGACGTAAAGGTCATGATGGGGCAAAGCGCTGGGCATTCTTCAGCATAGTTGTATGATTTGTTGTGTCTTTGTGCCTGGCGTTTGTTTTCATTGCTTGAAGCTGTACTCATAACAAACTGATGCTCGGTCTAGAACATCCCAAAGTAAGGCCATCTCTGGGGATCAAGTTTTACTTCAGATGAAGGCTGTTGGCAGTGGGGGAGAATTTAATAGGTCAGTGAATTGGTGCTGTAGTTTATCTGGTACAGGAAGGAAGCAAGGGGGGGGGGGGGGGGGGATAGGGGTAGGTAGGTGGCAGCTGGGTGAAAGTGAGAGGGTGATGGAAGAGCCCAGCCAGACACATTCATGTAACATACAGAGTTAGTTGACATTTTGTTCGGAAATTCAACACTAGACTAGAATGCTACTTTTTCAAATGTGAATTTGAGATCATTACCATCAGGTTCAAGTTTTATTTAAAAAGACTATAATTAAGGGTTAAAAGCAAGCATGAAAATCTAACATGTTTCCTCATCACATCAGCTATACGTCATCGTTTTTTAACTTCACATTGTGAGTGTTCTTTTCATACAAATCACAACCATAGCATTCACAAGATATTCTGAACACCATCAGACACAGAGCGAATTATCATCTTGCAAGACAGCAATATGGCAGAACAGTTTGCCACAGAGGAGGGCCCAAAGACGGAGTTGTGTGCCAAAAAGTTTTCATATTCTTAAACTCAATTTTTCAAACAAATAAAAAAAATGCTACTCTGGCTCCTACAGATGTACCATCATTCATCACAAGTAGACTTTTTAGTCCACGGAATTAACATTTTGCAAATAGTGAATGCGAAACTTGATGGAAATCTTAAAGGTTTGCCAAGATGAGCAATAATTGCAAATCTTAAAGGTTTACTAAGATGAGCAATAACTGCCTTTTGTCAGGGATTGACGAGAATGCCTGTATTTGAAAAAGACATGACCAATGATGTCATAAACACATCATGCGGGATAGCCATCCTGTTTTCACAGCTTGGGAAGTGGACGACTACCACCGAAAACACCTTTGTCTTTACCAGAATCTCTCAAACTCGGTCCAAAGGTTTCAGGAATTGATGTGTTAACTTAATATTCATGACAAGATCAAGAAGAGAGCTTCATGGGATTGATGGATTTGACTCGCATCGAGCAGCCAGTTCGTTCAGACAGACAGCCGATTAACATATTCAAGAGAAGACAAGTACAGGCAAGATTTGGCTGATTACTTCCCTTATCCTTATTATATGATGGATCACTGAAGCTTGAACAGAAATGATTCAAGTGTTCGCTTTTAATATTTGTCAAACACTTGATACATCCCAGCAAGCTGACCAATTATAATATAAAAAGAACTTTAACCTTTACCAGCCGTGTCAGCCAATAGTGGCTGACAGGATTTCTTTCCCTTGTGCCACGTCATCCAAGGCTGGCTGACGGACAGACAGTACATTCTGCCGTGTCATCCACTATCGCATGATGGGAACATAAAAAATTCCTACACTTTCCATAAAATGATCCATGGGAAATAAGCTCTGTAACTAGTCTTGGGGATGTCGTAGCGAGTTGTAGACCATACTTTCTGTGGCCTATCGTGAACTTGGCTGACCCCAGGAGCTTTGAAACAAAGAAACTCGCGGCACTGGCGCGTGGCACATATTTCCTGTGCCAGAAAAAATGTCGGTCAGGCGAAGGGGTGGTAGCGATTTCTCGCTCAATGAAGCGCTTGAAATCATCTTACAAAGTGGATCTGGTGATGAGGGGAGTGATAGAGAGATAGAAAACTATGAAAGAGAAGAGGAAAGAGAATTGTTTGAAGATGCAGCCATCCCTTCATCTTCTGATTTGGTGTTGTAAAAGAACGGAACAGAATGTAAACAAAGCATTCTTTCTACTTGTCAGACATGTTTTTCAACGCACAGTCGTGTATACACATTGAAAGTAAATGATTTGAAATTACTATGTTCCGATTAGTTGAGTGTTTGTTCTTTCCTGTGACACCTAACACAACACTGTCTGTTGTTGTCTAGCTATCGTAAAAACAAAATTAAACGGTGGCTAAATACGCGCGTTGGCAGGTACAGAGCGCTATGCGCGAGCGTGTGTCAGCAGGGAATCGTGCCGATCGCAGCTGGATAATACTAAGGATGGCTGGCGGAATGGTAAGTAAAGGACATCAAGGCACCTGCCATTGCTGTCTTGATTATGCGCTTACCAGAGTCGTCTATCTTCCTGTGCAAGATCTTTGCAACTGCTTAGCTGTGGAGAGAGACCAGAACTACCTGATCCTCCCAACCACAGACATCATCAGGTTTGAGACTTTCCCCATTTTAAAAAAAAAACTTATTTCAGGCTTTTTAAGGTGTCCAGGGCCATTCTGGAGAATAACGTGCTTGTGTTGAGAAATGGGGGGGGGGGGGGGGGGGGGGGAGGGGAGGAGGGTTACATACTTATGTATCTGTGTAAGTGTAAGATTATGACCATTGGGGGCAGTCTGCCATAGATATTCATCCAGAATGACAACTAAAAGACTGTTGGATATGGGCTGCCAGTCAAATCAATGACTGAATCCATTATTTTATACTGATTTGACTTGTCCACACCACCGCTCCTGCTGGATCCACAGAACTCTGTCGAGCTGTTTTTGCTTTTCTCAGGGCTGGCAACTGATCATGAATCTGGAGATTCCGACATCGGTCACCACAGGAAAAGATCTGCAAAAGGAAATCCCAACTGAGGTCACCATTGGAGAATCAAGTTCCGACACCCTAGCCCTTCTTTCCTCTTACCCATACTCCAGGGTTTTCTGCATTTTGTCTCACTCGTCTTGAATTCAGTCAAGACGCTGATCATCATGCTATCGATTTTCTAATAACAATGCCCATGTTTGGAAAGGAGGGGGGGGGGGGGGAGAAGGGGAGGGGGGAGCATAATGAAAGGTGAACATTGCTATTGTGACTTGCATTGTCACCCTGACCCAGGAAACAATGTGACGAGCACTTCCAATAACAACTCACAACACGGTTGATGACAAAAGATTGACCTTTTAACAAATCGCAGCACACACTAGCACTGGTGGAATTATTTTGAAAAAAACACACAAAAAAAACATGAACCATTCAGTCACTCATATTTCCACAATTGAAGTGACCAACAGTAAATGCATTTTCAATCACAAGAGTCCAAAATATATAAACAAGAGAGCTCAGAGAATTTCATACACACGCACTCGCACAAACACACGCCATAGGCAAATGCTAACAAATGTACACATCCATGTTTCCGAGCTGAGCACCGGCACACAATTACAGTGTGCAGTTAAATCTGTTCTGTTTGTTTATGTACTGTCATTTTGAACTATAAGGCGTTTATGTCTGTTAAAATGGGGTTTAGCAACCAAGTTTGTAGTCCATATATACTAAAAAAAAAAAAAAAAAAAAAAAAAAGGTGAAAAACTCAAAAGGCAAAACATGGCTCAAAGAGGTGTGTGTTGTAACGTCGATTTCATTCAATATATAAAGACTCTTAGACTTTCAAACAGATATGATCAAAAACGATCGTTTATAACCTATATCAACAACAGGTCAAAGTCACCAGCAATCGAAAATCTGTTGTCCATGTGGAGGCCCTTTGCTCTTGATATAGCTTGGCATTGGCAATTCATGGAGTGAATCAGGGGATTGATGGTTTTCTAGGGATTTGAACCCATGCTTACTGAATGAGCCAACTCAATTGAGAAGCTGTGATAGGCTAAGGGCACACTGAGCTGACCCTTCTTCCAAGTTTGTCCCGGGAGAGGTTGACATCTGTGCTGACACCTAGTCAACGCATGCCCTCCATGTCAGTCTGCTGTTAGTTAGCCATGTGTCAGACTGTGTGGGGACGCGTGCTGTCGTACTGGAACATGCAGTTCTGGTAAGAATGGGGCTGAAAGACACTGGCCAGGTGGCGCTGTGCTTTCACTCCGTTCCCACACCCCTGGCTAGAAGAAAACCAGCTCAAGGTGGTTGTGGATTCCAGTACACCTCTTGGAACCATGTCTGGTTTCATATTTTTGATGTTTTTCGGTATAGTCGCATTCAGAGTCCATGTCAACACCTGTGAAAACTCTAGTCATCCCATGCACACATCACTACAGCGCACAAAGCACAGGCTGCTGTGGCTCACTTGTATGGCAAGGCTTACACAGTCCTTCAAAGTCCTCAAGACTGGATAACCTCTTTTCCATGTCCTAGGAGACCATTTCGTTCAACTTCAAGGCTGATTTAAAAAAACAACAACAAACAAACAAACAACAACAAAAAAAAAAAAACCTCGAAATATTCACATTGCCTCTGTGTATGATGTTGGTTTTTTTCCTTGATGAAAGTTAAGGAACCAAGAAAGTGTCCTGAACAAGATGGCGATCCTGACAGCTACCCATAAATTAAACAACAGCTTGGAATCATTTACATCACCGTTAAATTGCTTCCGACATGTTTTACTGGACTGTATACTGTGTAATATGCTTCTGTGTTGTACTTAATTTTACTGTCCTTAAGTAACAAAAGGGGATCTGTAAAAGTCCCTGGAATTTTGATTGAAAGACTCTATGAACCTTAAAAGTTGCATTTGCCTGTACCAGTCTGTTTCAACTTTATAAAGTTTTCATATGAGAGCAGTTTTGGTTTGTTCAGTGGGCTATTTCACACAAACTAGTGCACCCAACTTCGACTAGGAATTTCCTTTTATATGGAGCAACAATTAAAAACACACAAAAAACTGTGTGCCCAATGTTTTGAGACGCTATACTTATGAAGAAATAAATTTCATCTCTTAAATCAAGGGCTGGGTCCTTTACTCAAAAACACCTTGCAGATTGAAAATTATGGCATACATGTATGTCCACAACAATTCTAATATTTGAACACTGGCACACTGTCAGTATTCCATAGCCTACAACTTTGGCAGATGACACCGAATCACAGAGACAGCCTGATTTGATGAAAGGGCAGCCTCTAGAGCTACGCCAGTCAGTTCATCACGACATGAGCTTGGACTGTTTCAACTGTCGTAGTGCCTGCAAAAAGACTTGTTTGGTTTCGTCGATCGTCTGACTGTAGAGATTCAAATCATCCTCCTTGGCCTGAAGAGTTCTCTGCAGTGCTGCTTTCAGGGCATCGATCTCGTCCTTTTGAATCTCCATCCTGGAAGAACCACCCATCGGCCATTTTAGCTTTGATACACAGATGCACATGTTTTCATGCACAATGCAAACATGTCCACCCATGTGCGTGCATACACAGGCATGCACACACGCACACATACACACAAACCAATTCATTCCAGCAACAAGTAATTAAAGAACTTGTTACTACAAACTCCTACAACAAAAGAAGAAACTGATCCAAACATAGGGTGTTCGTATTTGTGCAATATTCGCAATAAGGTTTAAATAAAAAAAAGTAAGTTCCAATAGCCAATCGGTCTTGGGGCCAGTGAACTGTCATAGTTCATACATAGGGCATGGCATGATGGAAGGCAGTGCCCATCCCTCACTTTCCACCGCCATAGTCTTCCTTTCACAATATGGAGAATCGTTCAAAATATCTATTGTTACATAACTACTGTTGATCCTAATATCATCTCTGCTCCAGAACACCCACCCGTTGTTACCCCCCCCCCCCCCCACCCTCCCCAATGTCTCATCCTCTTCCCTTCACTCCCTCCCCCTCCTCGAACTCACACATTCTGTCCTGTAAACACACACACAGATACACACACAAATACACACACACACACACACACACACACACACACACACACAAGGCCATTCCCACATAAGCTTCAAACAAAAAGCTAGCAGTGGGTTTTTTCTTTTCCTTCCTTTTTTTTTTTTTTGCAGTCAGAGGAAATTAATCTTACGTGGTCATAAGTTCTTGCATATCACTGCCCCCTGAGGCTGCCGCGGCTTCCTCCTCATCTGCCAGTGCATCGTGGCCTGCCGTGCTGGAGTTTGTTCTGGACGTTCCTTTCTTCCTCCCAGCACCTGGACATCATGGCCAAGCAGATGAGACATCATCATGCAGCGAAACCTACCCTTGTTTCAGAGACTCTCACTTCTACACCCCGCTCCTTCCAACACAGACTTGGGGGGGGGGGGGGGGGGGGGGGGGGGGGGGGAGTTGTCCATCCCCTAACACACACACCACACACCCCCCCCCCCCCCCCACACACACACACGCACACCACACACACACACACACACGCACACCACACACACACACACACACACCACACACACACACCACACACACACGCACATCACACACACATACACCACACACACACCACACACACACGCACACCACACACACACACACACACACAACACACACACACACCACACACACACCCACACCACACACACACACCACACACACACGCACACCACACACACATACACCACACACACACGCACACCACACACACCTGCTTTGTCCAGCCCCTGACGACCCAGCTGTTTCTCCAGCTCCACATTTTGTCGTCGAACCATCATCAGCTCTGACTGCAGCTCACTGACCTTCTGCGTCTCAGCGTTCACTCTGAACAAGTGATGAGAAAAAAAAAAGAGAAAGGAACATCGTCAGTTACAGCTCAAATGCATTCATCCAGAACATGTGTGATGCAGACGAAAATGGACAGTTTTACTGCTTTCTGCAGCCAGTACAAGACCAATGGATATCCTTGGGGAGGAGGGTAGGGGAGGGGGGGTGGGGTGGGAAACAGGGTTTCTGATACAGAAATACAGAAGGGCTTTGCAGAATAAACTTGCCAGGTACCGAGGCCTTTCTTGGGAAGGTTCAGCTCCTTTCCTTTCTTTCTCTCTGTGTACGCAAGCTGATACTCCTTCGGACACACCCTGTATAGACAGGCAAGGCTTGATCCCATCTACCCAACAAAGGGAGTGGAGTTTTGTGTGTGTGACCTTTTTTTTTTTATCCTACCATTAAGGCAGCCATACTCCAACTTTGGAGACTGCATGACAGGGCTGTACTCTATGCTTCCTTTCATAACATATCTCGGCGTCAACCAGGCCTGAGAGATACAGACACCTGCAATGTTGGTTGGGAAATTTGAGCAACGCCCTCAAGAGACGCACCCATTAAGTGGATGAAACTCGACTGCGTGGTCTCTGTCTTCCCAACTGATCCCGTAGCAAACTCAACTCTGGGTAGGAGCTGTCAAGGAAAGAATCATCCCCATGATGACTCTGATGAGAATCAACCCATGACCTCCCAGCAGGGAGTCCGTGACACTAACTACTTGGCCATGGCGGCTGGTGCAGTCTTGACAAGTTGATTAACTGGGCGAACAAACCTGGGATTCTTGTGTTAATTGCAACGTTGAACTAGGTAACTTCACATGAGAAGACAGCACGTACTCCCTGTAGTATCACCCACTGCTTACACCCTTTTTTCAAGCTCTAAGGCAGCAGCCGTACGTCAAGCTGTGAGTTGTGCCATAACAGCATGATGGAAAGGTTGACATCAGCGACTATAGAAATGGCTGCACCGTGAGTGACAGCTGCCACACTGATGTTAGCTGTAAGTAATGTTAATGTTGCCAAGTTTTTTCTTCTCCTGCTGCTAGCGCTATGCGGTGATCACTCTCAGTGCCTCTACAATGACTGAACTATTTCATTCCTACTTTTCTATGAACCATTACTTCCTCTTGTTCCTAAATTCTTATAATACGAGTATACCCTGCATTCCTGGATTTAGAGAAAAAAAGAAGAAGTGTAAAGTGAGAACTGCCATGTATGCAGTAGCAAACCGGCTAGAACAGAACGGCGACCACTTTCCCATGCTGTAGGGGCCGTCTGGCATCCATTCCATTCATAAACACTGCTGCGCGAGCGACCCGGTCATGAAGTGTACCGATGACGCGACTCGCGCGAAGTTCAAAGCGCTTACTGCGAGAACCGATTTTCCGGGCTGCAGGAAGGAAAGGAGGGATTTTGTGCTGCCCGGTTTTCCGGGCTGCAGGAAGGAAGGGTAGGATTTCTGCAAACCGGAAAACCGGGTTGTAGGGATGAAAGAGTTAAGCCGTACTTCTCTAGTCTCTAGCTCTTCGTACAGCTGTAGGTATCATCCGCTTTCAGCGTGGCCATCCCCCCCCTCCCACCCACCCACACACACAACTCAAAAGCTCACCCACCTCTAGTCCTCTGGGCTGGAACCTAATTTTGCTGTCTGCTCATGATAAATCCAAAGGTTCTAAAGGCGATGGTACCCACGGTGTATTTCAGTATATCTCAGTATTGACATTATCAAAGTTATTCATCTCAAATAAATACTACTGACCTGTTTAAGTATATGCATGCTCTTGTGCGAATGCTTAATCTATCTGAATGTTAACTGATCAAAATATACCAAGAATATGCGTGTATTGTTTTCATGTGAAAACTCCCATAATAGATGACGATCAATATGATGACATAATAGATGACGATCAATATGATGACATAATAGATGACGATCAATATGATGACATAATAGAGATGATCAATATGATGACATAATAGATGATGATCAGTCTAAAGGCGATGGAAGTGCAAAATCAAAGCCACAAAATGATGACGACTGGTAGTGAGGGGGGTGGGGGGGGGGGGTGCGGAGGAGGAAAGGGGGAGGGGGAACAGGGCTTTCAAAATGTCTCACCGTTTCACCTCCAGCCTGTCAAAAATGATGCAGAATCACCTTCCAATACACTTCAAACTCATTTCTTGTTAGTGTTTCAGGATTTTTGCTTTGTTGTTTTGTTTGTTTTTTTTTTGAAAGGGTCTAGGGAGAGGGTTCTGGAACTCTCATACTCCGACCCAAACAGGAGTGATCTTTGATGTGTGCAAGTTCCCCCTCTTTTTGCACTTGAGAGCATGGATGACAGTCATCATTTAAAAATGAGTAAAAAATCTTTGTGTCTCTGTCTCTCTCTCTTTCTCTCCTCCTCTTCATCCACTTCCATCTCATGTCTGTCTCTCTCTCCATCTCTCTCTCTCTGTTTCCATCTCTCTCTCTCTCTCACCTCTTCTGCATGACTTGCACGAGTTCTGAGAGGCGGTCCCTCTCCACGTTGGTGGCTTGAAGCAGGGTGTGGTACTCCTGGCACTGGTACTGCAGCTCTCCCACCGCTGACCTCTCTCCATGGGCGGAGCTGCCCACAACACACAGCCAAGTCAGATGTTTACCTGCTACATTATACACCCACATGCACTTGCACACATACACACGTGCGAACACACACACGAACACACTTATACACTCACACACATGGACACACACACACACACACGGAAGCATATACACACACATGTACACACACACACGCACGTGCGAGTGCGCAGACACGCATATACACACACACGCACACACACAAATGTAATCCCCCCACAAGCACCCACACATTCACATACATGTACAGTCACACATACACATGCACAAGTAAGCAAACACACACACACACATGTAAGTAAACACACATATACACACACACATGCATATACACATGTACACACACACACGCAAACACACTTACACACACACACGCACACTCACACACACAGAGTTACGAAAACAATAAAACCACTAACCCAGTGGGTGGCATGGAGAAGGTTGGGGCACGCGCCACACCCGCCGACAACTCTCTCTGCACCGACCCAGGTCTCTGGCTCTGTCTGTGAACAATTCATCCACTTTGAAAACAAACAACAACAACAACCAGATCAACAACTTCAAAAATCCGTCAAACGCGAAAAATCACGGAATGAAATAAAAAAGCAGGCAAGAAAGAAACCTGCAGTCATCAAGAACGGTTGAGTCAGTGTTCTATTCAGTGTTACTGTGTGTGTGTGTGTGTGTGTGTGTGTGTGTGTGTGTGTGTGTGTGCATGTGTGTGTTTGAGTGTGTGCATGTGCATGTGTGTGTGTGTGTGTGTGTGTGTGTGTGTGTGTGTGTGTGCATGTGTGTGTTTGAGTGTGTGCATGTGTGTGTTTGGTGTGTGCATGTGTGTGTGTGTGTGTGTGTGCGCGCATGTATGTGAGAGTGTGTGTGTGTGTGTGTGTATGTGTATGTGTGTGAGAATGTGTATGGTGTGTGCGTGCTGCACTTGTCAACGAGTAATCACAGATGAATTTCATAAGAGCGATGTTCAAAATGCACAGTTACACTTGTCAAGAATGCATTGACAACCAGTTGGATTCGTCACCCATTACACTTGTCAAGAATGCACTGACAACCAGTTGGATCCGTCACCCATTCAGTTCTTATCCTGCGAATACAGAATGTCTCAGGGATGAAATCTTGCACAGACAAAATGTCTCCATGGAGGAAACAACAGGGACCAATCACTGGGACTTATGGAAAAACACTGTATTAGCACACACTTACACATACACAGACATACTCGCATATGCACACTGCGCTTTCATGCTTATATACAAACAACCCTGTGCAACCACAACTGTGTCCAAGACCAACAAGAGATCAAATCTGCCTTCTTTGTTCAGACATTTTTGTTCTTACCTGGACTGTGGGGGTGTGACAGAGGGCGCCAATATAACGTTGTCCTGTGTTGACTGCCGACTGCCCAATCCTGACGTGGGAACAGTCACCACTGGCGTCGACGACAGCGAGTCTGGGGATGGTTGGCTGTCCCTGTTCAGGAAATACTGCTGGTGTTGCTGCTGCTGCTGTTGTTGTTGTTCCTGGTGATGACATTGGCATACATATACACGGATATCGAAAATCAGGCGAGAAATACAAGCGTTTATGTCGATGAATTAATTCACATACAATTCACTACACTTTGCCTGAACTTGAAACAATTTTGTTTTGGGGTTAGTCAAATCTTCGGTACACCAAATTTCAGGTTAATGAGCTGATACTGTTGGGCACTAATCGGTTCACTTGTGGTATCCAAAATTCTGGCTTTGTCAATTTGTTGTTGTTGTTGTTGTTGCAAAATACACTGGCTATGCATTCCTATGTTAACCATAGCACATGTGAGAAGAAAAAAAAACCATCAACAAGATTGCCTCCCTTTGATTGGAGTATTGCCACTTCGCCTGCTTTCCTCTGCACCTGCAATGTTTGACTGTGTCTGCTTATTTGGGAGTGCTGAGGCATTTTTTTTTTAATGATAGCTCTAAATCTTCCCACATGAGCATGTCAAATATTGCAAAATTACTTTCTTTAATTTTGTGTGTGTGTTCATATTGCTTTTAAATAAGGTCGCAACATTACCCATGGGTCCAATCGAGTTTTCACTGGCCAACATCTGAACAGTCGTAACTACGTTTGTGCTACAACAACACCATTCTGCTTCTTCCCCTTCCATGGGCTGTACAGACAGCAAACTCTGGACTTATCTTTCAGCTCACTTCTTCCAGGGCACAGCTGAAGAGATAATAATGTTTCAGCTCACTTCTTTCAGTTTCAGGACATGACTTGAGAGATATTTCAGTTCACTCCTTTCAGGACACGACTTATGAGATAATCAATAATAATTCAGCTCACTCTTTTCAGGACATATCTTAAGAGATAATCAATAATTTCCTTTCAGGACATGACTTCAGATGCTGATGAAAGAAACCCTTGTGTGAACAGAAGAAGCAGCACTCGCCATAGCAGACGACGCGTTTGTCGGAAGTCGAAGGCAAAGGCACAGTTGGGCCTACAGTGTGCTGTGCACGAGTCTCACTCGAACTTGCAGCTGAAGTAGAAGGAATATCCTTTGGATCCTCAGCTGATTTAGTCCACGATTCCCATTAAACTTTCTTTTTTTGCTCCTATATGAAGCAGCTGCCTTTCTCTTGCCCATTTTGTAAGAAAAAAACTGTGCAAACGCAGTTCCAGTTGAACGGAAAAACTGCTGACATGAAACTGGCAGAGCGTAGGTCATTTTGCAACGCGCATTCTGATTGGCTGATTCACAACCCTTCTCTACTTAGGGGCTTTTTACACACAACCAATCAGAGATTGTTTTATGCATGTTTTGGGGCTTCTAAATGATCGAACAGAGCTAGTCACGAGCTTCAATTTGGTATCTAAAACATCGGTTTTCGTCAATTCTATGCTTTTTTTTTTATCGATTTTTATATTTTTGCATAATTAATGAGGTTATTATTTGCAAAAAACAGGTAAGGGTAGGTGCAAATAAATGCATTTCATTGATATTTCCAGTATTCATACTGAAATAACAACATCATAGAGTGATAGTTGGGTGTTTCTTGGACTCATTAGTACAAAGAACCCCAAACACAAAAAAATTAATGAACAATCATGATTTTTCACCATGGAAGCTGGCCTTAAGAGATAATCAATAATGTTTCAGCTCGCTCCAACATCCTGCGTACTGCAATACTAGTCTTCAAAAACAGCTTTCCCCCACGAACCATCAGGGAATGGAACAACCTAGACAACAGGGTTGTTTCTGCAGGGACTGTGGAGGAATTCAAGAACCTCCTCCAACAGACCCCCAAAGAGAAGTAAACAAACACCTCCCAACCCCCCTTCCCCCTCCCTCTTCCTCCCCCCCCCCCCCCCCCCCCCCCCCCTTCCCTTTTCCCTTCATCCACGACTGTTGCAGAGGCTTGGCATCGTGTCAGTGCACGCGGAACGTGCGCTGGCCGGCCAGGCCACCAAATGTAGGATTTTTTTTTTCTTTTTTTTTTTTTTTGTGCTCTCCCCAAGTTCTTATGTCGATGTTATGCCACAGTGTGGCCCTGTCGACTATTCACCAAGACCAAGAAGACTCCTTTCAGGACATGACTTCAGAGATAATCAATAATATTTCAGCTGACTCCTTTCAGGACATGGCTGAGGAGATAATCAATTATATTTCAGCTGACTCCTTTCAGGACATAGCTGAGGAGATAATCAATTATATTTCAGCTGACTCCTTTCAGGACATGGCTGAGGAGATAATCAATTATATTTCAGCTGACTCCTTTCAGGACATGGCTGAGGAGATAATTATATTTCAGCTGACTCCTTTCAGGACATGGCTGAGAGATAATCAATAATGTTTCAGCTCACTTGTTTCAGAACACCGCTAAGGAGATAATAATATTTCAGCTCACTCTTTTTAGGACACCGCTGAAGAGATAACCAATCATATTTCAGCTCACCCTTTTTAGGACACCGCTGAGGAGATAATCAATAATATTTCAGCTCACTTTTTTTAGGACACCGCTGAGGAGATAATCAATAATATTTCAGCTCACTTGTTTCAGAACACTGCTAAGGAGATAATAATATTTCAGCTCACTCTTTTAGGACACCGCTGAAGAGATAATCAATCACATTTCAGCTCACTCCTTTTAGGACACCGCTGAGGAGATAATCAATATATTTCAGCTCACTCTTTTTAGGACACCGCTGAGTAGATAATCAATAATATTTCAGCTCACTTGTTTCAGGACATCGCTAAAGAGATAATCAATAATATTTTAGCTCACTCCTTTCTGGACACCGCTAAGGAGATAATCAATACTATTTCAACTTATTCCTTTCAGGGTATGGCTGAAGAGATAATCAATTATATTTTGTCTTACTCCTTTCAGGATACAGCTGAACAGATAATCAGTTATGTTTCAGCCACTCCTTTCAGGACATGACTTAAGAGATAATCAATAATATTTCAGTTCACTCCTTTTAGACACCGCTGAGGAGATAATCAATAATATTTCAGCTCACTTGTTTCAGGACACAGCTAAGGAGATAAACATATTTCAGCTCACTCTTTTTAGGACACCGCTGAAGAGATAATCAATAATATTTCAGCTGACTCCTTTTAGGACATAATGGAAGATAAAGAAAAAACAAATTATGAAATTTCGAAAATGAACATGAACAACAAATCGGACATAGTGATAACACCAATTTACATTTTGAGGACAAAAGGTCAGTAAAACCCTGAGAGAGAGAGAGAGAGAGAGAACAGAGAGAGACAGAGAGTGGGACACAATGATAACACCAATTTACATTTTGAGGACAAAAGGTTTGAAAAACCCTGAGAGAGAGAGAGAGAGAGAGAGACAGACAGCAGACAGACAGAGAGAGACAGAGAGTGGGACACAATGATAACACCAATTTACATTTTGAGGACAAATGGTTTGAAAAACCCTGAGAGAGAGAGAGAGAGAGAGGAAGGAGCATATGAGGCAAGCCAAGTGTATTATGAGAGTTTACGTCTTTTCGATTTTTAAAGGTCCTGTACAGTTTCCATTGGGGCTGTGTTGGTTGGGTGACATAACAACAGTTCTAGAGAACGGTAATTGTATTGATACTAATTCAACGCACAAAGTCAGAATCATTTGTAATTCAGTCTGGGTCTGCAAGCATCAGCGGTTTTACTCTTTTCTGTAGGAGTCCAAAAGTTTCCCATCCGGCAAGTTCAGCACTTCTTGTATAATCTTTTCTTTAGACTCAATCCAGACAACTCATGAGATAACAAGATGGCCACACCAGCCGACTGCTAACCTGGAACAGTCAATGTGGTCTGAACCATACGGCAGGTGCTACAATTTTCACCAGCAGGGCTGCGTTTTCATGCTTATCTTTTTCGAACAACTTTCTTCTGAGTATAAATGTGTGTCGTCACTGCTTCAGAATTTGAAAGTGTCATATCGGGTCAGAGAACAGTCAAGAAAAACAGCTTTGGTTCCCCTCTATGGCCTAAATGCAGACAATATGGAACTTGCTCTTGATAGCAAGAATGCTACAGTGTTATGGAGCCTTTGACAATTACAGTAATTTCTTTTTCAAGATGTTGAAGAATGGTAACCCTATGTGAAATCACATGTTTATTTTACACCCAATTATTTTAGAATTAAAACGAAAAATTATTATTTCATTGCCCTTCTCGATATAGCTGCTGTAAAATTATAGAGGCAACATAACATCAACTTACGTCAAAATATGCTATGAACTCTTACCACAGTTTTCAAAAAGTTTTGTGGAATTTTGCACTGAAATGAATGAGTTGTGGCCCTTTCATCACATGCATTGTTAATATCTGAATTTTCTTCAAGAAAGCCCAGGCCTCAGGGTTGGAAGTGTTCTGACTATTGAGTCTGAAATGGGTTGAAAAAAAAACAAAAAAACAAGCCTGACAAACCTGAGAATTCCTCAGCTGCTCCAGTTGCTCTTCTAAGGCCTTGACCTTGGCCTCCCTGTCAGCGATGATTGCCTTCAGCTGGTTGACGTGGTTGGTGTCCTGCTGGGACTTCTGGGTAAGCTGCTTGGCGGCCTCTTCTCGCTGGCGCAGAGCGTCCGTCTTCTGGCTGGTGGTCTGGTCGAGAAGTTGTTTGAGATGGTTCTGTTGTTTCTGAAATGCACGCGCAGGACATTTCAGGCACGTTGCAGCTTTTGTGAAGTTACAGTCGACCGTCAGCCATCAATGCCCACCTCAGCCGACTCTGTTGGTAAAGGGAACCATTGGAACAGAACAGGCACCCCTGAACACTGCTTATGTGACTCTGCAGTGGTGTGCAGTGGCTCCTCTAGTGAGAAGCCTGATGATGATCTTATATGGATTGCTATCCGCAGATTGCCAGTGCAATCAGAATTCTGCCACTGTGAATACAAGGAAGGTAACAGGTCAAAAACTAAAATAACTTTACAGGTAAATAAATTCGTAGGAGAAGGAAAACTATCCAAGACAGTATGGGGAAGCGGTAAGAGTAAAGAGGATTTATCTTACAGTTATCTTTTTTTTCACTCTTCTTTCCACTTACTCGAGTTACAGACCATGCTTTTATCGCTTTTTTCATACCATATGCTTTTCTCCTCAGGATGGTTAAGAACCCTTTACATCTGAAGCCAGGAGGCATGGTGCCTCCATACGTTTTGTAGAATGTGGAACACCGCTGATTTTCTGTGGGGGAGATAACTCACCATCAAAGCAGCAATGAGCTCGTCGTCGTTGTTTCCCTTCTGGAGCAGCGTCTGCATCTGCTGTTTGAGGGATTTCACCTCTCCCGCCAGCACTTTGTTTCTGCGGATATCATTGTCATCATTAGTACAATGTCAGTGTCAAATGTGTCCAGCATACTGCTCTCTGTAATGCATTTGAATGATAAATGTATCCCAAGAAAGAATCGAGTCATACGCCTGTAGTTCCCAGGCCCTGTTCCAGACAAAACTAAGCAGGTTCCTTCTGAATCTCCACTTGGCGTTTCCTCCTTCAAGCCTAGCACTGTCTTCCCTCAGCAGACTCCAATCGTAGTGGAATAAACCTGACAATCAAATCTTATGCTCTTGTTGCCAGTGTTGTTCTGTACAAGTGACACTAAGAACTTAACACGCTCATTGTCGTTATTGTTATCAATGTCCTGCGACTGCCATCCAGGTCATTGATATTGCCATAATTATTGTCATCATCTTTATCGTCATCATCATCATCACTACCATCAATGTCTCAGATAGATACTGCCATCATTGTTGTCCTATTATCAGTGATGCAAGACTGTTTTCGCTGAGGGTATTCTTGATGTCACCATCATTATTACAATCTTATACATCTCTCACACACACTCACACACACACACACACACACACACACACACACACACACACACACACACACACACGCTCCTGTGACACGGCTACTGTGATCATCATCATCATCATCAACAATGTTAAAACCATTTCTGTAGATACTAACTGTTAATATCATGACTGTCAAGGTCATCATTATCCCCAGGCTATGACCAAACAAGCTGGCATGCTATAAACTGTGACCAGTGAGAAAAACAGTGAAGCCCGTGCTGGAACAACGACAGGAGGACAGGCCACAAAGGGCAGGGAAACTGCAGACTTGGAGCAAAGAAAGACAACACGCAGCACAAGACAGCGACTGAAACTATGAAGTTAACTAGCCCAGAACTTCCACACAGAAGGGCTACAGTTTGCACAGAAAGAGCCAATGGCTGCCCCATGGGTGCAAAGCATATTCAAAGAGCCTAAACTTACTTCATGAGGTAGCAACACCTGGTGACTGCCCTAGTCCGTTCCGAGGGAGTAACGCCGACAAAAAACAACGCCACCTACACATCTGCCGAGGCATCAAGAGCACCAAGTGTAGCATTTCGACTTTTTAAGTGCGGCATGCCAAATTTCAGCATTGCACTCGCATCTTGCATGCAATGCAAAACGTCAGACGCAACGGCGCTTTCAGTTGCACTTCGCTTCGCACAAAACAAGATGGCGAAGTATGAAGACTTGCCAGTTACAGCATAATTTTGACTTGATCTACTAAAAAAAAAACAAAAACAACAACAACAAATGGCCTGTGATGAAACCAACTGATAAGGCAAGAAAACACGATTGACTGGGCGACATTCCTTCTGATTTTTCTTCTGATCCTTTCTGAACTTAGCCATTTTTTTTGACAGAACAAGGCTACAGTCAGAAGCACTATGTTGTCTCCATTCTGTTGAAGGCACTAAGCCTGTGAAGTAATTTTTTTTCTCTTAACGTCAGTGAAATGGTAGCATGCTACACAAAAAAGCATAGCTCCTGCCACATAGTGCAAAAAACAAAACCAAACCCCAAAACAACATTTTGCCCAGCCCCCAGAAAACTGCGATTCCCTGCCAGACTCTCTCGGACATTCTGCAACATTTTCTTTTTTCAAACTCCTGTTAGAAACATCAGTTTTCTTTTTTCTGTCAGTGCTGTGCCAAGACACCAAGGACAACGACCATTTTCCTCACTACTCTGTCTGCTAGTGTTACTTTGGTAATCATGTTACCATGCTGACAGGTGTGCCTGTGTGTGTGTGTGCACATGCTCCTGCCTGTGTGATTTGTGTGTGTGTGTGTGTGTGTGTGTGTGTGTGTGTGTGTGCATGTGTGTGTGTATGTATAGGTAGGTGTGTGTGTGTATGTGTGTGTGTGTGATTGCATGCATGTGTGTGTATGCATTGTGTGTGTGTGTGTGTGTGTGTGTGTGTGTGTGTGTGTGTGTGTGTGTGTGTTTGTGCACAGCATGGAAAAGTGTTTAACAAATGCATGTACAAGTGTGTACACATTCATATGCATTTTTATCAACTGCCTTGAGCCGATGGATACTGTCACACTGAAATTTCCCCTTTATCATTTATCAATATTTCTTTTCTTCATTATTTCCCATTACTATCATTACCATTACTGTTTTTAACTATTACCTGGCCTTGGCTGCTTCCATCCGCTGCTTCAGGTTGTGGAAATCCTCCTCCATTGCTTTCCTCTCGGCTGCTTCCCTCTGCCATGTCATAACAATCACTCATATTAGTAATAAAGAATCAACAATGGAGTTTGTAACCACGGTGTGAACACCACAATGTACGCTCCCAATAAACACCCTCCTGATGAAGACTTCGCTCTACGCACATTTTGTTTGTTCGCTTTAAAAAAAAAAAAAATTTGATTTTCATCTCATCTTTTGTGTAATCCCAGTGGCCCTGCATCTACGCTGCTAATTCCGGCTCCGGTGTCTGCAGCCATAGCCTAGCTTGTCCCGCCATACCTCTTGCAATGACGATATCCATAGCGAGTAGTCGGTGTCAAGTCATCATGAGGCACCCTCAAGAGGAGACACTGCACTGCTGCCTGGTCACTTCGGCTGTGTTCAGTGGCACCTGTTCTTTTCTTTTTTGTTTTGCTGTCTACGCCACCTAAGAGGCAGTGCACCCACGCCGCTCATTCCGACACCCCGTCGACAACCACAGCCCAGTCGGCCCCGCCGCAGCCCCGGCACCGGCAATCCACAGGGAGCAGTCAATGTCAAGTCGTCAAGAGGCAACCCACCGGAGGAGACACTGCACAGCTGCAGAGTCACTTCAATGGTGTTCAGTGGCGCCCGTTCTGATCTAACATACGCAGGACACCACCTACGAACCCCCTACTGACGACAATAATTGCTTAGTTGCGGAGCCGGCGTGTGTGAGCTCTCCCTCCTGAGAGTGGCGCCTGTTGTGATCCAACCTGAACTCCTACAAAGCACTTCACTTACAACACGCACTGCTTGGTCGCACAGTCAGTGTGAATGAGCTCTTCCTCTGCAGGGCACCATCATTTCCGTCTAATGACGACCCCCATGAACTTGCCGACACCGGTGACCCCAACAGAATCTCACCATGGGCATAGGTGTGGACAGCAAATCAAAAGCCAGGTCACCATGAGGGCTGGGTATGAAATGATACAGAATTTGAACGTTTTTTTTTTTTTTTTAATTTTCAAGCCGATCGGTGAGGTTGATGAAGATGATGCTACAGGTCTGGGACTGCATGACAGAGCTGTACTCTATGCTTACTTTTGCAATATATCCTTGTAACAACCAGGCCCGAGAGATACAGGTACCTGCAGTGTTGGTCAGGAAATTTGTGCTACACTCTCAGAGATGCCTCCATTAAGTGGACGGAACTCAACTGCGTGGTCTCAGTCTTCCCAGCTGAGCCCGTAGCAAACTTAACTCAGGGTAAGAACTGACAGGGGCAGACAAATCCCACAAACAGATGGCTCTGATGAGAATCAAACCCATGACAAGCCAGTAGTCCTTAGCGCTAACCATTCTGCTAAAGCAGCCCCTCCGTACAAAAATGATGGGTGACAGGGAGGGACAAGGCTCGGATGGAACCATCTGAGAGTGCCAGTTGAGAAAAATGCCCTCATATTTTGTGAACTAAAAAAAAAACAAAAACAAAAAAAACAAAAACATGCGGCCTGATTAGAAGTGCTTGAAACACCATGGCAGTGCTGTCCTGGCTTCCTTGGCCTGACAAAAGACACACTTCACTTTGCATAAGACACACACTGCTTCGCAAAAGACACACTTCACTTTGCACAAGACACATGTTGCTTCGCAAAAGACACATTTCACTTTGCACAAGACATGTTGCTTTGCACAAGACACACTTCACTTTGCACAAGACACACTTTGCTTTGCACAAGACACTTCACTTTTCACAAGACACACTTCACTTTTCACAAGACATGCTTTGCTTTGCACAAGACATGCTTTGCTTTGCACAAGACACACTTTGTTTTGCACTAGACACTTCACTTTGCATAAAACACTTCACTTTGCACAAGACACATTTCGCTTTGCACAAGACACACTTGCTTTGCACAAGCCACAATTTGTTTTGCACAAGCCACACTTCACTTTGCACAAGCCACACTTCGCTTTGCACAAGCCACACTTCGCTTTGCACAAGCCACACTTCGCTTTGCACAAGACACACTTCGCTTCGCACAAGACGCACTTCGCTTCGCACAAGACACGCTTCGCTTTGCATAAGACACACTTCGCTTTGCATAAGACACACTTTGCTTCGCACAAGACGCACTTCGCTTCGCACAAGACACACTTCACTTCGCACAAGACACATGTTGCTTTGCACAAGATACACTTTGCTTTGAACCAGACACACCTGGCTTTGCACAAGACACACTTGGCTTTGCACAAAACACATTTCCCTTTGCACAAGACATACTTCGCTTTGCACAAGCCACACTTTGCTTTGCATAAGACACACTTCGCTTCGCACAAGACGCACTTCGCTTCGCACAAGACACACTTCGCTTTGCATAAGACACACTTCGCTTTGCATAAGACACACTTCGCTTCACACAAGACGCACTTCGCTTCGCACAAGACACACTTCGCTTCGCACAAGACACACTTTGCTTCGCACAAGACGAACCTCACTTTGCATAAGACACACTTTGCTTTGCACAAGACACACTTCGCTTTGCACAAGACGCGCACTGCGCTTTGCACAAGACACACTTCGCTTTGCACAAGACACACTTCACTTTGCGCAAGACACACTTCACTTCGCACAAGACACATGTTGCTTTGCACAAGATACACTTTGCTTTGAATCAGACACACTTGGCTTTGCACAAGACACACTTGGCTTTGCACAAAACACATTTCCCTTTGCACAAGACATACTTCACTTTGCACAAGACACACTTCACTTTGCACATGAAACACTTTGCTTTGCACATGACATTTTGCTTTGCACACGACACACTTTGCTTTGCACAAGATACCCTTTGCTTTGCACAAGACACACCTCACTTTGCACAAGACACACTTTGCTTTGCACAAGACACACTTCACTTTGCACAAGACACACTTCGCTTCCCACAGGACACACTTCGCTTCCCACAGGACACACTTCGCTTTGCACAGGACACACTTCGCTTCCCACAGGACACACCTTGCTTCCCACAGGACACACATTGCTTTGCACACAACACACTTTGCTTTGCACAGGACACACTTGCTTTGCACAAGACACACTTCGCTTTGCACAAGACACAGTTCACATTGTTTTGCACAAGACACGCTTTGCTTTGCACAAGAACGCTTCGCTTTTCACAAGACGCGCTTCGCTTTGCACAAGACACACTTTACTTTGCACAAGGCACACTTCACTTTGCACAAGACACACTTTGCTATGCACAAGACACACTTCACTTTGCACAAGACACATTTCACTTCACACAAGATGCACTTCGTTTTGCACAAGACACGCTTCACTTTGCGCAAGACACACTTTGCTTTGCACAAAACACTTTCACTTTGCACAAGACACACTTCACTTTGCACACGAATACACTGCTTTGCACAGAACACATTTTGCTTCGTACAGGACAAACTTTGCATCGCACAGGACACACTTGCTTTGCACAGGACACACTTTGCTTTGCACAAGTCACACTTCGCTCTGCACAAGACAACCTTTGCTTTGCACAAGACACACTTCGCTTTGCACAAGACTCACTTCACTTCGCACAAGACACACTTTGCTTTGCACAAGACACACTTTGCTTTGCACAAAACACATGGTGGACTAGGAAGATAGAAAGGTCACTAGTTATCAGTGATTCTGACTTGATCTACAAAAAAACTAAAAAAAATTCAGATGGGCCGAGAACCAAACCGCTCGATAACGCGGTGAAATCATGATTGCCATTAGTGATTTTTCTTTTTTTCTTCTTTTTATCCTCTCCTTCCTGAACAGGGTCTTTCTTCCTTTAACAAAATAAGTCTGTAGTCTAAAGATCTATGCTGTAACCAAAAAAGTCTGTAGTCTAAAGATCTATGCTGTAACAAAAAAAGTCTGTAGTCTAAAGATCTATGCTGTAACAAAAAAAGTCTGTAGTCTAAAGATCTATGCTGTAACAAAAAAAAGTCTGTAGTCTAAAGATCTATGCTATCCTGATTCTGTTTAAGCCACGTAGCATTTTGTCTCAAAGTGTAGCAGTAAAGCACTGTCAATGAAACTGTATGCTTGCTACACTGGAAAGTGTAGCTCTTCTCAGCTGTGTATCATTGCTACACTGGAAAGTGTAGCTCTTGTCAGCTGTGACTACACAGGAGACTGCGCCCACATGTGTGTCATTGCTACACTGGAAAGTGTAGCTCTTGTCGGCTGTGACTACACAGGAAACTGCGCCCACATGTGTGTCACTGCAAGCTGCTGATGACAAGATTCCTGCCACATCTCAACCAGCCGCCACCAGAAAAGCCTGATGCCAGTCTAACTATCTCGCTTACGGCGTCCCCTCCCACCACACTCAGTCCACCTGCTTTCCATCCACAACGCCTCTGTGGGAACACCGTCTCCTGGAGCAGGTTCTCGCTGAGCCTTCGCAGGAAACCTTAATCAAAAACGGGAGACTGCGTACCTTAGAACTATCATCCCTCCTCTGTCGTTTCCCCTCCCCCTCAACCCTGTAAAAGAAAATAAAACCCAGGGGGCCAAGCGTAGCTGCGTTCCCAATTTATGGTGGGCCTGATTCTGTGCCGAGTGGCACTGGGCGCGGCCTTATCTCCTCATGTGGGGAAAAGCGCTACAACTGGTAAGGATGCCCACCATCTCCCTTTCTCACTGCCTGGGCTTTCTCAACTCCCTATTCTCTTTCTCTCTCTCTCTCTTGTTGGCACCAGACCCACAGTCGCTATCCCTAAATGCAGCAAAATCTACAAGCCTATGAAACTGACTGCCTGCTTGTTTGAACAGAAGGTGTAAGAACGGCAAAATGGCTGCCACAGACTGACTTCTTGGCAGAGGGGCAGTAATGCTAAATTTCGTTGGATCAAATTTCGGTTCAAAGACAAACCTCCTGCGCTTCCTTCCGTTCCTTCTCTTGGCGCCGGAGTTCCTGGCGGTACTTGTCGTCCTGGGTCGCTCGCCGTGCCGAAGTTTTGGTGCCCAGCATGTCACTCTCTAGTGATGGAGGTTGAGCCTCTGCTAGTTGAACTTTCAACTCTTCAACCTGTTTGGAGAAAGAAAGGTTGAGAGAAAGAACAAAATATGCTCATTTGGAAAATACAGAGACAAACACAGAGACGCACAAACTTACCTGCAAGAGTCATACTCACACACATGCGTGCGCATAAAGGTTTACACACACACACACACACATGCACACACACACACACACACACTCTCCCCACACATACACACACACCTGTGCATGAATGGCCATGTCTGCATTTCCCTTAACCGCACTATCCCCCCCTCCCCCCTCCCTCTACCTTCAATGTCTCTACCCTCCCCTATCACTACTCCCCACATACAGAAGCATACACACTAATGCACATACCCTACCTTCCCACCCTCCGAAACTTCCACTTTATCCACTGCCCCCCCCCCCCCCCACCCCCCCACCCCCTTATCCTCCTCTACAAGGCTGGGAATTTCCAGAAACATTTGGTTTGTCCTCAGAGCAAGTAGCTCAGACAAAACTTCCTATCCTACCAAATTTCCACCTAGCCTCACGAGGTAAAAAGGATAGTGAATACAAGTGATGGCCAATAACGGCATTCTCGGCACAGCTGATGCTTGCCTGAGAGACACAAAGGGAGAAAATCCATCGTTTCCACTGCATGGCCATGCCTGAGAGACACAAAGGGAGAAAATCCATCGTTTCCACTGCATGGCCATGCATGAGAGACACAAAGGGAGAAGATCCATCGTTTCCACTGCATGGCCATGCCTGAGAGACACAAACGGAGAAGATCCATCGTTTCCACTGCATGGCCATGCCTGAGAGTCACAAAGGGAGACGATCCATCGTTTCCACTGCATGGCCATGCCTGAGAGACACAAAGGGAGACGATCCATCGTTTTCACTGCATGGCCATGCCTGAGAGACACAAAGGGAGAAAATCCATCGTTTCCACTGCATGGTGATGGCCAATAACAGCATTCTCGGCACAGCGTGATGCTTGCCTGAGAGACACAAAGGGAGACAATCCATTGTTTCCACTGCATGGCCATGCCTGAGAGACACAAAGGGAGACAATCCATCGTTTCCACTGCATGGCCATGCCTGAGAGACACAAAGGGAGACGATCCATCGTTTCCACTGCATGGCCATGCCTGAGAGACACAAAGGGAGAAAATCCATTGTTTCCACTGCATGGTGATGGCCAATAACAGCATTCTCGGCACAGCGTGATGCTTGCCTGAGAGACACAAAGGGAGACAATCCATTGTTTCCACTGCATGGCCATGCCTGAGAGACACAAAGGGAGACAATCCATCGTTTCCACTGCATGGCCATGCCTGAGAGACACAAAGGGAGACAATCCATCGTTTCCACTGCATGGCCATGCCTGTGAGACACAAAGGGAGACAATCCATCGTTTCCACTGCATGGCCATGCCTGAGAGACACAAAGGGAGAAAATCCATCGTTTCCACTGCATGGCCATGCATGAGACACAAAGGGAGAAAATCCATCATTTCCACTGCATGGCCATGCATGCGTGGCTGCTCATACAAATTGTATTTAGAACACAACTGGTCGCGGTCATACAGCATTCTGCTGCAGTTCCATTGTAGCAAAAAAAACCAAAAAAATCAATGGCGCTGGGGGGGTGGCAGGTGAGGTATGAGGGTGAAAGAAGAGGAGGGAAGTGCATGCGGTCTGCATGGAATCTACTTACCAGTCTTCCTCTAGCACAGTCAAAAACTGGTCGCCCAACGGACAAGTGGAGGGAGAGAGAGAGAGAGAGAGAGAGCGAGAGAGAGAGAGAGAGAGACAGAGAGAGAGAGAGAGAGAGAGAGAGAGAGAGAGCGAGCAGAGTTTGGTTGTCCAGGACAATAAGGTGGATGTGCATTTCAAGCCCTGTGCATGTGTCCCCTCATCCCCCCCTTCACTATCACCCTCCAAATTACACACATCACCCCCCCCCCCACACACACACACACACACACACACACCCCACACTCCCATCCCCACCCACTCTCCTCCATCACCATCATCCACCCCACCCCTCCCCTTCAACCCAACCTTCCCCCCTTCCTCCCCCTCCCCCCCCTACCTTGTTCTGAAGAGCGATGATCTGCTGTGCGCGGCCACGGAAGTTGCTGGCGTTGTTCAGCATGGACTGGATGTTGACGTTCTCGCCCAGCTCTTGCTGCAGCACCTGCAAAACCCACCGCCGATCACTTCCCTTAGAACTGCGCATTCCTCATTAGAAAAAAGCAGTAAGAAATCACCTGAAGTAACGACGATCATCAAGAGGCTGTGTCTAGTTGCAAAGTGCGGTAAATGCAGACGGAAATCTAAACAAATTTTGAAAAATTATTTGTAGGGCTCTACCGAAAAAAAAACGTAGACAAGTGGATCACAAGATGAATCACGACTCATTTCAACCTCTCACAGCCAAGAACCAAACACTCAAACTGCATGTGTAATAGAGATTGGGTTTGAAAAGGCATGCCGATTTTTTTTCAGACATTTCTCTGGAGTATGGGCCGGTTAGATATGACTAATGGAAGTGTCTGACTCACATCGGAGGGGGCACTGGAATAGGCCGTTGATGTGAAGAGGCAATCGAAACTAGGTCACCATAAAAGCAGAGCATGAAAGGCCATGGAATTTCAGATTTCTTTTCTATGCTGATCGATGAGGATGAGGATGATGAGGACAATGCTACAGATTTCCATTCTGGTCTGAGACTGCATGTCAGGGCTGTACTCCATGTGTACTTTCATAATATATCCCAGCATCAACCTGGCCTGAGAGATACTAACACCTGCAGTGTTGGTCAGGAAACCTGAGCAACACTCTCAGTGATGCATCGATTAAGTAGATGAAACTCAACTGCGTTGTCCAGGTCTTCCTAGCTGGGCCCCGAGCAAACTCAACTCTGGGTAGGAGCCCATTAGGGCAGAAAAATCCCACAAACAAAAGACACTGATGGGAATCAAACCTATGGCTTCCCAGCTGGGAGTCCATGATGCTAACCACTTTGCCAAGGCGGCTGGTTTCTCCTGCAATGCTATCCAGCTATACAAAGGCAAAGCCTGAGAACAAACTAAAAAAAAAAAAAAAAGCTGAAGCCAAGGAGCACAAAACCACACCAAACCAATCTGTAAACAAAGCAAACCTATCGGGAAACCACGGGAAATCAACAGTAAACAAAGAAACACCATTCTGTCACCATGGCAAACTGATCAGAAACCAAAGCAAACCAGTGTGAAACCAGGCAAAACCAATTAGAAACCAAAGCAAACCAGTGTGAAACCAGGCAAAACCAATTAGAAACCAAAACAAACCAGTGTGAAACCAGGCAAAACCAATTAGAAACCAAAGCAAACCAGTGTGAAACCAGGCAAAACCAATTAGAAACCAAAGCAAACCAGTGTGAAACCAGGCAAAACCAATTAGAAACCAAAACAAACCAGTGTGAAACCAGGCAAAACCAATTAGAAACAAAAGGCAAGCCCAATACGAAACTGAAGCAAAGTAATCTGGCACGATGGCAGTATGGTTCTTAAAGCATGGGACAATAAGACTGACACCACACCAGTCAAACCAACAAATCTAAAAACAAACTAAAGCAATCTGAAACCAAGACAACATCAATCTGAAACTGTGGGAAACCAATATCAAATCACTGCAAGACCAGTTTAAAACTGAGGGAAACTGATTTAAAACCAGGCAAAACCCATCTGAAACCAAACGAAAGCAATCCAGAATCCAGGCAAAACAAATCTGAAACTTACAAAGCCAACCTTAAATCTACGCAAAAACCAGTTGGGGGGGAAAAAAAGTCAAATAATCTGAAACCAAGCAAACCAATCTGAAAACAAACAAAAACAAAAACAAAACCAGAAAAAAAAGAAGAAGAAGAAGAAAGAAAGATGGGAACAGGAAAAAAAAGAGAAAGGAAGATGCAAGAAAAGTGAGAAAAGAAAGAGACAGACAGACTGACGGACAGACACAAGGCAATTCATGCTGCAAGACACATGACATGATTCATTCTGTAAGGTTTCTGTTTTCTGTCTCCTACACAGTGTACACCACGCATACTTGGATATCAACATTTTATGCCCCATCCTCTTTCTCCTTAACCCCTGTCCCCCTTCCCCCCCCCCCCCCCCCCAAAAAAAAAAAGCACCCACCTTCTGAGCCACCTTGATCTCCTGTTTCAGCATCTGACATTGGTTGCGGTAGTCGGCCATCTTGCTCTCTGTCTGCCTCAGTTTGTCCTGCAGAGCCTTCACGTCCACGTCATCACCTTCCTGGAATGGAATCGGCCATCACTCGATCGGTCCATGCATTCACCAAACCATCAAGAACCCTGTAATATACGCTTGTTTTGCCTGTTGTCATAGGTCATGGGTTCAGCGCTACTTTATTAGAATGACACACACAGGCCTGCATATGAGCTGGAAGATTTAATCAGACTAAAGGGGACAGCATGCACAGAGCCCTTGCTTCCAGAGCTCTATCTGTTGGTCACTGCTGCTGCTGCCATGGGCTGGAAAAGTGAAGGACACAGTGGGCTTCATTTGTGGTTAGTTTGGGCAGACACACAACAGAGCAGTGCCAGAGCGAGAGCGCACACCACTGGTAGGGAGGTTCCTAGCCAAGTAAGCGTTTTGCTAGAGACGAGACTGGTACCTCGCACTTCTGGGATATACTTCGATATGCCAGGTGCTTTATCATTGCAGCTTTGGTCAGAGAGCAGTGATTCTATGACGCAGGCTGCAGAGCGAGGCCGGTGTCACATGACAAATGTTTCTGGGTGACAGACCCGTTCCAACACGGCCCACATGATTTACAGCAACGACTGTTTCAAAGCTGTTCCCTTTAAGGCATGCCACAAAGAAAAATGCCACATATTTGAGCTGTAGCGTTGCAGCACAGACAACTTGACTGATGCACAACATCAGTTAAGAGTGAGACCTGCCCCACTGGTTTTGGTGTCTGTTTTCTTTCAATCTTCAAATATTGTGGTGACATGTTCAAACCAAATGGAAGAGAAACTAATAAAAAAAATGAATAATGTCAACCAGGCTTGTCATGTGTTTGCATGCTGTTCGACTATCAAGGAAGGCAAAGTCGCGCGTCTAAGAGCAGTACTGTTCCTTGGCTCATAATTAAAAACCCAAGACATGCATTTTGCCAGGCTGCAACGTGTGGTCAAGTGAGTTAGCATGCAAAATAGCAACTAAACCCATTTCTCTGCAAAAGCATGTCAAACAGGAAACACAGGAAACACTTTTTACATGATTATTTGGGCAGCTGGGTCGGAAACCCCGTGTAACAGAAAACAGGTTTGAAATTAAGCACATGGAAACAGCAAAAACTGAAGATCCAAGTCTGAAACTTGGGATTTTTTTCCCCACTTTCTATGCTACCTCAGTGACATTGCACCCATGCCGCTAATTCCTAGTCCCCGTCCATGAAAGCAGCCCGGCCCAACCCGCTGCAACCCCAGCACTGGCAATCCACAAGGAGCAGTCATGAAGAGACAACCCACAGGAGGAGACACTGCAATGCTGCTGAGTCAATTCAGTGGTTTTCAGTGGTGATTGTGCTGATCCAACAAACGCGGGACACCATCTACCATGCCCCCTACTGACAACAACAGCTGCTTCGTTGCATAACAGGGGTGAGTGAGCTCTCCCTCTGGAGGGCACCACCTCTTCGAAATTTGTGAGTCTGCAATGTTTGGATTGTTTATTTGTATGCATGTTGAATAGTTGAATGCCCTGCATTTGATCCTGGGACCATTATAAAAATACGTCAAGAAACGTTGACAAAAGCAATCGAACTACAATTCTTCCTAAGTTTTGCTGAACAATGAAATTCAATCTAAGATCATACTATACTCAACAACCACAACGACAAAAAACTCAGGGGTTCAGACCCCCCCCCCCCCCCCCCCCCCCCGCCAAAGAAAAAAACAATGCACTCTCAGACACGCACACACACATACATATGCGCATGCACACACACACACACACACACACACACGCACACACATGCACACACACACCACAACACACACAAGCATGCACGCACACACGCACGCACACACACACACACAGCAGCATCACCATTACCAACCCCTAAACCCCCTTCCAGCCTTGTACATGCCAGGAAACAAACATGAATTACACATATACATAAAACAAGAGATGGACTTGGGAGGTGAGTATGCTATGTTTCCTGCATGTGTGTGTGTGTGTGTGTGTGTGTGTGTGTGTGTGTGTGTGTGTGTGTGTGTGTTGTGTGCGCGCGCATGCGTGCGTGTGTAAGCGCACATCCTTGTTTGCATGCATCTGTGTATAAGTGCACACATCCATGTGTGTGTGTGTGTGTGTGTGTGTGTGTGTTGGGGCATGTGTGTGTGTGTGTGTGTGTGTGTGTGTGTGTGTGTGTGTGTGTGTGTGTGTGTGTGTGTGTGCATGTGTATGTGCCCATGCATGTGTGTGTGCGCGCAGCGTGCACGCGCTAGAGTGTGTATGACGTGCATCTGCGTGACTGCATAATGTAAAACATATTGCTATCTGTGGTTATCCAAAATCATCTCCATTTTCGTTTTCTTTCGTTCATGCATGTAGAAGTGGTAAAATTTCATTCATTCTGGAAAGCAGTGTCACAAGGAGTGCAGTAAATATTCTATTAATTGAATGCAAATAAGATGCATAGATTATTTCCATCTGGCCTTGGTGTACTGGCAATTGTTCAAGGTCAAGAAAATTTCAATCTCCACTCCATCTCTGGTCTCAGGGCGATTAGGATTTTGTTTTGACTATTCCAAATATTTCATGACCAGATCTTACTAACATACATATTCATGAATATTTGTATTTTTTTGCGCAATGTCATCTCTCCTCCACTCGCTCTCACACTCTCCCTCCCTCCCTCTCTCCATCCTCCCTTGTCACTCCCCTTCTCTCTCCCTCTCTCCTTTGTACTCTATCGGGGAATTCCTCCAAACTGACAATGTCATTTTTATTCCCGTAATTGTCAAGTGCTATCAGCTTGCTTCCACATTTTTTCCCCAAGCAGTTAAGTGATATCAACCAATCACATGCTGCCCTTCCAGGCGGCCTAGTCCTGTATATTGCACTGAACAGCGGACCTCACCTTGGTTTCCACGGTGACGGACTGCAGGCTGATGACGGAACCGAAGTTGGAGGAGTGCAAGGACTGGGTGTCCGGGGGGCGGCCGGTGCTCATCTGCCAGACATCGTCAGACAGACACCTTGTATAAACAAGGGGAGCAACTCTTGTCTTTTGAGGTGAGGACAGTCTTGAGGAGTTATCTTTTTATGGGCACATGCTCCGTCCCCTCCATGCCATTCACACACACACACACACACACACACACACACACACACACACACACACACACACACACACACTAAATATTGGTCAGAAAATATGAGTGCAGCTCTCAAAGATGCATCCAGTAAGTGGATGAACCTCAACTGCATGGTTCCTCTCTAACTGTGCCCATAACAAACTGAACTCTGGGAAGGAGCCGGACTAGCCTCTGCTCATTATGTTATTTTTTTTTTTTTTTCATCCATTGATTTTTCCGCACACAATTTGTTTTTCTTCTTTTTAAATCGTGGCCACCACAAAGAGCCGGATGAGCACATACCTGCGCTTGGAGTTCCTGGCACTTTCTCTGGAACTGTTTGCCACGTGTGCGCTCCGATTCCAGCTCTGCTGTCAGCTCACGGATTTTCTTCGACAGCTCCACGATCTTTGTCGCTGCCGTCTCATTGGTCAGTTGTGATTCTGGATCAGATGAGTGAAGACTAATTAACTAGCTACTACTAACAAATGGTAAAACAGACAGATCAATAACACAAAACAAAACAAGGAAAGATGAAGAAAGAAAATAAACAGCAAAGAAAACATACATAAAGAAAACCAATACTGCACGTTTAAAAGAATATGACTGAAAAAATAAATGACTGATACTGAGACAGACATACGAGACAGGCATAGGAATAGACAAGCTGACACACAGCAAACGATAACTAGATTTGCTTATGTAAACAAATAACACACCACTAAATAAACACATAACTTATAAAAATTAATAAAATTCTTAATTGGAAATGAAATGAGGCAGGGAACAGTAAACAATAAACAGTAAACATGTGGGGTAACTTTTGCTCCCATAAGAAAACCTAACACACAGTAACTTTTATTCAAGGCTGGCACAGCCTTTTAAACTTGAATAAAGTCAGACAAATACATAGATGAACAATCTAATAGTGGGGGAAAAAAACAAGCGCAGGCCAACAACTGAACTGTCTTCATAGTAATGATTTGGCAAAGTTTTGGACTTAAGGGGTTGGGAGTTTGAAGATGGAGAAACTGGGAACATGAAATTAAGAAAGTATATTACAGATATGAAAACTCTTCACTAGCTGCATAAGGGAACCATCATAATCCCTTTTGAAGGCAGATATATTTGTATTGCCTGCTCCGAGGCCTTTTGTCCGCTGGGTCGGAACTCATCAGGGAGACACGGCTGGTTGTGTCTGCGCTCCTGGTGTCAAATAGAGACACACCACAGTCCATAATACTGTGGTGTTCTCACCACCAAGGGTGCAAAAAAGAATCCAATAGCACCCCCAAAGCAGCCAGTGAAGTATTATGGACTGTGGTGTGTCTCTATTTGACACCAGGAGCGCAGACACAACCAGCCGTGTCTCCCTGATGAGTTCCGACCCAGCGGACGAAAGGCCTCGGAGCAGGCAATACAAATATATCTGCCTTCAAAAGGGATTACGATGGTTCCCTTATGCAGCTAGTGAAGAGTTTTCATATCTGTAATATACTTTCTTAATTTCATGTTCCCAGTTTCTCCATCTTCAAACTCCCAACCCCTTAAGTCCAAATCTTTGCCAAATCATTACTATGAAGACAGTTCCGTTGTTGGCCTGCGCTTGTTTTTTCCCCCACTATTAGATTGTTTGTCTATGTATTTGTCTGACTTTATTCAAGTTTAAAAGGCTGTGCCAGTCTTGAATAAAAGTTACTCTGTGTTAGGTTTTCTTATGGGAGCAAAAGTTACCCCACATGTTTACTGTTTAATAAAATTCTGTTGACAGACAGATATATCATGCCGACAGACAGATAGACAGCTGAATTAAATGACAGACAACTCAATTGCATAACCAAACGATCAATGTGACATAACGAATCCATCCATGAAACAACCACACCTGACAAGAAGTCATGTTACCTACCCATGATTGCTGTTTTTTCATCTTTCTTCTTCTTCTTCAGCTGTTTGATCTCAAAGTCTTTTTCACTCAACAGTTTGTACAGACGCCCGTTCTCGTCTTTCATCTCCTGCAGATGCACAAATCACCAACAACAACGCTCATTGGTTGAAAACTTGATGAATTCTTTTTACTTGGCTTTGTCCAAAGTGTATTACAGGCTTTTAGTATGGTCTGGTGAGTGAAAGAAGAATAGATATTGAATGACTTCAGGGTTATGTTTTCACATGCATATGCACAAATGTGTGCATTTGCATGTAAGATAATGTACACACGCTCACGCAGATTTATATTATGCACATTCACTCACACCTTCTATCTTGGTCTCTGTCTCTCTGTCACACACACACACATTCCCACTTCCCCTCCGCCCCCTTTCCTACATATATATCCACACTAACCAGATGAAAGATCAACAAGATGAACATTGACTGTGAACAAAATTTAAATTTACAGAGACATAATCAATTCCAAAAGTATGTTAAAAGCATAACATTTATAGATTTCTAAAAATCATAAAACAATATAATCATCTGACCTACACATGCACAGACACAGACACACAGACAGACAGACAGACACACACACACATACACGCGCTCACGACACACATGCATGCACACAGCTACTCAACCACACATACACACATTCTTACACACACTCAACCATTTATACATGCATTCAGACACACACAAAGGCGTGTGCACACGCACAAGCACATACACACACACACACACACAGAGAACAATTTACATACCCTAATCTGTGTGTTAAGATGGTCGACAAGTTCTTCAGACAGGTAACTAGCTCCTAACGGCGCTGGTTCTGTCAACTGTTGCATGAAACACACACGCACACACACACACACACACACACACACACACACACACACACAACACAACACACACACACACACACACACACACACACACACACACACACACCACACACACACACACACACACACACACACACACACACCACACACACACACACACACACACATACACACACACACATACATGCACACACCAGAATTTAGACAGTGTTAAAGCAAAAGGATTAGGGCACACACAGAGGGAAAAACTGAAATGATGATGATGATGATGATGATGATGATGATGATGATGATGATGATGATGATGATGATGATGACGTTGAAATCATCATTATCACTATCGTCAGCATGGTAATAATGATTATCATCAGAAGATTTCATAATCGTCAACTCCACCACCATCATTTATGCCATCACCATCAATACCACCCTCCTCTGTCCGTACCCCCCTCTAATCTCATTCCTCTCTACCTCTATCATGCACACTATTTCAAGGAGGAGCAGCAGCAGCAGTATTAGTCTGCAGCAGCAGTAGAAGTAGTACCAACAGCTACAGAAGTCGAAGCTGCAGCAACAGCAGTAGTATCACTATCAGCAACAAAGTAGAAACAGCTGCAGTAGTCACAGCAACATCTGTTGGTACTGCTCAGTAAAACATAACATCAGCAGCATTGCCCGTGAACAGCGCCCAGTTGATCCCCATGGAGTGATTACACTCTCAGCAGAGCGAGTATCACCATAGAGGTCATCAACAATCATCGCTCAGTTGGTAGAGCGCCGGACTCGTGATCCTGGGGTTGTGGGTTCGAATTTCGGTACAGGGGGATTTTTCCCTTGGAGTTAACATTGGTTCTGACTCCATTCCCCATACAGTCCTTCGAATGAGACTATAAACCAAGGTTCCATGTGTGAACGCATGCACAACATCTTGCACACACGTAAAATCCCATCACCAACTTTCGGAAGAGAAGGCCAGTTTGGCTGTTGGTATGGATGACACGTTACACATAGCATGCACTTTCCCCGAAGATGGAGTATGAGTATAGCTGCCTTAATGGCGGGATAAAAAACTGTCATACACACAAAACTCCTCTGCCTGTCTATACAGGCAGCGTCCGCAGGAGTATCAGCCTGCGTACGCAGAAAGAAAGAAAGAAAAAAATCAACAATCATCATCATCATAACCCAGTGTCTCCATCATGACCTGACCTCAGCCGAAACTGCAATTAATGACACACATTCATAGAGATGATACAAAACTAAAAAGGCACTCAGCAAAGCAGTGACTAAAAACTGCAGTTAAAGATGAATATTTATAAAAAAAAAAAAAAAAAAAAAAAAGCACAATATTTAAAAAAACAAAACAAATAACCTCAAAACCAGAAGAGCACTCAGAAAAGCACGAACCCTATCAGAATCAAATGGGATTTTGGAGCCCCAAGGGCATACCCACACTTACATGCACGTGCACACACACACACACGTGCACACACGCACATGTGCTCACGCGCGCGCGCACACACACACACTCACACACACACACACACACACACACACACACACACGCACACACACACGCCCACACACACATACACCCACAACACACACTTCCAAAGTCATTCTTGAAACTTTCCACTAAACTGAAAAACAAAAACAAAAAAGGCAACACTTGCATTCACTTTCCACCCACACATCCAGCTTATTCAACAACAAAAACAAACAAACAAAAAACCCAATTCACACACCTTCAAGTCCAAGTTGTCATTGATGCCAAACTCACTGCCGGTGCGGCTGGTCAGGGAGGCGGCACTGGGGGTGGACCGCGCCGTGTGGGCTTTGTTCTGCTGGTCCTTCTCCTCCTTCCTCTGCCGGCGCAACTGCAGACGCTTCTGTTGCTGCTCCTGTAGCAGCTGGAACTGCTGTTTGAGCGATTCGTCTCCTCCCTCCATTCCTTCGTTGCTAGCTGACAGTTTTTTTTGGCAGTGTTCGGGGGAAAAAAGGACCACGGCAAAGAATTAGAGAAAATGCTGACACCTGTAGTTTTTCAACGCCACTGGGAGAATTGGACCAAGCAAATGAATTGAATAAAAGAGCTGACACCAACAGTTTTTCAACACTACTGGAAGAATGGACCAAGCATATGAATTAAATGAAAGTGCTGACACCAACAGTTTTTCAACACTACTGGAAGAATGGACCAAGCAAATGAATTGAATGAAAGTGCTGACACCAACAGTTTTTCAACACTACTGGAAGAATGGACCAAGCATATGAATTAAATGAAAGTACCGACACCAACACTTTTTCAACTGGGGGGGGGGGGGGGGGGGGGAGGGAAGGGGGGGGGGGGGAAGGACCAAGCCAAATCATTTCAAAAGGGAAAGTGCTGACACCAACACTTTTTCAACACTACTGGGAAAAAAAGGACTAAGCGAAAGATTTAAAGAAAAGTGCTGACACCAACACTTTTTCAACACTATTGGGGAAAAAAGGACTAAGTGAAAGATTTAAAGAAAAGTGCTGACACCAACACTTTTTCAACACCATTGGGAAAAAAAGGACTAAGCGAAAGATTTAAAGCAAAGTGCTGACACCAACACTTTTTCAACACTACTGGGAAAAAAAGAGGACTAAGCGAAAGATTTAAAGCAAAGTGCTGACACCAACACTTTTTCAACACTACTGGGAAAAAAAGAGGACTTAGCGAAAGATTTAAAGAAAAGTGCTGACACCAATGTTCATTTTTTCAACACTACTGGGAAAAAAAGAGGACTTAGCGAAAGATTTAAAGAAAAGTGCTGACACCAATGTTCACTTTTTCAACACTACTGGGAAAAAAAGAGGACTTAGCAAAAGATTTAAAGAAAAGTGCTGACACCAATGTTCACTTTTTCAACACTACTGGGAAAAAAAGAGGACTTAGCAAAAGATTTAAAGAAAAGTGCTGACACCAATGTTCACTTTTTCAACACTACTGGGAAAAAAGAGGGACTTAGCGAAAGATTTAAAGAAAAGTGCTGACACCAATGTTCACTTTTTCAACACTACTGGGAAAAAAAGAGGCTTAGCAAAAGATTTAAAGAAAAGTGCTGACACCAATGTTCACTTTTTCAACACTACTGGGAAAAAAAGAGGACTTAGCGAAAGATTTAAAGAAAAGTGCTGACACCAATGTTCACTTTTTCAACACTACTGGGAAAAAAAGAGGACTTAGCGAAAGATTTAAAGAAAAGTGCTGACACCAATGTTCACTTTTTCAACACTACTGGGAAAAAAAGAGGACTTAGCGAAAGATTTAAAGAAAAGTGCTGACACCAATGTTCATTTTTTCAACACTACTGGGAAAAAAAGAGGGCTTAGCAAAAGATTTAAAGAAAAGTGCTGACACCAATGTTCACTTTTTCAACACTACTGGGAAAAAAAGAGGGCTTAGCAAAAGATTTAAAGAAAAGTGCTGACACCAATGTTCACTTTTTCAACACTACTGGGAAAAAAGGACCAAACCAAACAATCACGGAGAAGTGCTGTCACCAACTGTTTTCCAACACTATTCAGACAAAATGGTGTGAGCCAAACATTTAAGGAAAAGTACTGATAACAACACTTTTTTTAAAAACCCTTTTGGCAAAAAAAAAAAAGAACCAATCTAACGTATTAGGGAAAAGTGTTGATACCAACTGTTTATTAATACACTAGTGAAAAAAAGGACATGGGAAAGCGATGACATCAATGTAGGGGGGTGTAAGGTCTGTAATCTTTTTGTTAAAGAAAGGATAACCATGCACAAAACAAGCAAACAAAAAAGGTGAGGGGAGATCAGTTTCACACACACACACACACACACACACACACACACACACACACACACACACACACAAAAGGTCAAACCTGGGGGCTTCTGCTGTTCCTACACATACAAAATACAAATTGTTTTCAAACGAACTGGTTCACACTGAAAAGAGCAGAGAACTGATTTCAACAAAAATAAGTGCCAACGAAGTAAACCCAAGCTACTTCCCAATTCAGGCATGTCCGTTTTCCACACAGCTTGCTTTCATTGCTTTGTGCCTTCCCATTTATCTGGGTTCCTTCCAATGTGTGCTAAAAAATTAGTTCCTTTAGTCTGAGGTCGGCTTCACGCAAATTTCAACAAAAATGCATGGTTTTGTTGAACCAGTTGTTGTCATGCTTGACAATGCTTTCATCACCTTCATTGTGAATGACTGTGGTGATGATGAATGCGACGCATCGCACATGTGTGACTTTCTCTGTTACCTCACTGACTTTTTTTTAGTACAACCAAACAATACTACCAGCGCAAGTTCTCATTGTTGCAATCATTACACCCGGATGTATAGTATGGCAGACAAAAAGTTAAAGAGTGTGTGACATGTCATTGTGTAAATAATACGCGGTTGCAGATTTACCATCCATTAAAGGCCTGGGATTCAAAATCCCTGTACATAACATTACATTATGCTCTTCATTCTGTCAAAATCCAGGGGCTGAACATATGTCTATGTTACTCTAAAACTCGAGACATTTAGCTGAAGAATGAGGATGTAGAAGCAAAATTACCTTGTCTTCTAGATATAGAAGATGGTGAACCTTTATGGTACAATAGATATGAATTTGTTTTTCTTAAGCGGCATTTGTCATTTTGACATAGTAATGCCTGGCAGAAATGTTCTGAAAACTATGTAAGATCTATCACAGGAAATATGGTGGCAGGACTTTTACTCCCACAACAAAACTCTACCAAGTGAGAAGATGCACAATGTCGAAAGCTCATTCTGCAAAATTCATTTGAACTAGCAATTTTGATTCAGTTCAAGAACCATACAAACCACCCAGCTCAGCCCCACCCTTCAACAACTCTTCTTTCCAGAGGAAGTTGGGGGAAGGTGGAGGGATGGGAGGGGGGTGGGGGAATGAGAGGTGGCTTGGGGACGGGAGAGACCGGATCTGGGTTGGCCCAGGTCTTGGTGACTCATCTGATGGCAGCTGGGGAAGCAAAAGAGACGGCTAAGGAGCAAAAAAAACCAAACATGGAAACGAAAGATAGAACACCTGAACAGTGAAGTGATGGACACATCGAAAGCTCGCGGTTACCCAGTCGAAGTCCCCGTGACTCTGTGGTCTGCCCCATGTGTCTTTCTCATGGCATACCACCAGCGCATCATCCAATAAGTCTTCTTCTTCTTCTTTCTTTGAGTGTCCGCCTTCATCAAGTTGAAGATTCTGACACTATAGTAGGGGGTTTCCGGATCTAACGGTAGATCAAAACTGCTGCCTGGATCATCAGCTTATGAATAAGTGGGCCTTACACTGGAGTGGGGGGGACGGACTAAGGTGAGGAAGAGGAGGGATAGGTGGGGGAGGGGGGGGGGGGCAGGGGCGAGAGGACCAAGAGAGGGAGCGAGAGAGGGGAGGGGAGTGTAAATAAATAAATTGATAAATCAGTAGAGAGCTATACTATTTTGCAATTGGAACGTTACAGAGAGAGAGAACAACCTTCCTGCCAGCCTCACTGACTCTCCTTCACTGGAGAGATTCAAGCATGGCCTAGGCTGTTCTACAAGCCTAAGTCTTCTGCCATAATCCACCAAGGCAGCATTGCACATAGTTTTAACATAGTTTTAAACTCTTTGAGCCAATGGGTCACCACTAAAACCCCTGAATAGGGAACCAGCTCTAAACCATCACTCATTTATTGGATACTAATGTTCATCGAACCCTATCCGGAAGAGAGAGAGAGAGAGAGAGAGAGAGAGAGAGAGAGAGAGAGAACAAAAATGGGTAACGTATAAGAAACAGAATTAAACGGTTAAAAACTTGATACCTTCACAAGACAAAACGTAGAGAAACGAAAAGATGGTCCACACACACACACAATCGTCTATTTTCGTAGCAACGATTGTCAACTTCCGCTGGAATTTGTAGTTGAGAAATGAATAGAAAGAATAATTTGATTGGACTATTGTACCACAGACGATTCCGGCATTCACCACAAAACGTTGTCTGCACAAGAAAAAAAAATCTTCAATTCAGTGTCAACCTTTATGCTTTCAAATCATAAAAATATGTTTTAATTGATTTTTTCCTTCAATTTGAGTCGCAAAGAAAGGACTCGCTGGTCTCCCTTATTTAAAAAAAAAAATAGAAGAAAGAAGTCGTGTAGTATGAAATTTTCCGTGTTGCAGTGTTCAACGGGAATAAAACACACACACACACACACACACACACACACACACACACCTGTTGATAAATCGATTACCCGATAATATGAGGTTTGGAAGTCATGTTCATGTGATGGTCAAAGATTGATTCGGGCAGCACACCAACTTGGTCACGTGATTGTGATTCGGTATGAAATCATGTGACTTTACAGACAAACAGGTTGAAAGTTGAACAAGTTTACCTCGTGACGGTAGCTTTCTGATCGTGTGTGGAAGAAGGCATTCCCAGGTATGTGCCTTGTGTTTGTGTGGTTGACGATTTGGGATTATTTCAGGAGATAACTGGAAAATTGACACTCAGGGTTTGTTTGTGAACAGATACTAGGTACCGCCGACTAGGCCTACCGGATTTTCTTTCATTAATAAGCGCTCGCAATCATTGGGTTGATTTTGGTTTAGAGTGAAGATTGATAATCCTTATTCCCAAGGGTAACAGATAAACAAGAAGATGCATTTTTTCCCCATCCTCCCCATGTTCTTAAGGATTTGGATTAAGGATAACAACACATTAAAATAAAATTAAAAAAAATTAACACTATTACATAGTATAAAACTGAATGTAACAAAACAGTGATGGTTCATAGCATCATAAAAAGAACGTACATACCCACAAAAACTGTATGTCACACAAGTGTGTGTTGTGTGTGTGTGTGTGTGTGGCGCGCACACACACACACACACACACACACACACACACACACACACACACTCGCTCACTCACTCACTCATTCACTCACACATGCACAAACTCATTCACTTACACACACACACACACACACACACACACACACACACACACACACACACACACACACACACACTTATGCACACATACTCCAAGCGGAAAAAAGGAATAGAATATAATATACATCAGTCATCATGATAGTATTATCAACACTGTGGAGGAATGATCAAGGTTTCATGAGGCTCAGACGAGAGAGAGAGAGAGAGAGAGAGAGAGAGGGGAGAGAGAGAGAGAGAGAGAGAGAGAGAGAGATTGAAACACTTGTTAATGTTATGTGGGACAAACGTCACAAAGAAGTAAAAAGAAATAGAGCATGGAAAGCCTACCAAAAGAAAAGAAAAAGAGGAAAAAGTAACACCATTATGCATCCTATCTATCCCCTGGAAAATAAAATACATATATGATTATGCAAGCAGTGCTGTGGCTCAGTCTTAAAAGACTTGACACACATCCACTCTTTAGTTTGTCTTCAATGTTGTTTTTTCTTTAATTTGTAGTCCAGTTAGGAATTTACTTTTACATTACTTATAGGTGTGTTGTAGGGATGTTTAAAGGGACATTTATATGCACTTAGATAACCACATTATGCATACACTTACATAGTCACAGACATTTATGCATCTCTCTCTCTCTCTCTCTCTCTCTCTCTCTCTCTCTCTGTCTCTCTGTCTCTCTTCGTCTAATATCACGGATGTGAACAGTCGTAAAACTGAAGTACTACTACTGTGGCTCAAACACATACGCTGCATGAGTACATTATGAAACGTTCATATGTTGCATATATTGACATTTGCATGCACTGACATAACTAACCAATAATAGTAGTAGTGTATTTTGAAAAAATAACACTTGTAAACAGCCAGAATCACTTTGGGAAGGTAAGCGAAAGTCTGTGTTGATGTTATAGGACTAATGTAAACATGGATAGGCATTGATAATGTTAGTTATACTGCATAACTTCATAACGTATGTGAGTGTGCAAAATGTGTCATCTGTAAGATTCTGAGCTTCGGTGGCATTTCAGCTCTGGCGGAAGCGAATTCCTGAGTAGGACCAGAATAACGAAGGCTTTTAAAAAAAAAATAGGTCAGTATCAGATATGGGAGCCTGGAATTTTGTTGAATTTATAGAATTCATGCTAAATTTGGATTGAAAAGCTTGAGGGGCTGATCCAGATACAATTTTTCATATGAACATTCCTTTATTGACAGCAAACATATTCCTTAGTGGAAGAACACTAACTTGAATGTAGTCTAGTTGTGTATGATTCAAGGATTTCAGAACTGCTTTAAGGGTGTGTTTGTAGATGCTGATCAAAAGTTCCGTGGGATTTGTGCTTGTGGGATC
>CM065745.1:18608399-18640899 GCA_033310375.1 Conus canariensis | reverse complement strand
ACAGACACACGAACCAACAGATGCAGGGGAAATTGCAACATCCGTGTCGGAGGTCAAAACGCTGAACAGTATAGTTCACAGTCGCTGAATCACTGTTGTTTTGCTCACCTTCCAGGGTTATAACGATGTGAGCTTTCACGGTTCGGAGCAAATCCCCACCCCCAACATCGACTACCTGGCCTACACAGGTGTGCTACTGAATAACTACTACGTTTCACCCATCTGCACCCCGACACGCAGTGCGCTGATGACCGGTCGTCACCCGATTCACACAGGTGATGTCACGTTTGCACCTGGTTGCTCGATGCAAGTTCAGTTATGACCTTTGTTCGTGCTTTTGCTGGATGCTATGGTTGATTTGTTTATTTATGTTTTCAGTTCCATGGTCTGGCGTTTATTATGTTGTTCTACACTTGAACGTTGCAATATTTAAGGTTATGTTCTCTGTGGGAGGATGTTCAAACAAGAGGTGAATCTGTTCTGAGAACAAACAGTTACAAAGTAAACACGTCTTAATTTTTCCCGGATGACACTTTTGTCAATCTCTTAAAATTGAAAACAAGATCGACAAACATAATGGCAGTGCGCATACTACCTCCTTTGTCAATCTGTTCATCAGGAATGCTGAAGAAGAGGAACAAGTCAACCTCTTACACAAAATCGGAGACCAACTGTTGCATCCAGTGTGTTTTTAGTGGGCTAAAGCTGCTGAATCAAAACCAGAACTACTTCTTTCCAACTGATGCAGGTTGCCCAAGATCCCCCCAGTTTTCACACGGTTTGCTGTTTGCTTTCACTTTGTGTACTCCTCATGAAGTCTTCAGGTGATGCAGGTTGTACAAGACCCATCTTCATCAAAGTGTTCAAAAGTGTTTACCTGCACAGACGATGCGGGTCACCTTTGACCCATATATGATACACAGCTGTGTCAATTATCACTCTTTACAGCAGGGGTCGTCTGTGACCTGCACTGTCAGAAGTGTACAGTTTGAATAACGCAGTCGATTATTTCTTTCCTATATGACGCATGTACACCCAAATCGGCTTACTACGTTCAGTATATTGAGTTTTAGACAAATGCCCCAAAAAATTCTTTAGAAAATGGGTAAAAAGTACAAGAGATGTGATTTTCTTGTATCTGTGCTCATGGGCGATCCAGAAAGTATGGCAAAGCTTAATCCAGACGGTAAAAAAAGAAATCTATGATTTGATTTATAGACAAAAAGAAAAATATCCCGGAAAAGCAAGTCTTTTAGAGAGACTAAATAGATGTGAAAAAAAAATCAGCAGGTAAGCTTAACTATTTAAAGCACTTTGTTGATTGCATAAAACAGATGAGAAAAATCAGGAGGGGTGCCTTTATACTCCAAAGCACCCAGTTTATGGGAGAAAATGGATTGTAAAATCAGAGAGACGTGTCTCATGTTTGAAAGTGTTAGGTTTATATGATGGAATAGATTTTTTTTGTAAATCAAGGGTTGCTGCAGATGTTCCGTAGCACCTTTATATGGCCAGAAATACATTTTAACTACCCAGACATGTAACTCATATTCTGGACTGCCTTGTTTATGGGATGAAACAAATTTTAGAAGTAAAGAAATGAACATTGTATTTCAATTTCTTTTTTTTTTTTAATGTGATGAAATGGATTTTAAAGTTAAGATACACACCAAGTATTCCACTGTGCTTTGTTTATGGGATGAAATACATTTCAAAATCAAGATGTACTTTTTATATTCCAAACACCTTGCTTATTGAATGAAACAGTTTTTTTTTTTTTTTTTTTTTTTTTTTTGAAAATTAAGAGAGTGCCTTATATTCCAAAACACCTTGCTTATGAGACAGAACAGATTTTAGAATTCAAGAGGGTTTTAACAATCAAGATGAGTGTCTTATATTCCAATCGCCTTTTTTTATGGGATGGAATGGGTATTAGAAATCACGAGGGGAACCTTCAGGCCCAAACTGGAATAGGTTTTGGAAATCAGGTGGTGCGTCTTACATATAAGGACCGTGTTTATGGAAGGAAATAGATTTTCTAAGTCCAGATGTGCATATTGGATGAAACAGATGGTGAAAGCCAAGAGATGCACAATTTATTCAGTGTTCCTGAGAGCTTTCAATAATCAGAGGTCTTTGGGGCTCTCTGTTGATAAACGTGAGGATCCTTTGGTGAAATCTGAGGGTGCTTACTATTGAAGTGAAACTCTGAATGCAACACCAACACACTCATCCCTTCTGCTTCACAACAATGCGGAACACACGGCAGTCGGGCCTAGATGAAAATTGGTCTGTTTAGTTTTCTGGTGCCCCGGCGTTGAACCCCGGCGCTGACCTTCACCGCTTTGGTAAGCGCTGGCATCGTGCGTACACCACGCACGTGTTTATCAGCTGCAGACTGAGTACTGATTCTTTGTGGTGAAGTTTTTCTCTTGTGATTAATGCATTATTATTCTTCCACACTCCATAACTGGATATAATTAACTCTGTGAGTGATTTGTGTGTTGTGATTCTTCTTTGTGCCGTTTGATATAACTTCGGTTCATACTGCGTTCTTAAGTTGTTGTTTTTTTTTTTTTTCGTGGGTGTTGTTCATCAGTTGCCGGCGGAGAGTGACTTGCAAGGCGGCCCGGGTCTGTGTGGTGCAGTGCAGAGACTTGTACACTCCACCAAGCGCTTATTTCTCTCTCTCTCTCTCTCTCTCTCATGCGCGTGCGTGCGTGTGTGCTTGTGTGTGTGTGGTTGTGTGTGGTGTGTGTGTGTGTGTGTGTGTGTGTGTGTGTGTGTGTTGTGTGTTGTTGTTGTTGTTGTTGTTGTTGTTGTTGTTGTTGTTGTTGTTGTTGTTGTTGTTGTTGTTGTTGTTCTCTCTCTCTCTCTCTCTCTCTCTCTCTCTGTCTCTCTCTCTCTGCATACATAAAAGTAAGAGTGTGCAAGTTAGTACCCAAGCGTGTTTAATGATAAAGTAAGCTGTAATATATAGTTCTCCCTCTCTCTTTCTCTCTCTCTTTCTCTCGCTCTGTGTGTGTGTGTGTGTGTGTGTGTGTGTGTGTGTGTGTGTGTGTGTGTGTTATCCATCTGTTTATATACCGCTGTTGTTGGTGTGTGGGTTTCTGTCAATGTGTGTGTGTGTGTGTGTGTGTGTGCACGCTCTCTCTCTCTCTCTCTCTCTCTCTCCCTCTCCCTCCCCAGTCGTGAGTAGGTTCACCATGAAGATGAAAATGCGGCAACATTTTGCATTGGTGTGTGTACATGTGACATCAGTTTCAAATGACTGGAACGGGCAAAAGTACAAGATCAGGTAGGAAGCATTTCATTGTTTATAACCGACATCTGCATGTGTGGCATGCTAAAATCTTGCTTTACTAAAAGCATGGTGTGGCTGTGATAGAATCAGTATCGGCATGCTTCACAAGCACGTAGAGCACACAGATAGACAAGCAAAACATGCCTAGGCCGTGCTAGGGAAACCGCCGCCGTGTTCCCAGTGAAGCTGACCAGTGCCGACAGTGACTGTTTATTTGGGCCCTGTACCAGCTGTCAGGTAGGAGTACGTGGAATAATTTTCTGTCAGTTGTAAAGGAAAGACCTGCATGTCCAATATGTCTGAGTTTGAGCGTGATTGAAAGGACGACGCACGCTCTCCACTGAGTTGAACTTTCATTTCATTTGTTGTGTGTTCGTTTGTCTGTTTCAATCGTTTTTTGTTGGCAAATCTTTGTGGTGCTTGCCAGCAATGCGTATGAAAGAAGACCTATTCATGTTTGGTATCATTCTGTCAGTCAAAGACCCTGCAATCCAGTGACATCAATTAACCACAGTTCGCTGCATTCTGGCATAAAGTATTAATGAAGAAACACAGCACCCTATTTCCAACACACTATCAGCCAGACAGCTATATCACATTACGCGTAGGGAGGAAAGCTTGTGGGAGGTTAGCGCAAGGAAGCTGACAGCTGTTGGCAGCCCTGCGCTATCTAAACAAACTGTGGCCGTCTCCATCCCTTCCCTCTCATCTTTGCTCAGCGACTGGTAGGCGGTCAGAAGTTATTGCCCTTGTCTTCAACTAAATATTCCTCTGCAGACAAGCGTGAACACAGCATACTCAGACAGGTATCAAAGCAATTATTCACTTAGCTGCTTTCAAACCAGAAACGACAGAAGCAAACGAAAATGGGTAAATCCTATTTTTGAAGCCCCCTCCCCTCCCCTCCCCTCCCCTCCACATTTCTTTCTTCCAAGGAGAACATTTTCAGTTTGAGGTGTGGAGCATCTTCTCCATGGAAAGAACAAAAGCTGAAGAAAAGGGGGGAGGAGAGGGGGAGGGGGGCTAACAACGGGACTTTCTCTGTAAATCTTGTCGCTAACAAGGACTTTCGCCAAAGCTTCTTTCTTTTGAATACAGCACTTTTTCACTGGCCTTGTGTTGCACTTGGAATGGCTGCTTTTTATCTGTGACAGGTCACGGTCACTGGGGTTCTACCTTGACTTGTTTAAGGCAGCCAACTTCAAAACTTTGAAGAAACAGCTGCACTGGTGTGCATGTGGTGTTTGTGTCACCCACGTCCACTGGTACATGATGGCCGACTCTTTCAAAACATGTCCTGGGATTTAACGTAGCTACAGTATTTTTTTTAGATCAATGGCTTTTGTGGTACGATGAGAGCTGCCGCTGTTTTTTGTCGATCCCTTAACCAAAATTGAAAACGAGATCGACAAACATAATGGCAGTGCGCATGCTAGCACCTTTGTCAATCTCTTCACAGGGAACAATGAAGAAGAGGAGCAAGTCGACCTCTTTAAAGAACATCGCAGACCAACTCTTGCATCCAGTGGGTTTTTAGCGGGCTGAAGCTACTGAATCAAAATCAAAATTACTTCTTTCCAACTGATACAAGACTTTGATTCTCAGGGGCTGCATTTCTGAAGTTGAAAAATTTGACTCCATTCATGACAGAACTGAGTCACTGCATCTCATGAAGAACTTGCAACTTTCAGCTTTAAACAAAGTTGCAGAGAGACGATCATACTGGTGAACAAAAAAAAAAACAACAACAAAAAAACTGTGCATCCTGAGGACCCTTTGTGTACAAATCTGTGCATCAAACTGCAAAATCTGTGTGTGAAGTGCCCCCAGTGGTGTGTTATGAGAAATACTGATATTCCGGGGCACCTGACTGTTTTTAAGGAGTGAACAGAAATACTGATATTCCGTGGCACCTGACTGTTTTTAAGGAGTGAAACAGATTGGACAAAATGAGGAAGAGCATGTGCATATTTCAGCGCAGCTTGTTTGTTGGGTGGAATGGATTTGAAAGATCAGGAGGTATGTTTTATATTCCACAGCAGGATGGGCGCCTTTATACCTCAGAGCACCTTGTTGACAGGATGAAAGAGACATTAAGAATCAAAAGGCGTGTCTTATGTACTAAAGCATCATGTAAGATGTTATCTCAAAGCTAGGGTGTATGTACCCAGGTATGCAGACTGGAGTGATCTAAAAGCTAGGGTGTATGTACCCAGGTATGCAGACTGGAGTGATCTAAAAGCTAGGGTGTATGTACCCAGGTATGCAGACTGGAATGATCTAAAAGCTAAGGTATATGTACCCAGTTGCAGACTGGAGTGATCTAAAAGCTAGGGTATATGTACCCAGGTGTGCAGACTGGAGTGATCTAAAAGCTAGGGTATATGTACCCAGGTGTGCAGACTGGAGTGATCTAAAAGCTAGGGTGTATGTACCCAGGTATGCAGACTGGAATGATCTAAAAGCTAAGGTATATGTACCCAGGTGTGCAGACTGGAGTGATCTAAAAGCTAGGGTATATGTACCCAGGTGTGCAGACTGGAGTGATCTAAAAGCTAAGGTATATGTACCCAGGTATGCAGACTGGAGTGATTTTTGGGGACCAGCCTTACGGTTTGCCGCTGACGGAGAAACTGATGCCTGAATACCTCAAGCCTCTGGGATACCGCTCCCACATTGTGGGGAAAGTGAGTATCCCACGCCTCATGTCCTGTGCCATAGTTGTACGTTGCATGGTGTGTCGCAGGGATGCAGACGGGCGTGATCGTGGGGGACCAGCCCTACGGCTTGCCGCTGACCGAAAAATTGTTGCCTGAATACCTTAAGCCTTTAGGATACCGCTCCCACATTGTGGGGAAAGTGAGTACTTGTTGCCTCTTCTCAAAAGGCATGGTGGGAGACATGATTTGGTAAAGATGAAGGGCTTATTCTTGTACTGAAAATGATCACAATATCATTTATCAAATTGGCAACTTGTCTTCATTTACCCAAATAATAAAATCTGGTATCATGCTAAGTAATATGCTCTCAGTTTCAAGATAATAGCCAGTAACATGTTAAAGAACAAAATTTTCCGGCCTGATGTCTCAAAATGGACAATCACCAGCCATGAAGTCCACAGTTTCATTGTAAAAAAACATAGTCATGTTTTTATGTCACTGGAAAGTGAGTTTTGACAAATTTCCATTCACATTAGAATGTAAAACTGGACCAGTTGAGAATACATTTTCTTCTTCTGGTGATGGTTTGTAATTGTTAGTGGTCAGATCATTTAAAACTTTTGTCTCTCTCGCTTTTTTTCAAATCAGTTGTTGAGCGGTCAGTGTAACACAGGATCTAATCGCTGTATGTTTTTGTCAGCAACAGGGCATCGGCGCCTTTGTGTCAGACTGAGTGAAAGATACATGCTTGTGTTGATGTTGTTGTCCACCACCATGTTTTGGGAACAGTGTATCAAAAACATTATTTTGTACTCAGTCAGGCTCCCGCTGTGTAGCTTGCTTCTCGTAGAGTAGAAACAGCAAACAGATGTGGCTGACTGCTTCTCTGTCTTGCACTTTGAAAGACCCGTGCCTGTAATACAACGGAACATCTCTACAGCAGCCCCCAGAAAGCCCACAAGAAAACCTGCATCTTAATTCAACGGAACATCTCAACAGCAGCCCCCAGAAATCCTCAACCCGTTTTGGGAAACCTAGGTGATGCCTTGTTTCAAGATGGCCGCCACACCAGGTGACTTAGAAAGTAACTTGTAACAGTCAGCTTAGTCCAGAACTTTTTACAAGTCCAGTGGTCATTGTCAGTCAGAGCCATGTGTTCGTGGATAAGTCCAATAGACATTATCAGTCAGAGCCATGTTTTCATGCATAAGTCCAATAGACATTATCAGTCAGAGCCATGTGTTCATGCATAAGTCCAATAGACATTATCAGTCAGAGCCATGTGTTCATGCATAAGTCAATAGACATTATCAGTCGACCATGTGTTCATGCATAAGTCAATAGACATTATCAGACAGGACCATGTGTTCATGCATATGTGGCATGCACCACTTCCTTCAGAACATGAGACGTGTGTTGTCGCTGCGCTGGAAGTCTGGATAGTTGTTGTTGTTCAGAGTACTTTAACACTGCGGCCTGTTCTCGGTTAGAGACCAAGCTCTAAACACTTTACATTCCACGCTGCCATTTCCACAGCGCTTTAAGCTGACTGAAGAGCTGCCTGCTGGTGCTACAGCCAGCCACTTCCTGTATCGTTCAGAGAGTATCAGTCTCTCAGCTTTGTTTTTTTTTGTTTGTTTGTTTGTTTGTTTTTTAAACTTCGTAGTTCTTTTAAGTGTGTGCACTAGTTCTTTTATGTTTTCTTCAAGGCAGTACAGGCCATAAAGGTTCCATTTGTAATGATGTATCCAGTCAGAAATGGGTCTGAGGAGGGGGAGGATGGGGGGGGGGGGGGGCGAGCGAGGGGGGGGGGGTCGGTAAAGGGAGGTAGTTTCCTTAGGAGGCAAATCCATTGATAGAAAAAGACAAAAAAGAAAAAGAAAAAAAAAGAAAAAGAAATCCAGGAAGACAGACATTCAAGGAGGGTGAGCCTCTTTTGGAGGGGTTGAACAGTGAGTTAAACCCAGGCTATATGTTTTGGATGTAGTGCAGCGTGTTTTCGTATGGCTGTTTTTCAACGTCAAACTTACTTTTCATTTACGGGGAAGAGCTTGCATACTGGATGTGTTTTCATGTCTCAACTTGGTTTTGTGTGTCTTCTTCTACTTTTTTTTTTTTTTTTTTTTTTTTGGGGGGGGGGGGGGGGGAGGGAGGGGGGGGGGGGGGGGGGGAAGGGGGATGTTTTTGTGCAAATCTTTTGAGGGGGAGGGGATGTTGTGTGTGTGTGTTGAGGGGGGGGGGGGGGGGGGGGGGCCTTCCACAAGGAAAGGAGGTGTTTTTGTCTGCGTTGTTTTTTTGTTGACGGAGAAGGCGGAGGGGCAATGGAGGTTGTGTGTGAGTTGTTGTTGTTGTTGTTTTTCTGTGTCATCTTGTATGCCCTTCCAGTTTCATCAGCTTCCTCTCTGCTCTTATTTCTGGCTGCCCCAGTCATAGCCTCTCCTGCTGTCATTCAGTCACTGCCCTAGCAGCAACAGGAGTCCACGCTGGGCAGTCAGTGTCGGGGCACCTTGAGGTAACCCGCTAGAGGAGACACTGCACTGCTGTCCAGTCAGTTTGTGATGGTGTGCAGCGGTGGGAGTTATTCTCTCTCTCTCTCTCTTTTTTTTTTTTTAGTTGGTTGTTGACCTTTCTTATTTCTGTGTAGGGTTTCTGGTTTGCGTGATTGTATGTATGTGTGCGTGTGTGTGTGTGTGTGTGTGTGTGTGTGTGTGTGTGTGTGTGTGTTTCGTTTGTGATGATTTTTTTTTTTTGCTGTCCCATCTTCTGTGCCACCTCAGTGGCACTGCACCTACGCCGCTCATTCCGACGTCCCTCTCCACAGCCACAACCCTGGCACTGGCAATCCACAGGGAGCAGTCAATGTCAAGTCGTCAAGAGGCAACCCACCGGAGGAGACACTGCACTGCTGCCGAGTCACTTCGGTGATGTTCAGTGGCTCCTGATCCAACATTACCAGGACACCACCTACTAAGACCCCTACCGACAACAATGATTGCTTAGTCGTGGAACATGCGTGAGTGAGCTCTCCCTCGGGAGGGCGCATGGTGATTTATTTTCAATTTCATCCAAAGATGTTTTTATTTTTTGTAATTTCCATCCCTTTTAATTTTTTTTAACACTTTGGCTGTTGGTCTAAGTTATGTTTTCCTACTTCAGTGGCACCTGGGGATGTTTGCCAAAGAGTACACACCATTGTACCGTGGGTTCGAGTCCCATTTTGGCTACTACCAGGGTTGTGAGGACTACTACGATCACTCGTACGAGGCTGATCCGGTACGTATGTGTGTGTGTGTGTGTGTGTGTGTGTGTGTGTGTGTGCACATGTATATATTTATGGATTCATAGAAAATGAGAAATACAACTTTTACTTTCTCTTATGAAAAAAAGGGAAATTTAGTTTGCTGTTGCTGCCAAACTTAAAGAAAAGGATTGTAATTGTGGAGAAGAGAGAGAGAGAGAGAGAGAGAACTCGGAACTCGGAAAATTTTAATTGCAAAGGCCACCGACCTATCTGCAATGAGGTCAAGAAACAAAACTGAAATCACACACACTGACGCTGTAACATTTCTACTGATCACGATCATTTACAAAACTTGCTCACACCAACTGTATAATTGTAAATTGAGTATACTGAAAGATACATACAAAATCAGACCTGTATGTAGCACTCTCCCAGACTCGCACAGCTTGCACATACAATTTCGCTCGCACTTACAATTGCACGCGCGCAAACCATACACACACACACACACACACACACACACACACACACACACACACACACACACACACACAAGCATACATACCCACACACACACATACACACGCATACACACACACACACACACACACACACACACATATACACATTTTTTCATCATGATCCCTAAGTATACACGTCGTATCGACCACGAAACAAGGTAAAACAGATAAATTTATGAAAACATATGGTACTCCTGATGTTCTCTCCCCAGTAACAATTCTTCTCTTTTCTTCAAGGCATAGAAGATATACATCGCAACAGAGCGAATTACATCCCTTTTCTCGTTTTGCAGCAAAAACTTCAACAATGGTCCGTGTACATTTGTTACATATTTCATGATAAATTATTTCTTAAATCTTGATATGATGGACATTCCAGCAAAAAGTGTATTTCATCTTCAGTTTTGTCACAAAAAGGGCAGCTTTTTGAGAGAGAGAGAGAGAGAGAGAAAAGATGCATCCAGCCTAGGAAGTATTCAAGCACGTCACTGTGAAGCATTACCAGTGGAGAGCATTGCCACTGACCAGAGAAGAGACCACTTGGAAAAACAAAAGTTTCCCTCAGAAGAGGATACCTGTTCCTCCCTATGTGTAGACATGTGCGTTGGTGGGTGTACGGGCATGTGCTGGTGTTTTGGGATGGGAGGCTGCGTGACACTGTTTGTCAGCGATCTTGCTTGCTTTCCTGTTTTGCATGGGTTTGGACCTGAAAATCATGAATATTTGTATATAATCATCTTTGATTTCTGTTTGATATGAGAACGCTAATGGAGCCCACCCCATCCCTTATCCTTGCCCCCCCCCCCCCCCCCCCCCCCCCCCCCCCCCCCCCCCCCCCCCCCCCCCCCCCACCCCCCCAGGCTCCCGGTCCCCGTTTTGCTTTGTGTACAAGGATGTTTTTTTTTGTTGTTTTTTCTTTTGTAATCAGTTGTCTAATTCGTTTGTAATGTATGTGTGTTTGGAAAATGATTTGCTATTAAAAATGTTCATTAAAAAAAATTATATATAAATAAATAAATAAAAAAGAAAAGAAAATCATGAAACGTTTTACATGATTCTGTTAGCGCTTTGAGCACATTTGAAACAGGATGCTCTGAATAAGAGAGAGAGAGAGAGAGATGCTCTGAATAGTGGATTTGCTTCTTTATTGTGTTAAGAATCTGTTGTCTTCAAGGTGCATTGATTTGAAACCTGCAACAGGGTGTTGTTCCCTGCTTAGATTTTAACCCCCCCCCCCCCCGGTGAAATTCAGTCATGGTAATAATCATCCGGGGGAAGCAGAAGAGTGATAACTCCCAGAGCTAGGCCGGTTCTAGAAGCCTCAGCCTGAGAGCTGATGATGTGGGAGCGGTCGTCACATCGGTGTGGCATTCCAACACGCAGTCTGTCAGCACCACCTCCTAGAGGCAGTGCTCTGGAGTTTGGAGACCTCCTTCATCAAGCTCTGCATCAGGGATGTCCACATGACTAGGGTTCATGGTTCCAGGGACATCTCCTTCATGGCAGCTCACTCAGCCATAGTCACTCACCTCTCCCTGTCGTCCTGTGAACCAGCAGGGCGCTTTGTCCTCCTCCTGACAGCTAAGATTCTGCAAGATTTTAACACGGCACAGTGTATGATGACAGAACTGGGTGTTTTCCTCATGCTTGGCTAGCTCGCAGTCTCTCCCTTTCTGCCCCTTTAGTATGATGCCATGGTCAATGCGAGTACTCTGGTTTGGCCGTAGAATGATAAAAGAGGTGGAAGACGGTGAAAGGAGCGTCTGTGTAGTTTGTTAAATCATGAAAATTTAGCCCCAGAGCTAACTAACAGCCCCCAACTAACAAGAGTCTGACACGGTTGAACACATTGAGCCAGACAGAAATGAGGCAGGACTGAAGTGTGATACAACTTATCGCCATTCTTTTTTTTTCCCTTCTTTTTCTGTTTTTGAGGCACAAAGCGTGACATACCCCACCACCTCCTTTCCACAACTTTCCTCCCTGTCCCGCCTCCCTCCCCTCTGCCTTTCATCCAACCCTTGTTTCCCCCTGGACTGTGTGTTGACGTTAGCCATGCTGTTGCAGTCTCAGTGGGGTTTGGATTTCCGGCGAGACATGACGGTGCTGTCGAACTACACGGGTCTGTACTCCACGACGCTATTTACCAACGAGGCCGTCAACATCATCAAAGATCATGATGCGCGTCAGGTGAGGGGTGTGCGGCTTTTTGTTCGGTACGCGCTTATCCATGCCTGTGCTTGTGTCTGAACACACACATACACACACACACACACACACACACACACACACACACACACACACACACACACACACGCATGTACACAATCACACACAGACACACAAACATGTGCGCACGCATGCACACACACACACACACACACACACACACACACACACACACACACACACACACACACACACACGCATGCACAAAGTTGTAAACATGTAAACTTAATAGCTTGCAAGTACGCGCACATATCTGTGTATGTGTGTGCTTATGTGTGTGTGCATGTGTGTGTATGTGTGTGTGCGCACGTGTGCATGTGTATGTGCATGCATGGTTGCATGCGTGCATGTGTCTGTGTTATAATCAAGACAGTCTTCGCTGTTCTCTATGTGTTGGCAGTAAAGAGCTTAATTATTTGCATTTCATTGCCAGCTTCTTCATTGCCTGTTGGAATCCACTCATTCCCCTGTTCCTTTTCTTCTTCTTTAAAATCCACAAACTTTGCTAATTCATGGTCTCAGTGACAGGGGGAATTATTTTCCTGCACTTGTTTTTCACCCTCCTCCTCAGCATGATACTGTTCAGACAACCAAAGGAGATGGTGTTTTTCACCCTCCTCCTCAACATGATACTGTTCAGACAACCAAAGGGAGATGGTGTTTTTCACCCTCCTCCTCAGCATGATACTGTTCAGACAACCAAAGGAGATGGTGTTTTTCACCCTCCTCCTCAGCATGATACTGTTCAGACAACCAAAGGAGATGGTGTTTTTCACCCTCCTCCTCAACATGATACTGTTCAGACAACCAAAGGGAGATGGTGTTTTTCACCCTCCTCCTCAGCATGATACTGTTCAGACAACCAAAGGAGATGGTGTTTTTCACCCTCCTCCTCAACATGATACTGTTCAGACAACCAAAGGAGATGGTGTTTTTCACCCTCCTCCTCAACATGATACTGTTCAGACAACCAAAGGAGATGGTGTTTTTCACCCTCCTCCTCAACATGATACTGTTCAGACAACCAAAGGAGATGGTGTTTTTCACCCTCCTCCTCAACATGATACTGTTCAGACAACCAAAGGGAGATGGTGTTTTTCACCCTCCTCCTCAACATGATACTGTTCAGACAACCAAAGGAGATGGTGTTTTTCACCCTCCTCCTCAACATGATACTGTTCAGACAACCAAAGGAGATGGTGTTTTTCACCCTCCTCCTCAACATGATACTGTTCAGACAACCAAAGGGAGATGGCGTTTTTCACCCTCCTCCTCAACATGATACTGTTCAGACAACCAAAGGAGATGGTGTTTTTCACCCTCCTCCTCAACATGATACTGTTCAGCAACCAAAGGGAGATGGCGTTTTTCACCCTCCTCCTCAACATGATACTGTTCAGTCAACCAAAGGGAGATGGCGTTTTTCACCTCCTCCTCAACATGATACTGTTCAGTCAACCAAAGGGAGATGGCGTTTTTCACCCTCCTCCTCAACATGATACTGTTCAGTCAACCAAAGGGAGATGGCGTTTTTCACCCTCCTCCTCAACATTGTTTTTTCCCCCACTATTAGATTGTTCGTCTATGTACTTGTCTGACTTTATTCAAGTTTAAAAGGTTGTGCCAGTCTTGAATAAAAGTTACTCTGTGTTAGGTTTTCTTATGGGAGCAAAAGTTACCCCACTAGTTTACTGTTTATAATACTGTTCAGTCAACCAAAGGGAGATGGCGTTTTTCACCCTCCTCCTCAACTTGATACTGTTCAGACAACCAAAGGGAGATGGCGTTTTTCACCCTCCTCCTCAACATGATACTGTTCAGGCAACCAGTGGAAGACGGCGTTTTTCATCTTCTCCTCAACATGATACTGTTCAGACAACCAAAGGAAGATGGCGTTTTTCACCCTCCTCCTCAACATGATACTGTTCAGACAACCAGTGGAAGATAGCATCTCTCAGGAGACCCAAGGGAAGGCTGTTCCATGCAGTTCTTTGCTGCTGTCTGTGCTGATGCCACTGACAGTGCTTTGGATTATCCAGCAGCAGGGGTGATCACTCTGACTGTTGGCATCTCGTGACCTCCCCTGCATCCTTTCTGGGATCCTCGAGCCTGGGATAGAAATTTCATTTTTAATGTGAATTACTCTCGTTTTCAGCCCCTGGATTCCTGGTGGCACTTTCCTTCCATTGCCCTCCTTTGCCCCTTGCTTGCTTAACGGCTGATACTCCTGCAGACACTCCCTGTATAGACAGGCAAGGATTAATCCCATCTACCCAACAAAGGGAGTGGAGTTTTGTGTGTATGACCGTTTTTTTTATCCCGCCATTAAGGCAGCCATACTCCAGCTTCGGGGAAGGTGCATGCTATGTGTAATGTGTCATCCATACCAGTGGCCAAACTGGCCTTCTCTTCTGAAAGTTGGTGATGGGATTTTACATGTGTGCAAGATGTTATGCGTGCATTCACACACGGAACCTCGGTTTATAGTCTCATTCGAAGGACTGTATGGGAAATGGAGTCAGAACCAATGTTAACTCCAAGGGAAAACTCCCCTGTACCGAAACGGGCCAGCTGAGATTCGAACCCGCAACCCCAGGATTACAAGTCCGGCGCTCTACCACTGAGCTGTTCTGGTCCCCGTTGTTGGTTTCAAAGACAGGAGACTGTGGATGGAAATCAAAGCAAACTTAGAAGAAAAAAAATGACTGTTCTGCCGACAGAACGAGACCGACAAATTACACGGCGAAACAGGACGCAGTTTGACCTCTCTGGGTCATGGGTCAGGCAGGACAAACAACATTCGAGACAGCGAAAACAAAAAAGAACGAACACATCGCATGTCTTCTCACACTCGGTGCAAAATGGATGTGGAGGGCAGGGTTCGTACGCTCCTTGAAACTCCTTGAATTCTGACAGGGAATTTCAAAACCTTGAAAACCTTTGAAAATCAATAAAAAGTGGTTCTGTTGACCAAACCTCCTTGAAAACCTTTGAAAATCAGGCCATCAGCTCCAAAAATCTTTAATGTGGCAAAAAGAAATGGCAGTTTGACTTTTCTGCGTTCAGGTTAATGAAAAACTATTTTAAAACAAATTTGTACAAACATCATCGCGATCCTGGATTGTCTGCGATTTTACCAAGGGAGATAATTTGTAACGTCATCAAAATTGATGATGTTACAAATTATCTCCCTTTGTTGAATCCAGGATCGCGACGATGTTTGTAATAATGTTTTAAAATGATTTTTTTTATGAACCTGAACGCAGAAAAATCAAACTGCCATTTCTCTTTTCAATATTTTTGCAAGTGGTGTATAGAGGTGGTACGAAAATTTGACCATTTTCTTTCAAAAATTGTGTTTTGGGTTTTATGTGTTTTTGTGCTCAAGAAAGTCTGTTGAAACCATCTGTGGTGTTCATTTTGTCTATTTTCACATTTTTCTTGAAAAAAAAATGACTTTATTTGAAAGAGGTTGTGTGAAAATTGCTTAACTTCTTTATTTTTAAACGCCATTTTCTCAAAATCACTTTTTCCAACAATAGTTGATGTGCAAGGAGTACAATATCTCTGGATCCAGACTAGCTAGCTTGTTAATTTTTTTTCTTTTGATCAGAAATGATTTCTGCATGCAATTATTTTTCATTTATAAGTCAAAACAGCACATATCATTTGCTATTTCTATTGGAATAATTCGAAAGCAATGAAACGTGAAGTCTGATGGCCACCACATGGAAAAAAATTATTGAAAAAAAAGCAGTTTAGATATATAAAAATCCTTTTGTCATTGCATTACTGTAGCTCATCAAAACAAGAAAAGTCATGTTTCAAGTGCCTAACATGTCTGCTGTGATACAAATACAGTTCTTGTCATGAACCTTTTTTTTTTTCAATTTTCATAATTTTGCCCCCATTTGTGGTCTCCAAATCACACAAGAGCTTTGAAATCGCCCAAATATGTTTTTCCATGTTTTTTTTTTAAACATAAACAATAGAAAAAAAATGAAAAAGTTTTAAAAGAACAATGGTTTAATTTTCATGCCACCTCTTGCCTTGAAATAAAATAAACACTCCTTGAAAACTCCTTGAATTTTGTTCTTGGGAGTCTGTAGGAACCCTGGGAGGGGGTTGTTGGATTCTTGCTCTTCTCTGCATGGTTGTGGAAACGTTATTGGTGAATTACCCCCCACCCCCCTCCTTGGATGGACCAACATGTCTCGCTGATGAGTGGCACGCAGGAGTTGAAAGGCGACTCCTCGTGACAGAGGAAACAGATGTTCTTGTTTTCATGTCAGCCTTGTATGGAGCCCTCGTGCTGTCATTGAAAGGGTACGCTGGTGACATTCAGTGAGGAGGCTTATTCCCTGTGTGTGTTTGAGAATCTTAGGAACTGAAACATTGTTCAGCGCCCCAAATAAGCAAGGGAAAGGGGAGAAAGGGACTGGGGGGGGGAGGGTAAGGGGGGGGGGGGGGGAGATGGAGAAGAGAGAGAGAGAGGTATGGAGGTGTTTTGGTAATTTCTGCCTTGCTCTTTCAAAAGCCAAGTTAGGTGAAATCGAAAAGTGTGGTGTGTGTGTGTGTGTGTGTGTGTGTGTGTGTGTGTGTGTGTGTGTGTGTGTGTTGGCAGTGCCAGCAGAGAGAAAGAGTGTGAGAGAGTTGTATGTGTATGTGTGTGTGTGTGTGTGCGCATACATGTTCTATTTCTGCCTTCCTGATTTCAGAACCAAGCGTAGTGAAAATGCAAAGTGTGTGTGTATGAGCATGTGTTTGTGCATGTGTACATGTGTATGTGTGTGTGTGTGTGTGTGTGTGTGTGTGTGTGTGTTGCTGATTTTTCAGCCCCTGTTTCTTTACTTGCCTTACCAAGCGGTCCACAGCGGCAACGGAAACAGCCCGTCTCCTCTGGAAGCCCCTCAGTCTTACATCGACCGCTTCCCCCACATCAGAAACAAGCAGCGTCGCATTTATGCCGGTATGTCTCTGCCTGTGTGTTTTTAAAAAAAATAATAAATTGATGTTTGTACACTCCAGTGGTTTGGAGGGTAAATAAATAAATAAATAAATAGAAAGAAAACTGTGGCAGCAGTTCAGTATCTTCTCTGGTGGGTTGTCTCATGATGTTCTACTTTTTTTGTTTCTGTCTCTTCTTCTGTGCCACCGCAATGGCATCAGCCTCTTACCTGTTCATTCTGCTTCCCAACCCCCCCCCCCCCCTCACCCCCCTCCCCCTCCCCCCCCCCCCCCCCCCTCATCCACAGTCACATCCTTGCTTGTACCATCGCTGTCCCAGTACCGGAAATCCACAGGGAGAATTGATGTTACGTGGTCACGAGGCAACCAGCTGGAGGAGACACTGCCCTGCTGCCGAGTCACTTTGTTGGTGTTCAGTAGCGCCCGTTTTAGTCCAGCTTAAGCAGGACACCACTGACGAAGTCCTTTACCGACCAAAATGATTGCATAGCGCAGAACCAACCTCTGTGTGGGCCCCGCCCTGGAAGGGTGACCTCATGTCCGCCCGGTGACAGTCCCCATGAACGTGACAGTTCTGCAGCCTCAGCACAAACTCGCCAAGGGCATAGGCCTGGAGGGGAAATCGAAACTGAGATCACCTTGAGAGCATGGGAGAAGGGCCACAGACTTTTCTGAATTTTTTTTTTTTCTTTTAATGCTGATCGACGAAGGCAATGAGGATGACGGTGAGGAGCTCCATCTGAGTCAGAGACTGCATGACAGGGCTGAACTCTGGTTAATTTCATGGTGTATTCCAGCGTCAACCAGGCCTGAGAGCTGTAGACACGTGCAGTGTTGGTCAAGGATTTCAAGCAACACCGTCAGAGGTGCATCAGCTAAGTGGAGGACACCCCGACTGTGCAGTCCCAGTCTTCCCAACTAATCCGACAGCAAACTCAACTCAGAGTAGGAGCCCGTCACGGGCCCCCCCCCCCCCCCCCCCCCCCCAATCCCACAGATATAAATGATTCAGTGGGATTCAAACCCATGACCTCCCAGCTGGGAATCCCCGTCTGTGGGTGCCTTACACTAACAGCTGACCATATGCTAAGAGCAGTGCACACTCCCTTACGGATGTAGCCCGTTCATTCTGTCCCACAGCCGCGCCCATGGCACGTGTTGTCCGTTACAGAGCCAGCTCCTGTTAGTGGGCGCCGTCAGCAGAATTCCTACGCACAGGAAGATGCTGTTTACCACATTTTCTGGCATGCAGGCTCTCTCTCTCTCTCTCTCTCTCTCTCTCTCTCTCTCTCTCGCTCTCTCTCTCTCTCTCTCTCTCTCTCTCTCTCTCTCTCTCTCCTCTCTCTCTCTCTCCCTCCCGCTCTCGCTCATAGTGACGAGGGATAGTATGGACAGAGGCACTGACCCAGTTGTCGTTGCTATGGTATGCATTCATTCCTCAGGTGGGAGAGGGTACATGACTGTGTTTCATGGCAGAAATCATAGTTTCCTTTTAGATATCCTTTCTTTGCACTGGATTCCATACTCAGTGCGTCAGTTACTACACACATGTTTGTGAGTACTCAACAGAAGTGTCAAAAGTAAAAATAAACGCAAAGTGCTGTATGTAGGACTGCTGTGAGGATACGGTCTTGCTGTTAGCGTAGGGGGCCCACATACATCGCTGACTGCTGGACCACGGTGGTTGGCATGGCGACTTCATATTTACTGCTCTTTGTGGAGTGCCAGTGCTGAGGCTGCATGCCACAGTCTGGATGTAGCTGTGTGTGGGACGGCCGAGCTGACAGGAACAGCATGGGGGTAATGCTGCCATGAGATGAAGACGGAAGATCATACTGTCACCCCGAACAAAGGAAAATAAGAGTCTTGTAATTCAGTGATCGATCAGTGGAAAGATGATTTCTGGTAGGAACCACAATTGGGTAAGAAAAGGTATAGTGATGATGAAGTTTGTGGAAAAAGAAAAAGGACATGATAATCATGAATACTGAGGATTGAAAAACTGGGGTGAAGCTATTTTTGACTGCAAGGAGGAGCTTTCTTCCTGAGTTTTTTTTTTAACGAATGAGCAGAATAACTCTTGCACCATGGTTAGAAAATCACTCAGCCAAAACTCCAAACAAATACTGCATATGGCACTAATTCATCTATCACAAACATAGACACAAAGCAGACCAACAAACTAGGAAACAATCTTGATCTGGACTTGACCCAAGTCAAGCGCTCTGTCCTCCTGTCTGGCAACTCCTGGTCTGCCATACACAGACATGCCTACCATCACGGAATAGCCATATTTGTTACGGAAAAACATCAAAATCGAGGTTTGTTCCGGACGTTATGGTCTGGGATTGCGTGCTCCGGAAAAAAACAAAAACAAAACAAAACGAAAACGAAATCAAAGGAGTGGACAGTTTTTCACAGAGGGACAAACCAGATGATGGTTAGGACGCTTGAATTGAAGCGCTGTGCGCATGCTCACACACCATATCCGTCAACGAAACATACCGAACGGAGCCGAGGTTCAGAAAAAGCGCGATTGACCATCAAACATGGCTAGCATCAAGACTACGAAGCGTGTGTGCGAGACAGATGATGGAGATACTCAAAATGGACCCCAGCGGCAGCCGCGAAGAAAACAAGATTGCCGTCGGCAAACCTTTCGTAAACAGTACAGTGAGAGGTGGTCGTGTGTGTGTGTCACCTAATACACATTGCAGCAGAAAAAGGTGTGTGCATTGGTCTACCCCACCTGACCCTCTCTCTGTCTCTCAGAATTGTTACGGTGTTTGTGTGTGTGTGACTTGTGTGTGAATATGTGTGTGTGAACCTACACACACGCGGTTGTGTCCACAAAAGGAAGGTTGAGTGTTCCTGAAAATTTTTGAAATTTTCAATTTATTCCGGATTTTTATAACATCTGTTCCTGATAGTAAGATTTTGGGGTAGGTATGTCTGCATACAGATCAGGAACACACCCGTCCTAAAGTGAGCTTTTCTCAACTATCGTGTGTCTCAGGATCCAATCAGCAGCAGGGAAAGGTTAGGTATTTAAGCACTGTCCACATGTGGTTTTAACACTGTGTCCATACTTCCACAGTTCAAAAGGTGAGGCAGGTAGAAAGAAAAGGGGAAACTGTGTAGGTGGTGTCCTGCATATGTTGGATCAGCACAGGCACCACTGAACCCCACCCAGTGACTCAGCAGCAGGGCAGTGTCTCCTCTGGTGCGTAGCCACATGGCAACCTGGTTACGATTGTTCCCTGTGGATAGCAAATGCAGGGGCTATGACAGGACAAACAAAGGTGTCTTGGAGAGGCCTGGAATGAGCAGTGTGCGAGTACATTGAGGAAGCTTTGAGGGGACGAATAAAGGTGTCTTGGAGAAGCCTGGAATGAGCGGTGTGCGAGTACATTGAGGAAGCTTTGAGGGGACGAATAGAGGTGTCTTGGAGAAGCCTGGAATGAGCGGTGTGCGAGTACATTGAGGAAGCTTTGAGGGGACGAATAAAGGTGTCTTGGAGAAGCCTGGAATGAGCAGTGTGCGAGTACATTGAGGAAGCTTTGAGGGGACGAATAGAGGTGTCTTGGAGAAGCCTGGAATGAGCAGTGTGCGAGTACATTGAGGAAGCTTTGAGGGGACGAATAGAGGTGTCTTGGAGAAGCCTGGAATGAGCAGTGTGCGAGTACATTGAGGAAGCTTTGAGGGGACGAATAGAGGTGTCTTGGAGAAGCCTGGAATGAGCAGTGTGCAAGTACATTGAGGAAGCTTTGAGGATGAGACTGAGGAGGATGTGGACTGGGGCAGGGTGAGTGGGAGATTGGGGGGTGGGGGGGGGGGGGGGGGGGGGGGCTTTTCAGACAGGTCTCGGACTTTATCTCATGAAGATGGGAAAGCATCCTGACACAGCTTTCTGTGGAAGCGTCCTTGCTGATTTCATTACCGTTGTTGTGCAGCCATGGTGTCCGCCCTTGATGATGGTGTGGGAGCAGTGTATGCGGCATTGAAAAACAAAAACATGATGGACAACTCCATCATCGTCTTCACCACTGACAACGGGGGTCCGGCCAACGGCTTTGACTTCAACGCTGCCAACAACTTTCCCTTGAGGTGGGCAAGAGCGCGTGATGCACGAACGTGCCATTAGACACCCAACAAGGCCTGTGGGGTTTTGGGCGGTGCTTCCACTGTGAAATGATTGTGTTCTGAATTATCAGTGACCAGCTTCCATACATCGATGTTGGCATGCATGCGTGTGAATGTGTGTGTGTGTGTGTGTGTATGTGTGTGTGTGTGTGTGTGTGTGTGTGTGTGTGTGTGTTTCAAGAATGCTTGCACTCCAGTGAGTGAGTGTGTGCCAGTGCCATTATTCTGGTTTTTCACATCTCACATTTCAGTTTCAATTCATTCCATACATAGATAAGTGTGTGTGTGTGTGTGTGTGTGTGTGTGTGTGTGTGTGTGTGTGTGTGTGAGAGAGAGTATATGTGTGTGTGTGCTTGTGTGTGTGTGTGTGTGTGAGAGAGAGAGAGAGAGAGAACATAATGATTGTAGTTTTTCACCCCTCACTGTTCATTTTCTGTTTCTTTGATCATAAACCAGTCAACCCCCCATATGCCCCCTTTTCAGGGTTGTTCATACACTGAAAAACCCAAAATGTTGTCCCCTGAAAATATTAAACTGAAACGGTAAAGATTCTACACAATACTTACAATTCATGATGTGGTAGCTTAACTAACTACAGCCTTAAGATGGACGAAATTAGGCAGTGCAGAGGGCACCAGCCCATCGATTGATTGATTGATTTTTTTGTTGTTTATACCTAATTTGACAAATTAAAAGTTTCAAAATTATTCACTGCAGAATTTGATTGAATCGAAGAACTTCATCGACTGACTGATTTTGTTTTGTATTCATAGAAACAGCTTCATAGACATGCAGATGGATTGTATCTTCATATCATTTGTTGCAGGCCTTGATAGATCTATTCATATGTCTCGACCAGTAAGATTCGCCCATATACGTGTACAGAAAAATCAGTATTTGGGGCCGCGATTGTGGTGTCATTGTTTGTTCACTGGAAACATTGGTTTGTGGAGGTAAAAGAAAAAAGAACCTACGGAAAATTTCTTAAATTGTAAGTTGGAAATTTGTGCTTGTGTTTCTAGTTCTTTCTAAACTTGCCAGCAGACACCATCTTTCATAGAACAGACCTTTACGCATTCCAGCGTCTGATGAAATATCACTTTCCGGTCAAGGATCTGCAATTGGTTGTTAATTTAAATCTCTGATGTGTAATATTTTTTTTCTTGTTTTTATCAGCCGCATTCCTTGTATTAAAGGAAATCAGATTTTGCGTGATTAGACTTAGCAGTGGAATATGAGGAAATAGTATATGGCCTGGAGTCAGGGTAAGACGCTCAAAGACTTAACAAGTGGCAGACACCTATGTACGCTGAATGATAGAAACTTCATGGTCATGGCAGATTTTGATGACTCGAGTTGATAGGCTGCACCTTCCAAGTTCATTGCAGAACTTGATACATTAATCGGTTGAACGAAGCTGAGGTAATTTCAGAGATTTGATTGGTTCATTGAACTTTGAAATCATCTGTTTTTGTTTGGTGGTGGTTGTATTCACTACCAAACAAAGCAAATTATTTGCTGTTGTCACCTCACAAATGGAAGCGATGATTGTTTCATGGGCAATAAGTCTTGTCTTTCTTTGAAACTCATCATAATGTACCTTTCTTTAAAAATCATCATGAATTGTCTTTGTTTGAAAATCGTCATAACTATGTCTTTTCACTGAAAATCATCATAAGTGTCTTCGAAAATCATATGTATGTCTTTCACTGAAAATCGCCATAAATGTGTCTTTCTTTGAAAATCATCATAAAAATGTGTCTGTCTTTGAAAATCATCATAAATGTGTCTTTCATTGAAAATCATCATAAATGTGTCTTTCTTTGAAAATCATCATAAATATATCTTTCTTTGAAAATGATTTTTTTTTTTTTTTCCAAATCATCATGATGTTTTTCACTGAAAATCATTGTTAATGTGTCTTTCTTTGAAAATCATCATACATGTGGCTTTGAAAATCATCATAAATCATCATATATGTGTCTTTCTTTGAAAATCGTCATATCTTTGTTTGAAAATCATCATAAATCATCATATATGTGTCTTTCTTTGAAAATCATCATAAATCGTCATGTATGTGTCTTTCTTTGAAAATCGTCATATCTTTCTTTGAAAATCATCATAAATCATCATATATGTGTCTTTCTTTGAAAATCATCATAAATCATCATGTATGCGTCTTTCTTTGAAAATCATCATATCTTTCTTTGAAAATCATCATATCTTTCTTTGAAAACCATCATAAATCATCATATATGCATCTTTCTTTGAAAATCATCATAGCTTTCTTTGAAAACCATCATAAATCATCATATATGTGTCTTTCTTATTTCTGGCAGAGGTCTGAAAGACACACTGTGGGAGGGAGGGGTGAGGGGGGTGGGTTTCATCCACTCTTCCCTCCTCAAAAAGTCCGGCTACGTCTCCCAGCAGATGCTTCACGTCTGTGACTGGCTTCCCACGCTGTACCAGGCAGCTGGCGGGAACCCCAAGGCCTTGAAGAACCTGGACGGCGTCAGCGCCTGGGAAATGCTGTCCACCGATGGCCCAGCTGTCCGCTCGGAGATGCTGCACAACATTGATCCGATCCGCAAGTTCGCGGCGATACGGGTCGGAGAGTATAAATTAGTGACGGGGAATGTCGGGCATGGGTACAGCGACTGGTACCCGCCATGGCAGTTGGACGGAGATGAGCGTCGCCTGCACGTTGATCACTTCAGTTCTGACAGAGCGTTGACTGCTCCGCAGAACGATCGCCACAATGGCCAGAAACCACTGTCCTTGCAACATGCGCTAAGAATGTCCCGCTCCGATTCTCACCGCTATGAAACATCTCATTCCGCTTCTCGTTTTGAAAATATTCAGAGAATGGTTGCGAAAAACTCGAGGGAGGTGATTCCCGCAGAGTTCTCCTTCGTGCCGGTGACGGTCAATTGCGGCTTGAAGCCGGCCAACGCCAGCACCAACTGCCAGCCGGAAAAGGCGGCCTGTTTATTCCACATTCCGTCCGACCCCTGCGAGTACAACAACATCGCTGGTAGCAATCCTGGCATTGTTGTCCAGCTGTTGCAAAAGTTGGTGGAGTACAGCTACACCATGATCCCGCCCGGGAACAAACCCGGCGATGATCGTGGGAATCCAAAGTACCACAATAACACCTGGGTGCCTTGGGTGCTTCTGTGAGGAACTGGCACTCCTGGGGAGGTCTGTGGAAATCCATTGTTGGAGCAGTGTGTGCCTGTAGATGTAGCCTGCCTTTTCACGCTCTTTTTTTCCCCCTTCCTTCTTTTACCCAGTGATTTTATTTCTATTCAAACAATTTGTCCTTACAGGTGTGCAGAAGGAGGACAGTGTGCAGAGTACATCCATACATCGGTGATGTTCCTGTAAGTCTCACACGTGAGCATTGGTTACATGAAGTAAAACGGAACGATAGAAAAGAACACAAAAACTTTAAATGACTATGAGCTAAGCGAAATGCTAATCGAGTAAAATGCAGCAAGAGTTACAGTTTTCAACTTGTTACTTATCTTGTGATTTTAAAGTGTTAGGATATTTTTTTTGGATTGTGTTGGATATTTCTGTTCTCTTTAGAGACTTTAAATATCTCTTTTGCACAGCTGAAATGAATCGACAACTTTACTTTGTCACATTCGTTGCTGGTTTTGATCTTTTCTGGTATTTTTGTTTTTAATATTTTGGGATTTATCCCTTCATTTCATTGTTGCTAGTTTTGTTGTTGTTGTTGGTTTTTACAATCAAGATTTTTAAAAATTTGTTTAGAGTGGTTACTGAATTAAAAAATGATAAGTAAGATTACAGATTTTGTTGTGCACCATCCATGTATATGTTCCCTTTTGTTTTGGTTTAGCAGACATATCGTATTGGTTGCCTTTTATACTGAATTGTTTTTTGAAGCAAATTTGTTTTGAATGAAAGCTTGCTTTAGGTTGTTGCCAAATTTTTTATTGCAAATTTTTCTCAAGAAGATTGACAGCTGCTGTTTAATTTTTTCTTACATGTTTTTTTTTGTTTTGTGCCAAACGTTAAAATTGAATTATCACGTGTCAAAGAATTTGGTTTCCTTGGTTTTATATGTATTGTATTATATTGAACTGAATGTATAAACTTACTAGCATTATGTCTCTGCAGAAATTTCTTCTTCTCTCCCCTTAGAGAGTATATTGCCACAAATCAGCGGCAATTAGAAGGGAGAGAGAGCGGTGGTGAAGAGAGAGAGGGCTCTGGTTTGCCAGAAAAAGTCCCGGCCTGTGACTTAGAGAAATTGACCAACAAAATCTTCTGAACCCTGGCTTTGCCACCCAAACGCTTCACGTACGTTTCTCCCTTAAGCGAAAGCATATGCAAGAACACCAAAATCAGCAGCAACAATCAATCAGTTGCGAGAAAAAGTAAAAAATATTTAGCTGCTCGGAGTGCATGAGGCTAGCGGGGAAATGGCTGCCGAGAAAAGAGGAATGATCTGGGCATGAGCAAGACACGAGGCCCTTTCAGGGTTCTTGTCCATGCGGACTTTTCGTGTACGAGGCAGGGATAGCAAACTGCTGTCGCTTATTGCATTAGTGTGCCACGGTATTGTATGTGCCATTAAATTTGGCTTTTTGTGTGTGGTCTACCTCGTTTCCCAGTGGTAGTGTCCACACAACCCTCATTCCAGTTCCCCATCCAGGGCCACACTCTGCCTTGTTTCAAAGCTTCCCTGACACCAGCAAGCCACAGGCAGCAGTCTTTGTCAAGTCTCCATGAAGCCACCCTCCAGAGGAGACACTGCACCCAGTCTTTTCAGTGGTGTTCAGCGGGTGCCTGTTCTGATCCAACACATGCAGGGCACCGACTACAGTACCCTCTACTGATGGTGTCAGTTGCCATTCGCAGAGCTTGTTTGAGTTCAGCGGGTGCCTGTTCTGATCCAACACATGCAGGGCACCGGCTACAGTGCCCTCTACTGATGATGTCATTCTCCATTCGCAGAGCTTGTTTGAGTTCAGCGGGTGCCTGTTCTGATCCAACACATGCAGGGCACCGGCGACAGTGCCCTCTACTGATGACGTCATTCTCCATTCGCAGAGCTTGTTTGAGTTCAGCGGGTGCCTGTTCTGATCCAACACATGCAGGGCACTGGCGACAGTGCCCTCTACTGATGACATCATTCTCCATTCGCAGAGCTTGTTTGAGTTCAGCAGGTGCCTGTTCTGATCCAACACATGCAGGGCACTGGCGACAGTGCCCTCTACTGATGACGTCATTCTCCATTCGCAGAGCTTGTTTGAGTTCAGCGGGTGCCTGTTCTGATCCAACACATGCAGGGCACTGGCTACAGTGCCCTCTACTGCTGACGTCATTCTCCATTCGCAGAGCTTGTTTGAGGGAATGTTCCCTTCAGGAGGGCGCCACTGACAACAGACCCCCAGTGAACTTGCTGATACTGGCGACCTCACCATGAGCTTCTGTTTCTTCTTCCACTTGTACTTCTTATTCCGTTGAACAGCTGGTCAAGGTCGACCTTCCAAAAGGAAACTTGCGCAGTCTAAAACTTCCTCCAATTCCAGGAAAACGTACGAACAGAAATTTTTTGTATGCAGCAGTACCTGTGCATTTTAGCCACGGGAAGTAGGTGCAGTATATGCCAGGTGCATATCCTTGTTGTAGGTTTGCTGAGACAAGTGAATTTCTGTGTTTTAGTTTGCTTTTGGTGTTTGATGCCACAGCAAAAAAAATTATACGCATGAACAGTAATTTGTATGGACAAATTTCACATATTGTAGTCTGAAAAAAATGAAGGGGGGGTAGCATGTTACATGGATTCTTTATACATGTATTGATGACATATTTAATATAGGTTGGTTTATCATACCATGCAATGTTTATCGCTTCCGTTTGGGGTGTTTACATGGGTGATTTTCTTTCTTTTTTATTCTCTCTCTCTCTCTCTCTCTCTCTCTCTCTCTCTCTCTGTTTAAATAATGAGAAGCAAGAGTGATTTTCATTTTAGGGGTATCTTTGGGCATTGTGTTCTAGTGAAGTGGCTTTTTTAAAATTTAAACTGAACTGGAAAAAAAAAACAACATGTCAATTTGGTGCTACCATCTTCTGCAGTTTGGGTGAAGCCAAGGTTTTGTTTTGTTAAGGAGAGAAGTTGTTCACTTTTGGTGACTATCTCAAAGCGGTGTTTTGTTAAGGAGAGAACTTGTTCACTTTTTGGTGAATATCTTAAAGCGGTGTTTTCACACCTTGCAATTTTACTGAAATGAAATGATTTGATGGTTTACTTTTTAAAGAGTTGATTTGTCTTTGATCCTTTACACTGGATGTGGAATGATTTTTTGGTGATTCTTTTTTTCTTAAAGTAACATTGTGGACTATTAGACTTAGAGTGTAAAGTTTTAAATGACCAGAATGAATATGTGCGTGCGTGCGTGTGTGTGTGATTTTTTTTAAAAGACTGATTGCAGTTGTGTTCTAACAAATTTTAATTCTAATGTGTTATTTGCCATACGCTCTTTCAGTTTTGTCTTTGGATGTTCATTGTGTATACCTGTGTACTTAGTGTAGTAGTAAAATTCATGGAATAAGAACTGAACAGAAATACAAATCTCATTTCATTTTGTCAGGGTTTGTTCATGAGAAACAAAACGCACACTGCCCTGTGACTCGACGCAGACTTGCATAGGCCTAGAATCCTTTTGTGTCCCAAACACGAGCCTTTATAAGAAAACAAAGCATAGACCTTGATCCAGTGTTTGGGACTAATTGCAAACAGTGGCCAACAAAAGTGGTGCTTCTGTGTGTCTCCTCAAAACATCGTCTTTCCAGGCGTGTCATGGTATGCCATCTTGATGCTTTCATCCTTGTCAACTTTTATTGCTGGAAATAATTTTACTTTTTGTTGTCTTAACGATGGTAGGTGGTGTTTTCTTAGGATGATGTGGCCATGTCTTACACAAAGAAAAAAGAAAAAGAAAACAAGATGGCTGACACTCAAGTCTCAAGTACAACATAACGAATGGGATCTACTCCCTCTCCAGACAAAATCAGGTTGAAATGGTGGGACTGGACAGTGTCCAGTGTGGCACCCTGTCCTCTGTGGATGTCCACTGTGGAGACACCAGCACAATTCCATGTGGTCCAGATCCAATGACCAGGACAGAATTTCGTGCAGGCTTGCCTCCTCTTTAATAAACCAGAGGACGTTAACCTGTCCAGCAGAAACCACTGCACAACAGATCATTGGACGAGTGGAAAGTCTCTGTTGCACTACGTCAGAGCCGTCAAATGTGCCCGTTTCGAGTGTTGTGGCGAAAACTGTGGAAAATTCAGAGGAAAGAGATCATGTCTTTCCCTCATCCTCTCCTCTTCCTCACATTTTCTCATGGCTTCGAGCCCCCCCCCCCCACCCCCCACCCCCCCCCTCTCCTCATCCCCTATCCTCCCTTCTTCTACTAGGCTCGTTTCATCGTCATCATTTTAGCCTTCTTGACGGTACCTGGAAGACATTTCAGCCTTTGCCCCACGTGTAGCATCAGCCAATCAGACTTTCAAAAGGCGAAAAGGTTGTAAAACTAAGTTAGAGGTGTGTGCAAGTTTAAATGGGCTTGACAAACTAAAATCTGTGTGTGCAGTTCAGTGTCTTTTCTCTTTGCTTGGGATGCTGTTGAAAGATTCAGTTTCATAACTGGGCATATGTCGAAAGTATTCTTGTCAGTGTTTTACCTTGAATTGTTCCTATGAATCAGCTGAGTTTGTTTTCATTGTGTCTCCCGTACCCCAAAGGGACCAAAGGGTTTACACATAAAAAAAATATTAAAAAAACCCATACAAAATCATTACGAAGAGAAAGCCTTTGGTGTGAATTCTCCAGATAAAAGCCTTTGGTCTGAATTCTCCAGATAAAAGCCTTTGGTGTGAATTCTCCAGATAAAAGCCTTTGGTCTGAATTCTCCAGATAAAAGCCTTTGGTGTGAATTCTCCAGATAAAAGCCTTTGGTCTGAATTCTCCAGATAAAAGCCTTTGGTGTGAATTCTCCCGATAAAAGCCTTTGGTGTGAATTCTAGCCTTTGGTGTGAATTCTCCCGATAAAAGCCTTTGGTGTGAATTCTCCCGATAAAAGCCTTTGGTGTGAATTCTAGCCTTTGGTGTGAATTCTCCCGATAAAAGCCTTTGGTGTGAATTCTCCCGATAAAAGCCTTTGGTGTGAATTCTCCAGATTGCTTCACGAGTTTCACCATGCAGTAAGACAGTATGGTGACATTCATGAAACAGTAGTTTCACCATGCAGTAAGATAGTATGGTGACATTCATGGAACAGTAGTTTCACCATGCAGTAAGATAGTATGGTGACATTCATGAAACAGTAGTTTCACCATGCAGTAAGATAGTATGGTGACATTCATGAAACAGTAGTTTCACCATGCAGTAAGATAGTATGGTGACATTCATGAAACAGTAGTTTCACCATGCAGTAAGATAGTATGGTGACATTCATGGAACAGTAGTTTCACCATGCAGTAAGATAGTATGGTGACATTCATGACACAGTAGTTTCACCATGCAGTAAGATAGTATGGTGACATTCATGACACAACAGCAAGAAGTCTGTGGCAGTTGATGGCGATGACTTTCAGGTGCTGCCCAGGAAACTGAAATGTCTTCCACAATGAAATGTCATCCAAAGCTTGTTGTGGATGCCGAATTCTAACAGCAATGGCCATGGCTGTGCAGTGACGGTGCCACAAGCTGTGGTTTAGCTGGCAAGTCATGAAATCACCCGGTTATGCTGCGCACTAGCCCTTCAGCTCCATGTGACTTAATGTACTGGCATCTCTTTTGATGCTGGTGCAGGCTGTACTCACTGTGAAATGTAGCTGACGGAATGCACTTGCCCCATGACCAAGATATGTGTTTGCATTTGTTTGGTTTTCTTTTAACCCAGGTGCAAGTTATGTGATGCCATGACCTGTGTGTGTGTATGTGTGTGTATGTGTGTGTGTGTGTGTGTGTGTGTGTATAAAACTTCGCTCTCTGATGTCAAGCACATAATGTTGCCTTGCGACTTGTGCCTTACGTCGTATCGTATGGTCAGTTGCACATTCGCTCAGTGTGAGTACATTTGCATCATATTTGCAGCTCCCATTTCAACATTCATGGATTAGTGTTGACTAGCACTGTGCAGTTGTCAGAACAAATATTGCCTGGATTAATTCTTATCACATGTTAGATCGGCATCAACTTCTTTTCTTTTCTTTTTTTTAAAAGAAATTGACCCTTTTTTTTTTTTTTGGTGGTGGGGAGTGCCGGAGACAAAAAAGAACAAAAAGAGGTTATGTGCAGCATATAGTAACCAAAGATGTTTTCTGTCCCAGAACAAAACAGTTGCAGATGGCATAGATTACAAAGGGACTTTGTTCACAGTATTGTCTGCACTGGGCACCAGTGTTCTTCATGTACATTTCTACTCCCTGCATGTGAGTTTTTCTCCCCCACAATACATTGAACACACTGAATGCTTTCCGTTTGTGCTAAGGAGTGACAGCTGTTTAACTTAATGATATGCATAGTGTTGCAAATGGCATTGAAAAATTAAATTGTAAGGATGTGATGATTGTACTTAACAGTTTGTTCACAGATATATTCAAACATATACAACACTTACACTGAAGCCATCAAAGGTGCATACACATGCGTACTGTTATTTACACTTACACTGAAGGCATCAAAGGTGCATACACATGCATACTGTTATTTACACTTACACTGAAGGCATCAAAGGTGCATACACATGCATACTGTTATTTACACTTACACTGAAGGTGTCAAAGGTGCATACACATGGGTACTGTTATTTACACTTACACTGAAGGCATCAAAGGTGCATACACATGCATACTGTTATTTACAATACACTGTGTGTGGCTTACAATTTTAGATTTGTTTTATTCAGATTGGTGTATTTGCTTTCGATTATTAAAATTTGTTTTTACCTTTTATGGTTAGAATTTGATATATACATAGATGTTTATACACATGTATAAGCCTTTTTAAGACACATCTAAAGTATTGCATTGAAAATCGCTTTTTAAGATGACCAATTCTGTTCTATACCACTGTATTTCAAATTGCCTTTAAAGATACAAACTTTGTAGCGCTGTATTTGAAAATGCTTTTTAAAGATGCAAATTGTACTTTTTTTTTTTTTTAATTGGAAAATGTTTTTAAATCACTTGCCACAGAAACAGTCAGGGGATGACCTGAAAAGTTGAAATGTGTTTCCCTAAACAGTTTGTGGACAGGATATCTTCCTTAATGGATTGTAGGTCTGGTGCCGTTCATTGACTCTGAAAGCAGTGTGCTTAAAGTGTTGAAGGCGGTGTGCTGAAAGTGTTGAAGGCAGTGTGCTGAAAGTGTTGAAGGCGGTGTGCTGAAAGTGTTGAAGGCGGTGTGCTGAAAGTGTTGAAGGCGGTGTGCTGAAAGTGTTGAAGGCAGTGTGCTGGCAGTGTGCTGAAAGTGTTGAAGGCAGTGTGCTGAAAGTGTTGAAGGCGGTGTGCTGAAAGTGTTGAAGGCGGTGTGCTGAAAGTGTTGAAGGCAGTGTGCTGGCAGTGTGCTGAAAGTGTTGAAGGCAGCGTGCTGAAAGTGTTGAAGGGGGTGTGCTGAAAGTGTTGAAGGCAGTGTGCTGAAAGTGTTGAAGGGGGTGTGCTGAAAGTGTTGAAGGCAGTGTGCTGAAAGTGTTGAAGGCAGTGTGCTGGCAGTGTGCTGAAAGTGTTGAAGGCAGTGTGCTGAAAGTGTTGAAGGGGGTGTGCTGAAAGTGTTGAGAAAGGACTGAAGGGTAGTCTAACCTTTTGCCTGCCGACAAGATGGTGTGCCCCCATCCTCTCGTTAGACAGCCGCAGCCCATGCGTTCTGGTCAACCAGCTAGAGTACATCACTCGAAACAGTTGAAAAGTCACCATAACTTTTTGTGTCATGTTCTTAGATGCTGGTTTTGTTGTTGTTGTTGTTGTTGTTAAACAATACCAGGTTTTCCCACATTTTTTTTTTTTTACCGGAATCTGTTGTATGCTTTTTGTACTTCGGTAGTCGATGTGAATTTGATTACTAGGCAGTTTTGTCTCTGTCAGGAACGTCTCGTGTGTCAGCTGAGAGAGAGGGCAGCGGAATCTACGAAAAATCGGTGCCAAGTGAAATGACATGACCATGGAACACGGCAGCATTGAACAGCAGAAAGATTGCAGTACATGTGCGAGTTGCGTGTATTGTGAACATAAAATCAGCAGCCCTAGGGAACTGGTCGGAGTGGTAGGTTGCGTTCCAGACACCTTTTCAACCATGACTCGGGAGACGACGACCACGTGGTACTGACCAGTGATGGACCATGGCATGGCCGCGGAAGGGGACAGGGGTCAGAGAAACTGGTCACCA
>CM065745.1:18598399-18600899 GCA_033310375.1 Conus canariensis | reverse complement strand
TATAGTGCAAAAGTGGGTGTTCAGCTGTTCGACAGAGATGTCTTTAATTATAGTTGATTTTGAAGAAGATTGATTGTTTGTAAGCTCGTTAATAGCTCTCCATACCAATTTTGGGTTCTGATTTGATGAAATTAGTTCTCGATAGTATTTCGTTTTTTCTCTGCGCTTTTGTGAATTTATTACATTTCTCAGTATTCTAGATTCCTCTTCATAGCCATGTTGTTTAAGCAGATCTCTAAGATAACCTGCCTCCTGTAACTCTTTAGTGTACCATGCCGGTTTGGGATTATGTCGTACTCTAATCGTTTTTAGAGGGGCGTGTTTTATCATATATTTCTGTAAATGTTCTGATCCAAAATTCAACAGCAACATCTGGATCAGTTATGTTGTAAACTGATGAGAGATTTGAGCTAAGCAAGTCATGTAGAAAATCTTGGTTGTTAAAGTTTGTAAAGCAACGGTAGGTTATTGTCTTGTGTCCCGTTTTAGGAATTTTTACTCCTTTTTTGGACCATGTGACACACACTGGGTAATGATCACTACAGTTCAGAACAGGGACACAGGCTTCTGCTATGTTAGTTTTATCTGAAACATAAATATGGTCGATAAGTGTCTTTGAGTTTAGTGTGACTCTCGTTGGAGATTCGATGAGTTGATGCAGGTTAAACAGATTGAATGCTTGCGTCCATTGATTTTGCGCTTTCAGAAGGTCTGTGTTAAAGTCTCCGAGTAAAATAATTTCCTTGGATTCTAGTGAGACTGCATCCATCATCGGAATAAATTTGTCGACCCAGTTTACTCTTTCAGATGGGTTCCTGTAGCAGAATCCAACCAAAATGGAAGGGTTTCTTTTCAGCTTAACTTCTATCCAGACACATTCTACACCGTTACTTTCTAGGTGTAGAAGTCGTTTGAAGCTAAGGGTTTCGCTGATGAAGATAAGAAGACCCGTCTCTTTCGTTTGTGCAGGATCTTTCCGGATTACGTTATATCCTGGAATAGCTACATCATTGTCGGTAATGCGTGTAGTAAATCTGGATTCAGAGAGCCCTAAAATATGAAAAGGTTTACCATGATTCCAAATCAGTGTTGATATATCTGATGTCTTGTTAGCTGCATGTTGGATATTAAGGTGACAGATTCGAAGTCCTTCTTTGCAAGGCCATACAGACTGGTTTTTGCTCATTTGTAGTTGTGCACTGATGTGATGATAGTAGGAGACGATTTCAGACATTAATTGACGTTGGGGTTTGTATGATCAAGGAACACAATAAGATCACATAAAAGGGAGGGAAAATGGGTTTGTTTTACACACCGTGACAACTTTGGGAAACCAAAAACGTATGAGAAGAAAAGAAAATCTTCACAGTATTACGTCAGTAAGCTCCTCTTACTGAGAGAGAGAGAGAGAGAGAGAGAGAGAGAGAGAGAGAGAGGAGAGAGAGAGAGAGAGAGAGAGAGAGATCATACGATGTTTATTTACGAGGCCACCAGCCCATAAGAGAGAGAGAGAGAGAGAGAGAGAGAGAGAGAGAGAGAGAGAGAGAGAGAGAGGAATCATACGATCACACGATGTTTATTTACAAGGCCACCAGCCCATGAGAGAGAGAGAGAGAGAGAGAGAGAGAGAGATCACACGATCACCTTACCTTACCTTAACCTTAAATCTCTCTGTGCCTTACCTTACCTTAACCTTAAATCTCTCTGTGCCAGGAGGCACATAAGGCTTGGACGTCTCTCCTCCACTGTGTTCGGTCTGTAGCTGCATGGCATACAACACTCCATGTTTTCCAGCCTGCGCCGTTTCTCTCCTTCTCCACCATTCGCCGCCATGTTGTTTTCGGTCGGCCTCTTTTCCTTCTTCCCTCTGGTGTCCAACCAAGGGCCACAGCACAGTCGTCGTTCCTCTCCTTTCTCATTATGTGCCCAATCCAGTTCCACCTCCGTCTCCTCACCTCCTCGCTGGTCTTTCCTGTTTCTGCCATCTCAAGAACTGTCTTATTGGAGACATGTTGTTGCCATCGGATCTTGAAAATCCTCCTTAGACACTTGGTCTGAAAGGTGTCAAGCTTTTCTTCCTCTCCTTTAGTCAGTTTCCAAGTCTCACATCCGTAGAGTAGGACGGACAAGACAAGGCTCTTGAAAAGGGAAGCTTTAGTCTTTCTGCCTATGTCGCTGGCTTGCCAGATGTTTGATAGCCGCTTCATCTGTGCGCTGGCCAAGGCTACTCTCTTCTTGACATCAGCTGCACCTCCGCCGTCCTTTGTCACATTTGCACCCAGATATGTGAAGCTCTCTACCTCCTCTACTTCACTTCCTCCAACTTTCAGCTTATCGTCACTCCTGCTGTTGGCTTTCATGGCTTTGCACTTCTTGGCATTCAGCTTCAGTCCAACTTTGGCTGCATTGTCTTCAAGTTTTGTTGTTTTGGTCTGAAGGTGGTTCATTGTTGAGGATAGTAGGGTGAGGTCATCCGCGAAGTCCAGGTCCTCCAACATGG
>CM065745.1:18583399-18590899 GCA_033310375.1 Conus canariensis | reverse complement strand
AGTGGTAAAATAAACATGAATTACTAGTGCCATGGTTTGCACTGTTCTGATTTCTACAGCATGTCAGTGATGATTAATTAGCTACTCTGTCATTGCAGCACTGCTGATCAGTTAACTACTGTATGACAATGGCATTGCTGGTTGATTAACTGCTGTGTGACTACGATTGGATTGCTTTTTTCTGTCCGCATGATTGTTTGCTATGGATGTCGTCTCATCTACAGGCTTGTTATGGCTTTACACTTTATGCCAGGAGTTGAGCTGCTCGCTCTTTTCTGTCTACCAAGGGCACCTTGAACTGACACCTCCCACCTGCAGTCAAAGGGCCTTGTGTGGTCGTCGGGGCTTTCATCTAGCTGAATCTGACACCCCTTCCTCCTCACCCCTCAACCACCACCCTCTTCCCCGCTGTTATTTGTGCTGGAAATGTGCACTGTCATTGGGAGAGAGAGAGAGAGAGAGAGAGGAGAGAGAGAGAGAGAGAGAGAGAGAGAGAGAGAGAGAGAGGTGTTTCTAAAGTGGCTATGTCTTGTGATCATGACATCAGCGCTGGCAGCTGTTTTAATAAGCTCAGAGTGGGGGGTAGAATTACCTTGAACACTGAGCAGACTACTGGGTTGCATGCTTCAGTTCACAAGTTTGTGAGCACACACCACACACACACACACCACACCACACACACACCACACACACACACACACACAACACACACCACACACACACACCAGCGCCCCCCCCCCCCCCCACACCACAACACAAGCGTACACATATGCATGTATGTACACATCCACACAGGAACAACACACACACACACACACACACACACACACACACACACACACACAACACACGTGCATGCGCACATGCACAAAGACACACATACACAGACACACAGAGAAACACAACACACACACACACACACACACACACACACACACACACACACACACACACACACACACACACACATACATGCGTACATATGCATTACACAAGCTTGCACAGTCACCCATTCTACCCTTAAGCAGACTATATACAGTGTGTTTGCATGTGTTGTGTGTGTGTGTGTGTTGTGTGTGTGTGTGTGTGTGTGTGTGTGTGTGGTGCGTGCGTGCGTGCGTGCGTGCGTGCGTGGTGTGTGTGTGTGGTGTGTGTGTGTTGTGTGGGGTGTATGTGTGTGTGTGTGTGTGTGTGTGTGTGTGTGTCTGTGTGTCTGTCTGTGTGTCTGTCTATCTGTGTGTGCGTGTCTGTGTGGCGTCTTTCATCAGTGTTCTTAGGTGTCAAACCTCTGCCGCATTGCAGATAAAGAATATAGGTCACATGGTTGACAGGCCTACAGTGGCATTGCTCAGTCACAGGACTGTACTTAGGACATAGACTGCATATTGTCACTGAGGGACTTTGAGAGAGCATTGTCACTGAGGGACGTTGACAGGGCATTGTCACTGAGGGTCGTTGACAGGGCATTGTCACTGAGGGACGTTGAAGGGCATTTCACTGAGGGACGTTGACAGCAAGGATTATCACTGAGGGTGCTTGACAGGGCATTATCACTGGGACGTGATTGACAGGGTATTGTCACTGAGGAACGTTGACATTGAGGTATTATCACTGAGGGACGTTGACATGACGGTATTGTCACTGAGGGACGTTGACATGACAGGTATTGTCACTGAGGGACGTTGACAGGGCATTGTTATCTGTGGACGTTGACATTGACAGGGTATTGTCACTGAAGGATGTTGACATTGACAGGTATTGTCACTGAGGGACGTTGACATTGACAGTGTATTGTCACTGAGGGACGTTGACAGGGATTGTCACTGAGGAACGTTGACATTGCATGTTAACAGGGTATTGCACTGAGGGAGTTACGTTGGACAGGGTATTGACACTGAGGACGTTGACATTGACGGGTATTGACACTGAGGACGTTGACAGGGTATTGTCACTGAGGGACGTATTGACAGGGTATTGTCACTGAGGACGTTCACAGGGTATTGTCACTGAGGACGTTGACTTGACAGGGATTGTCACTGAGGACGTTGACGTTGACAGTTAACAGGGCATTGTCACTGAGGGACGTTGACATTACAGGGATTCCACTGAGGGACGTTGACATTAACAGGGTATTGTCACTGAGGGACGTTGACAGTTAACAGGGCTATTGCCACTGAGGGACGTTGTCAGTTAACAGGGTATTGTCACTGAGGGACGTTGACAGTTGACAGGGCATTGTCACTGAGGGACGTTGTCAGTTACAGGGCATTGTCACTGAGGGACGTTGTCAGTTAACAGGGCATTGTCACTGAGGGACGTTGCAGTTACAGGGTATTGCACTGAGGGACTGACGTTGACATTACAGGGTATTGTACTGAGGAATTGACATGACAGGGTATTGTCACTGAGGACGTTACAGGGTATTGTACTGAGGAACATTGACTTGACAGGGTATTGTCACTGAGGGACGTTGACAGGGTATTGTCACTGAGGGACGTTGACAGGGTATTGTCACTGAGGGACGTTGACTAGGGTATTGTCACTGAGGGACGTTGACATTGACAGGGTATTGTCACTGGGGACGTTGACGTTGACAGGGTATTGTTACTGAGGGACGTTGACGATTGACAGGGTATTGTCACTGAGGGACGTTGACGTTGACAGGGTATTGTCACTGAGGGACGTTGACGTTGACAGGGTATTGTCACTGAGGGACTTGACATGAGGTATTGTCACTGAGGGACGTTGACATTGACAGGGTATTGTCACTGAGGGACGTTGACGATTGACAGGGTATTGTCACTGAGGACGTTGACATTGACAGGGTATTGTCACTGAGGGACGTTGACATTGACAGGGTATTGTCACTGAGGGAACGTTGACAGGGCATTGTCACTGAGGGACGTTGACAGGGTATTGTCACTGAGGGACGTTGACAGGGTATTGTTACTGAGGACGTTGACATTGACAGGGTATTGCACTGAGGAATCGTTGACATTGACAGTTACAGGTATTGTCACTGAGGATACGTTGACATTGACAGGGTATTGTCACTGAGGGACGTTGACTTGACAGGGTATTGTCACTGAGGACGTTGACGTTGACAGGGTATTGTTCACTGAGGGACGTTGACTTGACAGGGTATTGTCACTGAGGGACGTTGACTTGACAGTTACAGGGTATTGCACTGAGGACGTTGACATTGACAGGGTATTGATCACTGAGGACGTTGACAGGGTATTGTCACTGAGGGACGTTGACATTGACAGGGTATTGTCACTGAGGACGTTGAGTTGACAGGGTATTGTCACTGAGGGACGTTGACATTGACAGGTATTGTCACTGAGGGACGTTGACATTGACAGGGTATTGTCACTGAGGGACGTTGACAGGGTATTGTCACTGAGGGACGTTGACATTGACAGGGTATTGTCGCTGAGGGACGTTGACAGGGTATTGTCACTGAGGGACGTTGACATTGACAGGGTATTGTCGCTGAGGGACGTTGACAGTGTATTGTCGCTGAGGGACGTTGACATTGACAGGGTATTGTCACTGAGGGACGTTGACATTGACAGTGTATTGTCGCTGAGGGACGTTGACAAGGCATCGTCACTGAGGGACATTGACAGGGTATTGTTAGTCGTGGACGTTGACATTGACAGGGTATTGTCACTGAGGGACATCGACAGGGTATTGTCACTGAGGGACGTTCACAGGGTATTGAGGAAGGTCAAATACAATGTAGAGAGAGGAAGATCAAATACAATGTAGGGAGAGGTCAAAATACAATGTAGGGAGTCAAAATATAATGTAGGGAGGAAAAAAGTCAAAATACAATGTAGGAGGAAAAAGGTCAAATACAATGTAGGGAGAAGGAAGGTCAAAATACAATGTAGGGAGAAGGAAGGTCAAAATACAATGTAGGGAGAAGGAAGGTCAAAATACAATGTAGGGAGGAGGAAGGTCAAAATACATGTAGGGAGGAGGAAGGTCAAAATACAATGTAGGGAGAAGGAAGGTCAAAATACAATGTAGGGAGGAGGAAGGTCAAAATACAATGTAGGGAGGAGGAAGGTCAAAATACAATGTAGGGAGAAGGAAGGTCAAAATACAATGTAGGGAGAAGGAAGGTCAAAATACAATTAGGGAGGAGGTCAAAATACAATGTAGGAGGTCAAAATACAATGTAGGGAGGAGGAAGGTCAAAATACAATGTAGGAGAAGGAAGGTCAAAATACAATGTAGGGAGAAGGAAGGTCAAAATTAATGTAGGGAGGAGGTCAAAATACAATGTAGGAGGTCAAAATACAATGTAGGGAGATCAAAATACAATGTAGGGAGGAGGAAGGTCAAAATACAATGTAGGGAGGTCAAAATACAACGTAGAGAGGAAGAAGGTCAAAATACAATGTAGGGAGGAGGAAGGTCAAAATACAATGTAGGGAGGAGGAAGGTCAAAATACAAGTGGGAATGGTGTCCGCAGCGCTGACCAGTCATTAGTTAAGGCAGTCCTGGTGAGAGAAACCAAACAATTTGAAACTGAACCATCATAATCATCATCAGAACAAAACTCCTCATCTCCATCACCCGAGTCACGTTCCTCCACACTCTCACCACAAATACCTGTGTTCTGACGGTCAGAGGACGTCCAAGCCCTCCAACCAGGATCACCCCAGGCTCGCCCTTTACTGCAAGGACCCCTGTGGAACCTGCTCCTCTCGGGAAACTGTCTGACCGTGAACAACGTTGGTGGCATGCATGACGCAACGTCCCCGCCAAGGTTATATTCCCCAGCCGCCCCTGTTCCACTAGGAGGAACTGAGGGGTCAAAGCGTGGAGAAAAAGGGGTCCCGGTGGGAGGGGAACGCTGACCTGTCTACACTGACCTCAGGATCACTGTGGAACGGGTGAGGGAGGTAGACGAGGTGACTGTCCAGCCAAAACTAGTGGATTTTCAACGAAGCTCACACGAAAACCAAACTGGTGAACCACATGCCCTGCCTCACCCGTGCAGTCCTTGCACAAGCTGCAGGGAGATCAAAGGGAACATCCAGGACAGGAGACTCAGGACTGGTGCATATTGACAGAAGGCACCACTCGTGGCAAGAAGAACAGGCCGAGGGGCCGTTGGGGTAGCAGATGGTTTAGGAGCCAAGCTGAAAGATGCCACGGCAAATGACAAAGAGGACGACAGTTATAACGAAGAAGCGATAGTGAATTTCCGGGAAGTATTTGGCCGAAATTCCCTCCTGAGAAGACAAAGGAGGAAGGAAGCTTAAAGGGATGTTGATAGGAATCAATAACGATGAAAATTGGATTGTGAAAAAAGTAAAAGAACGCCAACTGAAAAAGAAATTTGTTTGGACAAGCAAGAATGAGAGCAAAAAAAGAACAAGGAATTTACAATGACTAGTATTTATAAGAAATGTACAAATGTATAAAAAAAAATGCCCTCTGGAGGGCGCCACCACGTCCGTCCAGCGACAGCCCCCATAGACACGCCGATACCGGGGACCCCCGACGAAATCAAAGCAAGGCCACAGACGTGGAGAGGACATCGTGAAGTCACGATGAGATCAGGGCATGAAGGGCCACAGAATTTGAGACTTTTTTTATGCTGATCGATGAGAATGAGGATAATGGAGATGATGCTATGGATTTCCGTTTTGGTTTGAGACTGCATGACAGGACTGTTCTCTATGTTTCCTTTCATAATACATCCCGGCTTCAACCAGACCCAAGAGATCCAGACACCTGCAGTGTTGGTCAGGAAACTTGAGCAACACTCTCAGAGACGCATCCGTTAAGTAGATGAAACTCGACTGTGTGGTCCCAGTCTTCCCAACTGAGTCCATTGCAAACTCAACTCTGGGTAGGAGCCGGTCGGGGCAGAAAAATCCCACATGACTCTGATGGGAATCGAACCCGCGACCTCCCAGCCGGGAGTCCGCGATGCTAACCACTTCGCTACAGTGGCTGGTGTTATCAACAAGGTTGATGCGAAAGATATCTTCATCGTCCAGGCTGACTGTAAATGCCAAGGCTGATTATAAATGCCTAAAAAAGATTAGAAGAATTTTTGCAGCCTCCATTGTAATGACAGCACCAATAATAGAACTACGCTTGTTTAGCTTGGCAGTGGTAAATTACTCGGTCCCTGTCTACAGTCTCGGAGAGCACACAGCATGTCGACGATGGGACAAGGCGATTCCTGAATAGTGGGTATCAGAGCCAGGTAGACTGTCTTACTGATGAGAAACAGAGCAGATCTGGCATCAGTACGCCTTAATCAAAGATTTTCTGGAGATGACGCTGGTAGTGTTCACGATCTTGTCAAGGTGAACCGAAAAGTACATTTGTAAAAGCAGTTAGGGTATGTGAAACGCAACTGTCTGAAATTCAGTCTTGACAACTGAAAAGATCTTGACATCTCTAAACAATTCTGCACACATCAGAAATCTTTTCTTAAAGAATGACATTTTCTTTTTCTTTAAATACCCTTTTCTCTGCTAAGAAGCGTGGAGAAATTTCACACAACAGACAAGGGCAAACTATCAAGACACTTCTCTATAATCACTCCGTCACATTTCCTGATTCTTGGCTACAAACAGAGGGTGGGCTGGCGTTCTCTGCCCTGAGTGGAAGGATGCATGCGTCGACACACCTGCATCCAGCAGGCACAACTTCTCACTCACAGCTCCAGTTTCGAATGGTTCCCTAGCGCTTGGCTGGTCTCTAATGCACAAGAAAGGTCCTTCACAGGGGAGATAGCAACCTTCTCTAGGGTCAAGCAGAGAACGCCTCAAGCCACACACTGGCCAGAAATGCAGAATGAGAAAATGGGTGCTGCAAGCAAAGCAGTCATAATGTTGTTAATACTTCATGGTTGGATTAAGAGGGGGAAGGCACCAGCAACAGAAATCATGATGATATTTCCAGTGTTTTTCTCGTGGTTTACATGACCATATATTTTGACAGATTTAAATAACAGAAAGCCGAAACAAAGAAATACACGCGATTCTTTTGAAACGATTCTTGACTCAAATTATTAAGACAAGATAAACAGCATTCAGGACAGTAAAAACAAAGAACGAGCAATCACTTACCTTCTCAAATTCGGCGCAAGATGGGTTTTGTGTGGAAAGGAATGTTAATGACTGGATGAGCTCTCTCTCTCTCTCTCTCTCTCTCTCTCCTCTCTCTCTCCCCCCCCCTCTCTCTCTCTCAGATACACTAGCACGCTCGCACGCACGCACGCACGCACGCACACACGCACGCACGCACGCACGCACCACACACACACACACACACACATACACACATTCTGACTGAAAACTGCCCCTGTGAGCAAAGCATGCTTAATTTAGAACAAAACCACCACAACAAAGAAAATAAAAGAAAGAAAAAAAAAAAAGGCTGATGTGTAGGTGATATTATGTGGCAGGATTCCATGATGCGCGAAAAAAAATAGAAAGAACACACACACACACACACAC
>CM065745.1:18565899-18568399 GCA_033310375.1 Conus canariensis | reverse complement strand
CCTGCAACTTGCTTGTCAGCAGTGTGGACAACACCTGGACATAACAAGGGACAGGAAAGTGACCGTCAGCGATCTGGCCGAGCAGATGGGGACAGACCCTGTCCTGGAAAGGTTGGTCATCCAAGAGTTGAATAAAGCCACAGACGTTCAGTGTCTGTACTGCCCCAACAAACAGGCTGCCAATGTTTGTCTGGATTGTCAGGAATATTACTGTGATGTCTGTTCAGCTAATCATTGCAAGGGTCGAGTTTCAAGAGACCATGTTCTTCACCAGCTGTCCCAGGCTTTGCAGAATTCACCCGCAGCTGCACGTGCCGCTCCCACATCCAGCTCTGGATGCTCTTCCGCCATGTCCACATCATCCCTGGACAGTATTCGTAACCTCCCTGACCCCCAGTCAGGTCAAAGGTCTAGGGGTGTGAACGAGTGGAATGAGTGGGTGAGGAAGCAGATGGATTTGTTGCAGGAAGCTTCCAGAGAAAAGCTGAAGGTGAAAACCATCCTGCTGGACATCCTGTCTTTAGGGCAAGAATTGCTGAACGGTGTTCTGGCAGATGAAGAGATCCTCGACGCCTATCAGCGCTTCTTGCCTCGATTTAACATCATCCAACGTACAGACACCGGCATTTACATCATCCAAGAAACGGGTTCCGATGTCAGCACAGAAGTGAAGACAGAGGCCTTGGAGAGGCGCCTGTGTGGCGTCAGGCAAGGTCGTCACTGCCCCGACCCGGACGCACTGGAGATGATCAGGACCCAACTGGATCAGCTGTTACACCTTGCTGGTTAGTGTTGACTGGAACTGAGAACGTGTGTGGTGGATAGGAGAGTGAGGGAGGGAGGAGGGAGAAAGACGGCGGGGGGGGGGGGGGGGGGGGGGGGGGGGGGGGGGGGGGGGAGGGGGGTGGAGGGGGGAGGAGTGTGTGTGTCTCTGAATTAATAAGACTATATGTATGACATTTGTTTGTCTTTTCCTTACCCTCATATGTTCACTGGGTGGTTACTGAAAATGTTCATGACAATTTAATAATGACATAAGTCTGAGAAACAATAAAATGAAAGAAAACAAGAGAGAGATGATGTGGAAGAAGAAGAAAAGAAGACAGTGATGATGATGATAATGATGACAGAAAAGATGAGAACGATGGACACTGTTCAAGATGATAAGCGATGTAAGTGATACTGTTCAGGATGATAACCTGTGTAGGTGACACTGTTCAGAATGATACAATGTGTAGGTGACACTGTTCAGAATGATACACTGTGTAGGTGACATTGTTCAGGATAATACACTGTGTAGGTGACATATTCAGAATGATACACTGTGTAGGTGACACTGTTCAGGATAATACACTGTGTAGGTGGCACTGTTCAGAATGATACACTGTGTAGGTGACACTGTTCAGAGTGATACACTGTGTAGGTGACACTGTTCGGAATGATACACTGTGTAGGTGACACTGTTCAGAATGAGACACTGTGTAGGTGACACTGTTCGGAATGATACACTGTGTAGGTGACACTGTTCAGAATGATACACTGTATAGGTGACACTGTTCAGGATGATGCACTGTGTAGGTGACACTGTTCAGGATGATACACTGTGTAGGTGACACTGTTCAGGATGATACACTGTGTAGGTGACACTGTTCAGGATAATAACCTGTGTAGGTGACACTGTTCAGGATGATACACTGTGTAGGTGACACTGTTCAGGATAATAACCTGTGTAGGTGACACTGTTCAGGATGATACACTGTGTAGGTGACACTGTTCAGGATAATAACCTGTGTAGGTGACACTGTTCAGGATGATACACTGTGTAGGTGACACTGTTCAGAGTGATACACTGTGTAGGTGACACTGTTCAGGATGATACACTGTGTAGGTGACACTGTTCAGGATAATAACCTGTGTAGGTGACACTGTTCAGAATGATAACCTGTGTAGGTGACACTGTTCAGAATGATAACCTGTGTAGGTGACACTATTCAAAATGATACAATGTGTAGGTGACATTGTTCAGAATGATACACTGTGTAGGTGACACTGTTCAGAATGATAACCTGTGTAGGTGACACTATTCAAAATGATACAATGTGTAGGTGACATTGTTCAGAATGATACACTGTGTAGGTGACACTGTTCAGGATGATGCATTGTGTAGGTGACACTGTTCAGGATGATGCATTGTGTAGGTGACACTGTTCGGAGTGATAACCTGTGTAGGTGACACTGTTCGAGTGATACACTGTGTAGGTGACACTGTTCAGAGTGATACACTGTGTAGGTGACACTGTTCAGGATAATACACTGTGTAGGTGACATTGTTCAGGATAATACACTGTGTAGGTGACACTGTTCAGGATAATACACTGTGTAGGTGACACTGTTCAGGATAATACACTGTGTAGGTGAAACCATTCAGAATGATGCACTGTGTAGGTGACACTGTTCAGAATAGTACACCATGTAGGTGACAGTGTTCAGAATAGTACAC
>CM065745.1:18538399-18560899 GCA_033310375.1 Conus canariensis | reverse complement strand
CTGATCCACTTTTTCCGGGTCCAAACGGTTCACGATGATGAACTCTTCACCGTTCTCATTTGTGTATAGCTTAGACACAATGCCTGACCAAGGTAGGGAGATTTCATGGCTTTGATTACTAGACATACATATACTTCATTTATTTATGCCAATGGAACACACACACACACGCGCGCGCGCGCGCGCGCACACACACACACACACACACACACACACACACATACACACACACACACACACACACACCCACACCAGTCACTGGTCTAATTGTAAAGCACTATTCCTTTGAATCATGACACAATTTCTGTTTATGCTGCTTGAATTCACACTGCATTGGGTTCTAATGTTATTACCGGTTTATCACAAAGACGTTGTATATTTCATATAAATACAATCTCTATTTACAGTGCATTGAATTAGTGCGGCATTAGATTCTGTAAAATATATACTTTTTTTCTTTATTTTCCCTTACATGTATTATGCAAACGTATTTGTCGACACGGATTTTCGTACCGTTCGCACATTCGCATGTGTGTGTGTGTGTGTGTGTGTGTGTGTGTGTGGTTTTTTAACGTACACTGTTCAATGTAAATTTTTTTTTTTTTTCATTCTTACCTGTCCAAACAAATCCTTTATTCCCACTTGGCGTTCCTTTTTTTTCAAACTTCGATTTTCATCGTTGTTGATTCCTATAAACACCTTTTAAGCTTGCTTTCTCCTCAGAGGGAAAAGTTTCATCTCTTTGGCTTCTCAGGAGGGAATTTCGATCAATAATTCCCGGAAATTTACTATCGCTTCTTCGTTACAACTGTCGTCCTCTTTGTCATTTGCCGTGGTATCTTTCGGCTTGGCTCCTAAATCATCTGCTACCCCAACGGCCTCTTGGTCTGTTCTTCTTGCCACGAATGGTGCCTTCTGTCGATATGCACCAGACCTGAGTCTCCTGTTTTGGATGTTCCCTTTGATCTCCCTGCAACTTGTGCAAGGACTGCACGGGTGAGACAGGGCATATGGTTCACCAGTTTGGTTTTCGTGTGACCTTCGTTGAAAATCCACTAGTTTTGGCCGGACAGTCACCTCGTCTACCTCCCTCACCCGTTCCACAGTGATCCTGAGGTCAGTGTAGACAGGTCAGCGTTCCCCTCCCACCGGCACCCCTTTTTCTCCACGCTTTGACCCCTCAGTTCCTCCTAGTGGAACAGGGGCGGCTGGGGAATATAACCTTGGCGGGGACGTTGCGTCATGCATGCCACCAACGTTGTTCACGGTCAGACAGTTTCCCGAGAGGAGCAGGTTCCACAGGGGTCCTTGCAGTAAAGGGCGAGCCTGGGGTGATCCTGGTTGGAGGGCTTGGACGTCCTCTGACCGTCAGAACACAGGTATGTGTGGTGAGTGTGTGGAGGAACGTGACTCGGGTGATGGAGATGAGGAGTTTTGTTTTGTTGATGATTATGATGGTTCAATTTTAAATTCCTTGTTTTCTCTCACTAGGACTGCCTTAACTAATGACTGGTCAGTGCTGCGGACACTACTCCCGCTTGTATATTGACCTTTCTTCTCCCTACATTGTATTTTGACCTTTTTCCTCCCTCTCCACAGAGGGTTTTATGAAGTCGTCTGTTTTCAAGGATTCCGTTTCCGACCAAGCTTGGCGCTGCTTTCTGATGTACCAGAAAGTTCTGCTCTTGGGTTGTTCCATGTGTCGGGCCATTGCCGACAGTCGTTTTCAAGCATCGCCTCACTTTGGGTCATTTATTTGGAATAGTCTTCCATCGTCGGGGACACACACTTGGCTTTGCGCTTCCTGTGTCTGAGCCCCTTTGTGCGTTTTTCTGCGTTTTAATGGAACCAAGTGGCCTGCTTTCGTGTTTCACTGTTGGGCGTTCTTGCCGTTCTGTCAATGACCTTTTCATTCTTTTGTTTTCTCTCATGTGCCTCTTTATACAGGGGACTCTGTTTGATGTCCTTCACAGATGTTGTGCCTTGCCCGACTTTCAGCCCGTTCAGAAATCAAAACAGAGAAAGAAAGAAAGAAAGAACACACACACACATGATCATAAATGTGTGTGTGTGTGTGTGTGTGTGTGTGTGTGTGTGTGTGTGTGTGTGTGTGTTTCACTGAATATTGCATTTCGTGCTCAGTGGTTCCCATGTGTTTTTCATTATTGATTCTTTTGCTTGTTTTGTTGTTGTTGATGTTGTTGTTGTTGCTGCTTTTCTTATTTATGATTATTTTCTTTAATGTTTGACAAAATGTATTTTTCAACATTTTTTAATCAAGTTCTATGATAATCGCTGAATTTTTGTGCTGTCTACCTATTTTTTAAAAAAGTCTTTGTAGTGTTTGGCTGATTATCTTGTTGCCGAGATAATGTCTGGGTTTTGATTGTTTTTTTTTACAAGTTTGACTTTGAGGCGCTGAAGCGTGAATGCTTTGTTTCTGGAAAATTATCAGCCCCGACATGCTCTCTGCTTTCCACTGACCTGTTAACGTCACAGAAATGGAGTGATCAGAGAAATTACATGAAATGAACTTGAGCTGCAGTAAGCTGTACATATGTAAATATCAAGAAATAACATGAAGAATTGACTGCAGTAAGCTGTACATATGTAAATATCAGAAAATAACATAAAATGAACTTGAGCTGCAGTAAGCTGTATATATGTAAATATCAGAGAAATTACATGGAATGAACTTGAGCTGCAGTAAGCTGTATATATGTAAAATCAGGAAAAACATGAAATCAGCTGTATATATGTAAAATCAGGAAATAACATGAAATCAGCTGTATAATGTAAATACAGGGAAATAAACATGAAATCCAGCTGTATATATGTAAATATCAGCAGAAATAACAGAACTTGAGGTGAGGTAAACTTTGTACATGCAAATGTCGTAGAAATAATATGAATTAAACCTGAACTGAGGTAAACCATAGATGTGTGAATACTACAGGAATGAAATGAAATAAACTTGAATTGTGGTGAGTTTGACCTTGGAGTCGGTCTGATGTTTGACCCACATAAAGGTCACAGAACTAAGACAAAATAAATTTGGAAACTTTCACAGAATGCAGTTGTGTTGGAGCTGGTCTTTTTGTTGGATAAGAGCGCATGTGTGTCCCTGTGTCTCTCATCACTTTCTGAAGCACACAACAAGGATGGACACAAACACCCTGTGTCTGTCTTACCCCTTTCTTACTGAAGCACACTACAAAGAAGGACACAAACACCCTGTGTCTCTATCAGCCCTTTGTTACTGAAGCACTCTACAATGAAGGACACAAACACCCTGTGTCTGTCTGACCCCTTTCTTACTGAAGCACACTACAATGAAGGACACAAACACCCTGTGTCTCTATCAGCCCTTTCTTACTGAAGCACACTACAAAGAAGGACACAAACGCCCTGTGTCTCTATCAGCCCTTTGTTACTGAAGCACACTACAAAGAAGGACACAAACACCCTGTGTCTGTCGACCTTTCTTACTGAAGCACACTACAAGAAGGACACAAACACCCTGTGTCTCTATCAGCCCTTTGTTACTGAAGCACTCTACAATGAAGGACACAAACGCCCTGTGTCTCTATCAGCCCTTTCTTACTGAAGCACACTACAAAGAAGGACACAAACACCCTGTGTCTCTATCAGCCCTTTGTTACTGAAGCACACTACAAAGAAGACACAAACGCCCTGTGTCTCTATCAGCCTTGTTACTGAAGCACTCTACAATGAAGGACACAAACACCCTGTAGGGGGAGGACACAGACAAGAAAGGAATTAATAACAAAAAAGTTTCTTTAGTGCTTGCAGTTGTCTCAGGGGTGTTTCAGTTCACAGAAGTATCTCACAACCCACCCACACACCCACACGCACGCGCGCGCGCACTCACACACACACACACACACACACACACACACAACACACACGCACGCACGCACGCACGCACGCACCGCGCACGCACGCGCGCGCACACACACACACACGCACACACACACGCACACACACACACACACACACACACACACACACACACACACACACACCACACACACCACTCACTCATCAAGGCTCAGAATACCTCATCGTCCACCTGTCCACTGGGAATAATCCATTTATTTGTGATTGTCAATGGACGTGAATAAATCATGACCAGCTTTAGCTAGACCAGTGGCACTGTCCTCCCCTTTTTAAACTCCTCATCTCTCACCCCAGTCCTCTTTCCTCCCCCTCCCTCCCAAACACACACACGCCCCTTCCCCCATCTTTGTCTCTGGACTGATATTGTGCTGTCCCCAGTGAAGTAGCATTTTGTTGGGGTGCTTTCCCCAGTGAGGTAGCATTTTGTTGGGGTGCTGTCCCCAGTGAGGTAGCATTTTGTTGGGTGCTTCCCCAGTGAGGTAGCATTTGTTGGGTGCTTTCCCCAGTGAGGTAGCATTTGTTGGGTGCTTTCCCAGTGAGGTAGCATTTGTTGGGTGCTGTCCCAGTGAGGGAGCATTTTGTTGGGGTGCTGTCCCCAGTGAGGTAGCATTTTGTTGGGGTGCTGTCCCAGTGAGGTAGCATTTTGTTGGGTGCTTTCCAGTTCCTCAAGGTTTGGGGAAAGAGCTATTTTCTCCTTGGTTCGTCTGAAATTCTTTATTTTATGACGCCTACCAAAATACCGAATAATTGTTTCAGAAAGAATTTGTGTTGCTGAGAGAAACTGTCATCTAGTTAATGTGATGGAAAAATAGAGAAAAATTGTCATCTAGTTAATTGTGATGGAACATGTAGTGGAGTAGGTACAGAAGAACCTCCAGTTTGTAAGATGACTTCCACTCAGTCGTGACACAGAAAATGAAGTCAGTGTGGAAACAAACGAACAAAAACAGCGCGTGCACACACACACACACACACACACACACACACACACACACACACACACACACACACACACACACAATTTTTCGAGAGAGAAGGGGGATGAAGATGGGGAAGTGGCACCGCCACAACAAATCACAAAAAAAAAAAAAAAAAAAAAAAAAAACCACCAGAGACCAGATTTATCAGCGACATCAGGCGGTGATTTCTTTTTCTCCCTGGCTGACGTCCCTTTGCTGTACTCTTGTAGCAGCCCAAGGAATGGATCAACTCAGACCTGTGAGAAACATCAGGAGTGTCTGACTGTTTTCAAGGACAGCCACAATCAACACATCAGTGTTTGGTGCTGCACATTGGTGTAGGCATCATGTCAACTGTTTCAGTTCGGTTGTTATTCACATTAATTATTCAAAAGAACTTTGGAGTGCCAGAGACAGCGGAGAAGTAATAGAAATATACAGACAGACAAAACAAACAGAAATCCTCCCTCATCAGGAATGACCCTCCAGCAGCTCTATAACTGCTACTGAATGTTCCCAAATTGATCATTTTCCAGGTAACGTTCTATGCACTGGGCGTCAGGACGTGGCATCACTGAGCACCGCCAAAGTGAGTCTGCAGCAATAGCGTGTTGCCTTATGATGACTTGACATTGACTGCTCCCTGTGGATTGCCGGTGCTGGGGCTGTGGTGGGTCGGGCCTGGCTGTGGCTGTGGATGAGGAATCAGAATGAGGGACGTGCATGCAATGCCACTGAAGATGGGACAGGGAAAAAATTCATCATGTGAGAAAGTTTTCCCTGCTTGTTCGCTTTTTACTGTTTATAAATCCCTGCCTCATTTTAACATTTCCTTTTAACGAAGTTAATCTATGAAAAACAAAATTGCTGAACAGTAAAATAAAAGAGATTTCAGGTTTCTTGTTCACACAAACGCAGTGTGAAAAGTTAATTTTGAAGCCGATTTATTCATCCTAGAAACACTTCAAGTATATACTCTCCTTTGACTGATTGCAGTTACTTTCAGCAAACTCTATTTCCCAAGTAGATCAGTGAAAATGGACATCTCCCTGAAATATCTTAAAACAAGGAATCTACTATTCCACCTCTTTCCATTTTCTCAATCTGGTAAAACAATCATTTACTGCAAACTCGAACTTCGCATTGCTTGCATGTGCACTTTGCAATTTTCACCACAGTACCCACCTAGACCTAATAATAACAACCACAAATCACATAGCAAAGCCACAGATTACAGACAAAACAAAAGGCTGACTTTATCAGAAACAAAAGTATGACTTTGTAGGGGACACACGTCTGACTTTATCAGGGACAGAAGTTTGACTTTATCAGGGACACAAGTTTGACTTTATCAGGGACACAAGTTTGGCTTTATCAGGGACACAAGTTTGGCTTTATCAGGGACATAGGTTTGACTTTATCAGGACACAGAATTGACTTCATCAGGGACAGACGTTTGACTTCATCAGGGACAGAAGTTTGGCTTTATCAGGGACATAGGTTTGACTTTATCAGGGACACAGAATTTACTTCATCAGGGACTTAAGTTTGACTTCATCAAGGCACCGGTTTGCCGGAGGGCGCCACTATGTCTGTTAATGACAGCCCTCATGCACTCGCCGACACCAGTGATCCACAAAGGTCACCGACGTGGAGAGGACATCGAAACTGAGGTGACCATGAGAGCAGGGCATGTAGGGACACAGAATCTGAGACTGTTCTTTTTAATTTTTTTTTAATTTTGAGTACTGATCGATGAGAATGAGGATAATGAAGATGATGCTATGAATTTCCATTCCGGTCTAAGACAGCATGACAGGGCTGTAATCCACACTCACTTTCATAACATATCCTGGTGTCAACCAGGCCTGAGAAATGCAGACACCTGCAGTGTTGGTCAGGAAATTTGAGCAACATATCAAAAGACGCATCCATTAAGTGGATGAAACTCGACTGTGTGGTCCTAGTCTCCCCTACTGGGTCTGTAGCAAAGTCAACTCTGGGTAGGAACTGGTCGGTGCAGAAAAATCCCTCATGACTCTGATGGGAATTGAACCCACGACTTCCCAGCCAGGAATCTGCGACGCTAACCACTTCGCAACGGCGGCTGGTGCGAACGAGAACTTGTTTACGTTGTGTACTGACTGGATGAAACGTCAGCAGGACATGGCAGGGATATCAGTATTGAGAAGACCAAGTTGACTGGTGGCCACAACCCCCCCCCCCCCCCCCCCCCCAGTACTGATATAACCACTGTCAGGAGACCAAGTTGACTGGTGGTCACAACCCCCACCAGTACTGGTATATCCACTGTCAGAAGACCAAGTTGACTGGCGGCCACACAACCCCCCCCCCCCTTCCCCCCAATCAGTACTGATATAACCACTGTCAGAAGACCAAGTTGACTGGCGGCCACCCCCCCCCCCCCCCCCACCAGTACTGATATATCCACTGTCAGAAGACCAAGTAGACTAGCGGCCACAACCCCCCCCCCCTCCCCCAACCAGTACTGATATATCCACTGTCAGAAGACCAAGTGACTGGCGGCCACAACCCCCCACCAGTACTGATATAACCACTGTCAGAAGATCAAGATGACTGGCGGCCACAACCCCCCACCAGTACTGATATAACCACTGTCAGAAGACCAAGTTGACTGGGGCCACAGCTCCCACCAGTACTGATACAACCACTGTCAGAAGACCAAGCTGACTGGCGGCCACAACCCCCACCAGTACTGATATAACCACTGTCAGAAGACCAAGCTGACTGGCGGCCCCAACCCCACCAGTACTGATAAACCACTGTCAGAAGGCCAAGTGACTGGCGGCCACAACCCCCAATACTGATATAACCACTGTCAGAAGACCAAGTGACTGGCGGCCACAACCCACCAATACTGATATAACCACTGTCAGAAGCCAAGTTGACTGGCGGCCACAACCCACTGGTACTGATATAACCACCGTCAGAAGACCAAGTTGACTGGCGGCCACAAACGCCACCAGTACTGATATATCCACTGTCAGAAGACCAAGTTGACTGGCGGCCAAAAACCCCACCAGTAATGATATATCCACTGTCAGAAGACGAAGTTGACTGGCGGCCACAACCCCCACCGGTACTGATATAACCACTGTCAGAAGACCAAGTTGACTGGCGACCACAAACCCACCAGTACTGATATAACCACTGTCAGAAGACCAAGTTGACTGTCGGCCACAGCTCCCACCAGTACTGATATAACCACTGTCAGAAGACGAAGTTGACTGGCGGCCACAGCTCCCACCAGTACTGATATAACCACTGTCAGAAGACTAAGTTGACTGGCGGCCACAAACACCCACCAGTACTGATATAACCACTGTCAGAAGATCAAGTTGACTGGCGGCCACAACCCTCTAGTACTGATATAACCACTGTCAGAAGACCAAGTTGACTGACGGCCACAACTCCCACCAGTACTGATATAACCACTGTCAGAAGACCAAGTTGACTGTCGGCCACAACTCCCACCAGTACGGATATAACCACTGTCAGAAGACGAAGTTGACTGGCGGCCACAACTCCCACCAGTACGGATATAACCACTGTCAGAAGACCAAGTTGACTGGCGGCCACAACCCACCAATACTGATATAACCACTGTCAGAAGACCAAGTTGACTGGCGGCCACAACCCACCAGTACTGATATAACCACTGTCAGAAGACCAAGTTGGCTCTCGGCCACAACCCCCACCAGTACTGATATAACCACTGTCAGAAGACCAAGTTGACTGGCGGCCACAACCCACTGGTACTGATATAACCACTGTCAGAAACTGGAATCACTTGAACAATTCACTGACCTGGGATTCATCAGCAGTGAGGGGTCCAAACCAGACATTCTCTCAAGGGCACCGAAGACTATTGCAGCACTGCCGTATCTAAAAGCTGCGTGGAAGGACAGGAACATTTCACGCACTGGTTTACTCCATCTTTCTACACGCACGCGCAACATTGACCCTCGCAGTGGATTTGGAAAGACGAATCCAAGCCATGTCAGTGAGATGTTAACTCAAGATGCTGCCCAACACTGATCACAGCACCCATCAGAGAGTGTGTCACACCATCAGACATCACATCGGACCATACCAAGATGCTACCCAACACTGATCACAGCACCCATCAGAGAGTGTCACACCATCAGACATCACATCGGACCATACCAAGATCTACGGACATCAGTCAATAAAAGGAAAACTATGTTGGCATGGCCATACAACAACATCCAACATCAGTCAGGAAAAGAAAACTATGTTGGCATGGTCATACAACATCCAACATCAGTCAGGAAAAGAAAACTATGCTGGCATGGCCATACAACAACATCCAACATCATTCAGGAAAAGAAAACCATGTTGGCATGGTCATACAGCAACATCCAACAGTCAGGAAAAGAAAACTATGTTGGCATGGCTATACAACAACATCCAACCGACTTGCTGAACAGTCCTCCAGGGAACTGGTTAACGAGGGAGACAGCCTGTGGGGAAGACAGGGACAGGGAAAAGACATGGACTGGCGGCATTGCACAGTGGACAGGGAAAAGAATGGACTGGCGGCATTGCACAGTGGACAGGGAAAAGAATGGACTGGCGGCATTGCACAGTGGACAGGGAAAAGAATGGACTGGCGGCATTGCACAGTGGACAGGGAAAAGAATGGACTGGCAGCATTGCACAGTGGACAGGAAAAGACATGGACTGGCGGCATTGCACAGTGGACAGGGAAAAGACATGGACTGGCGGCATTGCACAGTGGACAGGGAAAAGAATGGACTGGCGGCATTGCACAGTGGACAGGGAAAAGACATGGACTGGCGGCATTGCACAGTGGACAGGGAAAAGAATGGACTGGCAGCATTGCACAGTGGACAGGGAAAAGAATGGACTGGCGGCATTGCACAGTGGACAGGGAAAAGAATGGACTGGCGGCATTGCACAGTGGACAGGGAAAAGACATGGACTGGCGGCATTGCACAGTGGACAGGGAAAAGAATGGACTGGCGGCATTGCACAGTGGACAGGGAAAAGAATGGACTGGCGGCATTGCACAGTGGACAGGGAAAAGACATGGACTGGCGGCATTGCACAGTGGACAGGGAAAAGAATGGACTGGCGGCATTGCACAGTGGACAGGGAAAAGAATGGACTGGCAGCATTGCACAGTGACAGGGAAAAGACATGGACTGGCGGCATTGCACAGTGGACAGGGAAAAGAATGGACTGGCGGCATTGCACAGTGGACAGGGAAAAGACATGGACTGGCGGCATTGCACAGTGGACAGGGAAAAGAATGGACTGGCAGCATTGCACAGTGGACAGGGAAAAGAATGGACTGGCGGCATTGCACAGTGGACAGGGAAAAGAATGGACTGGCGGCATTGCACAGTGGACAGGGAAAAGACATGGACTGGCGGCATTGCACAGTGGACAGGGAAAAGAATGGACTGGCAGCATTGCACAGTGGACAGGGAAAAGACATGGACTGGCGGCATTGCACAGTGGACAGGGAAAAGACATGGACTGGCGGCATTGCACAGTGGACAGGGAAAAGAATGGACTGGCAGCATTGCACAGTGGACAGGGAAAAGACATGGACTGGCGGCATTGCACAGTGGACAGGGAAAAGAATGGACTGGCGGCATTGCACAGTGGACAGGGAAAAGAATGGACTGGCGGCATTGCACAGTGGACAGGGAAAAGACATGGACTGGCGGCATTGCACAGTGGACAGGGAAAAGAATGGACTGGCGGCATTGCACAGTGGACAGGGAAAAGAATGGACTGGCAGCATTGCACAGTGGACAGGAAAAGACATGGACTGGCGGCATTGCACAGTGGACAGGGAAAAGACATGGACTGGCGGCATTGCACAGTGGACAGGGAAAAGACATGGACTGGCGGCATTGCACAGTGGACAGGGAAAAGAATGGACTGGCAGCATTGCACAGTGGACAGGGAAAAGAATGGACTGGCGGCATTGCACAGTGGACAGGGAAAAGAATGGACTGGCGGCATTGCACAGTGGACAGGGAAAAGACATGGACTGGCGGCATTGCACAGTGGACAGGGAAAAGAATGGACTGGCAGCATTGCACAGTGGACAGGGAAAAGACATGGACTGGCGGCATTGCACAGTGGACAGGGAAAAGACATGGACTGGCGGCATTGCACAGTGGACAGGGAAAAGAATGGACTGGCAGCATTGCACAGTGGACAGGGAAAAGACATGGACTGGCGGCATTGCACAGTGGACAGGGAAAAGAATGGACTGGCGCATTGCACAGTGGACAGGGAAAAGAATGGACTGGCGGCATTGCACAGTGGACAGGGAAAAGACATGGACTGGCAGCATTGCACAGTGGACAGGGAAAAGACATGGACTGGCGGCATTGCACAGTGGACAGGGAAAAGACATGGACTGGCAGCATTGCACAGTGGACAGGGAAAACATCTGCTGAGATCCAGGCCTTGGTACAGGACTGACAGAACTGGGCTCTCCTGTGTGGTGCCCCAGTGATTCCCCACAGAGCTCAGGGAGGAGAAGAAGAGAAGAAGAAGAAGAAGAAGAAGAAGAAGAAGAAGAAGAAGGAGGAGGAGGAGGAGGAGAGGAGGAGGAGGGGAAGAGGAGGAGGAGGAGGAGGACTAGATGAAGAAGAAGAAGAAGAAGAAGAAGAAGAAGAAGAAGAAGAAGAAGAAGAAGAAGAAGGAGAAGAAGAAGAAGAAGAAAGACTGTTTTTCAACACTGTGGCCCTTGGTTATGGGACTTTCACACTGTCCTTCAGTGTTTTTTAACACTGTGACCCTTTGGTTATGGAACTTTCACATTGACCTCCATGTGTTTTTTTTTTTTTTTAACTCTGCGGCCGTTTTGCTATCAACATTCGCTTACTATTTCTGTTACTCACACTCATCTCTCCACATTCGAAGCCACGCTTTCAGAACGGTTCCGATGTTACCACTTCAGCAATAACAAACATTTTCCGGGAACAGGTTCTGCAGGTTTGTTTACACATCTAAAAAAAAAACAACATAGACTTGGGCCTAGATCTTGATATAAGACCTACGCCTAGGTATGAATTTTATGTCATGATCAGCAAACTGTCATAATGCATTAATGCATTTCTCTTTCAAAAAATAGCCTAAAATATCTGAACTGATCAGATTCAAGACCGGGGTCTAGGGAGGGAGGCGGGGGTGGGGGGTGGGAGGGATGACTGAAGAGGCTCAAATGTGACAACAAAAGCGGCTAATGACTAGTGCATGCAGTCGTCAGCATAGGTCAGGTGTGGTGCCAGAACAGTGCATCCACACCCCATGTCCACACATGGACATGCCGGCACGGACTGTTTTCTTGCCCGTTCATTACACAACAAGATGCAAAACATATAAACGTACTCCCAGTTTATCCTGAATACGTGTGATATATTTCATGACAAGTAAATACTGTCTTGGGCTGGTGTAACCGTTAGTAATGGCTATTCTGGTAAACATCGGCCATCATCTGTGACCTATAATGAACATACTTACAAATTTTCAGAAAGATCGGCCAAGAACTTTCTGAGATTTTCCATCAAGAAGAAAACCATTATGGGCCGTTAGTAACGGCTATAACGGTAAACTTAAACATCGGGCATCTCTGTGACCCAGAATGAACATACCTACAAATTTTCAGAAAGATCGGCCACGTATTTTCTGAGATATTCCATAAAAAAACAAAAACCGTTATGGGTCGTTATAGCCGTTAGTAACGGCCATAACGGTAAATTAAACATTGGGCATGATCCGTGACCCATAATGAACATACCTACAAATTTTCAGAAAGATCGGCCAAGTACTTTCTGAGACATTCCATAAAAAAGAAAAACCATTATGGGCCGTTACAGCCGTCAGTAACGGGTACAACGGTAAAGTAAAACGTCGGGCATCATCCGTCGCCCATCATGGCCATATACAAATTTTCAGAAAGTTCGGCCACGCACTTTCTGAGATATTCCATAAAGAAGAAAAACCATTATGAGCCGTTATAGCCGTTAGTAACGGCTATAACGGTAAACTAAAACAACGGGCATCATTCGTAAGCCATAGTGAACAAACCTGCTAATTTTCACAAAGATCAGCCAAGTACTTTCTGAGATATTCCATAAAGAAGAAAAACCGTTACAGGCCGTTACAGCCGTTAGTAACGGCTATAACGTTAAACTAAAACATCGGGCATCATCCGTGACCCATAATGAACATACCTGCTAATTTTCACAAAGATCGGCCGAGAACTGTCTGAGATATTCCATAAAGAAGAAAAACAGTTACAGCCGTTACTAATGGCTATAACGGGGTAAACTAAAACATCGGGCATAATCCGTGACCCCTAATGAACATACTGCTAATTTTCACAAAGATCGGCCAAGTACTTTCTGAGATATTCCATAAAGAAGAACAACCGTTACAGGCCGTTACAGCCGTTAGTAACGGCTCTAACGGTAAACTAAAACATCGGGCATTATTCGTGATCCATAATGAACATACCTACAAATTTTCACAAAGATCGGCCACGTACTTTCTGAATATTCCATAAAGAAGAAAAACCATTATGGGCCGTTACAGCCGTCAGTAACGGGTACAACGGTAAAGTAAAACGTCGGGCATCATCCGTCGCCCATCATGGCCATATACAAATTTTCAGAAAGTCGGCCACGCACTTTCTGAGATATTCCATAAAGAAGAAAAACCATTATGAGCCGTTATAGCCGTTAGTAACGGCTAAAACGGTAAACTAAAACAACGGGCATCATTCGTAAGCCATAGTGAACATACCTGCTAATTTTCACAAAGATCAGCCAAGTACTTTCTGAGATATTCCATAAAGAAGAAAAACCGTTACAGGCCGTTACAGCCGTTAGTAACGGCTATAACGTTAAACTAAAATATCGGGCATCATCCGTGACCCATAATGAACATACCTGCTAATTTTCACAAAGATCGGCCGAGAACTGTCTGAGATATTCCATAAAGAAGAAAAACAGTTACAGCCGTTACTAATGGCTATAACGGGGTAAACTAAAACATCGGGCATAATCCGTGACCCATAATGAACATACCTGCTAATTTTCACAAAGATCGGCCAAGTACTTTCTGAGATATTCCATAAAGAAGAACAACCGTTACAGGCCGTTACAGCCGTTAGTAACGGCTCTAACGGTAAACTAAAACATCGGGCATTATTCGTGATCCATAATGAACATACCTACAAATTTTCAGAAAGATCGGCCACGTACTTTCTGAGATATTCCATAAAGAAGAAAAACCGTTATGGGTTCTTATAGCCGTTAGTAACGGCTCTAACGGTAAATTAAAACATCGGGCATTATTCGTGACCCATAATGAACATATCTACAAATTTTCAGAAAGATCGGCCACGTACTTTATGAGATATTCCATAAAGAAGAAAAACCGTTACAGGCCGTTACAGCCGTTAGTAACGGCCATAACGGGGCAAACTAAAACACCAGGCATCATCCGTGACCCATAATGAACATACCTGCTAATTTTCACAAAGATCGGCCAAATATTTTCTGAGATATGCCATAAAGAAGAACAACCGTTACAGCCGTTAGTAACGGCTAGTTAGTTAGTTAGTTAGTTAGTTAGTTAGTGTTTATAGGGTCCAGCGGACTACTAGGAGCCAAATCAGGACCTCAGCTATCATATCTAAGTCTCTAGATACAAATACCCACACTAGTATTAACACATCGCTTAAAATTTATGAGGACAAAAGCACAATTATCTGTTCAACTCCGACGACACCTGTATACATTATATTAAAACACTATATTTTATAAAATAAGTTTACCTCTTTCAAAAAAGAAAAAATAAGATCTACTGAAATCTCACGAAAAAGAACTGATAAATCACTGGTGGAAAAGAACTTCTCTCTGATACACATCAAATCAGCACATTCTGTCAAAAAATGATTAACACTGAACAAGCTGTCACACGCAACACACCATGAGGGGTCTTCCCTTCTGAGTATCCAACTGTGCGTTATATAGCTGTGCCCAATATGTAACCGTGACAAAACCGATTCCTCTTTACGGTTACGTACCACCGATGGGAAAGGATTGGTTAAATCTGGGCAAATTTTAAACAATTTATTATGAATTTGATTACACCATTCACTCTGCCACAGTTCACGACAATACAAACTAGATTTATGACGTAGATCAGAGTGAGGAACAAACTGCATAGGCCTCCTGGAAAGACTTGCACCGAGAGCTTGTTTGGCTGCTTTGTCCACCACTGAGTTACCATAGATTCCCATGTGGCTGGGGACCCACAAGAAAACTATATGCTCTCCCGAAGAGACAAGCTGAGTATGAAGATCATGAATATCAGCCAAAACTGGATGTGAAACTTCTCTTGTCGATAAAGCCGACAATGCCGACAATGAATCCGATAAAATAAGGAAATCATTCTGATCTGACCTGGACACCGCACTGAGGGCCAGATTTAAAGCCTTCAGTTCAGCAGTATAAACAGACGAACAATCCCGCAATCTTAACAAAGTAGGCTCCTGAAAATTGTTATCACACACAATGGCAGCTGCAGCCCTCTCACCTTTTTTAGAACCATCTGTAAAAATCTTGATAAAATCTTATAAAGTTCACATTGCCCAGGATAAAGTTGTTTATATGCAGCACTCGAGGTGACCTCCTTTCGAAATTGAGTTAAATATAAATTAATCTCTAGATTGGCGACTTTCCAGGGAGGTACATCAGTCTGTAGTGGACTGTCATCAACAGCATCAAGGTCAATACCAGCTGCCCCGAAGTGGGGCAAAATACGAAACCCAGTGGAGGAATCTCATTTGGCTTTAGATCATATTTGGCTCTAAAAGGCGGGTTCATGACAATATCATAGGCAGGGTTTTCTGGATTAGCCCTCAGTTTCAGATAGTGATTCATGGAAAGACACAACCTCCTTAGCTCCAGAGGGGGTTCACCAGATTCAACATACAAACTCTCTTTTGGAGATGTGCGAAGTGCTCCCAGAGCAATCCGCAGTCCTTGATGATGAATTGGATCAAGAGATTTGAGGTAAGATTTTCTTGCAGAACCATATACCACACACCCATAATCTAGCTTTGGTCTCACCAAAGCCCGATACAATCGCAACAAAGTTCGCTTGTCTGCACCCCAATCAGTGTGACTAATAACCTTCAAAACATTCAAACCTGGCTGGCAAGATTGTTTAATGTACTTAATGTGAGGCAAAAAAGAAAGCTTATTATCAAAAATAACCCCCAAAATTTCACTTGTTTGGAAACTTTAATTACCTGACCATTGAGACTGATAGCTGGTTCTAAGACCTGAGATCTTCTCCTATGGAAATGAATACACTCTGTCTTAGTAGCTGAAAACTTAAATCCATTTTCAGTAACCCACTGCTGAACACGATTAACACACAACTGAAGTTGACGCTCAGCTGCAGCCAAAGTTTTCCCCTTGGAGAGATGGAGAAGTCATCAACAAATAATGATTTATCAATTCCAGACTTTACTGACTGAACGATGTTATTAATCTTGAGATTGAACAGAAGTGGAGAAAGGATGCTACTCTGAGGGACACCCATCTCCTGCTCAAAAGGATCCGAAAAGGTCGAATGAAGTCTAACACTGAAATGCCTGTTAGACAAAAAAATTAGCAATAAACATTGGTAAATTACCTTTGAAATCAAGTGCCTTCAAGTCCTGAAGAATTCCATGCCTCCATGTTGTGTCATAAGCTTTTTCTAAATCAAAAAGAATAGAAACTACATGTTCTCCATTAATCAAAGCATTCCTGATAAAAGACTCATCGAACCAGGTGATCAGTAGTACTGCGGTTGTTCCGAAATCCACACTGGGAAACATCTAAGGCCCCCAGACATTCTAACTGCCATAACAATCGAGAATATACCATTCTCTCCATAGTTTTACATAAGCAACTAGTGAGAGCTATAGGATGATAGTTGTTAGGATCCGAATGATCTTTCCCTGGTTTAGGAATAGGGATAACAACCGCCTCTCTCCAAGAAGGTGGAAAATACCCTGAACACCAAACATGATTAAACAGAGACAACAACACCTTTAAACCCTCAGCTGGCAAATGTTGAATAAATTGATAATGAATGTCATCTGGTCCAGGAGCTGAGTTGTTGGCTTTCAAAATGGCGTCCTTTAACTCATCCATGCTGAAAACGCAGTTGTAATCCTCAGAACTATCTGGCACGAAGGAACAAGATTTTGACTCTGCTGATCTTTTGATACGCTGGAATTCCTTGCAATAATGATCAGCTGACGAATTTTGATGGATAGTAACAGCTAACAAGTTAGCAACCTCCTTTTTATTAGTAATAATCGATCCATTTACTTGCAAACATTTTATAACTGATGTAACCGACTTTCCCTTAATCTTACGGATTAGTTTCCAGACTTTCCTTGAATTGACCTTAAAGGACAGATTTGAACAAAATTTTTTCCAAGATTCTTTCTTCTTAGTTTTAAAAGTATACCGACACTTAGCCCTACACGCCTGATGTTTAACTTTGTTCCCCACCATAGGAAACCTAGCAAAAAGTCTTTGAGCACCTTTCTCTTACCCTTCAAAGTTTTGCACTCTTTATCATACCAAGGGGTCTTAACATCATTTGGTTTATCACGGGACTTGGGAATAGCTTCCTTAGCACTCTCTACAATCACTTTAGTGAACTGCAAAACAGGATCATCATAACTCCGCAACAGATTCATAGGCAGTCTACTTAAAATCTGTTGCTGATAAAGACTCCAATCTGCAGAGCAAAACTTCCATGTTTCCCGAGGGGACTCCTGCATTTGCTTTGTAAAATAAATAAAAATCGGAAAGTGATCACTCCCGCTTAGGTCCGAATGAACCTGCCACTCTAAGTCCAAAAATAAGGAAGGGTCGCAAATGGACAAATCCAAGTGAGTCAAAGAACCAGAAGGAGAACAAAAGGTCGGTGAGCCTGAATTCAGAAGACAGAGATCATGATCCGATATAAAATCCTCAAGAACTTTCCCTTGAGAATTGGTGCAGTTACTTCCCCACTGTGGAGAATGGCCATTCAAGTCACCCAATAAAAGAAATGGGCGAGGGAGCTGAGAAATTAAACCATCCAACTGACTCTTCGAAATCACAGAAGATGGAGACAGATACAAACAACATATCGTAACGACCTTGTTTAACGAGATACGAGCTGCCACTGCCTCCAGATCCGTCTGAAGTGGAATTTCTGTATGTAGTACCGAATTATGAATATAAAGAGAAACGCCTCTCCTTGAAAAGTCTGCAGAAGCTGGCTTGAGTAAGCAGGAGAAACCAGGAATCTCATGCTTCTTACTTGCAGTTAAAAGGGTTTCCTGAAGAGCAATTACCGAAGATCTATACTCTGTCAATAATAGCTCAAGGTCCCGACAATTTGCTTTAACTCCCCTTATGTTCCACTGGAGTATGTCCATGTTAGGTTGTTAAAAGAATATCTATCAGCCCTCTTCTCCAGAAACTTCACTGTCCACCAAAGAACTAAAACGGTTCTTCAAGACAAGGTCAGAAGCCGATGCTCCTGATAAATTTCTAAGTTGTTTGTTGCCATGCTTGGAATTTGCTCTTACTGGACTGAAACCTGCTGCACCAAATACCTGACTTCGAGATTTTCCCCTAGGAGGGTCTGGAGTCCGAAAAGGACGCTCCTCACTGCGTGCCTGTCTCGTACTGCTGTTATTGGCCTGTGAGCGAGGGGACATCTCTTTCCTCCGATCCTTCACCCCTGACCTCTGATCCACAGCACTTTGTGCAACTGAAACACTTCTTCCCTCACCAGCAGGGACTGAAGCCTGTTGTACACTGCTGGACGGAACACTATTGCATTTCTGAGACAAAACCTCAACTGATTGTTCAAGTATAGTAAGCCGATCCAAAACCGATGACAACAATTCTGTCAATTTCTTCTCCAGAGCAGTGAATGGAGCTGCTCCCAGATCATCACCCGATGACCGGTTCGCAGAATCGTTAACCACCTTCTGTGCATAAGTCGCAGCCGAAGGAGTCCTGGCCTCCACTAACCTTCTAGCCTCAAGAAAGGAACATTTCCTCTCAATCTTTACTTTCTGAATCTCGCATTCCTTTTTCCACACTGGACAACTTTTTGAATTTGCTGGATGATCACCCTTACAATTGACACAGTATACAGCATTTATACAAGATTCATCATGCTTCTTCTGTCCACAGTCTCGACAGGTCTCCTGACCCCGACAAGCTCGGCTGGAATGCCCAAAGCGTTGGCACTTGAAACACCGCAAAGGAGATGGTACAAAAGGCGTAACTTTCACTCGGACATAACCCACTTTGACAAACTCTGGGGAGATGGCATAGCAAAAGTCAAGAATAGCGTGTTGGTTTTGATTAAGTCACTTCCTTTAGAGATTTTAACTCTATGGACCTGCAGAACACCCTGACTTTCCATCTCAGTCCGAATTTCTGATTCAGCAACTCCAGCCAAGTCGACACATCTGATTACCCCTTTCGAGTAGTTGAGAAAGGGGTGAATGGAAACCTTAACTGTGATCTGCATGAGTTGAGAACCATCCCTTTTCAGCAGCAACCGAGACGCCGCTTCCGTAGCACAGTTAACAAGGTAACTACCAGATCGGAGTCTTTTAATCATTTTAAATCCTGTGGATGAAACTCCCTCGAACCACTTGCAAACAGCGAACGGAGAAATCCGAGCAATGGATTCTTTCGGATCTTTTGCTTCCACTAAAAGGAAGCTTGGCCATATGTTTTGGATACCCTTTCTCTTTGCCACTTCTCTTATCTCGTTATCTGAATCTGAATCTCTACTCATAGTCTCGTCCATAAGCATGCCATGTCCATCATCGTTTCTTCTCTTTTTGTTAGGGGGTAGTTGTTTAGATGTCATAATGAAAGAAAAAAACTTCACCTCCCCTACTCCCCACCCGCCATCGAGTGCCCACAAGGGCGATGCCCCTAAACGGTCCTCCAGCAAAGGGAAACACCAGGGTTATAGTGTAGGTATACACCGCATGGCACGCGCTCCACCCCATCCACCAGGCTCATGACCAACTGCCGGGAACGGACAGGAGGCCACTCACCTGGCTTCCAGGACAAGCAACGTGGCACACGGTTTGACCCATGCCATGTCCACACTGTGAAGGCGACCGGTTGACAGCATTGGGCCCCATGCTGCCCCCCGTCTAGGGGAAGTCCAGGCCAAAGTAGCGTGTTGAGGGGCGCGGATCCTACTCCGAGTCCCTCTCAACCACCAGGACACCATTCTCCCCCGACACGGGTCGCACCGCACGGTCAACACGGTGGACCAAGAGGCCACAGAGAAAATAGAAAGTGCTACAGAAGACTTGTGAAAAAAGGAAAAGAATAGGATAAAGATCCGTAAAGGCAGAAGATAGACAAAAAAGAAAACTGCAGATTAATAAGGAGAATGTTGAAAGAGAAATGCAGGTGAAAGAACCATGGGTAGGCAGAAAAAACACAAAAAACAGAGAAAAAGAAAGCCCACTTAAAACAAAGACCCACCCTCAAGGGGCACAAGAGGGTGACCCTGAGAACTAAAAATAAGACACCCCACCCAGGTCCCCCAGGGCAGACCCCGGTGGGGGTAGTAATGGCTATAACTGTAAACTAAAACATCGCTTATTATTCGTGACCCATAATGAACATACCTACACATTTTCAGAAAGATCGGCCACGTACTTTCTGAGATATTCCATAAAGAAGAAAAACCGTTACAGGCCGTTACAGCCGTTAGTAACGGTTATAACGGGGTAAACTGAAACATCGGGCATCATCTGTGACCCATAATGAACATACCTACAAATTTTCAGAAAGATCGGCCAAGTACTTTCTAAGATATTCCTTAAAGAAGAAAAACCGTTAAGGCCGTTACAGCCGTTAGTAACGGCTATAGCGGTAAACTAAAACATCGGGCATCATCCGTGACCCATAATGAACGTACCTACAAATTTTCACAAAGATCGGCCCAGTAGTTTTGTCTGGAGCGAGTAGAACACATTCTGACCATGGACACACGGACACACGGACACACAGACACACGGACACACAGACACACAGACAGCATTTCTTTGTTCCCATTCTAAAGTACTCCCTGTTCCATAAGAACTGGGAGTACAAAAAGGGAACGAGTGGGCGTATGTCCGTTCCCAGTCACTATTAATTATAAAAATAAAAAAAAAGGGAGTGAGGGGGCATAAGTCTGTTCTCAGTCACTATTCATTAAGAAAAAGGAATAAGGGGGCATAAGTCTGTCCCCAGTCATTGTTCATTTAAAAAAGGGAATGAGGGGGCATAAGTCTGTTCCCAGTCACTATTCATTAAGAAAAAGGAATAAGGCGGCATAAGTCTGTCCCCAGTCATTGTTCATTTAAAAAAGGGAATGAGGGGGCATAAGTCTGTTCTCACTCACTATTCATTGAAAAAGGAATCAGGGGGCATAAGTCTGTTCTCAGTCACTTGTCTCTGCTCAAGGAACTCTTTCAGGACTGAAGTCTCGATTGGTGTCAAGAGATGTTCCACACCATCATAGTTCTATGGGGAAAAAAGAAGAAATAAAGCTATGGAAATCAACAACAAAAATTCACCAGAGACATGTCAACACACACCAAACAACACACGCATCAACATTACACAGGCATGTCAACAAACCGAGACAGTAAACAAGACATACATCAACATAAACACATTACTCACCACTGACATGTCAACAAACGCAGAGACAGTAAACAACACACATATCAACATGAACACAATACACACATTCCCCACTAGTGATATGTCAACAGACAGTAAACACACATTAGTTATTAGTTAGTTGTGTTTATAGGGTCCACGGACTACTAGGAGCCAAATCAGGACCTCAGCTATCATATCTAAGTCTCTAAATACAAATACCCACACTAGTATTAACACAAGCTTAAAATTATGAGGACAAAAGCACAATTATCTGTAGTAAACACACATTCCCCACTAGTGATATGTCAACAGACAGTAAACAACACACATATCAACATGAACACATTCCACACATTCTCCACCAGTGATATGTCAACAGACGCAGAGACCGTAAACAACACTTACATCAACATAAACACATTATACACATTCCCACCAGTGATATCTTAACAGTCAGTAAGCAACACACACGTCAACATAAACGCATTACACACATTACCCACTAGTGATATGTCAACAGACGGCAAGCAACACACACGTCAACACATTATCTAACAGCCGTAACAGTATAACCAGCAGAGTGACTCACACACACACACACACACACCACAACACACACACACACACACACACACACACACACAACACACACCACACATACATTGACATGCCAAGAGAGACTCCTCTTCAAGTTGACACTTGACATGATTGTTTCATTTCTATTCATAATAAAAGCACTCCTTTTCATATACATAACATCTATCTATCTGTCTGTCTGTCTGTCTATCAATATC
>CM065745.1:18515899-18525899 GCA_033310375.1 Conus canariensis | reverse complement strand
ATAAGGTTGGAGAGGAAAGAGGATGTTGGATAGTGTGGAGTGGGCTGTAGGTTGGGGGGGGAGTGGGATAAGGTTGGAGAGGAAAGAGGATGTTGGATAGTGTGGAGTGGGCTTGTGGTGGGGGGGGGGAGTGGGGATAAGGTTGGAGAGGAAAGAGGATGTTGGATAGTGTGGAGTGGGCTGTAGGTTGGGGGGGGGGGGGAGTGGGGATAAGGTTGGAGAGGAAAGAGGATGTTGGATAGTGTGGAGTGGGCTGTAGGTTGGGGGGGGGAGTGGGGATAAGGTTGGAGAGGAAAGAGGATGTTGGATAGTGTGGAGTGGGCTGTAGGTTGGGGGGGGGGGGGGAGTGGGGATAAGGTTGGAGAGGAAAGAGGATGTTGGATAGTGTGGAGTGGGCTGTAGGTTGGGGGGGGGGGGGGGGAGTGGGATAAGGTTGGAGAGGAAGAGGATGTTGGATAGTGTGGAGTGGGCTGTAGGTTGGGGGGGGGGGGGAGTGGGGATAAGGTTGGAGAGGAAAGAGGATGTTGGATAGTGTGGAGTGGGCTGTAGGTTGGGGGGGGGGGGGGGAGGTGGGATAAGGTTGGAGAGGAAAGAGGATGTTGGATAGTGTGGAGTGGGCTGTAGGTTGGGGGGGGGGGGAGTGGGGATAAGGTTGGAGAGGAAAGAGGATGTTGGATAGTGTGGAGTGGGCTGTAGGTTGGGGGGGGGGGGGGGAAGGGGGAAGGTTGGAGGAAAGGATGTTGGATAGTGTGGAGTGGGCTGTAGGTTGGGGTGGGGGGGGGGGGAGTGGGGATAAGGTTGGAGAGGAAAGAGGATGTTGGATAGTGTGGAGTGGGCTGTAGGTTGGGGGGGGGGGGGGAGTGGGGATAAGGTTGGAGAGGAAAGAGGATGTTGGATAGTGTGGAGTGGGCTGTAGGTTGGGGGGGGGGGAGGGATAAGGTTGGAGAGGAAAGAGGATGTTGGATAGTGTGGAGTGGGCTGTAGGTTGGGGGGGGGGGGGGGAGTGGGGATAAGGTTGGAGAGGAAAGAGGATGTTGGATAGTGTGGAGTGGGCTGTAGGTTGGGGGGGGGGGGGGGGAGTGGGGATAAGGTTGGAGAGGAAAGAGGATGTTGGATAGTGTGAGTGGGCTGTAGGTTGGGAGGGGGGGGGGGAGTGGGGATAAGGTTGGAGAGGAAAGAGGATGTTGGATAGTGTGGAGTGGGCTGTAGGTTGGGGTGGGGGGGGGGGAGTGGGATAAGGTTGGAGAGGAAAGAGGATGTTGGATAGTGTGGAGTGGGCTGTAGGTTGGGGGGGGGGGAGGGGATGTTGGGAGGAAGGGAGTATAGTGTGGAGGGGCTGTAGGTGGGGGGGGGGGAGGGGGATAGGTTGGATAGGGAGGAGTTGGAAGGTGGTGGGGGGGGGGGGGGAGTGATAAGGTTGGAGAGGAAAGAGGATGTTGGATAGTGTGGAGTGCGGGCTGTAGGTTGGGGGGGGGGGGGGTGGGGATAAGGTTGGAGAGGAAAGAGGATGTTGGATAGTGTGGAGTGGGCTGTAGGTTGGGGGGTGGGGGGGGGGAGTGGGGATAAGGTTGGAGAGGAAAGAGGATGTTGGATAGTGTGGAGTGGGCTGTAGGTTGGGGGGGGGGGGGAGTGGGGATAAGGTTGGAGAGGAAAGAGGATGTTGGATAGTGTGGAGTGGGCTGTAGGTTGGGGGGGGGGGGGGAGTGGGGATAAGGTTGGAGAGGAAAGAGGATGTTGGATAGTGTGGAGTGGGCTGTAGGTTGGGGGTGGGGGGGGGGGGAGTGGGGATAAGGTGGAGAGGAAAGAGGATGTTGGAAAGTGTGGAGTGGGCTGTAGGTTGGGGGTGGGGGGGGGAGTGGGGATAAGGTTGGAGAGGAAAGAGGATGTTGGATAGTGTGGAGTGGGCTGTAGGTTGGGAGGGGGGAGTGGGGATAAGGTTGGAGAGGAAAGAGGATGTTGGATAGTGTGGAGTGGGCTGGGCTGTAGGTTGGGAGGGGGGAGTGGGGATAAGGTTGGAGAGGAAAGAGGATGTTGGATAGTGTGGGGTGGGCTGGGCTGTAGGTGGGGGGGGGGGGGGGAGTGGGGATAAGGTTGGAGAGGAAAGAGGATGTTGGATAGTGTGGGGTGGGCTGGGCTGTAGGTTAGGGGGGGGGGGGAGTGGGGATAAGGTTGGAGAGGAAAGAGGATGTTGGATAGTGTGGAGTGGGCTGTAGGTTGGGGGGGGGGGGGGGAGTGGTGATAAGGTTGGAGAGGAAAGAGGATGTTGGATAGTGTGGAGTGGGCTGGGCTGTAGGTTGGGAGGGGGGAGTGGGGATAAGGTTGGAGAGGAAAGAGGATGTTGGATAGTGTGGGGTGGGCTGGGCTGTAGGTTAGGGGGGGGGGGAGTGGGGATAAGGTTGGAGAGGAAAGAGTATGTTGGATAGTGTGGAGTGGGCTGTAGGTTGGGGGGGGGGGGGGAGTGGTGATAAGGTTGGAGAGGAAAGAGGATGTTGGATAGTGTAGAGTGGGCTGTAGGTTGGGGGGGGGGGGGGGGGAGTGGGGATAAGGTTGGAGAGGAAAGACGATGTTGGATAGTGTGGAGTGGGCTGTAGGTTGGGAGGGGGGAGTGGGGATAAGGTTGGAGAGGAAAGACGATGTTGGATAGTGTGGAGTGGGCTGTAGGTTGGGGGGGGGGGAGGGGGAGTGGGGATAAGGTTGGAGAGGAAAGAGGAAGTTGGATAGTGTGGAGGTGGGAACAAAGACGGTGGGAGAGATCAGAGAGAAACATGTGAAGTACATGTAGTGTTTGTGTGTGTGTGTGTGTGTGTGTGTGTGTGTGTGTGTGTGTGTGTGTTCACGTGCGGGCACGTAGGGGGGGGGGGGGGGAGGGGGCGTGTGTGTGTACACGCACGCTGGTGTGGGGGTGGGGGTGGGGTGGGGGGCGAGTGTGTGTGTGTAGGTGGTTGTTATTGTCGTCGTTGTTTCTTATTCAATTTAACGACTGTCAATATCGGTGGCATAGAACAGGTGTGTGTGTGTGTGTGTGTGTGTGTGTGTGTGTGTGTGTGTGTGTGTGTGTGTTTATGTATGTATTTGTGTGTGCGCACGCGCATGCGTGCTTGTGTTCGTGTGCATGTGATGTCTTTCTTCTACTAAGCTGTTTTGTTTCCAATTGCGTTTATTTTTGTCGTGTACTAGTCTGCGTGCGTGTGTGCGCGCGCGCGCGTATGTGTGTAGTACACATGCACATATGTGTTTGTGGACAGCGATTCTGCGGAATTTACTTTTTCTTCCGTAGACGATTAGTAATCGATTCTTTCCTTGATTTAAGGAAAACTATTCATCAAGCCAAAAAAAAAAGTCGCGATTTATCTATAACAAATAGGTAAATTAAAAATCAATCGATCAGTCAGTCAGTCGAGCAGTTTGATAAACAGTCACTTGGATACTTGTTCATTCACCCTTTAATGGAACTGAAAATCTGTCCACAGTTTCTCTTGCGGCCACTTCAAATAGTTCATGCAGTCCTAACCGGCTAAAAAAAATAATAAATAAAACGACGCATTTCATGTATGAGCAGCCACTTGTATTGTATAAAAAGGCTCGCAAACTGCAAGATCCCTTTTGGCAAGATTTCTGCCCTTTCGCCTTTGTCAGACTTCTTATTTTCAAAGGCAGGGAAATGAAAGTAAATTGGGAAGAGAAATGAAATATATGTTGGAAATAATTCGTCTTCTATCATCTTCATCTGTACAAGAGCATCTTCCTGCTACGTGTTGAAGCTCTTGCATTGAATTTTCATGGAATGGAGTGTTTCCAAAGCATTTAAGAACGTTGTCTGTGTGCATATGCTCTTTGGATCTTTGACGCCATGAAGCTGTTTACTGTAGAGAGCAGAGGAGTACGAAGGAAAATCATCCCCTTTATTCATCCTTTCCTTTCCGGTCTTCGTTCTTCCTTTTTCTGAAAATGTCATCACTGGCCTTTGTCACATTGTCCTCATCATCACTGGCCTTTGTCACATTGTCCTCATCATCACTGACCTTTCTCACATTGTCCTCATCATCACTGACCTTTCTCACATTGTCCTCATCATCACTGGCCTTTCTCACATTGTCCTCATCATCACTGGCCTTTCTCACATTGTTCTCCTCATTGGCCTTTCTCACATTGTCCTCATCACTGGCCTTTCTCACATTGTCCTCATCATCACTGGCCTTTCTCACATTGTCCTCATCATCACTGGCCTTTCTCACATTGTCCTTATCACTGGACTTTCTCACATTGTCCTCCTCATCACTGGGCTTTCTCACATTGTCCTCATCATCACTGGCCTTTCTCACATTGTCCTTATCACTGGACTTTCTCACATTGTCCTCCTCATCACTGGCCTTTCTCACATTGTTCTCCTCATCACTGGCCTTTCTCACATTGTCCTCATCATCACTGGCCTTTCTCACATTGTCCTCATCGTCCGTGCTTACAGTGTTCCCATCCTTCGTTTTCTCACCACGTCTTCATCCATCGCTTTCTTTCCCATGCCGTTTAATCTTTTAATGGCTTTGAAGCGGTGACGTCCTCATCCGTCCTCTTCCCCTCACCATCTCTTATCCGCCCTTTTCCCCTCACCATCTCTTATCCGTCCTTTTCCCCTCACCATCTCTAATCCGTCCTTTTCCCCTCACCATCTCTTATCCGTCCTTTTCCCCTCACCATCTCTAATCCGTCCTCTTCCCCTCACCATCTCTTATCCGCCCTTTTCCCCTCACCATCTCTTATCCGTCCTTTTCCCCTCACCATCTCTTATCCGTCCTTTTCCCCTCACCATCTCTTACCCGTCCTTTTCCCCTCACCATCTCTAATCCGTCCTTTTCCCCTCACCATCTCTTATCCGTCCTTTTCCCCTCACCATCTCTAATCCGTCCTTTCCCCTCACCATCTCTAATCCGTCCTTTTCCCCTCACCATCTCTTATCCGTCCTTTTCCCCTCACCATCTCTTATCCGTCCTCTTCCCCTCACCATCTCTCATCCGTCCTTTTTCCCCTCACCATCTTTTATCCGTCCTTTTTCCCCTCACCATCTTTTATCCGTCCTTTTCCCCCTCACCATCTCTTATCCGTCCTTTTCCCCTCACCATCTCTTATCCGTCCGTTTCCCCTCACCATCTCTTATCCGTCCTTTTCCCCTCACCATCTCTTATCCGTCCTTTTCCCCTCACCATCTCTTATCCGTCCTTTTCCCCTCACCGTCTCTCATCCGCCCTCTTCCCCTCACCATCTCTCATCCGTCCTCTTCCCCTCACCATCTCTCATCCGTCCTTTTCCCCTCACCATCTCTTATCCGTCCTTCCCCCTCACCATCTCTCATCCGTCCTTTTCCCCCTCACCATCTCTTATCCGTCCTTCCCCCTCACCATCTCTCATCCGTCCTTTTCCCCTCACCATCTCTTATCCGTCCTTCCCCCTCACCATCTCTTATCCGTCCTTCCCCCTCACCATCTCTCATCCGTCCTTTTCCCCATCACCATCTCTCATCCGTCCTTTTCCCCTCACCATCTCTCATCCGTCCTTTTCCCCTCACCATCTCTCATCCGTCCTTTTCCCTCACCATCTCTAATCCGTCCTTCCCCCTCACCATCTCTAATCCGTCCTTCCCCCTCACCATGTCTAATCCGTCCTTTTATTCCTCACAATTTCTCATCTATAAATTCTTTCCTTCCCTGTCATGTTCTCAACTGCCATGTCCTTTATTACACGTGGTGTTCTTAACTTATGCACCCGTTTCTTTCTTATGTCCTCGTGTGCTTTCCTTCCTCACCACGTTTTCATGTCCATCTTTACATTTCACATTGTCCATTTTTTTTCTAAGGGAGCCCATGTCCGCCCTGCCTTTCTCATGATGCCCCCCACGCATCTTCCCTTCCTCTCTGATGTCCCGGCCAGTCTGTCCTTTCTCATGATGTCTGCTTCCATCTGTCCTTTCTCACAATGATCATATCCGTTTTTGCTTGTTGTCATGTCCACACTGATCCTTTGTATGTTAATTTCTCTGTAAGAGGCACATGTTAATTTCTCTGTAAGAGGCACATGTTAATTTCTCTGTAAGAGGCACATTCAGGTGTGTTTTCCCCTTTCCTTTCCTTTCTCATGATGTCATCGTCTATCTTCCCATACTCATGATGACCACAGCCATCTTTTCCTTTTCATATTTTTCCCCTCCCTGTTTTGATTCCTTATCGATCTGTCGTTTCTTCCCATGGCCTCTTCTATCTTTCCTTTTTCATGATGTCTTTATCCTCCGCATCTTTCTTTGTAAAATGTTGATGTTGCTGTTTGTTATTGCCTTCCCCATGGTGTTGTCCTTTGTCTTCCTTGCAGTTCGTGACATCAGGGCTGACCACTGTGTTCACTTCTTTGGATAGTTGCTCCGGCCTGTTCAGGCCTGTCTATTTTTTTCTTCTTAATACTTGTTGAACTAGATACATTGGACATATTAGGGCTGTCAACTTATTGTAGTTGTTTGGATAGGTACATTTAGGCGTGATGCACCGTAACTTATGTGACAGGAAAGAATAACCATTTCAGATTGCACGTGTGTGGGCGGGGAAGGTGGAACACGGGAAAGGAGGAGAACAGCGCGATAAAATGGGCAGTGAAAATGACAATTTTTATACCGGCTGGAACTTCAAACTTCGAATACGTTGCATCACTGTTGGGTGAACCAGGCACCATGTTGTTTTCGGTGTAGGATATCCGTTCATCTGGCACCGTGTTATTTTCAGTGTGGAATGTCTGTTCACATTTGATACCATGTTATTTTCGGTGTAGAATGTCCTTCATAACTCGCACCTTGTAATTTTCGGTGTAGAATATCCGTTCATGTCTGGCACTATGTTGTTTTCGGTGTAGGATATCGGTTCATACCTGGCACCATGTTTTTGGTGTAGGATATCTAATATATAAATGGCAAATTCTGTGTGTGTGTGTGTCTGTGTCTGTGTACGCTATAGACTCAAAACGGCTCAACCGATTGTCATGAAATTTGGCAGCTACGTCTGTTGTGACCCGAGGATGGTTTTGGGCTAATCTCTAAAAAAATAAAATCGTTAAAAACCGTTAAAAAGCTGTTATAACGGTTTCAAAGACATCCTTTTTCCTCTGCTTTTCTTCAAATAGCCGTTGTGACATTGCACAGGTACAGGACTACTTCTCTAAAATTAGAACCGTTATTTGGCAGTTAAAAAAAAAAAAACAGATAAAAACCGTTAAAAACACCAAACCCTATAAAAGAAACTGTTTAAAACCCGATCTTCTTGAAATTTAGCAGGTACGTCTGTTGTGACCCGAGGATGGTTTTGGGCTAATCTCTAAAAAAAAATAAAACCGTTAAAAACCGTTTAAAAAACTGTTATAACGGTTTCAAAGACATCTTTTTCCTCTGCTTTTCATCAAATGGCCGTTGTGACATTGCACAGGTACAGGGCTACTTCCCGAAAATTAGAACCGTTATTTGGCAGTTAAGAAACGTTATTTATAACAGTTAAAAACCGTTAAAAAACCAAACCCTATAAAAACTGTTTAAAACCCGATCTTCTGAGGTTGGCGGCCACGAGAGTCATCGGATCGCCACCAGACTTGACATAAGCCTACAGGAACATCCAGCGGGTAACATAAGGTCATTAGATAGTCATTATGACCATTAAATTTGACCGTTAAAAACCGTTATTTTCAAAATTTAGGCTGTTCTTGATGAAATTCGGTATACATGTGCAGTTTTAAATGCCGAAAAATGATATACAACTTTTACGAACCGAAATTTAAAATTGACCGTTACAAAACGTTATTTTATAAATTTAGAGTATTCTTGAAGAAATTCGATATTCATGTGCAGTTTTGAACGCTAAACAATGATATACAATTTTCAAGATCCGAAACTTAGCATTGACCGTTAAAAACCGTTATTTTCTGAATTTCGAAATTTTCACCCTTCTTGATAACATTCCGTATGCACATACAGTTTTAAGCGCTGAACAATGTTATGCAAATTTTACGAACCAAAACTTAACATTGACCGTTAAAAACCGTTATTTTCTAAATTTACACCGTTATTGATAAAATTCGGTATGCGTATGTCCAGTAACGGTAAGTAATTTTGCAACATGGATGAGACAGGGTAGGGGGATGAAAAGGGAGGAATGAGAGGGGCCAGAAAAATGATTGTACAGTGCAAAGCCTGATACACTATTTTTACATTAGACACAGACCCGTTGAAATAAACTACTTCTGCACAAAGTCTATTCCTACAAAATTAAGGGCAATCAGAAGAATGGGAATGGGAACAGCGAGTGCAGACGGAAAATCGAGCGAGAAAGCATCTCGACGTACTAGGGAAGATCCAGAGGAAAGGGGCCAGAGGCAGGCGGAAAACAATAGAATGTATAAGAGAGAGAGAGAGAGAGAGAGAGAGGAGAGAGAGAGAGAGAGAGAGAGAGAGAGAGAGAATGTGTATTTGTGTGGGGGGAGGGGGTGGGAAGATGTTGGGGGGGGGGGGGATTGATTGTAAATCAAAACAATTAATACATGTTTGCCGTCACGTGAGTATCGCAAAGAATGTTCATATCCCGGGCAACGCCGGGTGCCCCTGCTAGTACGTTCATATTTGGCACCATGTTTTTGGTGTAGGATATCCGTTCATATCTGGCACCATGTTTTTTTCGGTGTAGGGTATCCGTTCATATTTGGCATCATGTTACTTTTGGTGTAGGGTATCCGTTCATATCTGGCACCATGTTACTTTCGGTGTAGGATGTCCGTTCACATGTGGCACCATGTTACTTTCGGTGTAGGATGTCCGTTCACATGTGGCACCATGTTACTTTCGGTGTAGGATGTCCGTTCACATGTGGCACCATGTTACTTTCGGTGTAGGATGTCCGTTCACATGTGACACCATGTTACTTTCGGTGTAGGATGTCCGTTCACATGTGGCACATGTTACTTTCGGTGTAGGATGTCCGTTCACATGTGGCACCATGTTACTTTCGGTGTAGGATGTCCGTTCACATGTGGCACCATGTTACTTTCGGTGTAGGATGTCCGTTCACATGTGGCACCATGTTTTCGGTGTAGGATATCCGTTCACATGTGGCACCATGTTACTTTCGGTGTAGGATATCCGTTCACATGTGGCACCATGTTACTTTCGGTGTAGGATGTCCGTTCACATGTGGCACCATGTTACTTTCGGTGTAGGATATCCGTTCACATGTGGCACCATGTTACTTTCGGTGTAGGATGTCCGTTCACATGTGGCACCATGTTACTTTCGGTGTAGGATGTCCGTTCACATGTGGCACCATGTTACTTTCGGTGTAGGATGTCCGTTCACATGTGGCACCATGTTACTGACTCCGCAAGGTGTAGGCTGTCCGTGCACACCCGGCACCATGTTACATCCTACGTAACATGTATGCTGACATCCTATCTATAGACTTCCTTCGTTTAGGCCCAAACGATATGGCCAACGTTCTTCTGTCTGTCCATTTCCTACAACAGACTCCCCTTCGTTTAGGCCTAAACGATATGGCCAACGTTCTTCTGTCTGTCATTTCCATACACAGACTTCCTTCGTTTAGGCCCAAACGATATGGCCAACGTTCTTCTGTCTGTCATTTCCATACACAGACTTCCTTCGTTTAGGCCCAAACGATATGGCCAACGTTCTTCTGTCTGTCATTTCCATACACAGACTTCCTTCGTTTAGGCCCAGGTCCTACGGCCAACGTTTTCCTTTCATACTAGGGTCCTTTCACGTGTAACCAGCCCAGCCCCCTTTCTCTGTTCGCCAAGCAGACCTGACCTCAAGTTTTACAGCTTTCCTAAGATTGTTTCTTTGAAGAAGCGTTCTGACCCTTACCCATCACCCTTTCATGTAGTTTACGACTTCTCTGACTATTGGGCAGAGAGAGAGAGAGAGAGAGAGAGAGAGGAGAGAGAGAGAGGAGAGAGAGAGAGAGGAGAG
>CM065745.1:18505899-18510899 GCA_033310375.1 Conus canariensis | reverse complement strand
GCACGCCAGCCCTCACAAACGCATGGTGACATTCACGCAAGCACACACACACACTCACACACACGCACACGCACACACACACACACACTCGCGCGCACGCACACATGTACACAAACACTCGCGCGCGCATGCATGCATGCACTCACACCCGCAAGGTCACATTCACGCAAACTCATACACACACACGCACGCATACAAACACACACCACACACACACACACACACACACACGCGCGCGCGCGCGCGCGCGCGCGCGCGCGCGCGCGCACACACGCATGCACACACTTGCGCACGCCTGCCCTCACAAACGCATGGTGACATTCACGAAAGCACACACACACACACGCACGCGCGCGCGCGCGCGCGCGCGCGCGCAAGCACGCGCTCGCACACACACTCACACGCACGCACACACGCACGAACGTACACGTACGCGCGCGTGCGCGCGCGCGCGCGCGCACACACACACACACACACACACACACACACACACACACACACACGCACGGAGAGACATAAATGCAGGACCAGCATTTGCAACGGTGAATCAGTCGAAACATTTCTTTTCTACGCGAGCTTGCTTTCCCTCCCTTCTCCACTTCATTCAGTCTGTATATCACCAATAATGTCATGTAGCCCCTTCTTCACCCCTCCATGATCCCACTTCATTCAGTCTGTATATCACCAATGATGTCATGTAGCTCCTTCAGCCCTCCATGACTCCACTTCATTCAGTCTGTATATCACCAATAATGTCATGTAGCCCCTTCTTCACCCCTCCATGATCCCACTTCATTCAGTCTGTATATCACCAATGATGTCATGTAGCTCCTTCAGCCCTCCATGATCTCCACTTCATTCAGTCTGTATATCACCAATAATGTCATGTAGCCCTTCTTCACCCCTCCATGATCCCACTTCATTCAGTCTGTATATCACCAATAATGTCATGTAGCTCCTTCTTCACCCCTCCATGATCCCACTTCATTCAGTCTGTATATCACCAATAATGTCATGTAGCTCCTTCTTCACCCCTCCATGACTCCACTTCATTCAGTCTGTATATCACCAATAATGTCATGTAGCTCCTTCTTCACCCCTCCACCCTCTCCCTCCCTTGCCCCACTTCATTCAGTCTGTATATCACCAATAATGTCATGTAGCTCCTTCAACCCTCCACCCTCTCCCTCCCTTGCCCCACTTCATTCAGTCTGTATGTCACTGATAAATTCAGCTGTAATGTAGCTCCTTCTTCAACCCACCAACCTCTCCCCCCATCCCCCCCCCCCCCCCCCCCACATCTCCCTGCTTCAGACGTTCTTTTCATTTTGAACAGCTTCACCTCTTTCTCCGCACAAGTGACCAAAACGTTGTCGTTTTACATTTCCTTTCAGCTGTAGTCCTTATCCGCTGCTTGACAAAAGGTCGGTACTGGCGAAAAATGATTTTTTTTTTTTGTTTTTTTTTTTTGCGTTCACCGAGGATGGAGGGGGGCGAGGTTGGGGGCAGAATGGTGTGTTGGGTGGGATGGGAGATAATTTGATTCGAGAGTTTCTTTCAGGGTGTCCTAGTGTTTAGAGTGCAGGTCGTTTGGTCAACAATTCTTGATCGTTGTTGCATTATTTCCGTCAGACTACGACAGCCACGTTAACCATGTGTCCTAGATCTGATTGAACCACCCGGTTTGTATTTTCTTTTTAAAAATGTGAACACCCTTCTCGCTCAGCACATTCTTTTTAACTGTTGCACAGTCGATGGAGAATAAAGAATCAGGCTAGGACGGCGTCAGAGGGGTGATGGACTGATGACACAAATTACTAGAAGAAATGCTACTACTACTACTGCTACTACTACTATTGCTACTGGTGATGATGATAATATCAATAGATTATTATGATAGTGATGATAACGATAGCTTAGGCGTGTGTCCGTAGCGCCAGCAGCCGATGTGATTAAGAATCACACAATCATCTGCTATGATACTGGGGACATCTGCCAACACCTGCCCCACCCGTTACTGTTACTTCGTTAACTTTCCACCCAACCATCTTCCCTTCCACCCGCCTTGCCTTTTCAGAAATTGGAGATGTCGGGTGGCTTTCTTCCCCTTTCATGCTCCCCGGGATCATCTCCAACCCCAAGTCCTCACAGATTTTGCTTTTTTCCTTTCGCCATTTTAGAACTTGTTTTTCGTCTCCGTTTCTTCACTGTATTTTTTCAGCCTCTGTTTCCCGTTCTTTAATCTGTGTTTTAAACAGTCTGCATACTTTTTTCATTCACCCCATAGGAATGACGTGGGGGGGGGGGGGTTGGTTGGGGGGGGGGGGGGGGGTGAAGACCTTTTAGGGTAAATTCTGCCCCTGTCTTCAAGAAATCCGATGTTAGTAATTTCATCTTTTGTCTCTTTGACTTTGCCTTCTTTTCAAGTTATGGGTTTTTCTTCAGTGCTGTTGCCAACCACTTTTCAGTATTTGTGATCAGTTCATCTTCCTGTGGTCTGGAAAGCATTTTTTTTTCTTGCTCAACTTTGTAGATGCAAGTTTTTTCTTGTGATATGGTGACTAGATAGTGAGAGTTGAACCACTGGAACAGGCACCTGCTGTCCATTCTGCGGTGCTGTTAATTAATTAGATATGTTCATACATCTTTGTTGCATTGAAATTATCTCAAAAGGATTTTGTTAATCGGATTTTTAAGGAAAATCGGAGCGAAGTTATCGAAGTGGTCGGTGCACTTAACATGGCTTAGTTTTTTCCGACTGAAGGACTACAGTACACTGTAAACCCTATGGGAATCTGAGTTTTCCTTTGACAGGAGTTATTTCTTGGTTTTGTTGTTTATTGTTGTTTGTGTTTTGTTTTGTTTGTTTGTGTTTGTTTGCTAGTATTTTGGTACGTGTTGACAGCCCTGGAAATGCTCTCTGTGGTCTGCTCGAGCTGCAGTGAAACAGACATTGTCTGTGCCAGTCTCCAACACGGCCATTTCAGTTTTGTTTCTTATGATGAGTAATTTATTTCTCCTCAAAGCACTAACATTTTTCGCTTGGTGATTGTGGAGCCGGTATGCTAAGACTGTTGTTTTTCGCCACATACCCGGACGAGCACGGTCTGACAAGACCTTCCTTCGTTTGTCTACAGCCATCCAAAGTCCGATGATGTCTGGAGCTGCTGTTTAACATTTGTAAAAGACATTTCTCTAAACTGAAGTTTATTCATAAACACGGGTGCGCAAGCGGGTGCGCAACACACATTCACACACTCACCCCCCCCCCCCCCACACACACACACACACGCACGCACGCACGCACGCAGACACACACACTCATACGCATGCACGCGCTCGCATGCACACACACCACACACACACACACACACACACACACACACACACACACACACACACACACACACAGAGTGTCCTAACTGTTTTCTCTGTTCTACGTTCCACGTGATATGTTCACTTCTTGCGTGACAATTTTGCTTAAGAGTTAACTTTCGTTTAACTCCCTGCATTATAGATAACATACAGGCAGCTGTATATGCGCCCCCTGACTCACCGTTTCATTTCTGGAGGTAGTCAACACCGTACACTTGTCTTTTACAGTTACCAGGTTTCTGCGCGTGGTTGAGTTAGCCTTTCTTTCTGTGTTCTTCAGGCTTTGTGCTGTTCACTCTTTCTGTGTGTAACCAAGGTGCAGTTCAATGCTATTTCGTTGCCGTTACGTCAAACACTTCGCTTGTGATACTGCTCGGATGATTCAACAGTTTCTCATTGCTGCGATTTCTTTTGTGATACCACCGGTAGTATTCAACAATATTTCGTCGCCAAGATTTCTTGCGCATCCGTCAAAGTAGTATTAAAGCTGATTCGGTATAGACCCTGTGCAGAGAAGTGACGCCTTAGCCAGTTTCGGTGTGAGGTCATATTAAGGCTGAGCGTCAACAATCACCAAGGTGGTAGGGCAGACGTCAACGCTCACCAAGGTGCTAGGGCAGACGTCAACACTCGCCAAGGTGGTAGGGCAGACGTCAACACTCGCCAAGGTGGTAGGGCAAGACGTCAACACTCGCCAAGGTGGTAGGGCAGACGTCAACACTCGCCAAGGTGGTAGGGCAGACGTCAACACTCGCCAAGGTGGTAGGGCAGACGTCAACACTCGCCAAGGTGGTAGGGCAGACGTCAACACTCGCCAAGGTGGTAGGGCAGACGTCAACACTCGCCAAGGTGGTAGGGCAGACGTCAACACTCACCAAGGTGGTAGGGCAGACGGAATAACCGCAACAGGAAGACCGGTCGGAGGGGCGGGGAATGGACGGGATGAGAAGGAAAGTAGAGGGTATATGCAACACTACACCAGTACCACCAGAACATCAGTACATGAAGCCTGAGGCGTATATGAACTCGTCTTACAGCAGCCTGGGTGCTTTACCCAGAGCTTACTATATAACGGGGTGGGTATGGGTATTGATGGGAAAGGGTGGGGATGGGGTTCCTAATACAGCTATGTGAACTCGTCTTACAGCAGACTGGGTGCTTTACCCTGAGCTTACTGTATAACGGGGTGGGTATGGGTATTGATGGGAAAGGGTGGGGATGGGGTTCCTGGTACAACTATGCTGAATCACGTTGATTAAAGAAATTCTGGCCTTTAAAAAAATATTTTGATGTACGCGAGTTTTGCGTCTTGGTCTGGATATTAACAAGCATTTTCTTTTTAAATATAGGCTTCCGGCCCTGATATGGTTTACGTCTGATCCACTCAAAGCATATCAGTTTAGATAGATACTGCTCATGACTATACATTTCTCACTTTCGCCCCTGCTCCTACTCACATAGGATTTTCTGGTACTCACCACAACACTTTTTTTTAAGTACTTTTCTGTGCTTCTCATTTGCGTTCTTTCACACCAGGATATTGTACTTTGCAGTCCAGTTTTCCCTCCACTCCCTACTTTTCAGGTTCACTCCTTGATGTTCTCCAGAGACCTTTCACTTTATCG
>CM065745.1:18483399-18495899 GCA_033310375.1 Conus canariensis | reverse complement strand
TTCAGTCGGTCGATCGGATAATTTTCTTCAGTCGGTCAGCCGGCCGTTCATTCATTCAGTCGGTCAGTCGGTCGTTCCGTCATTCATTCGTGCAGTCGGTTCTTCATTCAGTCGGTCGTTCAGTCATTCGTTCAGTCGGTCCGTCAGTCGATCGCGCATTCATTCATTCGTTGAGTCGGTCTTTCCGTCATTCATTTGTTCAGTCGGTCAGTTGATCATCTATTCGTTCAGTCGATTAATCGGTCATTCATTTTGTCCAGTCGTCCGCTCATTCATTTATTCGTTCAGTCAGTCTTTCAGTCGGTCAGTCAGTCATTCGTTCAGTCAGTCAGTTGATCGTTTAGTCATTCATTCGCTCAGTCGGTCAATCGGTCGTTCAGTTATTCAGTAGTTCAGTTGGTTCATCGGCCGTTCAAACACTCATTCATTTCAGTAGGTCATTCATTCATTCATTCATTCATTCATTCATTCAACCGTTAAGTCATCCCATCCTTCAGTCGGTCAAGCGGTCCCCCGTTCGTTCATTCAATCGGTTAGTCGGTTGTCAGTTTAATCATCCGTTCAGTCGGTCGTTTAGTCATTCATTCCTTCGGTCGGTCAGTTGAACGGTCACTCATTCATTCGTTCAGACGATCAATCGGTCGTCCTGTTTTCAGCTGTTCAGTCGGTTTGTCGGTCATTCATTCGCTCAATCATTTCAGTCGGTCATCAGTCATTCGTTCAGTCAGTTGCTCAGTCATCCATTCCTTCAGTCGGTTGTCTATTTATTTGTTCGGTCAGTCGGTTGTTCAATCATTCGTTCGTTCAATTGGTCGTTTTGTCATTCATTCGTTCAGTCAGTCAGTCGGCTGTTCAGTCGCTCATTCATTCAGTTGGTCAGCTGGTCATTCATTCATTCATTCGTGCAGTCGGTCAGTCGGTTGATCATTTACTCGTTAAGTTGGTCGTTCAGTCAATTCAATCGTTCAGTCCATCAGTTGGCGATTCATTCAGTCAGTCGTCGGTCGTACAGTCGGTCAATTGATCATTCAATCATTCATTCGTTCAGGCTGTCAATCGGTCGGTCATTCATTGATTCGGTCAGTCGGTCGATCAGTTATTCATTCAATCAGTCGGTAGTTCGGTCATTCATTCGTTCAGTCGGTCGTCAAGTCATTCATTCGTTCGTTCAGTCAGTCGACCGTTCAGTCATTCATTCGTTCAGTCGGTCAGTCGATCGATCATTCATTCATTTATTCAGTCGGTCGTTCAGTCATTCATTCGTTAAGTCGGTCAATCAGACGTTTATTCTTTCATTGGGTGAATCAGTCGGGTGCGTGCGTGCGTGCGCGAGCGCGCGCGCGCGCCCCACGTGTGTGTGTGTGTGTATGTGTGTGTGTGTGATGTCTCCGAGCTCACATCTCCATTGTTCGTAACGGTGCGTTCAATAACAACAATTACACAATTTGAGAGACTGCCTCCAAGCTTTTGAGCAGTGGGATACGTGGTTTCTGAGTTACTGGCCTTTTCGTGACAAATTGGTTGTGACGCGATCAGATCGGCGATTTGAGTTTTTGTTTGTTTGTTTTATTATGTTATTGTTTTGCTTTGTTTTGGTGTTGTAAGATCCGTTTAACTACTATGTTGACCAATTTCAGTTTGATTACTTTTCCAGTTATGGGTGAATGGTGATGAAACACACGGAACAGTGCTGGTGATCTTTAGGAGAGTGATATGCCCTTTGGTAGATTGGCTGGTGTTCGTGCAGGTCAGAGTTCAGGGTTACAGCAAAGGTCAAGTAGTAAGAGTCGGGTATGGTATGGGTCAAGGGCTGGACTGTGCGATGAATATGTTTTAGTACGCGCTGATCTGAGAAAAGCCAGGCGCAGCTTTGAGTGTAACAGAGAAGATATATATATATATATATATATATATATATATATATATATATATATGTATATGTATATGTATATATATATATGTATACACACAACGTTCAGGGCCGGAACTATAGCCGTGGAGTCCGGCGTACATGAGAATTTCCCGGTAATTGTCTGTTTGATAGGCAGGGGGGCATGGAGTGAGAAGACTCGGTTGGTTGGTTGGTTGGTCGGTTGGTTGGTTGGTTGGTCGGTTGGTTGGTTGGTTGGTCGGTCGGTTGGTTGGTTGGTTGGTGTTGGTCGGTTGGTTGGTTGGTTGGTTGGTCGGTTGGTCGGTTGGTTGGTGATACAGTTGGAGGCGGTGCGAGCGTCGTAGCACTGACTGACCCAGCTGGCGCAGACTGGGACTCGGCACTGAATGGAGGTCAGGAGGTCGAGTGCAGCGTCACGATGACGGTCGCAAAGCTGCTCTCGTGTTTCCTTTCTGTGTGTGCAGTCAGTGGCCACACGCCACAATTGGGATTTTGCACCAAGTCACTGTATTCTCCGTTTGAGGTGTAGCATAACGTTGAGGCAGAAACTACCATTAAACTGATAACAGATCCAATGAACCCCCCCCCCCCACCACCACCACCACCAATTATTTCACTTGGTTTTTAGGGATTTCTCCCGATGAAATCATTCACAGTCTAAAAATAAATGAGCTACCCCTCACCTGATGTCATGTGTCAGGCCTTCACACTCTCATGACCGGCTGTCTTTTTGCCAGGGGGTTTCCCCAAAGTAGTCCCATTCCTTTCAATTTAATCTGTCTGCTTGGCGTCTACCAAGGAAAGAAAGGAGGGAGAATCGACTTCCAGACACAGTACACATCCTCAAAACGATCTAATTGCGCCAGTCTATTAATACTCGAGTCCTTAAGCAAGGCCTTGGCGCATTCAATTATTGGTGTGCAACCGCATGCATCTCGCGCTTTGCCTTTGCTCGGGTCTGACGACTTCCACACGATATCTATGAGTCTGGCATCGTATCAGTCCATGGAGGGGGTGGGAGCGAAGGGGAAAAAGGGGTTGGTGGGGTGGGGGTGGTGGGAGGGGCTGGTAGACTTTTCTACCTCTTCGTCGGATCATCATGGAGAGGGATGACTCTGTCTGTCTCTCTCTGTCTGTCTCTGTCTCTCTTTCTCTCTCTCTCTCTCTCTCTCTCTCTCTCTCTCTCTCTCTCTCTCTCTCTCTCTCTTTCCCGCGTGGATGCTGATCGCAAGTTAAAAGACACAGGTCAGAGAGATTTTCTTCCCGGCGATGTCTAAAAAAATGACGATGTTCGAAAGCCTACCAGGGAGGTAATCTATGCTAGAACTCGTACTCAGCTGAGAGTGACCTCGCCCTTTTTGTGGGACAGATGCCCCTTGCGGGCACGCTTGAAAGCAGTTGTGCCCTTAACAGTCTAATCGGAAGGAGAAAATGCCGAAACATGGGTGGGAAATGGCGCGCTTTGGAAGCACTGTCAACCTCCGTCTCTTCATTCCAGCATGTGCTTTAGATCAGATAGTGGACTCTCTAGTTCCTCTCGATTGACCCATAACTCAGGAAAGGCAACTCCATTTGCAATGGAGAGGCAGGCGTTATCTTCCCTTGGTTTTTTTTTTTTTATTCTTTAGGAAGAGGTTTTATTATGTCCTAGATTTTTTTCATGTCCCAGAGCAAAAGCTCTCGCGGATAATTAATGCTGAAAAATAACCAACGCAGCAACACTTTCTGGGGAGTGCCTATTTCTGTAGATGTCATTCTTCTTGCTTATATAGCAGTGTATGACTTTTTGTCGATGAACCGCCCAACGGCCAGCAAAACATTAATGTATTTTTGTTTGTTTGTTTGTTTGTTTACATTTCAGTAGTGTGACGTTCAGCATTTGGTCATAAGTGGACTGACAAACCATAAGCATGAAAGGGTCGTCACTGCTATTGACGTGCGCTCTCTGGAGCTATTTTTAGACCGAGTTCTAGCATGCTGGGATTTTGTTGTTGTTTTGACAATATGGCGGCGTTTCACGTGGTGCCAGTTCAATGTCCGTTTCCAATGAGTGTCCTCGCGCCGGGGCTGTACGGCGTAGAGTCGCGTCCCCTGCTTGGTGGATCGGGGATCCCTCAAGCCTTGCTCTTGCAGGGCGCACCGGATAATACGGAAGACGGTGCCGCGAACCAGCATAGCCTGAGAAAAGGAAAACTTGAGTCCAAACCCGCACTGTCGGGTGTACGTTAGCCCCGTATTACCAGGATAACCAGACAACCATCAGCTGCCCTGAAAGTCGGACTGTGTTGGCTGAGGCCAGCGGGCAGACCTCCTGCAGAGTCACAGGCCACAGGAGAAGACCGGACACTACGCATCTCACCCAGTATAGCCATGCAGACTGTTGTTCCACGGTTTGGTGCTCGTTCTGTGGTTCTCCAGGCGGCGACAGCGCCGGGCCTCCAGCCTCAAAGGGGCCCAACCACAGCGACTGGAGAAGCAATCTTGAAGACGCCAGACGTGGCCCAGTCCAGTGGAGGTCCAGGAGAAGCTGTGGGGACCGGCGGGGTCGCTGCAGCGGACTGCTGACGTCGCCTTAATACAAACCGGATTGAGGATCTAGCATGGCCGGGAACGCGAAAGAAAGAAGAAAGCGAGAAATGAACGTGAGGTCTGAACTTCAGATAACAGTGCGAGCAGAACGAAACTGCTGGATAGCAAACTTTAAAAGGAATTCAAAGCAGATCAACCTGTTAACGTGGACAAATAAATCACAAGACAGTTGACCTCTCTGGTCTTTTTCACGCAACGTCAGCAACATTCAGGACACTGAAAACGAAGAACGAGCAATCACCTATCTTCTCAAATTCGGCGCAAGACGGATGTTGATCCGGCATCGCGGCAACACCCATCTTGCGCCGAATTTGAGAAGATAAAGGATCGCTCGTTCTTGGTCTTCATTGTCCTGAATGTTGTTTATCTTGCCTGAAGAAAACCTGAGAGGTCGAAATGTGTCGTGTTTTACCTTGTAATTTGTTCGTCCATGTTAACTGGCGGATTAACTTTGAAAGTTTGTCAGTTTCCGCCTGTGGTCACCGCACCCAGAAACTAACTGCTGGACCGAGTGAAATCAAAGAGGACAACGATACACGAACCAATCACCGCACAGCACTGCAGGTACGAAGCCTCCAAGGAATAGGAACAAGTCGTTATAGCTACACGAACCAATCACCGCACAGCACTGCAGGTACGAAGCCTCCAAGGAATAGGAACAAGTCGTTATAGCTACACGAACCAATCACCGCACAGCACTGCAGGTACGAAGCCTCCAAGGAATAGGAACAAGTCGTTATAGCTACACGAACCAATCACCGCACAGCATGCAGGTACGAAGCCTCCAAGGAATAGGAACAAGTCGTTATAGCTACACGAACCAATCACCGCACAGCACTGCAGGTACGAAGCCTCCAAGGAATAGGAACAAGTCGTTATAGATACACGAACCAATCACCGCACAGCACTGCAGGTACGAAGCCTCCAAGGAATAGGAACAAGTCGTTACAGATACACGAACCAGTCACCGCATAGCAGTGCAGGTACGATCGTTATAGATACACGAACCAGTCACCGCATAGCAGTGCAGGTACGAAGCCTCCAAGGAATAGGAACAAGTCGTTATAGATACACGAACCAATCACCGCATAGCAGTGCAGGTACGAAGCCTCCAAGGAATAGGAACAAGTCGTTATAGATACACGAACCAATCACCGCACAGCAGTGCAGGTACGAAGCCTCCAAGAAACATGAACAAGTCGTCGGGTTTTTCGTACATTCAGATTAAGTATCCCCAGAAGTCACCGCAGTTTCAGCTTCTAAAGAATTTTTTTCTCCACTTTTTTAAAAATAGTATTTTTTTCTCCAATAATAACAGCAAACGAAAAAAAGTAGTGTAATTGTGACCTGTTCCCTATTTCTTTGTTTCTTTTCTTTTTAGATTGAATTGAACTGGTAGAATGCTTTTTTTTGTCTAGTATGTCTTTACATGTGCATCTCATAGTTTCTCTACTCCCCCCCCCCCCCCCCCCCCTTCTCGATCTTGCATATTCATTCATATGCTTTTCATTTTTTTTTTTTTTTAGAACGAGTTGGGTTTTCTCTTCGTAGCAGGGGCAGTTTAGTAGTAACATGACTTAATTTTCAGACAATACTCAGCGATAGGAAGATTGTAGTGACATGCTGGATTAATGATGTCTCTTTATATGCCTGTGGTTTGGTCCTTTTTGGATGACGTCATTGTGATTAGAAAAGTTCAGATTGGTTCCTCCAGATCAAATTCCCGGTTTTTAAGTTTTGATAAGGTCATGGGTGACGACACATAATTTGGGTTCTTTAAGTTTTAATAAGGTCATGGGTGACGACACATAATTTGGGTTCTTTAAGTTCTGATAAGGTCATGGGTGACGACACATAATTTGGGTTCTTTAAGTTCTGATAAGGTCATGGGTGACGACACATAATCTGGGTTCTTTAAGTTTTAATAAGGTCATGGTGAACATAATTGGGTCTTAAGTTTAAGCATAGTACAACACATCATTTGGGTTCTTTAAGTTCTGATAAGGTCATGGGTGACAATACATCATTTGGGTTCTTTAAGTTTTAATAAGGTCATAAGTGACAACACTCATTTGGGTTCTTTAAGTTTTGATAAGGTCATAGGTGACAATACATCATTTGGGTTCTTTAAGTTTTATAAGGTCATAAGTGACACACATCATTTGGGTCTTTAAGTTTTGATAAGGTCATAAGTGACAACACTCATTTGGGTTCTTTAAGTTTTGATAAGGTCATAGTGACGACACATCATTTGGATTCTTTAAGTCTGAAAGGTCATGAGTGACAACACATTGGTTCTAAATGATTTGATAGCATACTGCAACACACTTTGACTTTACAACAAGACGGTGAGAAAATGATAGAGTACATGAACACACACTCACGCACGCGCGCGCGCACACACACTCACACACACACCTGCCGCGACACACACACACACACACACCACACACACACACACACACACACACACACACACACATCACACACACACTCACACACACACACAACACACACAACACCACACACACACACACACACACACACACACACACACACACACACACACACACACACACACACATAACACAACACAGAACAAGACAGTAAGAGCCAGAGAAGAGACAAAAGGGAAGTATCTCTGCAGGACCAGAGAAAGAGAGAGAGAGAGAGAGAGAGAGAGACAGACAGACAGACACCGACAATGATCATTTTTTTTTTGTTTTCAAATTTTATTTCACAATAGTAGAAATACATAATTTGTCACATAAGCCACTACCCATAATTGTCAATACACCACCTGCTACGCTGGTTAATAATGATTATAATAATACATAAGACGTTACAGTCACTCCATTTGGAGAACAGTTCAGTCACATTTCAGGCTACAACTCCATAGCATTGTGTGAGTTTCGGCAATAAACTTCATGACCAGAAATCTTAAATGAGGCAGGGAACGGTACACAGCAAATAACCAACAAGAAGGGTAACTCTTTCTCCCCACGATAGAATTAATGACACGCGCATAGCTCCAAAGAAATGTTGCCTACGACACCAAACCGCCTGGCAATAAATGCCAACACAGAGCACACAGTGCAAACCAGGAATCATCCCTGGGGGGGGGGGGGGGGGGGGGGGGGGGGGGGGGGGGGGGGGGGGGGGGGGGGGGTGTGAACCACATGTTCGTTACTACATGACCACACGAACAGTCCTGCTCAGTGATTCTTAGCGATTGTAAGAAAGTGTACGTCACTCAGTGAGTCGCATAGCCAAAGAGGCTACACAGGGAACAAACACACCGCTGTTTCTGATCTTTGCTCCAAGAAAACGTGTAGATCACATGTAGAGTGTCTGCACATGAGTCTGCTGAGTGTGTTGTGGCACTCTCTGGCTTCTGCTACTGAGGAACGAATCAAAATAAGAGTTACATCCCCCCCCCCCCCCCCAACCTTGACCTCACGAGCTTTTAAGTCATTTGCCATGGACACGTCTCTAACCAATACTGTACTGGAACGCGAACGCAAATTGAAGCTTTGCCGTCATTTAAGTGCTCAGCAGGAGAAAACTGATAAGCCGGAAGAAAATAACGGCGATCTGTCATTTTTTAAGCGTGCGGAAGGGTTGTTAGACTGGTATTTTGAATGTGAAAACACTGCTCATTTTCTTTGTGTCATTCAAGCTAAAAAACAACAACAACAACAACAACAACAACAACAAAAAAACGAAAAACAAAAAAACCCAAAGAAAGAAAAAATATAATCGTACATAAAATAAGGTGTTTCCACATTAACAAACAAACAAAAACAAAACCAAACAACAACAACAAAAACCACACAAAAGAACCAGCAACAACAAAAACAAACAACTTTGAAACCAGTTGCACATCGATTGATCGCCTAATTCCAGTAATGCCGGGTGGTTCAGTTGGTGCCACAACATGTGTGGCAAGCTGGCTCTACAGGGCCTTATCAGACCCATTGTCTTAACAGAAAGAACCCCTCTTGACTGAACGGCAGCAGTTGCCTATGGCGAAACAGTTCTTGAAATGCTAAGCAGAAGGTACAGTGCTTGTCGTGTCACGGTGTGACGAAAGCGAGTCGAAAACAAAACGGCGACATTCTGGAATGTCTTCATTGAAATCTGCAGCAGGCAAATGCTCATGTGCCAGAACTGTCCTGGATCGAGAGCCAACGGCGACCTGAAACTGGGTGTAATGATGGTGTGTACAGAGTTGACGCCAATGTCCGGTCATCAGTCGCTGCAGCAGATGAACAAAACACTCAAGGAAACAGGGCAGGTACCAGAAAAAAAAAAAAGTGCCCGAGGTCCTTGTGGTCTGGCATGTTTATCTCGTAGGGGAGTATGTCGACGGGAAATATTTACTGCTTGTAGGCTGTCGAGACCCCCCTCCCCCTAAAAAACAAACAAACAAAAAATTAAATAAATAAGATGAATAAATAAATGAAAATTCTAAAAAAAAATAAAATAAATAATATTGATTAAAAAATAAATAATATAAAATAAAGTGACATAAAATAGAATAAAAATAGATAACTAAATGGATAAATAAAAAAAGGAATTTAGAATTTTGTGCCCTCGCTCCCCTGCTCAAGAAAAACAAAAACAAAAACAAAAAAACGTGCATCCTGCATACACGCTGAGCGGTGAACACACAGAGAGCTCGGGGAGACGTGTTGTTACCCGTTCAGGTGTGTGGCTGAAGCACACAGAGAGCTCGGGGAGACGTGTTGTTACCCGTTCAGGTAAGTGGCTGAAGCACACAGAGAGCTCGAGGAGACGTGTTGTTACCCGTTCAGGTGTGTGCCTGAAGCACACAGAGAGCTCGGGGAGACGTGTTGTTACCCGTTCAAGTGTGTGGCTGAAGCACGCAGAGAGCTCGGGGAGACGTGTTGTTACCCGTTCAGGTGTGTGCCTGAAGCACACAGAGAGCTCGGGGAGACTGTTACCCGTTCAGGTATGTGCCTGAAGCACACAGAGAGCTCGGGGAGACTGTTACCCGTTCAGGTGTGTGCCTGAAGCACACAGAGAGCTCGGGGAGACGTGTTACCCGTTCAGGTGTGTGCCTGAAGCACGCAGAGAGCTCGGGGAGACGTGTTGTTACCCGTTCAGGTGTGTGCCTGAAGCACACAGAGAGCTCGGGGAGACTGTTACCCGTTCAGGTGTGTGGCTGAACACACAGAGAGCTCGGGGAGACTGTTACCCGTTCAGGTGTGTGCCTGAAGCACACAGAGAGCTCGGGGAGACTGTTACCCCTTCAGGTGTGTGCCTGAAGCACACAGAGAGCTCGGGGAGACTGTTACCCGTTCAGGTGTGTGCCTGAAGCACACAGAGAGCTCGGGGAGACTGTTACCCGTTCAGGTGTGTGCCTGAAGCACACAGAAAACTCGGGTGAGACGTGTTACCCGTCAGGTTGTGTGCCTGAAGCACACAGACCAACACGGTGACGGCGCTGCAGTCATAGCGAGGCTCTGCAAAAACGCATGCTATAATTTTTTGTCAAAGACACAGGTGTCACATGGCATGTAAATGGAAGGCCACGCAGGCCTCAGTCAAGGAGAACACCAGTCAGCAGGTGAAGAAGATGAAAGGGAGAAAAAAGGGAAGATAGTTGTTTGTTTGTTTTTTTGAACTAAGGAACGATACGATGATTAATACATTTTTTTTCTTTCTTTCAGAAATGTTCTTCCAAATTAGAATACGGATACAGTCTTTTGTGAGAGAAGCACAAGCGCAGTGTGTGGTTTGCTTCCTAAGTCGACGAGAGGTCGTAGGGACCAGAAATTGGTGAAGAATTGTTACACGTCTGTGAGGACCAGAAAAAGACTTTTTTGTTTTAAATATATAGCACTGTCACATGACGGTCTGTACATCCACCCTCACATGCCAAGACAATCATTCTACGATCATCTTCCAAATTCCAAATACATCAAACATTGTTTTCTTTTTTGTTTCTGATCGCGCTCCCCCCCCCCCTCCCCACCAACCCACCCACCCACACACACACACACAAATCATTTTAGGTTGACAAATCCTAACATCATTATAACCATCAAGTTTTCAAAAATAAAATCAAAATATTTTCGGGCAGTGGACACCAAGCCAAGGGCCGAGAAACGGCCTTTTAGGGTACCACACACAGGGCACCCAGGGCAGAGAAGGGGACGTCAGGGTACCACACACAGGGCACCCAGGGCAGAGAAGGGGACGTCAGGGTACCACACACAGGGCACCCAGGGCGGAGAAGGGGACGTCAGGGTACCACACACAGGATGCCACACACAGGGCACCCAGGGCAGAGAAGGGGATGCCAGGGTACTACACACAGGATACCACACACAGGGTACCACACTCAGGGCGCCAAAGGCAAAGAAGGGGCTGTCAGGGTACCACACACAGGGTACCATACACAGGATACCACACACAGGGTACCATACACAGGGCGCCAAGGGCAGAGAAGGGGATGTCAGGGTACCACACACAGGGTACCATACACAGGATACCACACACAGGGCGCCAAGGGCAGAGAAGGGGATGTCAGGGTACCACACACAGGGTACCACACACAGGGCACCAAGGGCAGAGAAGGGGCTGTCAGGGTACCACACACAGGGCACCAAGGGCAGAGAAGGGGATGTCAGGGTACCACACACAGGGCGCCAAGGGCAGAGAAGGGGATGTCAGGGTACCACACACACAGCGCGCCAAATAAAGGGTGCTTGCCTCTAGAATCAATAAACTTCTCTCTCTCTCTCTCTCTCTCTCTCTCTCTCTCTCTCTCTCTCTCTCTCTCTCTCTTTTCCCCTGTCTCGACTGCTGCCATGGCCCAGGTGCTAGGCAATCTCTTTTTCCCCCCATGACCATAAATCACAACTCCAGAAAAGAAAACCGACCAGTGGGGAGCAAGCACTCTGTAAAGATGAGCTTTCAATTTAAAAAAAAGCATCTCTCTCTCTCTCTCTCTCTCTCTCTCTCTCTCTCTCCTCTCTCTCTCTCTCTCTCTCTCTTGTTTTTAACGGGACACGCAACACTCCGCCGCCCCCCCCCCCCCCTCCCGGGAAAAAAATATCCCAAGGGGAATTTTTCAAAGCGCTGAAATACAGGGAACAGACGCTAACATCAGGCCGTTGACGAGAAACACACTCATTAATGATGATAAAAGCATAACATCACAACACATTACCGCACAATCCATCATAGAAAATGTGAAGCAATGGCATAAGCGTCATCAAACCACATAGCCATAACAATACACAGGCAGACATCAATATCATCAATCATGACATGGCCATAGCAATACACAGGCAGACATCAATAGCATCAATCATGACATGGCCATAGCAATACACAGGCAGACATCAATAGCATCAATCACGACATGGCCATAGCAATACACAGGCAGACATCAATAGCATCAATCACGACATGGCCATAGCAATACACAGGCAGACATCAATAGCATCAATCACGACATGGCCATAGCAATACACAGGCAGGCATCAATAGCATCAATCACGACATGGCCATAGCAATACACAGGCAGACATCAGTAGCATCAATCACGACATGGCCATAGCAATACACAGGCAGACATCAATAACATCAATCACGACATGGCCATAGCAATACACAGGCAGACATCAATAGCATCAATCACGACATGGCCATAGCAGTACACAGGCAGACATCCATGGCATCAATCATGACATAGCCATAGCAGTACACAGGCAGACATCAATAGCATCAATCATGACGTAATAGAAAACCACATCGGAGGCATAGTATGACAAAACTCAAACAAGTACAACATGATCATGCCTTCAGCTAGTAGCAAAATCTTATAGGCACAAAGTACCGGGAAAAAACATGATATAGTAATATAACACCATGACATATCATTAGAAGTATCCTAACATGTTAGTCCACCGGGAAAAATACATGGTATAATCACATAACAACATGACATATCATTAGAAGTATACTAACATGTTTGTCGACCGGG
>CM065745.1:18473399-18480899 GCA_033310375.1 Conus canariensis | reverse complement strand
AAGTACACGAAACTGAACCATCAGTGAAAATATGCAGATAAGATTCATATTCAGTGTAAATCAATTCTTTAACTAGAGAAGCAAGCAAAAGTGGATTCTCATTTTTAGTAATATTACCATAGGAATAGAAAAAATCTGCTTGCTTCATCAACCAAAGGGGGAAAGGGTATTTGGTCATTTTAACAATGTTGTCAAGCGAAAAGTTGCATGCATGTAAAAGAGGAGATACGTAATCAGACAATGAAGTATATGCTTTTTTATTCCGTATCTCTCTAGAAACGTAGGTGCTTTCATCAAGTTCAGAAGTAACTGAGTTAGGGACTGTTCTTGCTCGTGCTGAGTAGCTACAAGCACAGAGCATCCTATGTTCATTTAAAGGCAAAACTCCTGCCTCTCTGTAAGTCATATCAATTGATGCCCATCTTGGAAGCCCCAAAGCAATTTTAAGTGCTAAGGAATCAATACTAGTTAACTTATGTAAATCTGTCTTTGGTGCAGTGAAAAATACTTCTTGACCATAACTTACAATCGAACGAACTGTCCCTAAGGCGACATGGATAAGATTAGATCCATAATTTATTAGAGGGATTCCAGTTAGGACTCGCAGTAACGCAATTTTCTTTCTTGCCTTTTCCACGAGATGATTTATATGTTTACACCAAAATAATTTATAGTGAAAAATAACGCCTAGAAATTTTACTTGCTTACTTGGGAAAATGAAAGAATCACCTATTTGTACTTTTACAGCGTCCCTACCTTCAAAATCGATATTTTTCTTTGTAAATATAATAAAAACCGATTTGTCCGTTGATAAGTTAAAACCGTTTGAATTCAAATAATTAACAAGTTTACTGACCGCAAATTGAAACTGTTCAACAATTTTATTACGCTTGATTTTGTTTTTTGTAAAATTACAATTTACATTTTTCCACATTGCAATATCATCTGCATAAGCAGCTAAAGTTGCCCCTTTCGTGTCAATCTGATTAAGATCATAAAGCATCAATGAGAAGAGGATTGGAGAAATGACACTTCCTTGAGGGACACCCATGTTAACATATCTTGTACTTGACAGCACACCATTTAGTTTTACTTGTAGCGTTCTTCCAGATAAAAATGATTGTAAAAACATGTGGAAACGACCTTTAATCCCAATTTCATGAGCCTTGGACAATAATTTAAAATGCCAAACAGAATCGTACGCTCTATGAATATCAAAAAACGTGGCTAAAGTAGAGTGTCGCTTAGCCAAGGCTTTTTTGACGTGTGAAGCTAAAAGACTAACATGATCAGTGACACCCCTCCCTTTTCTGAAACCAGCTTGAAATATTGGCAAAATCCCATTCTTTTCAAGGAAATGTTCTAATCTGAATTTCATTATCCTCTCAAAAAGTTTTCCAATGTGAGGAGTCAAAGAAATGGGTCGAAAATTAGAAGATTTTCTTTTTGATTTTCCTTGTTTATGGATAGGTACAACTGTTGCTTTCTTCCAAGCCATTGGCAGCTTTCCAGAATTCCAGCATAATTGGAAGAACTCTAATAATTTTTTCAAAAAGCATTGTGGAAAATGCTTTATCATGTTGTAAGAAATGGGATCAAATCCTGTCGCAATTTTACCAGATTTTAGACGGCGAAGTGAGTACAGAAGCTCCTCCATTGTTAGATTTTTATTAATATATAACGTGTTGTCATTGTCATGTGGTTCAATGTTTCTCCCTTCGTTTTCAATAGTTCTTCTTCGTTCTTGCTCTTCTTTAGGCAGATGTTCAGTCTGACTCATTGCTGCGAAAGTGTCAGCAAATAATTCAACTTTCTCCTCGTTTGTTTTATAGGTTTTATCGTTTTCAATCAAAACAGGATCTGGGAGATGAAAAGAACCTTTAGATTTTCTAATTTCTTTCCAAAGTAAAGCGCTATCGTTTGGGTGTTTGGAACAGTTGATGACTAAGTTTTTGTAATATTGCTGCTTTGCAAAAGCAACAACTTTGTTACTATTGGTGTTAGCTTTTTTGTATTCAGCGTGTAACTGTTCCACTCTACTTTTAGGCTGCGTATGACGGCTTATCATCCAGCTTTTGAAGGCCTTAGTTTTCGCACCCACGGCGACTTCACACGCAATATTCCACCAAGGGTTTGACGCTTTCTTTGGATGATTCTTTAATTTGACTTTTGGGATTGCAGAATCTGCAGCCTTAAGTATAAGTTTTCTTAATTCAAAATAACAATTTTCCAAACCTTTCTCTAACACTGTATTTTGATTGAAATTTAGAAAAGACGAACCTGCTGTCAAAATGTGATTGAAAAGCGCCCAATTAGCCTTATCTTCATTATATTTAGTGCATTCAGAATTGTAGATTGTTTTTTCAGGGCTCACTAGAAGTTGGATTTCAATAGGGAGATGATCACTGCCTAACGGTATTTGATGAACCTGCCAAGTACACAAAGGGTTTATGTCTGGGGAAACTAAAGACAAATCTATCGATGAGCAACGCTGATCTGATCGATCAGCAATTCTTGTTATAGAGCCGTCATTTAAAATGGTTAAGTTGGCGTTGATTATTGTACTGGCAAGGTATTCGTTGTTGTTAACAATATTATTGGGATTTTCGGACCACAAAGCGTGGTGGGAATTAAAATCGCCAAGAATAACCCATTGTCTAGAGCAGTCTAAATCCATTATCCAGTCAGCTTCACCTTTAGACACTCCATCCGGATAATAACAGTTCAAAATGTTGAAATATTTACCATCAACCTTAATTTCTATACAGCAAGAATATAAACGTTTATCTATTGAAGAACACGGTGTTTTGCACGGTTGATACATAAGATTGCAAGCTACATATGTAGCAACTTTTATTTTAACGTTGGCTTTTACCTCATCTATAACAGGTGGGTAGAAGAATCCGTTTAACTTGGGTAAGTCATTTTTGTGGCAATTCAATGACTGAAGCACAACTACGTCAAAAGAACGCTTCTGCAAAAAATTTTCCAAATATACAAAATTGCACTTACTTCTACAATTCAATTGTAGAAACGAGCAAATACCAGTAGGTTTGACTTGTTCAGGCCTCATACACATCATGTTATTCGTAAGGAAAAGGACTATAACTGAGAATACCAGCAACAGAGAACACCAAAAACGGATAACGTTTGACAGAACTTCTCTTTGTACGTTCATTTGGAGTTCAGACAGGCATTGGACAGAATTGTTTTCAATTCAATGATTGACGAAGTCATGACATCAGAAATTTTTGTTAGGATGGTCAGACATTTCACTGAGAGATTTTCAAGATACATTAAAATCTTTTCAAGATCAAAATTTACAGATTGTTTTTTGAACGAACTTGAAGAGTCAGACTTTTCTTTAAGAGAAGTTGGCACAGATGTTTTCGAAATTTTTGATGTCTGTCCTATACTTGTCTGATTTGTTTCATTGTGTAGCAACAGTGCCGTGTCTCCTTCTGAAAGTTGTGGACCTACCTGGTTTGTGTGGTGCCTGTCTGTGGGAGGCGGTGTTTTGGTTTTCGTTGCGTCGTTTCGTTTGGGTTGTTCGTTTTGTGTCTTGTGCGGGACGGTCTTCGCCTTGTTGCCGTGGCCTTGAGGTGGTGGTCTGGCGCTGTTGGCTGTGGTCCCTTTCTGGACTGTTGAACGGGCCGGGGCTGTTCCGTTGGGATTGCGGGGGTCTCTGGTGGTCGGTTTGTGTGCCATCGTTCCTGTATCGCCGTGGATTGTGCCGGGTCGTCGGCGTTTTTCTTCTCGAGTGGCCGGACTGGGTTTTGTTGCTTGGCAACACCGTCCGTCCGGCTGATGGAAGGGGAATCGGCCTCATCCCCTTCTGCCGTTGGGGTGGCGGCGCCGTTCCGCGTCCTCCGCTGACTGCTGTGCTGCGGGTGGGTCTTGCGTGGTTTGTGGCCGCGTGGGACCTACTGAGACTGCCTGAATTTTCCAAATCGTGCTTCTTGTTTGTGACGTTTTTTTTTCTCTACGTCTCACTGATATTGACGTCATTAACACAGCAAAATTTGCGTGTGCTGTCGTGTTTTCTTTCGTTACCTGGTTTTGTGTTACCTTGGTAACACCGCCTGTGTGACAGACACAATCGCCCTCATCCCTTTTGCCGTCCAGATGACTGCGGCGCTTCGCGTCCTCCGCTGACTGCTGTACCTTGTGGAAGCCGGTCTTACGACCTGCTGAAACTTCGACGGCAGTTTCAAATCATTCTTCTCGTTTATGACGTCTTTTTTGTTTACCCCTCGTCTCACAGATCTTGACGTCATTATCACAGCGAAAGTTGCGTGTGCTGGCGTGTTTGCTTTCTTTTTTCTTGACATGCTGGATTCTCCCGTCTACAATCAAGTCAGTGTGTGGTGCTAACTTCTCCCACCTCTTCTATCTCTTAAAATCCAAATTGTGTCATGCTCTAATACCAAAATCAGATTTCATTGATACCTCTCAAGCCTGTTAATTTGACTTGTACATTTTTAGATAGAGTAGATACAGGACAGCGCTGCACAATCAATTTTCCTAATTGATTATGTTTTCATCTAAATAGTATTTACTTTAAAAGTCGACAGTCTGGGACTGGATTATTTGAAAAGACCTCTCTTTGTTTAAAAAAACCCCTAAACTAACGTGTTATATATAAATATATATTAATAATTTCTATCCAGACTCATACCATGTATGCTGTTTATTATTTCTATCAAACCCATACCATATAGTACTAGTCATAATTAGTGATGGGTCCCCGTATACTATCACTGTAGTGTTTGGTGTTGGACCTTCTGTTTGTTTGTTAGCTTGTTTGCTTTAAGTGTTGTTGTTGTTATTGTTGGTGGTGGTGGTGGTGGTGGTGGTGGTGGTGTGGTGTGTGTGTGTGTGTGTGTGTGTTTCTAATCTAGTCACCTAAAGTAACTCCCTCCCAAACTCACCCCTCCTTCATTTCCTACTCACCCCTACCCCTTTCCCGCCGCATCCTTGCCCCCCATCCCCCTAGTTTCTATTTTTTTCCCCACAAAAAAGAAGAAAAAAAAAAAAAAAAAAAAAAAAAAAAGGATCCTGCATGGCGTCTCCAAGCTCAGTGCAGTTATTAAATGAAAAGGAATTTGGTTGTCTGAATGATCTCAAAGTTTCACAACTTAAAAGAATCTTAGTTGAAAATAATCTTCCTAAACATGGCAAGAAAAAGCATCTTATTAATAGAATAAAATCTAAGCTTGGTGAGGGAAAAAACAGTTGTCCTGAAGAAGAATGTGCTGTTGATACCTCTTTAAAAACAGCAAAATCGTCACAATCTTGCTCTGTTTTATCGCCAGATGTATCATGCGCAAATTCGTCCACATCATCATCCCCTATCCCAGCAACTGTTGATGTGAACACATCTTCCACAAATCCCAACTTTTCTCCAAAGAAATCATTTTCTTTTCGCTTTCCAGTACTTCTGGAAGATACGAAGAAAGGATCTGCCACACTGAGTGGTCTGGGCATTTTGAGCAAAAAGCTTTGGGTCAACTCCATTGGACCCATAGCCGGTCAGAAACAGCTCTCCTCAGGCAGGTGGTTGATCGGTTGTACTTCCGCCGATCAACAAAATCGACTACAAAAAACAACCAATTTGTCAGGAATTTTAATAAAATGTTCTGTACCTGAGGTTTTCACCGAAGGTGTGGTAAAGCCAATTCCTCTTGACATCAGTCTTTCTGACATTAAGAAAGAACTGAGTCATGTTTCTTCTGTTAAAAGACTTCCCAATAAAGATGGAAGTGAATCAAGAGCCATAAAAATCACTTTCTCTACATCAACACTGCCAAAAGAAATATGTATTGGGTTCCAGTGTTTCTCTGTTGATCCTTTTGTACCACCTGTCTATCGTTGTACTAGGTGCAACAGACTGGGGCACACAAAGTCTGCGTGTCGGGCTAAGCCGACTTGTGGAAGATGTGGTCACAATGACCATGTCTTGGAATCGTGTACCAGGGCCAAACATTGTATAAACTGTTCTGGAGATCATTCAGCCTCTTACCTTGGATGCCCGGAATATAAATTACGTGTTTTGGCCGGTAAGCTAAAGTCTTCCAACCACATGCCATATTCTGAGGCTCTCAGACAAATCACAGTTCAAAAGAGCAAAGGAGAGGTAAAGGTGCAGGAATTAAAAGAAGACCCCAGGGTGCCGGGAAACGATAATTCAATTAAAGCTAATCACCACATCAAGTCTTATTCCTCGGTTCTGAGTCAAGGAATGATGAAGGCTAATCAACAAAACCCGCTGCCCACTTCTTTGGATTCTAGCCCCCCTTCAATCTGGGGCACACGTATTTTACCAACTCATACTAATAGTTCAAATCAAACTAGTATTGCTGTCACACACACACACACACACACACACACACACACACACACACACACACACAGAGTATTTCTTCGTTCCCATTCTAAAGTACTCCCTGTTCTATAAGAACTGGGGAGTACAAAAAGTAATACGGAAAGATAACATTTTCTTTCTATTCCTTATTCACTATATTGATAAGTTCATATACGAAAACCATTTCCTTTTAAATTCAATACATTCATTTCCAAATCATGCATATATTCATCGATCTGGTGTCTTCTTTTTTATTTGTATCGTGGGCTTTGTTTCCCAGTTCTACACTAGTACACACACCATTTTCCAGGTAGAATTATCAAATCGAAAACTTAATCCATTTTTTCCCCACTGTCTCCAAAGTAAAAAAGAATCAATACAATGCAAAGCGATAGTCTTTGACAATTCACGCGTTTCCCTTTTAAAACACGAAAAGGATGGAGAAAAATCACACACACACACACACACACACACACACACACACACACACACACAAACACACACACACACACACACACACACACACACACACACACATTTTTGTTGTTGTCTTTTTCTTTGAGCGAAAGTTGACCAATCGCTGTCAACAATTATAGTTTTCCTTAAAAAGTTCGTGACTGAAATTGGATAGCATATTCTAATTTTAAACCATCTTAATTTGATTTCCATAATGTTTGTATAGTCTTTAAAAACCGTTTTCCAATCGGATTATCTAATTCTACCACCCGATCTACAAATGGCTTGATGTTAGGCTTTCTATTTCCTCCTGTAACATATCGTAACATTCTTCCGATCCTTTAGTTCAAGCCGTATAATTTCTATTGCTTTACTGGTTGTGTTGCACATATCATCATTGAAAAACAAGATTTCGTTGTTTTTGTACATTTTCACCGTTCGTAAACAGCTTATATATCATAGAAATATTACTATAATGCCATTTTTTTTGTCGGATGTTCTTATAATTTGAGAACTGTCCGCTATTGTCCACTAGATCGTTAACCCAAACAATGTTATTTTGTGCTCAGTTTTTGTAATTGAACAACTTATTGGCGATCTTGAATTTCTCGTTATAAGATGTTTTGTTTCAGTAGTTATTCCCTTCTTTCTTTTATTTCAATTTTCTCGCACAATTTGAC
>CM065745.1:18465899-18468399 GCA_033310375.1 Conus canariensis | reverse complement strand
TCTACATACAAAATGTCTTTTGTCACTGTTAGCACTTTTGCCCCCGTCCTCCTTTTAACATCATACAGATCTAGAGCTTTGACTCTTGCATTCTTTATCTTCATCATGTCCGAGTTCATTCTACCCAAATATATATATTGTAGAAAGTCTTTTGAAAAGACTACTAACCTTAACAAATCATGCATTGACCTTAGTGTCCATGGGTATACTGGTCCAGGTAATCTTATGCTTACCTCTCAGTGTATGCTATTGGTTCAGTTGCTTTTGGAACTTGCGGGCGACATTCACCCCAACCCTGGACCAGACAACATCGACCTGGATGGATTTTCCATTATCCACCTGAATGCGCGCAGTTTGAGTTGGAAAATTCCCTTAGTTCAATGCGAAGCAAACTGCTTTGATGTTATAAGTGTATCAGAAACGTGGTTCTCAGAAACCACAGCTGATGATGACGTCATGATCCCTGGTTTTCACCCTCCTCTTAGGTGTGACAGGCCTGGAGACGTACATGGTGGTGTCGCTGTATATGTAAAAACTAAATTAATCTGTAAACCCAGGCCTGATCTGAGTGTAGCAGATTTAGAAGCGGTATGGGTGGAGACTAAACTGGGTCAGGACACATTATTGGTTGGAACATTCTACAGGCCTCGTGATGTTAATGTAGCTTACTGGGGCTTAATCGACCAATCAATCCAACTTGCAGGCAAAACTCCTCATAAATATATTGTTCTCGGAGATTTTAATGCTGATTGTACAAATCAACTCCCATATCATCTCCAGAATATAATGATTACAAATAGTTTATTTCAACTGGTTAAGAAACCAACCCGTATTACTGAACAATCTTCAACATTACTAGACCCTTATACTTACACCATGTCCTGACATGATCCAAACCACGGACGTAATGCCACCGACCTGTAGTGACCATTCATCACCATATGCTGTCTTGAAAAAATCATCATAGGCCCAACACATGCTACAGACGCACAATTTGTAATTACTCGAAGTTAGATGTTGCAAAATTGATTACCGCATTATCAAATACTAATTGGAATGCAATTCTGTCTTTAGAATCAATTGATGATACTGCTGAAAAAATGTCAGAAGTACTCATGAACACGGCAAAACTTTGTATGCCAGTTAAAGAAATTACAGTCAATAAACGTGATGCTCCATGGATAACTATTGAAATAAAAAAGACTATAAAAAAGAAAAATGCCATTCACAGATTAGCCAAATCCTTAAATTTCGGTTGGACATGGGCATTATTTCGTCGAATCCGTAACGACCTTACAGAAAAAATCAGATTAAGAAAGGCTGAGTACGCACTTGAACTTGATAGTCGTATTTCTTCTCCTTGCGGTTTTGGATCAAAGGACTGGTGAAAACTAGTAAAAACATTCATTTCAGCCAAAGGTATGCCTCAAGACGATATTCCCCCCATAGAAGAAAATGGTGTAGTTTACTACTCCATGAAAGATAAAGCAACTGTATTCAATACATACTTTGCTGCGCAGTGTTCGGTGGATGGTGGAGCTGAGATTCCTGGATTAAATGAATTCAACGGGTCCATAGATTAATTGACTCTTTCCACAAATATAGCATTGGAAATATTGAAAAGTCTTGACTGCAAAAAAGCAGTAGGGCCTGATTTAGTCCACAACAAAGTGTTAGTAGCTGCTGCAGATGTTATCTGTGAACCATTGACTTTTTTGTTTAACCGTTCATTAACGGAATGTAGGTTTCCATCCGTATGGAAACTAGCCCATGTAACTCCAATATTCAAAAAAGGAGACAGAAACAAGTGTGGAAATTACCGCCCCATTTCGCTCTTGAGCTGTGTAGGCAAAGTGCTGGAGAAATGTGTTCAAAAACATGTTTTCAAATACCTCACAGATAACAATCTTTCAGCAACCGCTCAGTCTGGGTTTATTCCACATGACTCGACTGTCTTTCAACTTTTGAGTATATACGATGACTTTTGCAAATTTTTAGAAGCTAAAACAACTGCACAAGCAATTTTTTTTTTACATATCTAAAGCCTTCGATAAAGTGTGGCACCAAGCATTATTACATAAACTGTCTGCTTTGGGTATCCGTGGACAACTTCTCGAATGGTTTACTGACTATCTAAGAGATCGGTCCCAGGCTGTTGTTCTAAAAGGGAGTAAATCGTCCTACCTTCCAATATCAGCAGGTGTTCCGCAAGGTTCTGTTCTTGGACCACTTCTATTCCTTGTCTACATAAATGATATTGCACATGGTATTGAATCGATTATCAAATTATTTGCAGATGATACTAGCATACATCTGGCGTTAGATAACACCCAACTCAGGACAGAAATTTTAAACTCAGATCTTGACAAGATATGAAAGTGGGCTTCTGCTTGGAAAGTAGAATTCAACCAATCCAAAACTAAATTATTAACAATTTCCAATCACACAGTACCCCAAACACAGCCCTTGAAATTTAGTGATGTGATATTACAGGAATCAG
>CM065745.1:18403399-18455899 GCA_033310375.1 Conus canariensis | reverse complement strand
AGATGTCTGGCAAAAGGACTGGATCGTGCAGACAGATAACGAAACAGTCTCACATCCGTCCAGACCTGAAAGAGGTTTGACCATGTGCAACTATGTGCCGTGAAGAAGAAACAGTCTTGTGCAGGTTATACACAGGCCGCTCCGTTTACACCAACTCGTATCTTTGTAAAGGTGTGGAAGCTCTGTGGTGCATTCCATGTAATGTAGCATTCACTATGAAACATGTTCTTGTAGAATGTTGGGATTTACTCGGTGTCAAGTACAAACATATTACATCAGGCTCCACGGAAACCTTGTTCAGAGATGTCCCACGTGAAGTGATACTTTTAGCTCATGAAAGAGATTTTTTAATTTTTTTTTTTATTTAAGATTTTACAGAAGAAAGATTTGAAAGACATCTCTTCGTGTTGGGGACAAAAAAAAATGTCTCAGTGTATTGCGATTTTTTTTTTCTTTTCTGAAACGGTGTTTGGGATGGACTTTCGACGCGAGGATTATGGCCCCTCGCGGTCTGCCCAGCAGTCGGCAACATGAACTGACACCGACCAAGCCTTTTCAATTCTTGACGTAAAAGTAGGGTAACTCTTGTAGGTTTACCCTACTTGTTTGTTGTTCATTGTTTACTGTTCCCTGCCTTATTTCATATTTACTTTCTTGACGTAAAGAAAACGGCCGGGAAGAAGTTCAGCTTGAAGGCGAAGGAGCGTCTCTCTTTCTGTGAAGAGCATTTCCGGAGTGTGTGTTAACTCGGCACGAGACAATCGGAGGCCCTGTTAGGGTTTGAGTACAGCAGGAAATTTGATGCATGCTGCTCGTTGTGTCCTGACCCATTGTGTGACCGACGAGGACAAGTGATAAGTCTCTCTCTTCACCTACATCCTGTTGCGGAGGTGTGTGTGTGTGTGTGTGTGTGTGTGTGTGTGTGTGTGGAGAGAGAGAGAGAGAGAAAAGAGAGAGAGAGAGATGTGGGGAGGGTTGATGGAGGGAGTGGGGGGTGGGGGAGAGGCTGTGGGAGTGAGAGGGGGGCGGTGGCAGAGAAAGAGAGAGAGAGTAAAGAAGCGAACGATGTTTGTTCGCTTGTTGGATTTTAAAAACATTTTTTTTGTAATAATGGTAAAGTGGAGTGAGCACCAACAGGTTTTCCTCTTCTTCTTTTGCTTTTCCTCCTCCTCCTTCTTCAGCTCATTTATTTATTTATTTTATTTTTATTTTTATTTTACCTGTATTTCTTTTCTTTTCATCTTTCTTTCACACTGGCCATCGAGTTGTTGTTGTTGTTGTTGTTGTTGTACCCTGGCTAAAAGACTCCGGGGATCATCCGGACAGCCGAAGTACTTGAACCCCTATGGTTCAAATGCATCAGCTGGGGATGAGAACATAACGTGTGTGACCGTTTTTGATTACCCCGCCACGTGGGCAGCCACACTCCGACTTCGAGGGATTTTGGATAACCCAAAGATGAATAGAAAGTACACACACACACACACACACACACACACACACACACACACACACACACACACACACACGCACAGAGAGAGAGAGAGAGAGAGAGAGAGAGAGGCTTTACAGCACTTACCCAAATGAAAAACTAAGGAGAAAACCAAACACATAGATCAAGAATGAGACACACAGATACAAAATGAGACACACAGACACAGAATGAGACACACAGACACAGAATGAGACACAGAATGAGACACACAGGCACAGAATGAGACGCACAGATACAGAATGAGACACACAGACACAGAATGAGACACACGGAATGAGACACACAGAATGAGACACGGACATTAAGAATGAGACGCACAGACACACAGAATGAGACGCACATATACACAGAATGAGACACACAGAATAAGACACAGAATGAGACACACAGAAGGAGACACACAGAATGAGACACACAGAATAAGACACAGAATGAGACCCACAGAATATGACACACAGACACAGAATGATACACACAGAGTGAGACACACAGAATGAGACCCACAGACACAGAATGAGACACGGCATATGCCACACAGACACAGAATGAGACACACAGAATGAGACCCACAGAATGAGACGCAGAATATGACACAGACACACAGAATGAGACACACAGAATGAGACAGAATGAGACACACAGATACACAGAATGAGACACACAGAATGAGACACACAGACACACAGAATGAGACACACAGATACACAGAATGAGACACACAGACACACAGAATGAGATACACAGAATGAGACACACAGAATGAGACACACAGACACACAGAATGAGACACACAGATACACAGAATGAGACACACAGACACACAGAATGAGATACACAGAATGAGATACACAGAATGAGACACACAGAATGAGACACAGACACACAGAATGAGACACACAGATACACAGAATGAGACCCACAGAATGAGACACAGACACACAGAATGAGACACACAGATACACAGAATGAGACACACAGAATGAGACGCACAGACACACAGAATGAGACACACAGATACACAGAATGAGACACACAGAATGAGACGCACAGACACACAGAATGACACACACAGACGCGGATGTAAGCACAGCAGCAACATCGTGGACAAGGGAGGAAGGGGAGTGGGGGAGGGTGTGTGTGTGTGTGTGTGTGTGTGTGTGTGTTGAGGAGGGGGGGGGGGGGGGGGCGGTTAACAGGATGCTGTAAGGGAAGTGATAGGTGGGGAAGGAATCTGATCCACCTTGATGTCATGTCAGCAAGGATTTCGGGCGGGAGGGGGGGGGGGGGGGGGGGGGGGGGTGAAAGGGGGGGGGGGGGGGGGGGGGAGGCGACGTAGAAGAAAGAAAAAGAAAGGCATGAACAAACAAACAAACACAAAAGCTCACAACACACTGTATGAACTTTTTCCACGCAAGTCGCTCTAAGCTACATTTATGTGGTTTGCGATACGACGACAACAACAACAAAAGTACTTTATGTCTGTCTATCTTCTGTCTGTCTGTCTCTCTGCTCTCTCTCTCTCTCTCTCTCTCCTCTCTCTCTCTCTCTCTCTCTCTTGTCGTTGTTGCATAAAAGAAATGTCGTCGTTCCGAACTCTGGAACGGTTTTTCTATTCCTGTCTTGCCAGGATAAAGAGCAGCGGCATAGGAATATAAGGGGGAAGGGGGTAGGACGGCGTAGAGGGAAGGGTGGGTATGGGAGTGGGAATGGCAGTTGCCTCCCTTGACTTTGATGAGGGGGGGGGGAGGGAGTGGGAGGGACAGGTATGTCTTTTTGCCTCAGAAAAAAAGACAGCCAGTGTTAGGTAGGCACTCAAGGGTGACCAGCGCGTTGGGCTAATGCGTAGGTCAGACATCTGCTAAGTCGTAGCCACGAGACTCTCTTCTTCAATTCTCCCATCTTAGTTGTTAATTCGTTTATCCATTAACTTAAAATCATGCGTAGTGTGGTCTCAAAACTTAGCGGATGTGGTGTAGCGTATATGGACTAGTCCGCACGCAGTGACACCTCCTTGATGAAACTGAAACTGAAACTGCCTCACCCCCGTGTCTAAATTTACCAAGCTTAAGAATAGGGCTAACAACAGCAACAAGGAAGCTGGTTTCTGCTGTGAAGTGGGTTTTATGTTTTGTAGGATAGTGATGATGGTGCCGTTCTTGCTGCTGCTGCTTCTGCCAGTGTTGCTGCTTTCAAAACACACACACACACACACACACACACACACACACACACACACACACGCACACACACACACACACTCACACGAACACACACACACACGCACGCACACCACACACACACACACACACACACACACACACACACACACACACACACACACACACACGCACGCACACACACACACACTCTCTCTCTGTCTATCTATCTTCCTCTCTTTCTCTCTCTATTCTCTCTCTCTGTCTCTCTCTCTCTTTCTCTCTCTCCATCTCTCTCACACACACACACAGTTCCCCAAACGCCTCACCGATTCTGTTTATTAGGTACGCCCCCCCCCCCCCCCCGTCCCCCCACACACACACCCTACCATCCCCTTCCCCTTCTTTCCAGTTCTTTCGTTCTCTCCCCCTCCTTCCTCCCCCCTCCCCTACCCCCCCTCCTCTTCCTCCCCCCCCCCCCCCCCCCCCGGGGGGACCTTTCAGTTTTTCCTCATCATCACCCCTTTCCTGGTCGTCAACGTTGCCCCCTCTCCTCCCTTCCCCGCATCCCCTCCTCACTCCCACTCCTTCCTCATCCTTCTCGTTGTTATCCTTGCATCCCCAAGGTCTTTACCTTTGAGCCTGCTCCCCCCCCCCCCCCCACCCCCCTCACCACCGCCTCCTTCCCCCAAACCAACCTGGTCCTCGATCTTTCCTGTCGTCACTCTCCGCCAATCTCCCGCCTCCTCCTCCCCCCCCCCCCCCCCCCTCCATCTTCCCCCGACTGTGGCATCTTCCTACGGCACTGAAAAGTCTTCAGAACGTTCTCAATGTTTGGCTATCTTCAAGGGAGGTAATCTGTGATAAACCTCGCGTTCATTAAGAGTGATCCCGCCTTCTACGTGGGACAGATGCCGCTGGGGGACACGCTGACAGCAGTTTTGCCCCATCAGTCAGCTTAATTAACAGTTCGATCAGAGAGAGAGAGAGAGGGGGGGGGGGGGAGAGAGAGAGAGAGAGAAAAGAGAGAATGCAAAATCATTTGGTGTGAAGCGGTGCCGCCTGAAATGCGCGCGCGCCCGTGCGTTTCCTTGACATGATCTTTACCATGGCAATGCTCTGCAAATGAAATAATGGACCGTCCAGAAATGGACCGTCTAGATCTTCCTGTTGAAGTCGTGCAATGAGAGAAAAAAAAAGTAATTCTGTTTGCAATGGAAAAACAGGCGTCATCTTCACGTTTTTGTTTTTGTTTTTCTTTTTTTTTTTTCTTTCGTTCTATCTTTTTCTTTCTTTCTTTTTTGTTGCTGTTGTTTTGTCGTTGAGCTGTGCTCCACGAACTTATTACATGACTTCCTCTTGCACTTGGCTACCCCTCCTGTCTTCTTTTTGTATTTTGTTAATGACCTGATCTTTTGGTTGGCGACACAACATCGGTGAGATCTGTATTGGTGAGTCCGGTCTCAGTACCACAGTAGCCTCCCTTTATAGCACAGCCGACAATGTGACCCCTGGAGGGGAGAGTGACCTTGACATTAAAGTGAGCTTGACGGCTCGACAGAGTGAATGAACCGGCCTGATACATTCTGCTTAATAATTATCCTGGCGTTGCGTTTTAGCATCAGAGAAGTGACGCTTTTTGTTTGTTTGCATTTTTGATTTGCTGTCTGACTTTTTCTTCTTTTTTTTTCTTTTGTTTTTTTTTCCTGTTTTTTTTTTTCCCCTTTGTTTTAAGAAAGCACTTTTATGTGTTTCACTCTTACCATGTAGTGGCTTGCTCCAGAACGGATCAGACTGGCGTGTGTGTGTGTGTGTGTGTGTTTTGTGTGTGTGTGTGTGTGTGTGTGTGCTTGTGTGCATGTGTGTGTGTGTGTGTGTGTGTGTGTGTGTGTGTGTGTGTGTGTGTATGAGAGACAGAGACAGAGAGAGAGAGAGAGAGAGTGCGCGCGCACGCGCGCTGTGTGTGTGTGTGTGTGTGTGCTCGCGCATGCGCTTGTGCCTGTGTGTGGGCGAGTGTGTGCGCGCACGCGCGTGTGTGTATGTGTGTGTGTGCGCGTGCGATAGTGCATGTGTGTGTGTGTGTGTGTGTGTGTGTGTGTGTTTCTGTGTTGCGCTACCCAATTAGAAAAAACTGTCGTAACTGCTTTGCCATCAGTAACCGATAAGAAGGTAATTCAGCTGTTGGTTTGTACCAAACGTAAGGGAGGTTATCCTGATGCTTCCAGACACTGAGCACCAACAGATGGGGAGTGAGAATGTCGAAGTTTCTGTGTGACTAATGTGACGTCGTTACTATTTTCTGCCCCGAAACGTTAGATATCACACACACACCACACACACACACACACAACACACCACACACCACACCATCGCAGCCACACCCACACACACTCGCACCCACAGACACTCGCGCGCACACACACACACACACACACACACACACACCATCTCTCTCTCTCTCTCTCTCCTCACACACATTCATACATACAGGCACATACCAAAAAATACGAACTTACACACACACACACACACACACACACCACTACACACACACACAACACACCACACTCACACCACACACACTCACTCACTCACACACACACACACACACACACACAGACACACACACACACTCTCTCTCTCTCTCTCTCATCACACACACACACACACACTCACTCTCTCTCTCTCTCTCACACACACACACACACACACACACCACTACACACCACACCACACACACACGCTCACTCACACACTCACACACACACACACACACACACACACACACAAACACATGTTCAGAGTAGTAACGGTTTATTGACCATTTTCAACAGAGTATGGCAACAAGTTGACAAGAATTTTTTTTTTTCATATTTCTTCACAGATCAAATCAAACAAAAAATCGAACTACACAACAAACATTACTATTATACTTAATAAATTGATGAAGCTTTTTTTTCCCTCTCCTCTCTATTGTTATTCTCATAAATTTCTACACTCCTAAGAAATTGTTTTTCCCCTTAAAAAAAAAAAAAAAAAAAAAATCAATCTTTTCAAATTACAGTGTAATGTGACACAAATAATTGTTATCTCGGGATTATTTTCATGTTTGCTTTAAAACACGAAAAAGAAAAAAAAAAAAGAAAGAAAACCCGCTTCCCTGCTCAAAAGATTTGCATTCAATCTATTTATGATAAATACATATATTTCAGGTAACAAAACCGAGGTAAAGGTTTCAAAAATTCACAGAAAAAAATTTGAATGGTGGTGTGGCGATGGTGTGTGTGTGTGTGTGTGTGTGTGTGTGTGTGTGTGTGTGTGTGTGCGTGCGCGCGCGCGCGAGTGTTGTATGTGATACTGAAAACAGCAAAAGCGAGATGATTTTATGATTTTGTATTTTCATTCGCTCATATGCATTGTTTCAACGAGAAAGGAATGTGTGGTAAAATAAAGGAAAAGTGCAGACAAGCACGAGCGTTCGGCCCGCCCTCAACCTTCACGCTCAGTCCCTAAAAGAGCAGGTGGAGGGTCAGTCATATCTAGAAACAGCACGTTCATTCCTATTGATGATCATGATCACACTGTGCAAATTCAATGTGGATGTTGTCTATGTACAAGGAAAAATTGAGTCGCGACTAACCCTAGCGCAGAGACAGACAGACAGATGAATAATAAAAAAAAAAAAAAAAATCAGGAAAACAAACCCAAAGTGAGAAACGAATCGTGTTTATGCCAGACGTAGTCGCATTAATACCAGAGAAATTATTGTGATGTGGTGAAAGAGCATAGCATTTAGACCCAATGAAAGAACTAGTCCCAGTTTTGCCGACTTCAAGATAGTCTTCGTACACACACACACAAACACGAACACACGTACGCGCACACACACACACACACACCACACGCGCGCACACACAGAGGAGCGTGCGCACTCGAATGGGTGTACACAAGGATACGTACTTGCACATGTTGTTAAGCACACACACACACACACAGCGCACGGGCACACAAGCCACACACACACACCACACACACAACCACACACACACACGAACGAGAGAGAGAGAGAGAGAGAGAGAGAGAAGAGAGAGAGAGTTTTCGTTACTTACGAAAACAAAAAAGAGTGATTTACATCACATGGGGCTGGCGGCGGGAAGAAAGCGTAATAAATACAAAAGAAAGGGAGACACGGGGAGGGGGGGGGGGGGGGGGGGGGGGGATGTGGCGGGAAGGACTCAAATTCTCATTTATCAATGTACGCATGAGAGATTTTTTGTAACGGTCTATCTTCACAAAACCGTAAGAAGTCAAATTACAAGGGAGATAATCACACTCAACTGTACACAGAGACGGGCGGTAATCTAGTCTCTGGTCGTGTTCACAACTTCCAGTGACGCAGAAAATACCGGTGCACACATTCTGTCCTCACTCACATTCTGTCCTCACTCCATGCCTGACGTCACTCTCCGACGGGTGAGACGCGCCGCGGCCCCCAACTCCACCACCCCCAAACCCCCACCCCTACTCTTCCACCCCGGGGGAGTAAATTCAAATCGACCTTCTCCTTTTGCTCCACTCTCTCGTCCGAAATTCTCAGAATGTCCCAAACGACAAAAACCTATCAACCAAACAAAACACTTGGCACCCAAAGTTGAGGAGATTCTGGACTTGAGACAGAGCTACCCCCCCCCCCCCCCCCCCCGCCAAAAAAAAAAAAAAAAAAAAAAAACAAGAAAAAAAAGAAAAAAAAAACAAAACACCCACACACACAACAACAACAACAATCCCTCCCCCCCCCCCCCCAACAAACAAACAAAAACAAAACACCCAAACAAACAAAAAAAGAAGACATCTGTTTTGAAAACCACTCCCCAGTAGTATTTGTGCCCCCAATTCAGAAACAGCCTGTTGAATGACATAGGCACCTGTCATTCCACCTCCTTTCCACACAGGACAGGTACGTTGGGGGGGGGGGGGGGGGGGGGGGGGGGAGGTACCTGCCCCATGGGGGATCTCCAGACCGTGACCCAAATCATTTACTGGGGAGTGCTTTGGGAACAAAGTAGGCGGGGGGAAGGCGGTGGGGGGTGGGGATAGCTCTTACGCAGCATCAGAATTCCCCCTCCAACCCCTCACCCCAATTCACGTGCAATGCGCTTTGATGTATTTTGTCGTTTGGGAAACTTTGAAAGTTAAGAAAAAAGGATTTTATGGAACGAATGGGAGGTCGGCCTAAATTTTTTCCTTGGAAGTGGGCGCGGGGGGAGGGGGTGTGTGGGGGTGGGGGGAAGGGGAGTTGGACTAGATTTTTTCCTTGGAAGTGGGGGGGGGGGGGGGGGGGGGGGGGGGGAGTTGGAGGGGGTGCAAAGGGGGGGGGGGGGGTGGCGGCGGATTTGGGCACGTGCCCTTCGTCACCAGCTGGGGGGGGGGGGGGGGGGGGTATTTCAGGCTGGCAATGATTACGAAACATTACACCAGCACACGTCGTCTGACCAGCACCAGAACATCGAGCAAGATGATCGGTTGACTGACTGTCTGTCTGTTAGTCTATACACAGTCGGGTCAACTTGTCACCATTTCCAAAGGGCGAACGATCTCGTTCAATTCTCCTGTAAGTGCCAGCTTATCTCTGATGAGTTTGCGCGATCGTGTTTTTAACGTTAAGAAGCAGGCAAACAAACAGTCTGCGACAGATCTGACTCGGGTTACGAGACATGCATGCCACAGGCAAGACGGTGAAACATATACATGAAATCCAGTGTTGTGTCTGGATAAAAATCCTACACCATTTCTGACCAGCATGAGATCAAGTCTGACATTCTTTGCAGATAGTCACCGACAGATAACACCCCGCACTGGTCGTATGTATGTAACAAATAAACTGCGATCCGGATGACATGGAGAATAGGTCATCGAATAAAAAATAAATAAATAAAAAGATGATAAATAACATTGCTGCTACACATATCTACAATAGTTCATGTTAATGGGTTTTTTTTTCATTTCAATTTTGTTCAACCAATGTGTTTGCCCATGAAGAGAAAAATGTGTCCTTTATCATGTAGGGTCTAGTATCTTAACCTTGGTGTCCTTTATCATGTAGGGTCTAGTATCTTAACCTTGGTGTCCTTTATCATGTAGGGTCTAGTATCTTAACCTTGGCGTTCTTATTCATGTGACCATTTCAGGGTGGCGCTATTCTGTTTATGACTTGTCTGCATTAAATCAGTGTATACAGTGGGTGCTTCTTGCCCTGCTGTTCGAAGATTTCGGTGTGTGTGTGTGTGTGTGTGTGTGTGTGTGTGTGTGTGTGTGTGTGTTGTTTGTTTGTTTGATGTGTGTGGTGTGTGTTGTGTGTGTGTGTGTGTGTGTGTGTTGTGTGTGTGTGTGTGTGTGTGTGTGTGTGTGTGTGTGTGTGTTGTGTGTGTGTGTGTTTGATGTGTGTGTGTGTTGTGTGTGTGTGTTGGTGTGTTTTGTGTGTGTGTGTGTGTGTGTGTGTGTGTGTGTGTGTGTGTGTGTGTGTGTGTGTGTGTGTGTGTGTGTGTGTGTGTGTTGTGTGTGTGTGTGTGTGTGTTTGATGTGTGTGTGTGTGTGTGTTTGATGTGTGTGTGTGTGTGATGTGTGTGTGTGTGTGTGTGTGTGTGTGTTGTGAGAGAGAGTGCGCGAGCGTGGTGCGTACGTTTGCTCGCTTGCTTTGTGTGTATGTGCAAAATGCAAGATGCTGACCATCGTTTGTAAGTTGTCAGTAAAAACATCATACAGTCCAGAGCACGCACAAACGAAAACCACAAACATACATACATGCACACAGGCAGCACACTACAGCCATGTGCCCACAGGTACTCCACCCAAGACATCCACACAAAAGTAGTTATTATTTGGACATTGTTTTTGTTATGTCAGTCAATAAAGGGTTGAAATCTACACCAACAACGATAATGATAATAGTAAAAATAGTAATGATGATACTACTACTACTACTACTAATAACAATAATGATGATGATAGATAATTATCATGATAATTATAATAATAATAATAAGAAGAAGGATGATGATGATGATAGATATGTATAATGACAGTTATAATGATAACAATAATGATAATAATGATTGTGATAATAATGACGACGACGATGATGATGATGATAATAATAATGATAATAATAATGATAATAATTAAAAAAAACACATACGAAGTGCACTTGCCTTGCCTCTGCATTAATGTGTGTGTGTGGTGTGTGTGTGTGTGTGTGTGTGGTGTGTGTGTGTTATAAAATATCGATATCATCTTTTGTATGAACAAAACTAATGTTGATGAGGTAGATTATAAACAAAAAGAAAAAAATCTGAATCTGTGACAAAGCAGTTGGAAGTTTGTCCTAGCTTCATTAACGTAGTAGGCATTTTTTTTTCGTCGTACGTAAACTGCACAGAAACTAGACTCTGCTTTGCACATGTACCTGCCTTACCCAGTGTCCACAGCCGCAGAGTGGTACACGTTTTTAGTCTGAAAGAGGTTTCACAGGCGCAAAGAGATTGCCCTCGTTTCAGACAGGTCCCTTACTACATGACCCCCAGTTTAACCTTCGATTCCCAGGGGTCGTAGTGGTAGCACACCATAAGTTATCATGCCGAGAATAATGATTCACCGAGAACATTGTTTCAACTATACAGTTGGGACGGCAACCTCCGGATTGGTCCCAACACATTCGTATTGTTCTCAACACATTCGTATTGTTCTCAACACATTCGTATTGGTCTCAACACATTCGTATTGTTCTCAACACATTCCTATTGTTCTCAACACATTCCTATTGTTCTCAACACATTCGTATTGTTCTCAACACATTCGTATTGGTCTCAACACATTCGTATTGGTCTCAACACATTCGTATTGGTCCACATTCCTATTGTTCTCAACACATTCCTTTTGTTCTCAACACATTCCTATTGTTCTCAACACATTCCTTTTGTTCTCAACACATTCCTATTGTTCTCGGGACTTGTGGCTGAAAGTTGATTCCCTGTCTTTATTTTCATACGCACATCCAGACGCAAGCTAGGTGGCTACAAGCAGATAGATATGAATAGTACTGGACTATTGGAGAAAGCTCCGCTGAAGCAAAAACAGAGTCACCGCTGAATTCTAAGCCCTGAAAGCTTCAGTTTCAGTTTCATCAAGGAGGCGTCACTGCGTGCGGACTAGTCCATATACGCTACACCACATCTGCTAAGTTTTGAGACCACACTACGCATGATTTTAAGCTAATGGATAAATGAATTCACAACTAAAATGAGAAAATTGAAGATGAAGGTCTCGTGGTTACGACCTAGCAGATGTCTGACCTACGCATTTGCCCAATGCGCTGGTCAGACCTTAAGTGCCTACCTACCCTTGGTTGTCTTTTTTATACGTGTGTGTGTGTGTGTGTGTGTGTGTGTGTGTGTTGTGAGCCCGAAATATGACGTCAAGTCAGAACTGGTCCACGAATTTATAGATCATGATTTCATCGATCCCTTAAAACAAGTTAAATATTTGGGGGGGGGGGGGGGGGGGGGTAGAGGAGGGGGGGGGTAGAGGAGGGAGGGGGGACGGGGAGCGTGGGTGTTTGGGGGGGGGGGGGGGGTTGTTATGTGAAAACCGATTTGTGGGGATTTCTGGTGTCCAGCCTTTGCCAGGCCTCAAAAGTCTTTTACAGAGTGTACAGTGTATTGGCGCGTGTTTCCAATGGCGGCGTGTGACCATTACTGAGGGGAGCGCATCTGATAAAAGTGAGAGCTGGGGTGACGTCCCCTGCTGCTTTCGCTTTCACTCCAGTTTTGATGTTCCTAGTCTCGTGAAGGGGCACTGTGCTGGACACAGAAATGGACTGGGGGCACATGGATGTCAGATGTACTTCAAAACACATTCTTGTACTGCAACAGCAGAGAAAAATTTGATGACCCCAAGTGACACGCAAACACACACAGTGCGTGCATATTTGTGTTAAGCATCTGAATAACCTGTGCATACGAATGCATACATACAGAAAGACACACGTGCGCACACATGCTCTCTCTCTCTCTCTCTCACACATATTATATATATATATATATATATATATATATATATGCACACATACACACACACACACACACACACACACACACACACACACACCAGAGCAAGAAACTGATCGGCCAGATACAACATGATCATGTCTAACAGAAAAGAAAAAAAAAACAAACAAAAAGAAAGACACAAAGAAACCAAAAAAATCTTTCAACCGCTCGCTCATTAAATCTTGTACAAGATTAAGAACAGTTACGAGCAATGCCTGCTGTCAAAAAACATACACACACAAAAAAAACCCGAACCTGCAATGTAAAATAAATCAACTGGTCGCATCAATTAAAAAAAAAAAATAATACAACGCCTTGCTAAGATCAGCAAAACCAGTAATACACACATCTAACGGTAACGCATTGGTGAAAAGTGTGTCAGTGTTTCAACATTTTATTCGAAAATAGTCCGGACAGCAAGAAAGACGAATATTATTGTGAATCGGTCAAAGAACAAGAAAACGGTTGTCCTGTTCTCATACACATCCTAAACCATGAGTCATCACTGACAAGTCTTACAGAAGAATGAATATTTTCTCCTTTGAATGTGAATCTGAACAAAGGGGAAAAAAAAAAGGTGAGTGTTCTGACGCAAAAAAAACAGATGACGTCTCGTCCTCCCCCTCCCCAAGCAAAACTCACTGATCGGAGAGCTAACCACACTTCTTTAACTTTCTGTGGTGCTGAGGAGAAAGATGGAGGGAGGAGGAGGAAGGAGAGATCCGAGGCATGCGCACAACCGGCTTTTTGAGTCCCTTGTTATGTATAAAGCAGTTGCACTCTACCTTCGGAGAAAGAGTTTTTTCGTTTTTTTTTTTTTTACAACAGCTACCCCAGGAGCTTTTTAATAATCATACCTAGAGACAACATCGACCTATTATCTCATCGCACAACAGGTTTGGTGAAGCCTTCAGAGTCCAGATCTCGTACGACATTGACGAAACCTTAAACCGGGCACAGCCGGATTATCACATTCAAAGTAGTTTCTTTCCAGGTGAGTGTCTGTGACGCGTGCAAAATACGTTAAAAAAAGTATTGCTCTTATCTCCAAGTGTGTGTTTGTGACGCGTGCAAAGTACGTTACAAAAAGTATTGCTCTTATCTCCAACGTTACAAAAAAATATTGCTTTTATCTCCAAGTGTGTGTTTGTGACGCGTGCAAAATACGTTAAAAAAAAGGTCTTTCTCTTATTATTGCGAGGCTGTTTGCATGGCTGGATGGGTTTGGTTTTGTCGGTCGGATGTCAATTACGAGAGAGGAGAGAGAGAGAGAGAGAGAGAGAGAGAGGGTGATTTCTACAGTTTTCACCAAAACATTGTTTTTCTCCGAGCTGCTTTGGTCAGTGCCTGCGCAAAGATGAACTGATCAGTTGACTATGCAGCTGGTTGAGTGACTGGTTGTTCGGCTGGGTGGTGGCTGTCATACGTTGTAGTTCTGTTCGTTCATCATGGATCGTTCTTGAAAAGAACCACAACCACCACCAGCACCACCACAACCACCGCAGAGCAGAAGGCCAGTACTCGAAGGGAAAGCGAGCAGATAAAGGCGATGTCTGTTCACTCAGCGCAGTTCTTGCTGAAAACGTTCTTCTCCTATGTCGGAAAGCTTTTCACCGTGTGACCGTCTAACACTGTGGTAAACGCTACACCATCCACGCCCCAGTAAATATTCCACGGTTCATCGTGTGAACGTCTAACACTGTGGTAAACGCTACACCATCCACGCCCCAGTGAATATTCCACGGTTCATCGTGTGAACGTCTAACACTGTGGTAAACGCTACACCATCCACGCCCCAGTGAATATTCCACGGTTCATCGTGTGAACGTCTAACACTGTGGTAAACGCTACACCATCCACGCCCCAGTGAATATTCCACGGTTCATCGTGTGAACGTCTAACACTGTGGTAAACGCTATACCATCCACGCTCCAGTGAATATTCCACGGTTCATCGTGTGAACGTCTAACACTGTGGTAATCGCCACACCATCCATGCCCCAGTGAATATTCCACGGTTCATCGTGTGAACGTCTAACACTGTGGTAAACACTACACCATCCACGCCCCAGTAAATATTCCACGGTTCATCGTGTGAACGTCTAACACTGTGGTAAACGCTACACCATCCACGCCCCAGTGAATATTCCACGGTTCATTGTGTGACCGTCTAACACTGTTGTAAACGCCACACCATTCATGTCCCAGTGAATATTCCACAGTTCATCGTGTGAACGTCTAACTCTGTGGTAATCGCCACACCATCCACGCCCCAGTGAATATTCCACGGTTCATTGTGTGAACGTCTAACACTGTGGTAAACGCTACACCATCCACGCCCCAGTGAATATTCCACGGTTCATCGTGTGAACGTCTAACACGGTGGTAAACGCTACACCATCCACACCCCAGTGAATATTCCACGGTTCATCGTGTGAACGTCTAACACGGTGGTAATCGCCACACCATCCACACCCCAGTGAATATTCCACGGTTCATCGTGTGAACGTCTAACACGGTGGTAATCGCCACACCATCCACACCCCAGTGAATATTCCACGGTTCATCGTGTGAACGTCTAACACTGTGGTAAACGCTACACCATCCACGCCCCAGTGAATATTCCACGGTTCATCGTGTGAACGTCTAACACTGTGGTAAACGCTACACCATTCACGCGCCAGTGAATATTTCACGGTTTATTGTGTGAACGTTTGACATTGTAGTAAACGCCACACCATCTACGCCCCAGTGAATATTCCAGGGTTCATCGTGTGAACGTCTAACACTGTGGTAAACGCCACACCATCCACGCCCCAGTGAATGTGTCACGGTTGTCCAGTCACGTTGTGAAGCAAGCGTGGAGGATCCTCAGGGATGGACTTCACAGGTGAGTTTAGCGTCCTGTCGGCTAGAGGCCTTTAAGGACACGGTGTCCCAAACCGTGGTCTTTGGCAGCTGGTTGATGAGGTGGACAGGGTTGCCTTGTCGTCACCGGCGCTGGTGGGTCGGAGCTGGTGTTGCTGGTGTTCTGCCTCGTTGACGGTGGCTGTTAGTGGGTTCCTCTGCTCTCAGTGACAGTCCTCCTCCAAGTTTCCTGTACAGCTCCCTTTCAGGGTTACCGACATGGATCCACACGATCCAGTGTTGGCCAGTCCGGGTAGAACACACTAACTGGTCGCCACCCCGGCTGCGGAAATCCAGAGGGCAAGGGTGTGAGTCTCAGAGGTTCCACCAAACGCCTGTCTTCAGGGGGCGTGCCATCGACTTTCGTTGGCGTCCACCACTCCCCCGCAGACTTTTCCCATCATGCACTTCACTTCCTCTTCTTCTTCGTTCCGCAGTTACACGTCCGAACTTCGTTGGCGAGAATTTTGCACGCGTAAATGTAATTAATCCTAGAAGGTTGTGACATTCTGTATTTGAAGATGATGTCTTCACATAAAACCTGCGCAATGTAGGATTTTCTTCTGTTTTTTTTCTTCTTTTTTTTTTGTAGTCCATTCCGCTGACTAAAGCCAGCCTAGTCTTCCACGGTATTTAGTGGTGGCTTCCCCAGTTTGTCATCTACGGAACATGATCAACTAATACGCCATCCCCACCCCCATCCGGGCCTCCTCCCCAGCAGCCTTTACTAGTCTATGGCCATCATGCCTCTTTCGGGAGAAGTTTATTGGGGGAAAAAAACGATCGTTTTTATATTTTAGTAACAGAGCAGGTCCAGACATGTATGTAAACTGCGGAGACTGTCTGTCATGATTCAGACTTTTACACATTAAAAATCACCGATCTACTCGTCTCTATAATAGCATAATCACATTTTCCCCCTACGTTGCAGTCCAAGTCGATTTCCATTTCTCTGTGCGATGATCTTTCACGTGAGTCCTCATTTCCACTGGATGTTTCTCAATCCCAGACTCGTTGTCTCTCCAAACTCGGGACATCTGTTCAGTTTCTTCGGCAGAATTATTAACTTCCCACGCCCAGCTTTCTTTCAGTTCAGTCTTGATGATCCTACCCAGATGTAGAATTCAGTGGTGGTGGGCAACATGCTGCGAGTCCCTCACCAGCGGTTTCTTCCTTTCTTTTCTTTTTTTCCTTGCATCTGCTATGAACACCATTAGTGCTCTAAATAATAGGTCAGCTCGTGTGTCATGACGTCATGTTCATCACTGATGACGCAATGACGACGTTGATGATGGTTTTATTGACAACGCGTCAGTAATGACGTCGAGGAAGTCAGTCACTGATGACGTAATAATGTCGCATGTAGTAACTTCCTGATAACGTCATCGAGTCAAAAGCAATGATACAATAATCACTAACAGTAACGGCAACGACGAACTGCTGACGAACTTTCACTGGGTCAGAAGTGACGATGCGGCGATCACCGCCGACACCACAATGTCGCCGATGATGACCGTGTGGAGGAAGTTCCAAAAGGTCAGAGGTAAGAGCTTAGTGACCGTCACCGATGACATGACCGTGACAATGGTAGCTTGGTGTTGCTAGTGCTGGCAGCGACGGTCACAACGACGGTCGGGGTGATGGGAAAAAACAACAAACAAACGAAACAAAAGAACCTGGTGTTAGAGAGACAGGGATTGTGAGGCTAACGATGATTGGTGACGGTCGTGTCGTAGTGGTGGTGGCGGATTGATGGTGGTGGGAGACAGACGCGGGGGTGGGGTGGTGGTGGGGATTGTGGTAATGGTCTGTCACAGAACTGGCGCTGGAGAGGCAGAGGTTGGGGCTGGGGGGTGGAGGGTGGCGGTGATGATGATGATGGTGATTTCCCCTCAGACGCCGGTTTCCAAGATGGCGTGCTTGCTGAGGCGTTCAGCGTCCAGCCGCTCCCAGCGCGCCCTGTTGGCCAGCACTCCCTCCAGCATGGGACGAAACTCTGGCTCCATGCGGCTCAGCGCCTGTCAGAGATCACAGAGAAGGGGTAAGACACGACACTGGCTGTGTTCATCTGCAGTCAGAGAGCACAGAGAAAGGGTGAGACACAACACTGGCTGTGTTCATCTGCAGTCAGTCAGCACAGAGAAGGGGTGAGACACGACACTGGCTGTGTTCATCTGCAGTCAGTCAGCACAGAGAAGGGGTGAGACACGACACTGGCTGTGTTCATCTGCAGTCAGTCAGCACAGAGAAGGGGTGAGACACGACACTGGCTGTGTTCATCTGCAGTCAGTCAGCACAGAGAAGGGGTGAGACACGACACTGGCTGTGTTCATCTGCAGTCAGTCAGCACAGAGAAGGGGTGAGACACAACACTGGCTGTGTTCATCTGCAGTCAGCACAGAGAAGGGGTGAGACAAAACACTGGCTGTGTTCATCTGCAGTCAGTCAGCACAGAGAAGGGGTGAGACAAAACACTGGCTGTGTTCTTCTGCAGTCGGTCAGCACAGAGAAGGGGTGAGACACGACACTGGCTGTGTTCTTCTGCAGTCAGTCAGCACAGAGAAGGGGTGAGACACGACACTGGCTGTGTTCTTCTGCAGTCAGTCAGGGCTTTTGTTGTTGTTGTTGTCGTACCCTGGCTAAAAGACTCCAGGGATCATCCGAACAGCCGAAGTACTTGAACACAATGGTACAAATGCATCAGCTGGGGATGAGAACATTACGTGTGTGACCGTTTTTGATTACCCCGCCACGTGGGCAGCCACACTCCGACTTCGGGGGATTTTGGAGACTGACAATGTTATGCTAGGAGCTTGTCACAACTGAAGATAATCCCCGCATAACTATGCAGAGCATAACAACATTTTGATGTAGCCTTGGTGTTCTAGCCTATGTCAATTGGCCTGACACAGCCTTAAGCCAAGGCGGAGTCAGGGCTGAATGGGATGATGGGATTGTTACTCTTCCAGGGTGATACCATGCGACGTGGGTTGTGAAATAGCGTTACCAAACCGTAAGAAAAAAAAGAAACAAGTACACAAACATGTATTTCTCTTGGGTGCGTTTACACACACACACACACACACACACACACACCACACAATCACACACGCACGCGCGCGTGCGTACACATTCACAGACACACAAACACACAGAGATATACACGTGCACGCGTGCGTCTGTATCCACGCACACACACAGACACACAAACACACGTGCGAGTATGCCTGAAGAGAGAGAGAGAGAGAGAGAGAGAGAGAGAGAGAGAGAGAGACTGACATACAATGAGAGAGAGAGTGAGAGAACCAGAGGGAAACAACAATGACATACAAAGAGAGAGAGAGAGAGAGAGAGAGAGAGAGAGAGAGAGAAGACAGACAGACATACTGACATACAAAGAGAGACAGAGGGAGGCAGAGAGAGAGAGAGGCAGACAGACAGACATACTGACATACAAAGAGAGACAGAGGGAGGCAGAGAGAGAGAGAGAGAGACAGACGGACGGACAGGCAGGCAGGCAGAGTGACCTTGAAGAGCGGAAGACAGATGCCATCAATCCATGACAGCTGCAGTTTGGCCACTTCATCCTGCTTCTCCCGGTCCATGCAGGCCTGTTACACACACACACACACACACGCACGCACGCACACACACGCACGCACAAACACATATACACACACACATACACACACACACACGCAAACACACACACACACACACACACGCAAACACACACACACATATATTATACACACAAATTATACGCGCACACACACACACACACACACACACACACACACACACACACGTCATCATCATCATCACATGCACACGGTTTTCAATCGGCATAAAGCATTTATCATTAACCCCTGCCACAGAAATCAGCCCCCCCCCCCCCCCCCCCCCCCCCCCCCCCCCCCCTCTCTTTTTCCTCCTTTCATCTTTAAAGGGGACGAAAGTACTTCTTTTCAGTTTCGCTACCCGAGGTGGTGATTCGAGACGGTGTTTTCCACCAGCCTCATTGCCTCCTACCTGAGGTTGAAGTTTCAGAACGTGTTTCTCTTTGTCTCCCTGGTCGAAAAATTCCGTCACCAGGAACTCGGCAGCCTGGGGAAAAAGAAAGAAAAAAAAAAGAGAATAATTCACCTGTGATACAGACTGTGTGTTTCATTGGGGGAAAAATCAGAAGAGGTTCGTGATGACAGTTGGTGGTCAATGACAATCCAGCGCTGGGGACTGGGCATTTGGTTGACATTAGCGTTATGGGCGAAGTGGAATCAGAGAGAGAGAGAGAGAGAGAGAGAGGAGGGGGAGAGAAGAGTCAGAGAGAGAGAGAGAGAGAGAGAGAGAGAGAGAGAATGAGAGAGAGAGGGAGGAAGGGAAGGAGAGAAGAGACGAGAAAGAGAGAGGGAGGGAGGGAGAGGAGAGGAGAGAGAGAGAGAGAGAGAGAGAGAATCCTTACTTATCTGAAGACACACGTTGATAGAGTGACAGGCCGATAGAAATAGTCTCATCCGTGTCTGTATGCCTCAGAGGGTTTGGTCAGAGAGAGACAGAGAGAGAGAGACAGACAGACAGACAGACAGACACTGAGATAGAGAAAGAGAGAGGCAAACAGAGAGACAGAGACAGAGAGTAGAGACATAATGACAGGGACACAGAGACAGAGGAAGAGACTGAATGAGAGAGACAGAGAACGCACGAACGAACGAAATTTCATTTAACCAGGGTAATGATGTAAGCAAATTGCATATGCTTTTTTTCACCCAGCCCTGGACAGAGAGAGTCGCACACACAGAAAAAGAGACGAGACACAGAGAGAGACAGACAGACAGACAAAGTGAGACCGACCGACAGACAGACAGATACAGTGAGGCAGATTAAGAGAGACAGAGAGAGACAGTCACAGAGAGAGAGAGAGAGAGAGAGAGAGAGAGAGAGAGAGAGAGAGAGAGAGAGCCAGCCAGACATAGAGACAGGGCTAGACAGAGAGAGACAGTCACAGACAGAGAGAGAGAGAGAGAGAGAGCCAGCCAGACATAGAGACAGGGCTAGACAGAGAGAGACAGTCACAGACACAGACAGAGAGAGAGAGAGAGAGAGAGAGCCAGCCAGACATAGAGACAGGGCTAGACAGAGAGAGACAGTCACAGACAGAGAGAGAGAGAGAGAGAGCCAGCCAGACATAGAGACAGGGCTAGACAGAGAGAGACAGTCACAGACACAGAGAGAGAGAGAGAGAGAGAGAGAGAGAGCAGCCAGACATAGAGACAGGACTAGACAGAGAGAGACAGTCACAGACAGAGAGAGAGAGAGAGAGCCAGCCAGACATAGAGACAGGGCTAGACAGAGAGAGACAGTCACAGACAGAGAGAGAGAGAGAGAGAGAGAGAGAGCCAGCCAGACATAGAGACAGGGCTAGACAGAGAGAGACAGTCACAGACAGAGAGAGAGAGAGAGCCAGCCAGACATAGAGACAGGGCTAGACAGAGAGAGACAGTCACAGACAGACAGACAGAGAGAGAGAGAGAGCCAGCCAGACATAGAGACAGGGCTAGACAGAGAGAGGAGTCCCACCCTTCTCTGCACGTCCCAGGGTTTGGTGATGGCGGCGATGTCGCAGGCCGTCATCAGCATGCTCCGGTAGATCTCCTTGGATTCCCGGTCGTCCCAGCAACTCTGACCCGACTCCACCATGGAGAAATACTTCTCTCGCAGCCTGCTCACACAGTCACACACAGACACACTCACACACAGACACAGACACAGACACACACACTCACACAGACACAGACAGACAGACACACACACACACACACACACCACAACTCACAGTTAAGTGAACCGTCCGCGAACGATATCTGACAATGAGTCACGCTACACAACCGTCTGCGAATGATATCTGGCAAAAGTCACGCTAACAACCATCCGCGAACGATATCTGACAATGAGTCACGCTAAACAACCGTCCGCGAATATCTGGCAATAAGTCACGGTAAACAACCGTACATGATTGATATCTGACAATACGTCACGCTACACAACTGTTCGTGAATGACATCAGACAATACGTCAAGCTAAATAACCGTCCGCGAATGATATCTGACAATAAGTCACGCTAAACAACCGTCCGTGAATGATATCTCACAAAAGTCACGCTAACAACCGTCTGTGAAAGATATCTGACAATGAGTCACGCTAAACAACCGTCCATGAATGATATCTGACAAAAGGCACGCTAACAACCGTCCGTGAAAGATATCTGACAATGAGTCACGCTAAATAACCGTCCATGAATGATATTTCACAAAAGTCACGCTAAACAACCGTCCATGAATGATATCTGACAAAAGTCACGCTAACAACCGTCCATGAAGGATATCTGACAATAAGTCACGCTGACAACCGTCCATGAATGATATCTGACAATAAGTCACGCTAAACAACCATACGTGAATGATATCAGGCCATACGTCACGCGAAACTGCACCGTCCGTGAATGTTATCTGACAATAAGTCACGCTAAACTGCACCGTTCGTGAATGATATATGACAAAGAGTCAATCTGAGCAACCGTACGTTAATGATTTGAGGCAATACGTCACGCTAAACAACCGTTCGTGAATGATATCTGGCAATAAGTCACGCTAAACTGCACAGTCCGTGAATGTTATCTGACAATAAGTCACGCTAAACTGAACCGTCCGTGTACGTTATCTTACAAGAAATCACGCTAAAACAACCGTCCGTGAATGTTATCTGACAATAAATCATGTTGAAGTGAACCGTCCGTGAATGTTATCTGACAATAAATCATGTTGAAGTGAACCGTCCGTGAATGTTATCTGACAATAAATCATGTTGAAGTGAACCGTCCGTGAATGTTATCTGACAATAAATCATGTTGAAGTGAACCGTCCGTGAATGTTATCTGACAATAAATCATGTTGAAGTGAACCGTCCGTGAATGTTATCTGACAATAAATCATGTTGAAGTGAACCGTCCGTGAATGTTATCTGACAATAAATCATGTTGAAGTGAACCGTCCGTGAATGTTATCTGACAATAAATCATGTTGAAGTGAACCGTCCGTGAATGTTATCTGACAATAAATCATGTTGAAGTGAGCCGTCCGTGAATGTTATCTGACAATAAATCATGTTGAACTGAACCGTCCGTGACTGTTTTCAAACGGAAAGAGGACAACAGCCAATTTTAGGGGACACCATAGAGTAAGATTTCAAACGGAAAGAGGATAACAGCCAATTTTAGGGGACACCATAGAGTGAGATTTCAAACGGAAAGAGGACAACAGCCAATTTTAGGGGACACCATAGAGTGAGATTTCAAACGGAAAGAGGACAACAGCCAATTTTAGGGGACACCATAGAGTGAGATTTCAAACGGAAAGAGGATAACAGCCAATTTTAGGGGACACCATAGAGTGAGATTTCAAACGGAAAGAGGACAACAGCCAATTTTAGGGGACACCATAGACTGAGAATTTGGCCTGCTTCATCTACCAGCTAGCCACGTTTCCGTTTCTGGTGGATAAAAGAACAGCTAAATGTAATTTGAAAGCATTTACCTTTTCTTTTTTTTTTTGTTACCCTCTGGTCATTAAAGCCTACATTAACACTATCAAGACGACCCACTATACCCCTCTCAGTGCACCGAGAAAACCGTAGCCACGGTACATTCTCACTGAACACCCAGTTTTCACCAAAAAAAAAAAAAAAAAAAAAAAAAAAATTCCTTTCGGATAGCTTTGAAACAGTTTTCACAATTTACACAGTCATTCCTAAAACTTCAACTTCTCTTTCAGCTCGAAGTTGGAAAACAAATCTAACTCGCGACGTGTTCGCGCCGATTTGTGGTGTGCAGCGGATGACGCTCGATACGTTTGACGAAGCAGTGAGCACAATAGCGACGTGTGTCGAACTAATTAATCTTGTAGGCCTCGAAAATTACGTCATTGTGAATTTTCACGCCCCCTGAATTGACGTATAAAAACAGGAGTTTGGTTCTTCGTCTCAACAATGTAAGAAAAAGGAATTTTCACGACAAAAATAAAAGTTTTAAGAAGCATTTTTGCTAACCAGAGAAATCTTCCGGCCCCTCGCTTTATTGGGATGGCGAGGGAAAACCAACCGGGTTAACTTCTCTGGAGGAAGTAAGAGACGCTTGTTGCACTCAAGGGAGGCAAGGCTCTTGAGTGCCAACCAGATTTCGGAAAAGAGCCCGGAAAGAGGATGGTTGAGCTCCCTTTAATTGGCTGTCTTTCTTTCTTCCCTTCTTTCTTTCTTTTTTTTTTTTTTTTTTTTTTGTGTGTTTTTTGTTCGTTTGTTTTTGGTTGCATATACATCATCGATGGTTGTGTGTAGAACAATGGTTATGGTGTGGTTTGGTATAGTTTTTAAAAAAAAATTATACCCCCCCCCCCCCCCAAAGAAAAACAAAACAAAACCGTAGTATGTAAGATTGGTTAGAATGGTGATTTAGTGTGTGTGTGTGTGTGTGTGTGTGTGTGTGGGGGGGGGGGGGGGGGGGGGGGGGAGTCAGCGCACTGACTGTATATGCAGGCTGAGGTCGGTGGCCAGAATGGAGTGTTTCAGCAGGTTGATGACTTCAGCATAGTCCTCCGACCCCAGGTTGGCCAGGATGTTGTGCCCCTGGAAGAACACAGAATGCAACAATAAATAAATAGAATTAATGCGTAATATGAATGAATAAATAAATGAAGAAATGATTACATAAATATATGAATAAATAAGTAAATAAATAAATGAATAAATAAGCAAGTAATAGATAAATAAATACATGAATAAATAAATAAGTAAATAAAGTAACTAACTAAACAAATTAAAAAAATGAATAAAAATATACATACATGAAAAGATACAAACATACATACATGTATGAATAAATGAATGAATGAGTAATAAATAATCAAAGCTCGTGGGCGAGTTCTATGACTATTTCACTGACAAAACGTTCTTTTTTATACTCGAAGCAGCCTGAGAAAGCATGTGCCCGCTTTCCTCCTCCGGTTTTTTTTTTCTCTTTTTTTTCTCCAGTGAGCGTATCGCATTGTTTAAACCGAAATATTTTGATATGATCACAGTCGCACAAGACTGTGGTCTAGGATCAGTACCAACACTCCCTATTCTCGATCATGCACGACAGGGTGGAGGGGTTGTGAACGGTCAAGTGCGTTGCGTCGTCCACCCTCGCTCTCTACCTCCGAGATGTCTAACCCTTGCACGGTCCTTGCGGACTTTCACTTGACGGATGGGGGAAGGAGAAGACAACTCCTCTGCACCACTCCCACGCTGCCAGGCAAAATTCATCAATCAACAAAGAGTCTTTTCTCTTGTTTTCTTTTGCTGTTTTTTTTCCCCATCCCCCCAAAACAAACAAACAAACAAACACCATGGTTTTATACAGAACAGGGTTAAGAAAGGATTAAGATTAGGTTGTGCTCCGAATTACGATGCTTTGAGATGACGTCAGTCTTGGCACACGACCGACACAGCTTGACAAACCTGATAAAGTGTTCTACAGTGTGGTGTCCCAACGACTCCCCCCATGGAGATGAGGGAGAGGCAAAGGTCAGATTAGATTCCGCTAGGAAGGTACAGCGGCGGAGGTCAGGGTCAGAGTTAGTGCTTGGGTCATGTTAGGGTGATGTATTCCTGAGATGAAGAGTCTTCTGTATGTGTGTACGTGCGTGCGTGCGTGCGTGCGTGCGTGCGTGCGTGTGTGTGTGTGTGTGTGTGTGTGTGTGTGTGTGCGTTGTGTGTGTGTGTGTGTGCGTTGTGCGTGTGTGTGTATGTGTGCGTTGTGTGTGTGTGTGTGTGTGTGTGTGTGTGTGCGTGCGTGTGGTGTGTGTGTGCGTGTGTGTGTGTGTGTGTGAGTGTGTTGTGTGTGTGTGTGTGTGTGTTGTGTGTGTGTGTGTGCATGTGTGTTGTGTGTGTGTGTGTGTGTGTGTGTGAAACCAAAGGTCACAACACATTGTATGCATGAAGACACTGACACATTGTATGCATGAAGACACTGACACATTGTGTGCATGAAGACACTGACACATTGTGTGCATGAAGACACTGACACATTGTGTGCATGAAGACACTGACACATTGTGTGCATGAAGACACTGACACATTGTGTGCATGAAGACACTGACACATTGTGTGCATGAAGACACTGACACATTGTATGCATGAAGACACTGACACATTGTGTGCATGAAGACACTGACACATTGTGTGCATGAAGACACTGACACATTGTGTGCATGAAGACACTGACACATTGTGTGCATGAAGACACTGACACATTGTGTGCATGAAGACACTGACACATTGTGTGCATGAAGACACTGACACATTGTGTGCATGAAGACACTGACACATTGTGTGCATGAAGACACTGACACATTGTGTGCATGAAGACACTGACACATTGTGTGCATGAAGACACTGACACATTGTATGCATGAAGACACTGACACATTCTACCTAACAGAATTTTCAGGGCTCGGAGTTACGGTAAAATTGATACCGTAAATCTAGAAAAAGGTCTACGTCGTCAAATAAAAAAAGATGCGCAAAATAGCTTCGAAACATTGTTTCAACAAACCCCCGAAACATCGTGTTGCATGTTTGTTTTGGCACAAAACAAATGTTTCCGAACAGAAGCCTTGAGTCACACGGGAACCACAAAACAGGCAGCTGGGTGGCTTGGAGCGACAGCAGTTGCCACTCCATGCAGCCTGGCATTTTCTCATGACCGTTTCATTGTGTGACATGCCTCGCAACGACACAGTCTCGAAAGAACCTTCACTCTAAAATGGATTCGCCTCTGAGCCCTTCAAATCCTACAGAGTCGGTAGATAGCCTGGGCTATCTCACCTGCTCGGTCAGTTTTGGCTGAATTGTATGAAAGAAGGGGGTGCTTCACTTCAGCTCTAGTAATTCAGATACTGCTTAAATGAGAGGCAAGCCGTTTTACATAGTTATCGCAAAATGATTGTGTTGTACTCTATAAACAAAACAAAATCGTGTTTTGTGATGTAGGGTTGGACTTTTGGTGCTCTGACAAGCTCAAACTATAACTTCTTTTTTTTTTTTTATTACATAAATTCTTTATCATGTTCGCAGCAGACGTATTTCAAATTAAAAAGCTATGACATTTTCGCATTTTACAGAGAACTACTTCCGGTGTCTTTACGTCAAATTCGATCATTTTAATTTGCATAATTCAGGAGTCATTGCTGAGTTGCTGGGACATCCTTGCCCTATGGGCTGAGTTCATGTCTGAGACGACCATATTGATTGAAAAAAAAAGAAAGAAGAAAAAGTAATGAAAAAAAAAACCCACAGTAGTTGCCTGAATGAGTGGTAAGGAGACACGGGTGGGAAGAACGGAAAAATTCTGCGTAAGTGACTTCCCTTTACTTTTAATTCATGCATATGTATGAGCTTGGAAACCGGTTTCGGTAAATCACTTTGGTCGCCTCAGAATCGCCCGGGTGCAGGTTTGCAATGCTGTTTTCCCCCGTGCATTTAACCCGCGAGCCAAGCGCGTGCGAGCAGCTAACACGGTCCTGTGACACGGCCCTACAGGAGCAAGTCTTGAAAGTACCCACTGGTGACTTACCTCACTGTTGAGGATCATGACAGCGTGGTTGAAGTGATGATGTTCCAGCGTGGCTTTGGTCCCGTACAACTGACACAGAGCGGAGCTGGACCTGAAATTGGTAAAGTATAGTATAGTATAGTATAGTATAGTATAGTGTAGCATAGTGTAGCATAGTGTAGCATAGTATATTGCAGTGTAGTGTAGTGCAGTGTAGTGTAGTATAGTATAGAATAGTAACACATAACAAAGCATAGGAGTAGTATAGCATAGCAGAGTAGAGTAGAGAAGAGTGCAGTGCAGTGCTGTACGGTATGGTATAGTATGGTATAGCGTAGCACTGTATATTATAGCACAGTTTAGTGTGGTATGGTATGGTACCGTATAGTATAGCATAGTATAATATAGTATAACATAATAAAGTATAGGACATTACAGTATAGTATGGTAAAGCATAGCATAGTATAGTTTGGTTTGGTTTCGTATGGTATGATATGGTATAGCATGGCATAACAGGATAGTACAGCGTAATTTGATAAGGTTTATTGCACATTTTGTAGTTTCATACACTCCGATAGTACAGAACAGTGTTTTAAGGAGGCCTTGTCAAGTACAGTCAACACGGTGGTGGGTTGGATTCAAAACCAGCACTGTGTAGTATAGCGCTGTGCAGTGCTGTATGGTACATCACTGTACAGTAGAGTGTAGAATAAGCATGTATATAGTTTAGGATGACATGCTTTACTGTGCTGTTGCATGGCGAGGTCAAGTTAAGTCAAGTCAAAATTATCTTTATTGAGGATTAAAGAATAAGCTTTCCAGCTTTTTTTACATCCTGCCCTCATAAACAAGGTGTGTGTGTGTGTGTGTGTGTGTGTGTGTGTGTGTGCGCGCGCGCGCGCGCGCGCGCGAGCGCGTGCATGCATGCATGTGTGTGTGTGTGTGTGTGTGTGTGTGTGAGCGTGTGTGGTGTAGTGTGTGTGTAGTGTAGCATGTGTGTGTGTGTGTGCATGCATGCGCGCGCACACACACACACAGACACACACGCACACACGTGCACAGAAATGCGTGTGCGCGTGTACACACACACACACACACACACACACACACACACACGCTGGCAGCAAAGCCTGAAAGCGTTCTTGGTTCCTCTGTTGTACGGATAATAAATGCCTTCTTCCTGTTCTCCCCCCCCCCCCTCCTTCTCCTTTCTTCTCCATCCAGTGCACTCTTCTGTCTCCCCAACCCCCCCCCCCTCCCAGCCCACTCTCTCAGAATTCTGACCGTCTCACAAACATGTGTGCGCACGTGCACATTAAATGAGAAGCGAATGAATGTAGTAAATATGGAAAGAATCAACGAATTACCGTGACATAAATTACTATGTACCATGCATATCACAATCTGAGTATTTAGCATAGCATAGTGTAGCATAGCATACCACACCACAGCATTTCCTACCATACCATAGCAAAGCATACTATACTATGAAGCTCACCTTTGTCATAGACAGATCGAGTGTGCTTTCTATCAGTTTCTGTTTAGACGTTTCATCACAAGAAAGCACTTCGTCTGTTTTTGACTCAAATGTGATAGAAGCCAAAACGGCAACTTTTTTTTTTAAAAGAAACAACATCAAACAGTTCCTTATCTTTTTTTTCTCACCTTGGATTTTTCTTTTTCCTTTTCTTTCCTTTTTTTATTCACTTTTTTTTTTTTTTTTTAGCCTTCTTTTGTTCAAAGAAGCATCAACAACTAGAATCTCTGGGCATTTCCATTTTCACTATGAATTTATTCTAATGGAAAGCGTCGTTTCAAGAATGTATGTAATTCAACGAATGGTTACATCAGCTCTTTGTCGTTGACGTCAGTCAACATTCTACATTCAGTGGTGGTTGTCCAAAACTAGGGAGGCTGTAAGAGGTGATACACCATACTGTGCTATGCTAGGCTAGGCTGTACTGTATTGTTCTACTGTGCTCTGCTATGCTAAACTACACTATACTGCACTATACTGTGCTATGCTAGGCTAGGCTGTACTGTATTGTTCTACTGTGCTCTGCTATGCTAAACTACACTATACTGCACTATACTGTGCTAGCCTAGGCTAGGCTGTACTGTATTGTTCTACTGTGCTCTGCTATGCTAAACTACACTATACTGCACTATACTGTGCTATGCTAGGCTAGGCTGTACTGTATTGTTCTACTGTGCTCTGCTATGCTAAACTACACTATACTGCACTATACTGTGCTATGCTAGGCTAGGCTGTTCTGTATTGTTCTACTGTGCTCTGCTATGCTAAACTACACTATACTGCACTATACTGAGCTATGCTATGTTGAGCTGAGATGGACTATACACCACTACACTACACTACACTACACTGCACTACTTTGTACTACTGTATGCTATTCCGTGCCATGCTATGCTGAGCTATACTGAGCTGGGCTATGTTCTACTATACTACACTACAATTTACAACTCTATGCTACTCCGTGCTATGCTGTGCTGTGCTGTACTGTACTATGTAATACTACACCATACCATACCATACCATACCATACCATACTACACAATACTATACAATACTATACCATACCATACCATACCGTTTCCATACCATACTATACGATACGATACGATACTACACTACACTACACTATACCATACTATACTAATACTATACTATACTATACTATACTATGTGACTGTGCTATGTCATGCTGTATTGTCCTGTACTGTACTGTGCTGCGTTCTGCTGTCATGTACTGTGCTCTACCATGCGACACTATACTACACTGCACTATGCTACACTATATTACACTGCACTATGCTACACCATACTACACTGTGCGACGCAAGGAAAGAAGGAGAATAACGGAAAGAAAAAAAGAAGTAAGGAAGGGAAGAACAGAGAAAAGAAGGAGAGAGGGAAAAAAGAGCAGAGAAGAAAGCAAGGAAGGACAGACGGCATGGAGGAATAAACAAATGATGGAATGAAGAAACGAATGAAAGAACGACAGAACGAACGAGACAATAAATGAACACAGGAATATTCGAGCAATGAACGATCAAAAGAGGGAAGAAAAGAAGTTAACGAATGAACTAAAGAAAGAAGACAAGAAAGGAGCGAACGAAGAAACGAAAAGCCAGAACAAACGAAGAGAGAAAGAAACGATGAAACGCACGCCGGGAAGAGGGAGTGAACAAACAAAGGAGAGGAGCGAAGGAAGGAAGGCACTAGAGCACTGACTTGAGCTGGAAGGCATTGTTGGTGCCCCGGTGGTCCAGGTCGTGGCACAGACAGCCCACAATGAGAGCCAGCTGCTCGTTGTCCGACAGGTGGCGCTGCGTGCCGCATCTCTGGGTTAACACAGCATACACACACAGCATATATGACATACAGCATATACATACGGCACATATATACAGCACGTACATACAGCACATCACCAGACACGGTGTCTTCAACGTCACAGCATAACGTGCTGCCCTGTGCGACCGAATCAACAAAGTAATCAATAGCATCGTGTGATTCGGGCAGATAGCATAGCATACAGAACAATGTGGTCAGCTGATAGCATAGCGTACAGAACAATGTGGTCAGCTGATAGCAGAGCATACAGAACACTGTGGTCAGCTGATAGCATAGCGTACAGAACAATGTGGTCAGCTGATAGCATAGCATACAGAACAATGTGGTCAGCTGATAGCGTAGCAAACAGAACAATGTGGTCAGCTGAAAGCGTAGCATAGAGAACAATGTGGTCAGCTGATAGCGTAGCACACAGAACATTGTGGTCAGCTTTTAGCATAGCATACAGTATACTGTGGTTAGCTGATAGCATACAGAACAATGTGGTCAGCTGACAGCATACAGAACAATGTGGTTAGCTGATAGCATACAGAACAATGTGGTCAGCTGATAGCATACAGAACAATGTGGTCAGCTGATAGCATAGCATACAGAACAATGTGGCCAGCTGATAGCATAGCATAAAGAACACTGTGGTCAGCTGATAGCATAGCATACAGAACACTGTGGTCAAATGGTGGCATAGCATACAGAACAATGCGGTCAGCTGATAGCATAGCATACAGAACACTGTGGTCAGCTGATAGCATAGCATACAGAACACTGTGGTCAGCTGATAGCAGAGCATACAGAACACTGTGGTCAGCTGATATCATAGCATACAGAACAATGTGGTCAGCTGGTAGCACAGCATACAGTATAATGTGGTCAGCTGATAGCATAGCATACAGTATAATGTGGTCAGCTGATAGCAGAGCATACAGAACACTGTGGTCAGCTGATAGCACAGCATACAAAACAATATGGTCAGCTGATAGCATAGCATACAGAACAATGTGGTCAGCTGATAGCATACAGAACACTGTGGTCAGCTGATAGCATAGCATACAGAACACTGTGGTCAGCTGATAGCAGAGCATACAGAACACTGTGGTCAAATGGTGGCACAGCATACAGAACAATGTGGTCAGCTGATAGCGTAGCGTATAGAACAATGTGGTCAGCTGATAACGTAGCATACAGAACAATGTGGTCAGCTGATAGCATAGCAATTAGAACAATGTGGTCAGCTGATAGCATAGCATACAGAACAATGTGGTCGGCTGATAGCGTAGCGTGGGTGTAACAATTCTGTATGCTGATAGCTAAATCATTTAGCTATCAATTATTATATGCGACGCACTTTCCCGACCGCTGTTGCTTTGGGAAAAAAAAGTCAAACATTAATCTGTTATGTGCAAAGCTACGGGTCTAGATTTCGGCATAAAAACAAAAACCTCGAATTACACCGCTGTATTCAACCTGCCCATGATGAAGGAAGTTCTGTGGAAGCTACACCTCTTTCCTAGCACTTTTATGCATCAAATTCTGATATACATGCTACTTCGTTAGAATGTTCTTCGGGCACCGGCTGACACTGATGTTCAGTGACGCCCCGAACAGTGCTCAGGCGTAGAGTGGACCTGGCTGTGACTGTACGATGACACGTGGCATTTGCAAGGAGATGGTACATAGCGCTGCCTACTGCAAGGAAATGGCATCCTGTAGATGTTTAGCATTGTCTACTGCAAGGAAATAGCATCCTGTAGATGTTTAGCATTGCCTACTGCAAGGAAATAGCATCCTGTAGATGTTTAGCGTTGCCTACTGCAAGGAAATAGCATCCTGTAGATGTTTAGCATTGCCTACTGCAAGGAAATAGCATCCTGTAGATGTTTAGCGTTGCCTACTGCAAAGAAATAGCACCCTGAGGATGTTTAGCATTGCCTACTGCAAGGAAATAGCACCCTGAGGATGTTTAGCATTGCCTACTGCAAGGAAATAGCACCCTGAGGATGTTTAGCGTTGCCTACTGCAAGGAAATAGCATCCTGAGGATGTTTAGCGTTGCCTACTGCAAAGAAATAGCATCCTGTGACTGTATAGCATTGTCTATTACAAGGAAATAGCATCCTGTAGATGTTTAGCATTGCCTACTGCAAGGAAATAGCATCCTGTAGATGTTTAGCATTGCCTACTGCAAGGAAATAGCATCCTGTAGATGTTTAGCGCTGCCTACTGCAAGGAAGTAGCATCCTCTGAGTGTATAGCATTGTCTATTACAAAGAAATAGCATCCTGTGACTGTATAGCATTGTCTATTACAAGGAAATAGCATCATGTGACTGTATAACATTGTCTATTACAAGGAAATAACATCCTGTAGATGTTTAGCGCTGCCTACTCCAAGGAAATAGCATCCTGTGAGTGTATAGCATTGTCTATTACAAGGAAATAGCATCCTGTAGATGTATAGCATTGTCTATTACAAGGAAATAGCATCCTGTGACTGTATAGCATTGTCTATTACAAGGAAATAGCATCCTGAGGATGTTTAGCGCTGCCTACTCCACGGAAATAGCATTCTGTGACTGTATAGCATTGTTTATTACAAGGAAATAGCATCCTGTAGATGTTTAGCGCTGCCTACTCCAAGGAAATATCATCCTGTGAGTGTATAACATTGTCTACTCGAAGGCAATATGATCCTGCGAATTAACAACATTGCCTATAGCACCCTTTTGTAAGGTAAAATTATAGCACCGCCTATTGCAATGTGGAATTATAGCACCACCTATTGCAATGTGAAATTATAATCTCGCCCATTACGATGTGAAATTATAACATCCTTTTGCAAGGTAAAATTATGGAACCGCCTATTACAATGTGGAAGTATAGCGCTGCCTATGGCAATGTGGAATTATAGCACTGCCTGTTGTAATGTGGAATTATAGCACCGTCTATTGCAATATGGAATTACAGCATCGCCAATTGCAATGTGAAATTATAGCACCGCCTATTGCAATGTGGAATTATAGCACCGCCTATTAGCACCGCCTATTGCAATGTGGAATGATAGCACCGCCTATTGTAATGTGAAATTATAGCACCGCCAATTGCAATATGAAATAATAGCACTGCCTATGGCAATGTGGAATTATAGCACTGCCTATAGCAATGTGAAATTATAGCACCGCCTATTGCAATGTGGAATTATAGCACTGCCTATGGCAATGATAAATTATAGCACCGCCTATTGCAATATGAAATTACAGCACCGCACACTGCAATGTGGAATTATAGCACTGCCTACAGCAATGTGAAATTATACACCGCCTTTTGCAAGGAAATTGCAGTTTGTCATGCTGTGAATGTATAGCAACGCTTTAGTTATATTACACTATATTCCAAGGAAATAGTCCTGTGTGCAGAAACAGTACCGTCTATCGCACTGGCACAGCACTTTAACGAGTTAACAGCCCCGCTTATTCCAAGGGAACAGGACTTTGTGTGATACTTTTTGAGTTTATGTCCGCTTCTGCTAGGCATCATCATTTTGTGAGTTTATAGCACAGGCAACAGCACTCTGAGCAGAATTCTGTGGGTTCACAGCACAGGCAACAGCACTCTGAGCAGAACTCTGTGGGTTCACAGCACAGGCAACAGCACTCTGAGCAGAACTCTGTGGGTTCACAGCACAGGCAATTGCAAGGCAACAACTCTTGTAGCAATATTCCATGGATTTACAGCAAAGGCAACTACGAGGCAATCAGAGTTTGTGAGGGACTTTGCGAGTTTGTAGCACAGGCAATTGCTGGGCTAAAACAGTTTGTCAGGTTCTTTGCGAGTTTATAGCGCAGGCAATTGCAAGCCAATAGGACTTTGTGCGGTGCCTTCTGAGTTTACAGCCCTGGCATTTGCAAGCCAATATGACTTTGTGCGGTGCTTTGTGATTTTATAGCAATGTTTGTAACGCTTTACTAAACATCAAAGAACGTTGCAGGTTATTTATTTGCATTTTAGCATACTCTTCATGTGTGTGTGTGTGTGTGTGTGTGTGTGTGCGCGCGCGTGTGTGTGTGTATGTGTCTGTGTGTGTGTGTGTGTGTATGCGTGTGTGTATCTGTGCGTGTGTGTGTGTGTGTGTGTGTGTGTGTGTGCGTGCGTGTGTGTGTGTGTGTGTGTGTGTGTGAGAGAGAGGAGAGAGAGAGAGAGAGGAAGAGAGAGAGAGAGAGAGAGAGAGAGAGAGAGTATCTAAAAAAATAAACAGCAAAGAACGTTGCAGGTTATTTACTTGCATTTTAGCATATACTTCATGTGTGTGTGTGTGTGTGTGTGTGTGTGTGTGTGTGTGTGTGTGTGTGTGTGAGTGAGTGCATGCGTGAGCGCTCGCGCGCAAGTGTGTGTGTGTTTGTGTGTGTGTGCGTGTGCGTGCGTGCGTGCGTGCGTGCGTGCTGTGTGTGTGTGTGTGTGTGTGTGTGTGTGTGTGAAACAGAGAGAGAGAGAGAGAGAGAGAGAGAGAGAGAGCTCGTCCGTGCGTGTGCGTATGCACGCCTGTGCGTGCACGTGCACGTGTCAGTACCCACCCCCCGCCCTCCCTCCCTACACAATCGCCCTCAAAAATGCCAGGGAAGCAAAAGACACTTGTGATTTAATATGGGATTTCACATTAGACTGGGCATCCGATTTGTAATGAACACTTGCATTTGTCAAGTCCTTTTTTTTTTTTTTTTTGTCTGCGGTTCTCTTTCAACTTCAATCAACTTGATTAATGAATTCAAGGTATGATCTCCAGCTCTTGCCGGCACTCCTGCCACCAACCTTTTCAGCGAGGAAACGGTTTGAAATCAACCAAAATGTCATTTCCTAGCCAGTCATGTTTTTGTTTCTTTTCTTTCTTTCTTTTTTAAATTCTGACTCCTTCTGATTTGGCATCATTCGATATCTAATTAGAATTCCGAAATGGAAGCGACACATCAAAAGTCTTAACTTAGGTCAGAGAGACCTCGCACCAAACCCACCCACCCATCACCCCCCCCCCCCCCCCGACCCCTCCCCCTCTCTCTCTCTCTCTCTCACACACACACACACGAGTATGCCTGCATGCACGCACACATACACATTCTCTCTCTCTCTCTCTCTCTCTCTCTCTCTCTCTCTCTCTGAAGACACCATGGGACTGCCCAGTTTGCGGCAGTCAAATGTGGAAGAGGAAACTGAAATTGTTGAAGACATTCTTGTTTCTGTAATCGGATCAACCGGTTGATGCCTTTCCGCGGTGTTCAGCAAGCCAGGTTACCGTTTCATCTCGATTTGGGTTCTGTTGATCGTGTGTGTGTGTGTGTGTGTGTGCGTGTGCGTGCGTGCGTGCGCGCGCGGTGTGTGTGTGTGTGTGTGTGTGTGTGCGTGCGCGCGCGTGTTTGTGTGTGTGCGCGTGTGTGTTATTCTCTCATTCTCTCCTTTCCACTTCCCCCTTTTTCTCTGTCTGTTTGTCTGTCTGTCCGTCTGTCTCTCTCTCTCTCTCTCTCTCTCTCTCTGTGCGTGTTGGGTGGGGGTGGTGTGGGGTTAGAGGGCGTGCGCGCGCGTGTCTGTTCTTCTCTCATTCTCTCCTTCCCGCTTCCCCCCTTTCTATCTGTGTGTGTGTGTGTGTGTGTGTGTGTGTGTGGGTGTGTGTGTGTGTGTGTGTGTGTGTGTGTGTGTGTGTGTGTGTGCATACGTATACATGCATGTGTGTACATGTGCGTGTGCGTGCGCGCCTGTGTGTGTGTGTGTGTTGTGTGCTCTCTCTCTCTCTCTCTCTCTCTCTCTCTCTCTCTGTGTCTTTGCATGGTGAGAAAGGTCTATAATGTAAGGAAAAAGTATGATGACTGGTTTGACATAGAATGTCGACAAAAACAACGTCTGGTAAAAAATCTGCTTCAGAGATACAGGAGAGCGAAAACCGAGCCACATACGACAGAGCGTAAAGATGAGTACGTCAAAGAAAGAGTACAATACAGTAATCTGAGGAAAAAGAAAACGGAAGAATTTGATGAGATTAGATTACAAAGATTAAAAGAGTCAGCCAATGATCCAAAGCGTTTCTGGTCGGCAGTAAGACAGGTGAACAGAAAGACAACGATAAATAATGATATTACATCTCAGCAATGGTATAATAATTTCTTTAATGTCTTTAACCATTTTAGTAACGCATTTTAGTAATAGAGTACAAAGACAAGAATTAGAAACAGAAATGACGGAAGCATACGAACCTTTATTCAATGAACCGATTACTAGACAAGAAGTGATTGACGGCATAAAACATTTGAAGGGTGGGAAGAGTGCAGGGCCAGATACAATTGTAGGGGAAATGCTAAAGAGTTCTAATAATTTAGTAATTGATGTTCTAGTATTGATATTCAATAACTTGTTTCGGAGCGGGTCATTTCCGGTTGAATGGGCTAAATCAATCATCGTTCCTATCCACAAAAAGGGAGATGTAAACACTCCTGACAACTACCGAGGTGTAGCACTGACAAGTGTTGTCAGCACAAAGTTTACACACACATTTTAAATGTGAGATTAAAACGTTGGGCAGACTGGGAAGAGAAAATCGTGGAGGAGCAGGCAGGCTTTAGATCTGGGTACAGTACAACTGATCATATATTTACGTTGTTCGCCCTTGTACAAAAATGCATGCTTAAAAATACAAAATTGTATGTCGCTTTTGTTGATTTCAGAAAAGCTTTTGATTCTGTAAACAGAAATATCTTATGGAATGTTCTTAGAAAAAACGGAGTCAACGGAAAGTTATATATGGCATTACGTGGAATGTACGACTCTGTCTTGGCATGTGTGCGTGAGAAATGTGTTTATTCTGATTTTTTCAATTGCCCACGTGGAGTCAAACAAGGCTGCCTTTTAAGCCCACAGTTGTTTTCTTTTTCTTTTTTTTTTTTATCAATGAGCTTGCTTTATAACTCTCAAGAAATGGTAAACATGGTATTCAGATTATTCCAGGTGCTGTGGAGATTTTTATGATGCTGTTTGCTGATGATGTAATTCTGTTGTCTAGTACAGCAATAGGATTGCAAAACCAATTGAATGTTTTGAAACGGGAAGCTGATAAACTACAGTTGACAGTAAACCTTGATAAAACCAACATTATAGTGTTTCGGAAAGGCGGATATTTAGCTAAGAATGAAGTTTGGTGGTATGGTAATTCTGAGGTTAAAGTAACCAATTCTACAAATATTTAGGAATATTTTTTACAACAAAATTAAGTTGGAATTTAGGTTGGTGTGAAACAAGCAGAAAAAGCAAAAAAGGAGTGATAGAAATTTTGAAATCGTTGAAGAAATTAAATACTACTGATCCACACATATTTTGGAAGCTATTTGATACCCAGATTGAACCGATTCTTACATATGGTGCTGAAATATGGGGACTTGAAGAAAATCTAAAAATAGAAAGAGTGCACACTTATGCAATCAAACGGTTTCTGAATATTCCGATTCATTCGTCCAATAAAATAGCTTACGGTGAAACAGGAAGGTACCCTTTGTACATCAGATGTATTGTAAAGTGTGTTAGATACTGGTGTAAAGTAATACGATTACCAGTAGCTAGAATGAGCAGGCAAGCCTATGACATGATGCTGCAACTATGTGAGGTAGGAAATGTTAACTGGGCCTCTAAGGTTAAGAAAGTGCTGACAGAGAATGGGTTTGGGATAGTGTGGTTGAGCCAGGCAGTCGGAAACGAAACCGTTTTTATGTCTGAATTCAAAGACAGACTAATTTCCTCGTATAAACAGACCTGTTCATCCCCCCCAATTTCTTCTGCAGAAGATTTGGTAGCAAAACCCAGTAGATTAGTGTCCAAAATCAGTAGAATTACTGGAAATGTAAAATCGGCAAAATTGCATGACCGACATTATCTGCTCAAAGCACAATGACATGCATAACTAAACTAGATCAGCTTGATAATAATTGCAAATATAAATTGCAAATATAAGTACACAAAGAAACAAAACTCACTCAAAATAAGATGCTCTGGAAAGCAGTCACTGAACTGTATTGAAGACATTTGCTGGTTATGAACAGGCCTACAAGTAACTTGTCATGTGTTTTGACATGTATCCAAATGTTAGGAACAACTTCCACTGAAACACAGTTCTAAACTGAATATTTACAAAGGGAAAATGGACCTCACTATGTACAGTATACTGTATGTACAGTTGGACATTGTTGACCTTGGTCTAATGTGTGTGACTACGATAGTAGGCACTTCTCAGCTCTTGGAGATCTTCTTTTGACAGACTCTTGACACTGTCAACTGGTTCAGTGGGCAATGCCTTGAGCACAAGAAGGCTCTCCAGTGTAGAAGATGACAGTGAAGACCTCTGAGGTGTCTTGTTCTTGCGGACACAAGAGAATACCCTTTCGCAATGGGCGCTGCTATGCGGTATGGTCAGGATGCCCAACATTGCATTGGCCAGATCTCTGAAGAGAAAATCACCAGAGTCAGGATCTTTCAGCGGACCAATGGCAAACCATGTGTGGTCCTCCCTCTCTTTGGTGCAAGTGGAGACATCTGTTGTCTGAAAGAGACAAAACTGCTCCTTCACAGCATCATGGGAGGCATCTCCAAGGAGACAGGGGAACCTTCTCAGGAAGAAATCCAGGCTGCTGACTGCTGCAGACTGCTGGAACTTCACATCAGCAACTTCTGCACGCCTCAACACATCAGAAGAAAGAGGCAAGTGTTCCATGAGGTACTGAACCAGAGTTGTGACACGCAAAACAAGATGCAATCCAAACTGAAATACGAAAATGACACAATCAGAATCTCTCTCTTACATGCAGACACAAACACATGCACACACTCGCACGAATGCACAATAATGAATATATACACACACACTCACAAGCACGCACACACACACACACACACACACACACACACACACACACACACACAGTGACACACACACACACATCATACTGACACAGTGACACACACACACACACACACACACGCACGCACGCACGCACGCGCGCGCGCGCGCGCGCACACACACACACACACACACACACACCCTCCCCATCTCTCTCTCTCCATTTCTGAATTAGCTGAAAAATAATTGCATAAATGCTCTCCCCCCTCCCCCCCCCCCCTCTCTCTCTCTCTCCCACACCAACACACACACACACAACTGTCAAAAAGCAATAAAAAAAAATATATATAAAGGGCAACATACCTGCTGCAATTTTGCTGTCCGGAAACATGAACTTCATCGTCCGAGTGAGTTTGTCAGCCATTGACAAAGATAGGTTTGACTCAGCGATGACGCAGCACAAAGTTGCCTCAGCCTTTGTGACCTCCGACTCCAGTGTTCCACTGTTATCCTTTGGCTTCACTGGTTTGAAGAAGTTCGATATCTGGGGTCCTCCGCTCATCTCACTCGCCTTGTGAGCCTCCGTGCCGATGTGCCTCTTGATATCGTTCCTTCCTCCATGCCCAATCGAAAGGTGTGATCGGCAGGTCGTGCAGAACGCAAAATCAGCACCTCGACTGGACGAAGTTACGCTCGGAAAGTCCTTACCGTATTCTTTTTTTTAATTTCTGCACGTATTTTTTTTTCTTCTTGATGGGGGCTGTCAGAATGACCTCCGAGTCCTCGTCATCCGTCTCGTGTTGACGACTCGAGGAGCTTGCTCGCGCTCTACCTGAAGCCATTTTTTTCTCTCGGCAGTGCCCGGATAACAATCGCGTTCAGTGTGCACACTTCTGGCCAGTTCAGGGTTGAATCACTGTGCGCGACACAGAGGTAACCTACTCTGCCTGCGTGCGGCAGAATGGGAAAAGCGTGACAACTGAATGCAGCCACCTCCTCTCCAAAACAAGCAAGTTGTGACAAAATGTGTGCATCAGAAATCACCGAAACGGCACTGGCAAAAATCCGGGAGATCGCAGAAATGAACATCGGGAGATTCAAGCCCGTCGCGGGAGATCGTAAAATGACCTTTAAAATCGGGAGAATCTTCCGCAAAAATCGGGAGGTGAACAGGTCTGTATAAACAAAACTGGCACAGTCAACTAAAAGAACATGATAGATATTCCTGGTTCCTATCCTTCAAAAGTAACTTGGAGGCAGAAAAGTATTTACATCTAGTATCTAATCGGTGGCAAAGAGGTATCCTTGCAAGATTTAGAAATAGAACACTGGGATTAATGCTAATAAAAGATGGTATCTAAATAATGATGCTGTTGATGATTCATGTCCATTATGTAATGATATTGCAATTAGAGAAGATGAGTTACATTTTTTGTTCACTTGTCCTGCTTATGAGAACATTAGAAAAAAATCAAGACTCTTTGATCATAACATAGTCAAGAGTCGAAACCTTAACAATATTTTGCAAACAAATGATGGAACACTGTTAAAGATGCTGGCAAAATATCTAACAGAAGCTGTAGACACGCGGAAGAAAATTGTGAATGAATAAAAGTTCAAAACACTGAGGGGATATCATTTATATTTCTTTTTTTTTTTTTATTGTTTAGAATACTTATTTGACCTTGAAGCTTGATGGTTCAAGTGAGTGGTTTTCATAATATCAAGCCAGATAAATCATCTGTACAGAGAATGTATGTGAATGGGGAGAAGGGAGGATAAGGATACAAATGCGTGCGTGCAAGTCGATGGAAGATAGGATGGATCAGTGTGCGTATGTGAAGGGAATGGTTGTTGTGTGAGAATGATTTTTGTACTAGAACATATACAAGAAACGGAAATGAGTGATGGAATGGAAATCATTTCTTAATTTTGCTTAGTTGTGTAGACACCTAATTTGCAGTTTTTCTTTTGTTTTCTTTTCTCCTATGCATGAAAAAGACGTTGTACCCCCTTGACAAAAAGGCTATAAGCCATTGTCAATAAAAGATGTCAGTGTCAGTGTCAGTGTCTCTGTGTCTTTCTCTCTCTCTCCCCCCTTCCCTCTTACCCCTTTTCTCTGTATCTCTCTGTGTTGTGTGTGTGTGTGTGTGTGTGTGTGTGTGTGTGTGTGTGTGTGTGTGTGTGTAAGTGTGTGTGTGTGTGTGTGTGTGTGTGTGTGTGTGTGTGTGTGTGTGTGTGAGTGAGTGAGTGAGTGAGTGAGTGAGAGAGAGAGTGTGTGTGTCTGTGTGTGTACGTGAGTGTGCATACGTGTGCATGTTTGTTTGCGATTAGAAGTAGATTATTTTAGGATAAAGAGCCTAGGACGTATTGGATGTAGAAGTAGAGTTAGATTAGAATTAGGTCAGGTATATTGAACTGGGGATATTGAACTTGGAATGTATTGAGCTTGGAATTTATTGAGCTTGCAATGTATTGGGCTTGGAATGTATTGAGCTTAGAATGTATCGAGGTTGGAATGTATTGAGCCTAGAATGTACTGAGCTTGGAATGCATTGAGCTTAGAATATATTGGGCTTGGAATGTATTGAGCTTGAAATGTATTGAGCTTAGAATGTATTGAGCTTAGAATGAATTGAGGTTGGAATGTGCTGTGCTTGGAATGTATTTAGCTTAGAATGAATTGAGCTTAGAATGAATTGAGGTTGGAATGTGCTGCGCTAGGAATGTATTAAGTTTAGAATATATTGAGCTTGGAATGTATTGAGGTTGGATGTGCTGCGCTTGTAATGTTTTGAACTTTGAATATATTTGACCTGGAATGTATTGAGCTTTGAATGAACTGAACTTGGAATGTACTGAGCTTGGGACGTAATGAACTTGGAATGTATTGAGGTTGGTACGTATTGAGCTTGAAATGTATTGAGCTTCGGATGTATTGAACTTGGAATGTATTAAGCTTAGAACGTATTGAGTTTGGTATGTACTGAACTTGGAATGTATTGAGCCTAGAACGTATAGAGCTTGGGACGAGTTGAACCCGGAATGTATTGAGCTTGGGACGTTTCAATCCTAGGACATAACAGTGACAGAGCTGTCGACGCTTAATGGAAGTCAACCCTAACAGGTTTCGCTGCATTCTCAGGCAGTGACAGACAGCGTATGAATCGATTAAAGGACGAGTCACTCTGGACTGGAGACTGGAGAGACCCCCCTTTGATCCCCATTCGATTTCCGTTGCTGTTCCCCTCAAAGATCAAACTCAGCTCAACGCACTCTCAACTCTGCTAACGTCCTATATGCAAGGGAACAACAGTAGTACCAGGAGAGGGACGATGAAGAGACTCATGGAAGAAGAAGAGGTGGGGGACATGAGGGCGGGAACAGACCCGTCCTGCACCGGTTCTCCAGAACGCCACAGAGAGCTGCAATCGGTGGAAGAGGCATTGACCGAACAATGATCTACTTCACGACACCGCCCCCCCCCCCCCCCCCCCCCTCTTCCCGTGCGCACCCATTCTCCACCTTTCCCAAATATCCATCCCCTTACTCGGGATCACAAGACAGGCTAGGCCAGGCAAGACATGGCGGGGGCAAGGCAAGGCAAAGCAAGGCAAGGCAAGGCAAGACAAAGGGAGGCAAAAGCGAGGATGGTCAAGGCAAGACAGCACGAAACAGGGCACGATAAGATGGCAAGGCAAGACAAAGGAAGGCAAAAGCGAGGATGGTCAAGGCAAAACAGCACGAAACAGGGGACGATAAGAAGGCAAGGCAAGACAAAGGAAGGAAAGGCAATACAAAACAAACCAGGACAGAACAAGACAAAGGAAGGAAAGGGAAGACAAGGCAAGATATGGCAAGGGAAAGGAATGAGAGGGAAGACATGGCAAGGGAAAGGAAGGAAAGGGAAGACATGGCAAGGGAAAGGAAGGAAAGGGAAGACATGGCAAGGGAAAGGAAGGAAAGGGAAGACATGGCAAGGGAAAGGAATGAGAGGGAAGACATGGCAAGGGAAAGGAAGGAAAGGGAAGACATGGCAAGGGAAAGGAAGGAAAGGGAAGACATGACAAGGGAAAGGAAGGAAAGGGAAGACATGGCAAGGGAAAGGAAGGAAAGGGAAGACATGGCAAGGGAAAGGAAGGAAAGGGAAGACATGGCAAGGGAAAGGAAGGAAAGGGAAGGCATGGCAAGGGAAAGGAATGAGAGGGAAGACATGGCAAGGGAAAGGAAGGAAAGGGAAGACATGGCAAGGGAAAGGAATGAGAGGGAAGACATGGCAAGGGAAAGGAAGGAAAGGGAAGACATGGCAAGGGAAAGGAAGGAAAGGGAAGACATGGCAAGGGAAAGGAATGAGAGGGAAGACATGGCAAGGGAAAGGAAGGAAAGGGAAGACATGGCAAGGGAAAGGAATGAGAGGGAAGACATGGCAAGGGAAAGGAAGGAAAGGGAAGACATGGCAAGGGAAAGGAATGAGAGGGAAGACATGGCAAGGGAAAGGAATGAGAGGGAAGACATGGCAAGGGAAAGGAAGGAAAGGGAAGACATGGCAAGGGAAAGGAAGGGAGGGAAGACATGGCAAGGAAAAGGAAGGAAAGGGAAGGCATGGCAAGGGAAAGGAAGGAAAGGGAAGGCATGGCAAGGGAAAGGAATGAGAGGGAAGACATGGCAAGGGAAAGGAAGGAAAGGGAAGACATGGCAAGGGAAAGGAAGGAAAGGGAAGACATGGCAAGGGAAAGGAAGGAAAGGGAAGACATGGCAAGGGAAAGGAAGGAAAGGGAAGACATGGCAAGGGAAAGGAGGGAAAGGGAAGACATGGCAAGGGAAAGGAAGGAAAGGGAAGACATGGCAAGGGAAAGGAAGGAAAGGGAAGACATGGCAAGGGAAAGGAGGGAAAGGGAAGACATGGCAAGGGAAAGGAGGGAAAGGGAAGACATGGCAAGGGAAAGGAAGGAAAGGAAGACAGGGCAAGGGAAAGGAGGAGAAAGGAAGACAGGGCAAGGGAAAGGAGGGAAAGGGAAGACACGGCGAGGGAAAGGAAGGAAAGGGAAGGCATGGCAAGGGAAAGGAGGGGAAAGGAAGACAGGGCAAGGGAAAGGAGGGGAAAGGAAGACAGGGCAAGGGAAAGGAGGGGAAAGGAAGACAGGGCAATGGAAAGGAGGGGAAAGGAAGACAGGGCAAGGGAAAGGAGGGAAAAGGAAGACATGGCAAGGAAAAGGAAGACAGGGCAAGGGAAAGGAGGGGAAAGGAAGACAGGGCAAGGCAAGGGAAAGGAAGACAGGGCAAGGGAAATGAGGGAAAAGGAAGACAGGGCAAGGGAAAGAAGACAGGGCAAGGGAAAGGAGGGAAAAGGAAGACAGGGCAAGGGAAAGGAGGGAAAAGGAAGACATGGCAAGGGAAAGGAAGACAGGGCAAGGGAAAGGAGGGAAAAGGAAGATAGGGCAAGGGAAAGGAGGGAAAAGGAAGACAGGGCAAGGGAAAGGAGGGAAAAGGAAGACAGGGCAGTGGAAAGGAGGGAAAAGGAAGACAAGGCAAAGGAAAGGAGGGAGAGGGAAGATAAGGGAAGACATGCCAAGACAAAGGAAGGCAAGGCAAGTCTGGCCAAGGCAACACAAAGCAAAAGAGGGCAGGGTATGGTCAGACAGAGGAAAGGAAGGGAAGGCAAGGCAAGACAAAGCCAGGTAAGGCGAAACTGGATAAGGCAGAGAAAGGCAAGGCAAGGGAAGGCAAAACACGTTAGGCAAGGAAAGGAAGCAAAAAGCCACGAGAGGAAAACTACCGCAGGGCTAGGTAAGGGAAGGCAAGTCGGGGCAAGGCAAGGCGATGGGAAGCAGGGCAAGGCAAAGCAGGCAAGAAAACCCCAAAACGAAATAAGGCCAGGCAAAGAGGTGTTGTGTAAGGCAATGGAAGGCAAGTCAGGGCAAGGCAAGTCAGGGCAAGGCAAGGCAAACAACAACAACAAAACGAAACAAGGCAAGGCAAAGCACTGCTGTGTAAGGCAAAGCAAGGCAAGTCAGGGCAAGGCAAGTCAGGGCAAGGCAAGCCAAGGTAAAGGAAGGCAGAAGTCTGGACAATTCAAACGACCTATTTTCATATTCTTCTTAATAGGTACTTTGACTGAAAGAAATCGCCATATCAGCAGAGGGTGGAAGGAGGGCGGGGCGAAAGACATTTCACTCTGAGATCGATGAGGTCCGACCAGGAAAGCGCGTGGATGAGTACACCAGCATAACGTTATTTCATTATAAATCGAAGCCCTCCCTGCTGGAAATCTCGGTTTAACCCAATTCTCCCCGTCCCGTTGAGCTCTCCAATATCTCATACTGGCAACATTAGGCGCCTACAACAACACCTACCTCGTCGCTTTTCTCAATTCAACTTCTTTGGAGGAAAAAAAAAAAAAAAAAAAAAAAAAGAAAAAGAAAAAAAGCAAACATACCAAACAACCCTCGATATCTGTTGATGATCTCTGCAAACTTCGCTCCATCCCTCCAGGCCGCACCACCTCCATCTTCACCCACCCCCACATTCTACCCCTACCCCAAACGTCCCCTCTCCAGCGTCCCCGCGTATCTGTTTCTACAATCCTGTTCAACTGACTTCAGTCGCACAGTATTCTGCCGGTCTGCCTGTCTGCGTGCATGCGTGCGTGCCTGCCTGCCTGTCTATCCGTCTCCCTCCCTCCCTCCCTCCCTCCCTGTCTGTCTGTCTGTCTGTCTGTCTGTCTGTCTGTCTGTCTGTCTGTCTGTCTGTCTGTCTGTCTGTCTTCTCTCTCTCTCTCTCTCTCTCTCTCTCTCTCTCTCTCCCACGACAGCTATCATTGGCCAGGGCTCTGATGGCCTCCATGGTTGCGTGGTCTATAAATAAACAAAATAAACGAAACTGAATGCACGTTAACCAATTACGACCGGCCCCAATCAAGCCTTCGTTGATCTGTCGACAAGGTCTCCTTGTCATGCAAAAGCTTCGAGCTTGCCAGCTAAAGGCCCCGTCACACGAACCGTTTCAACTTGACGTTTCGTTCTGGAGTTTTGGGTTTGAGCGAAAGGATCGTGTCTTTATAAGCGCACGTATAAAACAGCCGGGAGTGTTTGTGTTCTGACCTGTCTGCAGCAACTGTTTTTGGAACTGACGAACGCTGTGAAAGAGTGAATCAGCCCCCATCTATAAAGCTGGCCGTAATGTGACAAACACACACAAAAAAAGTTCCTCTAGCAAAATGGAGTATTCATCTTATCAGAGACCAAAAACGTTTCAACCCAAAGGTGTCCTTAAGTATCGGATCTTCTGAGTTACGATTTTCTGAAAAGTTACTCAACATTTGTGAAAAGCAGCAAACGTGAGAAGCTGCAACAAACTGGGACTCGTATCACGTGACCGATGACCACATTTCAATCTTAATGGCCTGACCTTCGAAAGTTTTCTAAAACGAAGCAGCGTTTGCAGACGGAACGCTAAGTCCGTGTCGGGGAAACGAAAAAATTCGAATGAGCAACGCTGCATAAAACTTGGCAGACCAGAGCGAGTGTAAAAATCTAGGACCCAGTGAAGTGAAAGCAATGCTAGGTCTTCTGTTCTAATGTTGACAGGTTGCTGGCACGTAGGCAACGTTGGGAATGAAATGGCTGGTGGCGAACGGATTTCAACTTAACGGCAAATCAGACACGAAGGCAAAATCTGTTGACAAATTCATACGTTTATACGGTAACGCGTGGTGAACAATTCACGAGGAATGAAAGTGAGTGGTTTTTCCCTGGCGTCTGCCTGCTATGCACAACGAATACCTCTCACAGCCAGCGCACGTGCTAACCGGTAACGGACAGCCGATGATCTGAACGTCGAACCTCTTCTCTGCAAACAGTGAAGATAACAAGTGTCGGTCTGTCCGACCCACAAACAAAACAATTACAGAGCTTAACCGCTATTACAAACTCTTTTGGAATATATTCTCAAAGACTTACTGACGCTGTCGACTTAGGTCAGGTAAGGTAAGGCAATGTTGCTTACAGCCCAGTCGACCGCAAAGGGCCATATCTGGACTGTCACCGCGTTGAAGTCAACTCACAAGTCATTATCAAACATGTCACCGCGTTGAAGTCAACTCACAAGTCATTATCAAACATGTCACCGCGTTGAAGTCAACTCACAAGTCATTATCAAACAAAAACAAAAAATCTTAAAGGACGGTGATAAGGTCAAACTGAATAAGGAACTCAGATTGACCTGATCCTTATAGATCTAGTTGCAAAGCGAGAGGACTGCAGGCGGAAATCTAAACAAATCTTAAATAAATGTTAGCGAACCGCCCAGAGAACGTGGACAAACGAGTCACAAGACGAAACACAACGCGTTTCGACCTCTTAGGTCTTCATCAGGTGAGACATTAACGAATAAAACAATGAAAATTCACTTAGCTTTGATCGCTTCAGATCACTTCGCAGGGTTCAGCGCAAGGAAGAAGGCGTTCAATCTGAGTTCCTTATTCAGTTTGACCTTATCACCGTCCTTTAAGAATTCAACGCCTTCTTCCTTGCGCTGAACCCTGCGAAGTGATCTGAAGCGATCAAAGCTAAGTGAATTTTCATTGTTTTATTCGTTAATGTCTCACCTGATGAAGACCTAAGAGGTCGAAACGCGTTGTGTTTTCGTCTTGTGACTCGTTTGTCCACGTTCTCTGGGCGGTTCGCTAACATTTATTTAAGATCTGATCCTTATAGATTGGAGTTGCACTGTGAGTTTGATCAAATCGCCCAGAACAGAGACGTTTACTTATTTTTCCCCTTTAGGGACAGGAACGTATGCAGCGGGAGTGGGTATTTCTGTAGACCACCCCTACCCCTGCCCCCCCCCCCCCCCCCCCCCCCCCAATCTAAAAAAAAAAGTCATTGAAAACAAGTGATAACGTCTCTGATTGAAAAAAAAAAAAGTTAACGACACTCTATACGTCATTACTTTCTTAATCTCTTCCTGAATGACAGTTTGGTAAGATGTATCAGGGTATTAATATCTTGACTCAGGTTACACCAAGCTACTCCATCTTCTTTTTTTTTTTTTGAGGAAACAAACAAACAAACGAGAAAAAAACAAAACAACCCACACCGGGGCATACCACAGGACCTCTCTGGCAGAGCAGGCGATTTGTATCCTCATCTAAACGCTTCGCGTCGTCAATCGGTCACTACGAGTATTTTTGCACCCCCCCCCCCCCTCCCCCTCAAAAAAGTTATCCGCACCAGTGGAGAGTGGAGTACACAAGAGACAAAGCGGACCGATTCGTAACCAACACGTGGAACATTCAGCCAGAAAACAAACGACCTAAAGGTAAACTGATTGACCCGTTCCGAAACAAAACAAAATAATAATCAGGACAAGATAACGCCTGTCTGCCCATTGCATTTTTCTCTGTGGTTCGAACAAACAGGTCTAGAACATCAAATATTTGAACTGAAGCGCACGCCTAGATAAAGATCGGCATGTCGACTGTTTGCACTGCAGGCGCACATCCATATTTTGGTATGTTCTCTCCTGACTGAACTGTTAAGCTGGCTGACGAAGCATGATTGCTTTGGGCGTGCCCACCAGCGCGGCATCTGCCCCGTGAAATCGGCGCGGTCACTGGAGTAGAACGCCAACACTAACACAAATTACCTCCCTTGCAGGTTTCCGAACGTCGTCTGCTGGGCCTAAGCACTGACGATGGAAAGCGGTAGACCTATGTCATTGGAGTCAGTGGATGTCAAACAGCTCTCAACAATTTAACAACATCATCGAAGCATGACGTCAAATTAGGCCAAAAGGGAGGACGTAAACTAGTGCTAAACGTCATCGAATGATGACGTCAAATTAGGCAGAAAAGGAAGATGTATGTAAACTAGAGATAGCATTCTTTCCGTCCCTCCGAAAGCCATGATGATGTTTCACTCGGACATAGGACTTAATGAATTGAAAGCTAGGGTTCAAAGGGATCGTCCATCATAACCTTCATTCGGCTGGGGAAGGAGGGTGGGGAAAGAAATCAAGCCAGCTTGCCGTGAGTGGGATGGTATTGCCAGCTGCTACCTCAAAGTGGAGAGCTCTTTTCGTATTCATGTCATGGATTGTATTCATATTCACTTGTTTTATTCCTTGTATCCTTCATATTTTTCGATATAAACGAGGTTTTAGTGTGCTAATGCTTTTTCGTATTTGTATTATGGATTCTATTCATATCTACTCACTTTATTTCTTGTATTCTTCATGTTTTTCGATCTAAATGCGGATTTAGTATGTTTACCTACCTCTCTCTCTCTCTCTCTCTCTCTCTCTCTCTCTCTCTCTCATTTTTTTGTTTGTTTTTGTTTTACTTACATTTTTGACTGATATCTAAAAATTCAGACAAATTCTCTTAAAATGTTTTTGTCTGTCGCATTTTTTACGTACAAAAGGAATTTATTAATCATTGTGGATCGGTAACATCCGTCTACTTTTAAACTGAAACCGAATTCGATGGCGTTTGGGAATCGGAAACGTTTTTATACAAAGATTACGTATGACGAAATGCTACCGAATGTTTGAAGGGTAATTCTAAACAAGATGCAAAGCATATAAACATACTCCCAGTTTATCTTGAATACGCGTGGTGGGGGGGGGGGGGGGGGGGGGGGGGGAAGGGAGCTGAAAAACGTCACAATCAAACATGCATCATAATGCGTTTCGTCACCGAGATATTCCATAAAGAAGAAAACCGTTTTGGGCCGTTATAGCCGTTAGTAACGGCTATTCTGGTGAAATAAAACATCAGGCATCATTCGTGACCCATAATAAACATACCTACAAATTTTCAGAAAGATCGGCCCAGAAGTTCTGTCTGGAGCTAGTGGAAAACATTTTGACCACGGAGAGACACACAGACGGACACACAGATACACAGACAGCATTTCTTCATTCCCATTGTAAAGTACTCCCTGTTCTATAAGAAGTGGGAGTGCAAAAACTATGAGGGCAAACTACCCAGCAAAGTAACAGACATGTTTATAGACATTTTAAAACTCAGTGCAAACGGGACAATCTTTTCTTTCATTAATCTATGTAAACATGATTTAATTATTCAAATTCGGATGTAACAATCCTGATGTGCCAGTTGAGACAGAGAGCGTTTATTTAGTTTCACGCAAATTCTGTATTTGCATAAAATGTGACACGAATTTGCATAAAATGTGACACGAATTCCAGTGAAGATGAATTTCTTTTTTTCTTTTTTAATCGAATGTCCTGAATATTCTGATATTGTGAACATGTCACTGATCAAGTTTTAACAATTTTGTATTCAAAGTCTGTGTTCTCATTTTGTGGTCTGCTTTCTGCACACTACAAAATCGCTCTTCTAAGAGATCTAAGCTAAGTGACAAATTCGTTCATTTTCATTGTCCTATTTGCTTGTGTCTTGCCTTAAGAAGACCTAAGAGGTCGAAACGCGTCGTGTTTTGTCTTGTGACTCGTTTGTCCACGTTTCTCTTGGCGGTTCGCTAACATTTATTTAAGAAATGTTGAAAATGATGTTTACTTTTTTTTTTTCATACTGTAAGAATTGTTTTGGGAACACGACGCAGATGTGACTTTCAAATCCAGCCGTTTCATGTGTTTTTGTCTGAGACCTCCACGCCCTTGCAAGGGTCAAAGGTTATTAACATCTGAAATCTCCTTGCTCGCTTCTATTACGTAGTAATGGTTTTTTTTTTTCTTTTTCTTTTTTTTTTTTGACGTGACGTGTAGACTGGTTGTAAACAATGGACCAGCTCTAATACGTCATCTGTTCTAATACGTCATCCGCTTTAATACGTCATCGGTTCGAATTCTGTCTCTTCTTGTCTGGTCGTATGTGTCTAGCGATAAGCACGGCTTGGGACGTGGATCAGACGGCGAGGAGGCCGTTGCTATGGGCACCGAGATCTGGGGAATCCAATTATCTTTGTCATCCAGCTGGATTTTCCCGAAGGTCTTTACTGTGGGTGTGACTGGACCATCTGATCGGGCATCAGTGAATTAGAAAATGTATGGGCTAGAGAGAGAGAGAGAGAGGGGAGAGAGACACAGAGAGACAGACAGACAGACAGAGATAGAGGAAGAGAGAGGAGATGAGTGGTGAAGAAAGAGAGAGACAGAGAGAGAGAGAGAAGAGGAGTGGGAAGAGAGAGAGAGAGAGAGAGAGAGAGAGAGAGAGAGAGAGAGACAGACAGACAGACAGACAGACAGACAGACAGAGATTGAGGAAGAGAGAGAGGAGAGGAGTGGTGAAGAAAGAGAGAGACAGAGAGAGAGAGAGAGAGAGAATCAAATGAAAATGGTTCCTTTATTTGCAGACCAGTGCCCGGAATGAATGCTTATGGGTCACATTCAGTACTTTCAAAATACATACTACAATATTGTGTCATAAGCATTTGTCACATTCAGGTTGTGCTCAGAACACTTCACCTTTTGAATCTGAAAAGCAAGCAAGATATTAATCTGTCACATTCAACTTACAGTAAAATCATGTTACTTCTGGAGTTTTCAAAACATGACACAGAAGAACATTAGTTGTTAGAAAATTTATGTTCATTATATAGCGTCATCAGTGACTATAAGCGAGAGAAACTGGGTTATTCTACGATTTTTTTGCGGGATCAACTCTTACATTCTGAATAGCTGGACATTCTTTAAAAAAATGTATTACGTCTTCTTTTGATTTTATGCAAAATGGAAATAAGAAATTCTCTCTCTCTCTCTCTCTCTCTCGCTCTCTCTCTCTCTATATGTATATATATATATACATATATATATATATTCAGCATCATATGTATGTATATATATATATATATATATATATATATATATTGTGTGTGTGTGTGTGGTGTGTGTGTGTGTGTGTGTGTGTGTGTGTGTGTGTGTGTGTGTGTTGTCCTTCGATGAACTTAAACATCTGTCACTCCAAATCGGAACTTCGGTGTGG
>CM065745.1:18400066-18403299 GCA_033310375.1 Conus canariensis | reverse complement strand
TGCCCTTTGCATTTTTCTTGGGTTCGAAAAAACAGGTCTAGAACATCAAATATTTAAAACTGAAGCGCACGCCTAGATAAAGATCGGCATGTCGACTGTTTGCACTGCAGGCGCACATCAATTTTTGGTATGTTCTCTCCTGACTGAACTGTTAAGCTGGCTGACGAAGCATGATTGCTTTGGGCGTGCCCACCAGCGCGGCATCTGCCCCGTGAAATGGGCGCGGTCACGGGGAGTAGAACGCCAACACTAACACAAATTACCCCCTTGCAGGTTTCCGAACGTCGTCTGCTGGGCCTAAGCACTGACGTGGAAAGCGGTAGACCTATGTCATTGGAGTCAGTGGATGTCAAAAAAGCTCTCAACAATTTAAAAAACATCATCGAAGCATGACGTCAATTAGGCCAAAAGGGAGGACGTAAAACTAGTGCTAAAACGTCATCGAATGTTGACGTCAAATTAGGCAGAAAAGGAAGATGTATGTAAACTAGAGATAGCATTCTTCCGTCCCTCCAAAAGCCATGATGGATGTTTCACTCGGGACATAGGACTTAATGAATTTTGAAAGCTAGGGTTCAAGGGAAATCGCCCCTAAATTAACCTTCATTCGGCTGGGGAAGGAGGGGGGGGAAAGAAATCAAGCCAGCTTGCCGGTGAGTGGGGATGGAATTGCCAGTGCTACCTCAAAGTGGAGAAGCTCTTTTCTTTATTCATGTCATGGATTGTATTCATATTCACTTGTTTTTTTCCTTGTACCCTTTTCATATTTTTCGATATAAACGGGTTTTAGTGTGCTAATGCTTTTTCGTATTTGTATTATGGATTTCTATTCTATCTACTCACTTTATTTCTTGTATTCTTCATGTTTTTCGATCTAAATGCGGATTTAGTATGTTTACCTACCTCTCTCTCTCTCTCTCTCTCTCTCTCTCTCTCTCTCTCTCATTTTTTTGTTTGTTTTTGTTTTTTCTTACATTTTTGACTGATATCTAAAAATTCAGACAAATTCTCTTAAAATGTTTTTGTCTGTCGCATTTTTTACGTACAAAAGGAATTTATTAATCATTGTGGATCGGTAACATCCGTCTACTTTTAAACTGAAACCGAATTCGATGGCGTTTGGGAATCGGAAACGTTTTTATACAAAGATTACGTATGACGAAATGCTACCGAATGTTTGAAGGGTAATTCTAAACAAGATGCAAAGCATATAAACATACTCCCAGTTTATCTTGAATACGCGTGGGGGGGGGGGGGGGGGGGGGGGGGAAGGGAGCTGAAAAACGTCACAATCAAACATGCATCATAATGCGTTTCGTCACCGAGATATTCCATAAAGAAGAAAACCGTTTTGGGCCGTTATAGCCGTTAGTAACGGCTATTCTGGTGAAATAAAACATCAGGCATCATTCGTGACCCATAATAAACATACCTACAAATTTTCAGAAAGATCGGCCCAGAAGTTCTGTCTGGAGCTAGTGGAAAACATTTTGACCACGGAGAGACACACAGACGGACACACAGATACACAGACAGCATTTCTTCATTCCCATTGTAAAGTACTCCTGTTCTATAAGAAGTGGGAGTGCAAAAACTATGAGGGCAAACTACCCAGCAAAGTAACAGACATGTTTATAGACATTTTAAAACTCAGTGCAAACGGGACAATCTTTTCTTTCATTAATCTATGTAAACATGATTTAATTATTCAAATTCGGATGTAACAATCCTGATGTGCCAGTTGAGACAGAGAGCGTTTATTTAGTTTCACGCAAATTCTGTATTTGCATAAAATGTGACACGAATTTGCATAAAATGTGACACGAATTCCAGTGAAGATGAATTTCTTTTTTTCTTTTTTAATCGAATGTCCTGAATATTCTGATATTGTGAACATGTCACTGATCAAGTTTTAACAATTTTGTATTCAAAGTCTGTGTTCTCATTTTGTGGTCTGCTTTCTGCACACTACAAAATCGCTCTTCTAAGAGATCTAAGCTAAGTGACAAATTCGTTCATTTTCATTGTCCTATTTGCTTGTGTCTTGCCTTAAGAAGACCTAAGAGGTCGAAACGCGTCGTGTTTTGTCTTGTGACTCGTTTGTCCACGTTTCTCTTGGCGGTTCGCTAACATTTATTTAAGAAATGTTGAAAATGATGTTTACTTTTTTTTTTCATACTGTAAGAATTGTTTTGGGAACACGACGCAGATGTGACTTTCAAATCCAGCCGTTTCATGTGTTTTTGTCTGAGACCTCCACGCCCTTGCAAGGGTCAAAGGTTATTAACATCTGAAATCTCCTTGCTCGCTTCTATTACGTAGTAATGGTTTTTTTTTTTCTTTTTCTTTTTTTTTTTTGACGTGACGTGTAGACTGGTTGTAAAACAATGGACCAGCTCTAATACGTCATCTGTTCTAATACGTCATCCGCTTTAATACGTCATCGGTTCGAATTCTGTCTCTTCTTGTCTGGTCGTATGTGTCTAGCGATAAGCACGGCTTGGGACGTGGATCAGACGGCGAGGAGGCCGTTGCTATGGGCACCGAGATCTGGGGAATCCAATTATCTTTGTCATCCAGCTGGATTTTCCCGAAGGTCTTTACTGTGGGTGTGACTGGACCATCTGATCGGGCATCAGTGAATTAGAAAATGTATGGGCTAGAGAGAGAGAGAGAGAGGGGAGAGAGACACAGAGAGACAGACAGACAGACAGAGATAGAGGAAGAGAGAGGAGATGAGTGGTGAAGAAAGAGAGAGACAGAGAGAGAGAGAGAAGAGGAGTGGGGAAGAGAGAGAGAGAGAGAGAGAGAGAGAGAGAGAGAGAGAGAGAGACAGACAGACAGACAGACAGACAGACAGACAGAGATTGAGGAAGAGAGAGAGGAGAGGAGTGGTGAAGAAAGAGAGAGACAGAGAGAGAGAGAGAGAGAGAATCAAATGAAAATGGTTCCTTTATTTGCAGACCAGTGCCCGGAATGAATGCTTATGGGTCACATTCAGTACTTTCAAAATACATACTACAATATTGTGTCATAAGCATTTGTCACATTCAGGTTGTGCTCAGAACACTTCACCTTTTGAATCTGAAAAGCAAGCAAGATATTAATCTGTCACATTCAACTTACAGTAAAATCATGTTACTTCTGGAGTTTTCAAAACATGACACAGAAGAACATTAGTTGTTAGAAAATTTATGTTCATTATATAGCGTCATCAGTGACTATAAGCGAGA
>CM065745.1:18385066-18397566 GCA_033310375.1 Conus canariensis | reverse complement strand
GTCACTGTAGAACTGCGTCACAGAGGGAAATAAAGATTTAGCTACGGTGATACGTGCGTGCCTCTGTTACAGTTGTGTGTGTGTGTGTGTGTGTGTGTGTGTGTGTGTGTGTGTGTGTGTGTGTGTGTATTGTGTTGTGTTTGTGTGTGTGTGTGTGAGTGAGAGAGAGTGCGTGTGTGAGTGTGTGTGTGTGTGTGTGTGTGTGTGTGTGTGTGTGTGTGTGTGTGAGTGAGAGAAAGTGTGTGTGTGTGGGGAGGGGGGGGGGGGGGGGGGGCGTGTGTGCGTGCCTGCGTGCGAGTCTGCACAACCATATACAGCTAGGCAGCTGGCGTGTGCATGTTGCTACGCTTGCACACAGATACTTTCTTCTTACTTCAATCTCCTTACCCTTGCAATTCCAGGAGTTTCTGTCTGTCTGTATATCTGTTCTCTCTCTCTCTCTCTCTCTCTCTCTCTCTCTCTCTCTCTCCGTCCCCACCTCTCTCTGTGTCTCTCTCGCTCTCTGCCCTCCCTCTCTCTCTCTCCCTCGCTCTCTGTGCCTCCCTCCCCCACCTCTCTCTCCCTATCCCCCCCTCTCTCCCTCCCTCTCTCTTCCCATCTCATCACCCACCCACCCTCTCTCACCCTCCATCTCTCCTCATCTTTTCTCTCCTTCCCCCCCCTCTCCTCCCACAACTTCCCCACTCCATACACGACCCTCCCCACCCCCCACCCCACCCCTGACCCCACGGGCCTTTACCCCAGAGTCCAGGCGCAGCTTCCTCAGCAGGCCCAGGTCCTGGAAGATCCGGAGGGAGGCCACCATCATCTGGTCCCGGTCCAGGCCGAAGTCGTTGAAGTCCAGCTCCGACAGCCTCCACTCGCTCGTGTCCGGGATCTTCTGGGTCTGCGGCACGTCAGGGACAGACGGCGGGGGGAAGGGGTGGAGGAGGTGTGTGTGTGGGGTGGGGGTGAGGTGGGGGGGGGGGGGGGAGAGATTAGCGAAAAAAAAAACGGGGAAAAAGCGGAAGAGCACACAAAACAAAGTGTGAAGTAACGCAGTTTTAATGTTTAAAACGGGAAGAGGAGTGGTGGTGGAGTGGGGGTGGTGGAGGGGTGGGGGAGATAAGCGTAAAAACCGGGAAGAGGAGTGGTGATGGTGGCGGTGGTGGTGGAGTGGGGGTGGTGGAGGGGTGGGGGTTGAGAGTGAGGGCGAGTGTGGTACAGTAAGTGGTGGTAGGAGGGGGGGGGGGGGTTGGGGGAGGAGGAGGAAGGAGGTTGTGTGTGTGGGGGGGGGGGGGGGTAGCATTAAAACGGAAGAGGTGGGTTTGGGAGAGTTGGTGGTAGGGGAGTAGGGGTGGTGGAGGAGTGTGAGGGTGAGGGTAAGTGTGGTACAAGAAGTGGGGGTAGGGGTGGTGATGGGGGTAGGAGAGGACGAGGGAGGGAGGGAGAGGTGGAGGGTGGTGGTGGAGGAGGAGGGGTTGTTGGTGGTAAGCGAGTGTGTTGTGTATGTAGAAGGAGGGAGGTTAGAGAGAGAGAGAGTGGAGGGGCGAGAGAGAGAGAGAAAGAGGAGAGAGAGAGAGAGAGAGAGAGAAGGAGAGAGAGAGAGAGAGAGAGAGAGACGGACGAACAGACAGAGAGAGAGAGACGGACGGACAGAGAGAGAGAGAGAGAGAGAGAGACGGACGGACAGAGAGAGAGAGAGAGAGAGAGAGAGAGAGAGAGAGGAATGAAATTAACACAATAAAAGAGATCGATAAATGCCGCTTTATTTTCATTACCTCCCTGGAGCACAAGGTAAGGACTGAAACACTGAAAGAGATGTTTAACAGAATACCATGCTACCTTAATTACCTCCCTGGGGATTACTGTCACAATTAAAAGAGATAGGTAATATACCATGTTACCTTGGTGAAATAGTTACCTTTCATTACCTCCCTGGGGGGACGAGGTAAGGAATGAAACTACCAATTAAAAGAGATTGGTAATGTACCGTGTTACCTTAGTGCAATACCGTGTTCCCTTCACTACCTCACTGGGGACGCGGTAAGGAATGGAATCAAGTAAAAGAGATTGATAAAAAAAATACCGTGTTATCTTCATCATCGCACTGGAGTACAACGCAAGGAATGAAAGGAACAATCATAAGAGACGTAGAAAATACCGTGTCACCTTCCTTTCCTCCCAGGATCACAAGGTAAGGAATGGAACTAGCAAAAGAGTTTGAGAAAATACTGTGTACCTTGGTTACCTCCCTAGGGGTACAAGGCAAGGAATGAAACAAACACAATGAAAGAGATCGATAAAATACCGTGTTACCTGCATTACCTCGCTGGGGAAGAAGTTAAGGAACGAAACTAACAAGTAAGAGAGTTTCATGTATTACCGTGTAATCTTCATTACTTCACTGGGGTACAACGTAAAGAATGAAACTAAAAAGTAAAAGACATGGAGAGAATGGCACGTCACCTTCATTACTTCACGGGCGCGGGGGGTGGGGGGGGAGGTAAAGAATGAAACTAAAAAGTAAAAGACATGGAGAGAATGGCACGTCACCTTCATTACTTCACGGGCGCGGGGGGTGGGGGGGGGGGGGGGGAGGTAAAGAATGAAACTAAAAAGTAAAAGACATGGAGAGAATGGCGCGTCACCTTCATTACTTCACGGGAGGGGGGGGGGGGGGAGGTAAAGAATGAAACTAAAAAGTAAAAGACATGGAGAGAATGGCGCGTCACCTTCATTACTTCACGGGAGGGGGGGGGGAGGTAAAGAATGAAACTAAAAAGTAAAAGACATGGAGAGAATGGCGCGTCACCTTCATTACTTCACGGGGGGGGGGGGGGGGAGGTAAAGAATGAAACTAAAAAGTAAAAGACATGGAGAGAATGGCGCGTCACCTTCATTACTTCACGGGCGGGGGGGGGGGGGGGGGGGGGGGGGGGGGGGAGGACAAGGTAAAGAATGAAACGAACAAGTAAAAGACATGGATAGAATGGCGTGGTACCTTCATTACTTCACGGGGGGGGGGGGGGGGGGGGGGGGGGTAAAGAATGAAACGAACAAATAAAAGACATGGATAGAATGGCGTGGTACCTTCATTACTTCACGGGGGGGGGGGGGGGGGGGGGGGTAAAGAATGAAACGAACAAATAAAAGACATGGATAGAATGGCGTGGTACCTTCATTACTTCACGGGGGGGGGGGGGGGGGGGGGGGGTAAAGAATGAAACGAACAAATAAAAGACATGGATAGAATGGCGTGGTACCTTCATTACTTCACGGGGGGGGGGGGGGGGGGTAAAGAATGAAACGAACAAATAAAAGACATGGATAGAATGGCGTGGTACCTTCATTACTTCACGGGGGGGGGGGGGGGGGGGGGGGGTAAAGAATGAAACGAACAAATAAAGGACATGGATAGAATGGCGTGTCACCTTCATTACTTCACGGGGGGGGGGGGGGGGGGGGGGGGTAAAGAATGAAACGAACAAATAAAGGACATGGATAGAATGGCGTGTTAGCTGCATGACTTCACGGGGGGTGGGGGGGGGGGGTAGGGCGGAGGGGAGGGGGGGTAAGGTAAAGAATGAAACGAACAAGTAACACACATAGACAGAACGGCGTGTTACCTTCATGACTTCACGGGGGGTGGGGGGGGGGGGGGAGGGGGGAGGGGAGGGGGGGTAAGGTAAAGAATGAAACGAACAAGTAACAGACATGGACAGAACGGCGTGTTACCTTCATGTCTTCGACCTCATCGGACGCAGCGGATGTGTGGTAGGAGAGGACCTGCAACAGCCATAACCACTGATGGTCATGAGGCTAGTTATTGCTGACGACACTGATCACAGTCATGACACAAATGCTACTGCTACTATTGCTGCTGCTGCTGCTGCTGTTACTACTGCTCCTGCTGTTACTACCACTGCTGCTGCTGCTGCTGCTACTAAAGCAACGGCTGGTGATACTACTACTGCTGCTGCTGCTGCCGCTGCTGTTTCTGCTACTACTACTACTTCTTTTACTACTTCTAGTACTATCATTGCTGCTGCAGGTACTGACGCTTCAGCTGCTACTTAAGTCACTTGCTACTGATACTACTGTTGCCGCTGCTGCTACCGCTTCTGCTGCTGCTTCCGCTGCTACTGCTGCTGCAGCTAATACTTTTGTTACTGCTTCTAGTACTATTGCTGCTGCGACAACTGCTGTTAAAACTGTCCCTGCTTCTGCCGCTGCTGTTTAAACTGTTCCCATTGCTACCGTTATGCTAATGGTACTGTTGGTCTAATTGTTACAGATGCTGTTTTTGATACTGTTGTTCTCATTGCAACAGTTGTTCTTTCCGGCACTGTTGTTGTAATCGCTACTGTCCTTATTGTTACAGTTGTTCTTATCATATCAGTTGTTATTGTTGGTACAGTTGTTGTGCTGTTCTTACTGTTAATGTTGTTCTTTTTGGTTATGTTGTTCTTATTGGTAATGCTGTTCTTGTTGGCAGACCTTCAGTTATTCTCGCTGTAAGTGTTGTTTTAATTGTTGCAGTTGTTCTTTTGGGTACTGTTGTTCTTATTGTCAATGTTGCTCTTATTGTTAATGTTGTTCTTATTGTTAATGTTGTTCTTATTGTCAATGTTGTTCTTATTCGCACTGCTGTTCTTGCTGGCAGACCTATTATAGTTATTCTCACTGTTAGTGTTGTTTTAATTGTTACAGTTGTTCTTTTTGACACTTGTTGTTATTGTACATGTTGTTTCTATTGGTACTGTTGTTCTTACTGGCACTGTTGTTCTTACTGTTACAGTTGTTCTTACTGGTACCGTTGTTCCTATTGGTACGGCTGTAATTATTGTTAATAGTGTTCTTGGTAGCAGGTGTATTGTTACTGTTAACTGTTACAGTTGTTTTTTGTACTGTTGTTCTTATTGGTACTGTTGTTCTTAATAGTACTGTTGTTCTTAATGGTATCATTATTCTGTTACCGTCCTTCTTATTCTCACAGTTGCTCTCCTTGTTACTGTTGTTCATGTTGATGCTGTTGTTCTTACTGTCATCATTATTCTTACTGGTACTGTTGTTCTCTTTGTAACCTTTGTAAACTTTGTTCTCTTATTGGTACGGTTGTACTTATCGTTGCTGTTGTTGGTGCTATTGTTCTCATTGACACTGTTGGGCTTACTGGTTCTGTTGCTCGTATTGGTACTGTTGTTCTTATTGTTACTCTTGCTCTTACCTGTACTGTTGTTCTTATTGCAAATGCTGTTCTTATTCTGATTGCTGTTTTATTGATACAGCTGTTTTCATTTGGAAAGAGAGGCGGTTAGTTACCGCCAGGGACATTGACAAACAAATCACAGGACAAGACACAAGACAAGTGTCTTGTTCTGTGCTTTGTTTGTCAATGTCCTTGGCGGTAACTAACCCCCTCTCTTTCTAAATTTTACTTCATTCTCCGCCCTCAGTCACCCCATTTTGATGCTTTTATTTGGTTCTCCGTCTTCTTGACAGTGTTGTTCTCATTGATTCTGTTGTTCTTATTGGTACTGTTGCTTAATTCATAGTGAAGGTAGTTCTGTTCTAATTGGAAATGTTGTTCGTGTTGGAAATGCTGTTCTTATTGACACTGTTGTTCTTATTGAAACCGTTTCTCTCTCTCTCTCTCTCTCTCTCTCCCTCTCTCTCTCTCTCTCTTACTGTTGTTGCTGTTCTAATCTTTACTGCCATTCTTATAGGTTAACTATTGTTCTTATCAGTACCGTTGTTCTCATCGGTACTGCCGTTCTTATTGGCACTCGTGTTCATTCTGGTAGTGCTGTTCTTTTTGGCGCTGTTGTTTTTATTATTACTGTTGCTCTGATTAGAACCGCAGTTCTATTGTTACTGTGTTTCTTATTGGCACTGTTGTTGGTATAGTTATGGTTGTTCTCATCGTTACTGTTGGTCTTATTGTTACTGTTATTCTGATTAGCACTATTTTCTTTTGTTGTTGTTGTTGTATTACTGTTGTTCATACGGAAAATGATGCTCTTATTATTTTCTGTTGTTCTTATAGGTACTGATGTTCTTAAAAGTATGGGTCTTCTTCTTGTGACTGTTGTTCTTACTGGTACTCCTGTTCTTACCGGTACTCCTGTTCTTAATGGTACTGTTGTTCTTACCGGTACTCCTGTTCTTAATGGTACTGTTGTTCTTACCGGTACTCTTTTTTTAATGGTACTGTTGTTCTTACCGGTACTCCTGTTCTTAATGGTACTGTTGTTCTTACCAGTACTCTTTTTTTTAATGGTACTGTTGTTCTTACCAGTACTCCTGTTCTTATTGGTACTGTTGTTCTTATTGGTACTGTTGTTCTTATTGGTACTGTTGTTCTTATTGCACTTTTCCTCTGACGGACCTGTTGTTCCTTACTGGCCGTGTTGTTGTAAGTGTTCTTGTTATTCTTACTTGTATGCTGCTCCTGTTGTCGCTGTTGTCACTATTTGAACTGTCGTTTTTAAATCTTGCTGTTGCGACTACGGTCATTCTTTACGTGGTTGTTGTTCTTCTCGCTGCTCTTGCTTTCATATGTTGTTGTTTTTCTTGTAGTCAATGTTGTTGTTACTGTCGCTGTTGTCATTCTTATTGTTTGTAGCTCTTATTGCTGTTGTTCTTACTAATGCTTGTGCTTTTGAAAAGCGGCCCTATAACTTTGTTTTCCCTGAAATGAAGATGAACGTAAATAACGATGATAATGACGGAGAAAAAAATGACGATGAAAATGACAGATAATCATGACGATGACAACGACGACGACGGTAACAACAATGAAGACTATGACAGTGATGACGTCACATGAAGCCGGTGACGGCGATGATGACGACAGCGATGATGATGACGACAGCGATGACGATGATGAGGTCACCTCCAAGGCTACGGCTTGACGGGCGGCGGAGAGAGACACTTCCTCATACAGCTGGCAATTGTTGATGCCCAACCCGCAAAATATCACAAAGGCCTGCACACACACACACACACACACACACACACACACACACACACACACGCACACACGCACGCACACACATAGAGCAAAATCGTGCGCTTGTACACACACACACACACACACACACACACACACACACACACACACACACACACATGCACACACGCACGAACACACACACACACACATGCACAAAGTACACGCACAGACGCACACACACATGCATTATTTTTAAACTCATGAATATAAACAAAGAGAGTCTATGAAATCACTTTGTTTGGGTATGTCCAAGTGTGTGTGTGTGTGTGTGTGTGTGTGTGTGTGTGTGTGTGTGTGTGTGTGTGAGGCGCGCGCGCGCGTGCTTGCTAATCTGAATATATTCTCCCTTACCAGTTAATTGTTTAATGTCTTTCTGTCATAACTTCCGATTAAGGACGTCGTATCAAGATAAACCGCTCCCCACTGACTGGTTTTGGAGACATTTCGTTCCCTATTCCTTTTTCTTATACAACAAGAGATTGTTTCTGTCCAGTGTGAATATCAGTTTGGTTGCACAAAACGCGAACAGTGCTCAAAACCGCAAAGGGCACTTGCCCTGCGGCCGTTCCCTTTTTGTAAATTGGTCATTCAACAGAATTTCTTATACGAGAGGCAGGGTACAAACAAAAAACAAAACAACAAAAAAAACCCATACCTTTCCTGGCTTGAAAACTGTTCCGCTGATGACATAATCTTTTAATGAATACTTCCCATCAGGTAATTTCTTCTTTTGATTCCTTCTGATGACGTCACCGCACTTCCGTGAAATCACGTTTTGTTTTTTTGTTTTGTTTTTTGACATGTTCAAACTGTTGATAACGTCGTCTTGGAGGACATCCTTCTCTCCAGCCTATATTTTCAGTTTCTGTTGATGAAGGCATCTCATAACAATGTCTTCATATCCTGAGACCTTTCTTTGGAAATTTTCTACTGATGTTAGCTCAGAGTAAACCATTTCCTTCCATGACTCTAAAAGAAAAAAAAAGTTGATGACGTCATTTTAGACGCCCCCACCCCCCCCCCCCCCCCCCCCCCCCCCCCCCCCCCCCCCACCACCACCACCACACACTGATCTACCGACACCACAATTCTTCTGATCATGACGTTGTCTTAAACACATTCTCCCGAACAAAGGGTTTTCTTCTGATATTTTTTTCTGTCGACAACGTTATCTCAGAGGACGTGACCAGCGTGATGAGTGCATGGGCTTGCATTTCTTCGCTTCCCTTCTTCTATCGTAACGGGCAAGAATGACATAGGCACACGAAAAGAATAACAACATTACGGTGTTGTTGTTGTTTTTTTCCTTCTCTCTCCTCACACCAAATACAGCTTCCATTAAAAAAAAAAAAATCACCATGGCAACTGTCGATTCAAGAGTTTATGAGAAAAATAATCCGCATACATGGGAGTGGTGTAAGAGAGAAGGGAAGGGGGGGGGGGGGGGGGGGGGAAGGGAGGGGGGGGGGTAAAGGAAATCCAACCGACTCCTCCTCAAACTGATGCATTCCTTTGCCAAGCATTTCGTGATGTTGAACATATCTGAAGGCATTAAACTCGCCCAAAACAATTTCACCACCCCCCCCCCCCCCACCCACCAGAGGAAGCCTGAAGGCTGAAGAGTGAAGGAGGAGGGGGAGGGGGGGGGGGGGAAGGGGAGGGGGGATGGAGGGGGAGAGAGAAGGGGATGTTACTCGTGTTCCATATAGGGATTTTTTCCCTTTCTCGCTTTAGTTCCTTTTCAGACCAAGACCTGAACTAAAGAGCGAGTCAGTAAGGGACTGGAGTTGTTCCGGTCGGGGTGTAGCCCCCGGGTAGCAAGCACGCCAACGCCGATCTAATTGGACGGGCCTTCGTACCCTGAATACCCTCCCCCCCCCCACCACCCCCCCCCCAAAAAAAAAAAAAAAGGAAAAAAAAGTTCAGTGTAGGTTTAGAAAAAGAAAAATGAAAGGGGAGGGAGTTGTGGTTACATGAATGGGAGGATGGAGCAGGGGGGGGGGGGGGCGAGGACGGGGGAGGGGGGGGGGGGTAAGACTGGAAGGAAAAAAACCCACTCTCTTTCACTTTAGCTATCTTCAAGTCTTATATGTTGGACCGAACTGTGAATATGCTGGCTTTTGTAAAGGAGTTAATCCTGATCCTGTCAAAACTTGGTATTCCGAATTGAAAAAAAAAAAATCCAAAACAAAAACGTCGTATTGAGGAAAAAAACACGACGACCACCACAACACACACACACACACACACACACACACACACACACACACACACACACACACACACGAGCGTCACAGCAAGTTGTCCACCAGACAATGTGCGATGTTGACAATGTGTCTTTTTTTGTTTTGTTTTTTTACTGACGGGTCCCATAGAACATTGGGAATGGGGAAAAACACAGTGTTGTTCGTGGTCTGTTATGCAAGAAAAATGTCATCATCGATTAGTGTGTGTGTGTGTGTGTGTGTGTGTGTTGTGTGTGTGTGTGTGTGTGTGTGTGTGTGTGTGTGTGTGTGTGTGTGTGCGTGCGTGTGTGTGTGTGGTTGACTGGCTGCTAAAAGAAGTCTTATCAAACACGAGCAGTGTTCATGACGATTGATCATGCAGTAATTGAACGTCGCTGATTCGCCAACCACGTCTGTTGCACGTGGGTCACGGACGACCATCCAGGGAAGCGGCCAGCTTACCTCAAACAGCTGGTCGTCATGTTCGTCAAAGGCACGACCATCCGCCCGGTTCACCACCTGCGCCACGCCTGCAACACCACCACCAAGCTCTTGGTTGTTGGAGGGGGAGGGGGGGGGGGGGCGGGTGTTCATTTCTCGTTCACACTCCTCCCCTTTCCACCCTGCCCCCACCCCCCACTCCCTTTCAGTAGCATCGTCGTTGATTTTTTTTTTTTTTACGGTTTTCCCATAGATAGCCACACCCTGAATTGTCCCGTGGAAGCCCCTGCACTAGCACAACGCTGGGAGCGGTCAGTTTCAGGTCGCCATGAGACTGGCCCAGAGACTTGGGCCCACGCGCCACAATCAGGATTTTGCGCTAACCCTCTATGTAATTCATGTCGGGCGTTTTCAGACCTGCCATCAATCTGAGCCGGCATTTAATGTTTAAACTGATAATTGATCAAAAGAACAACTCCCAGCCAATTATTTCCCTCGCTTTGCAGGGAGGGGTGGGGATGGGGGTGGGGGTGGGGTTTCCTCAATGAAATCACAAACAGCCTTCAAAATACATGACCTTCAACTTAGTTGACACACATTTCAGGACTTTGCACTCACCTGTGACCCTATCTTTGTGCTAGTTTGTTTCCCATAAATAGCCCCATTCCTTTGATTTCAATCTGCATAGAACCCACTGGCTAAAACTTTGATGGCCATATGAAAGAAAACGAGGAAATTCATCGACTTTCAGACACAATTAAAAAAAAAAAAAATTCTCAGAACAATCTCACTGCGCCAGTCTATAAATACTCGACTTCTTAAGCACGGCCATGGCGCTGTGTTTTTCTGGTGTGCAGCCTGTCAGAGCCTTGCTGTGTGGAGTCACTAGCGGTGTTCTGTGATGCTCCCCCGGTTCGGTTCCAGCTCACACAGGAGACCGCCTGCTCAGCCTTCTGCTGAATGGAGGAACTGTAAAGAGGCGGTGCCAGCCCCCCCCCCCCCCCCCCCTACTCCCCCGCCCGCAGCCCCCCCTCCTAGTGGGTGTCATTGTGTCCGTCTAACGACAGTTCCCCCAGACTCGCCGATACCGGTGACTTGGATGCCAGCTGACCCCCAGCTTGGTGGATCGACCGGAAGAAAGCAGAACTCAGGGCACCAGTGGACACTGATTTTGGTACCTTCTTTCTTTCCTTTGTTCCTTTCTTTTCTTGCTTTTTTTTTCTTCTGCTTTCTTTCTTTCATTTAAAAAACAAATTGATCACCAATGGAGATGAACCAATGAAGAGGATGTCACGGAGCTACACTCTCGTCGGAGAAAGAGGTCGGATGGGGGGTGAGGGGGAAAGGGGGTAGAAAGAGGAAGAGGGTGGATGGATAGAAGGAACGGGTTCAACTTCTCTCTCTCTCTCTCTCTCTCTCTCTCTTCCCTCTCCCCCCCCCCCCTCTCTCTCTCTCTCTCTCTCTCTCTCTCTCTCTCTTATATTCACAGACTTGTCAGCGACGGCCATCATGCTTTCGCTGCTGACAACACTCGATGAAACGTCCTCACTGGTTGACTGAGAGAACGAGTACTTCAAACTCGTATTGATTGACTGGGAGAACGAGTACTTCAAACTCGTATTGATTGACTGGGAGAACGAGTACTTCAAACTCGTATTGATTGACTGGGAGAACGAGTACTTCAAACTCGTATTGATTGACTGAGAGAACGAGTACTTCAAACTCGTATTGATTGACTGAGAGAACGAATACTTCAAACTCGTATTGATTGACTGAGAGAACGAATACTTCAAACTCGTATTGATTGACTGGGAGAACGAATACTTCAAACTCGTATTGATTGACTGGGAGAACGAATACTTCAAACTCGTATTGATTGACTGAGAGAACGAGTACTTCAAACTCGTACTGATTGACTGGGAGAACGAGTACTTCAAACTCGTACTGATTGACTGGGAGAACGAGTACTTCAAACTCGTACTGATTGACTGGGAGAACGAGTACTTCAAACTCGTACTGATTGACTGGGAGAACGAGTACTTTAAACTCGTACTGATTGACTGGGAGAACGAATACTTCAAACTCGTATTGATTGACTGGGAGAACGAGTACTTCAAACTCGTACTGATTGACTGGGATAACGAATACTTCAAACTCGTATCAAGTAATACCGCAGAATTTGACCGTGAACATTTCACGAAGAGCAGGGACAAGTCAAGGAGCGTTTGTATTCCACGTGTACTGTTTGCAGATGACAAAAAGCTCAATATTTAACAAGGGTTATTTTCCTACCTGTAGTTCCGATCGTATTCGCATGGGAAATTTGCATAAAAGTCCAAAATAAAAGTGACTCTTAATGAAAAAAAAAAAAAAAAAGATGAAAGACTTTTCAACCCTTTGATACATTTTTTTCCGCTGTGTTCGTACCCTGGTTATCGTTCTTTACCTTTTAATATATACTGCTTACTGTTCTGTAGGTTTTTGCATCTTTTGGTTATTGTTCTGTGTATCTTGATATACATTGCTTAGTGTTCTGTATGGTCATACGTCTTTTGATTATTGTTCGGTACGTTTTTATTTCCTTTGATTATTGTTCTACATGTGCTCAAATCCTTTATCAGTGCTTTGTATGTTTTCATCTCCTATCGTTATTGTTCTATACGCTTTCATATCTTTGGAACATTGTTCTATGTTTTCATCTCCTATCGTTATTGTTCTATACGCTTTCATATCTTTGGAACATTGTTCTATGTTTTCATCTCCTATCGTTATTGTTCTATACGCTTTCATATCTTTGGAACATTGTTCTATGTTTTCATCTCCTATCGTTATTGTCC
>CM065745.1:18372566-18375066 GCA_033310375.1 Conus canariensis | reverse complement strand
ATGGCTGTTCTGATCTCCTCTTCAGTGAAGTCATCGGTGTTAATTGAGAGCAGGAGTGATGGGTCTTCCGCCTCAGCTGGTGTGGGTGGCTCGGGTCTGTTAAGAACTTCTCTGAAGTGCTCGGCCCATCTTGCAAGCTTTTCCTTGCCTCTTGACAGAAGTGTGCTATATTTTGCCTTCACAGGTCCAGAGGCAGTCCTCACAGTACCAGTGACCTTCTTTGCGATCTGGTAGACAGCTCTCATGTCGTTGTGTTTGGCAGCTTCTTCGGCATCATCCGCTGGCTTGTCCAGCCAGTCCCTTTTACCCCCTTCACACCCACACACACTCATCCATCCATCCTTTTGCCCCCTCCCCACCCTTCCTCCCTCCCAACCCCTCCACTCCCCCCCCCACACACACACTCACACACACACACCAGGTCACTCTCACGATCGACTCCCTAGCCCCGCATCTTCCCACCCAGTCTATGACCCAACGCACATAGCCCGATACCTGAACCCTCCGTCACAGGAGGCCATGGAGGTGGTCTCCTGGCGGCAAAGCCGGCGACGTCTGGAGGGGGAGGGGTTGGCCAGGGGAGATCACACACAGTGCAGGGCAGCCACAACATCAAAGGGACGCAACGCGCAACGATGAGATCGTGGACCAACCACCACCACAACCACCATCGACATCACCGCCATCATCATCATCATCATCATCATCAACACATCATCAGTGCGTGCACAGTGCAGAGGAAGGGTGCGGAACCACAGGTGCGGACATGTTGAAAGAAAAACAAAATAAATAGATAAATAAGCATTCTTAAAAAAAAAAAAATGAATGAATGAAGCGTTCAAAGAATAACGCATAAATGCATGAATGCATAAATGCACAAAGGAGTACAACAAAGTTTTATGAAGAAAAAGTCATTTTACTAGAGGTGAGTAGTTGAGTGCGAATGCCGTTTCTTAGCTTTGGAAGAACAGAAGGTGAGGAGGAGTTACAAAGAAAGAAGGAAAGAAAGAAAGAAAGAAAAAAGGAAAGAAAGAAAGAAAGAAAGAAAGAAGGAAAGAAAGAAATAAAGATAGAAAGCAGAAAATAGACGGGAAAAGAAGAGGAAAGGAGAAATGTAAGAGATTAATTAAGAAATTGAGAAAGAAATACTGAGTTAAAAAAAAAAGACGTAGAAAGCAGATAAAAAAAAGAAGAAAGGAGAAGTCGAGCAAACAAAGGGCTGCAGGGGAAAACAAGGGAGAGGAAGATTTTTAAAAAAAGAAAGAAAGAAAGTGAGCAATATAAAGACAAAAAAAAAAAAGGAAATGAGAAAGAAAATCTAAGAATCTTTTTATATGAAAACGCGTAACATAAATTTACCAATGAGAAATGAAAAGTCAGCAACTGTAGTAGCAACAACAGCTAGATCAACAACATCAATAACAACAAATAGATTATGGGTATTTCATTTTACATACAACATATTATGGTATCTATCAACATTTCACATACAAACATAGAGTTATGGGTATCTATCAACATTTCACATACAAACATAGAGTTATGGGTATCTATCAACATTTCACATGCAAACATAGAGTTATTGGTATCTATCAACATTTTACATGCAAACATAGAGTTATGGGTATCTATCAACATTTCACATACAAACATAGAGTTATGTGTATCTATCAACATTTCACATACACAAACAGCATTTGCAGAGGTCCCACGCATTAGCCATACAAAAGAAAAACCCACAAGTTTGAAATCTTGCTCGCTTGAATCAAACACAACATACTCATCAGTGCTCCCCCACCCACCCACCCCCCACACACACACACACACACACACACACACACACACACACACACACACACACGTCTGGCTCGTAAAAAAGACAAAGCTTTTCCTTGCGGTAAGGAACAAACAAGAAGGGTAACTCCTGTGTCCATGACGGCACAATCAAAGGCCCATAACTCCCCCAAAACGAACGCTGCACACGGTCACTAGTTACCCAAGCACAAATGCAGACACACAGCACACAGACCAAACATAGGATTGTTCGTTAGGTTGTTCTGTGTTCTTTGTGTCTCCATTTGTACTTGGCCAAGCCGTGCCTGCCAGCAGCATTCGTTGGGAGTGACAGGCTGGTAAAACGGTCTAACCACGGGAGCGACAGTTACCCTCTTTTTTTTATATTCTGTTTACTAATCCTTGCCTCGTCGAATCGTGGAATCTCGCGGGATTACAGTAAACTCGCGCTGCGTTTATACAGCTGTGGTATCACGTGCGCAGGTGCAAAGCACGAAAACCACAAGGATCTCGACGTGTACATAAAGGCGCGTCTTTTTCGAATGTTTAAAAACTGCATTTATTGAAACATTTGGTCTGAACTCCAGAGATGTACACAAAAGCTTTCGACTTTCAAAAAAAAAAAAAAAAAGAAAAAGAAGAAGAAGAAGAAGAAGAAGCAGAAAAAAAAACGAAATCGAACAGTCGCTGACAAAATAATTCAGTT
>CM065745.1:18360066-18367566 GCA_033310375.1 Conus canariensis | reverse complement strand
ACGCAGGGGGAAAAAAGCCAGACCTGAGTCATTGAAGGGAGAAAACTAGACACAGATAAAACATGTTTAAAAAAAAAAAAAAGAGAGAGAGAGAGAAAGAAAGAAAAAACTCCCAAAGAGAGGGAGTTTCTGAAGAAGCAAACTCTAGAATAAACACAGAGAAAGGTTTTCCACAAAAAGCCGACTTAAACACATGGAGTCTTTGAAGGGAAGAAACTCTAGCACAGACACAAGTAAATGTGTTGAAAAAAAAATTGAAGGGAGAAACTGTAGCTTAGAAACAGAGAAATATATTTTTTTTATTTTTTTTTTTTTAAAGAGGGAGTTCATTGAAGGGAGGGAACTCCGGCACAGACACAGAAACATTCTACAAACAGCAGACTTAAAACACGTGAAAGGGGGGGGGGGGGGGGGGGGGGGGGGGGGGGGGGGGGGGGGGGGGGGAAGAGTTTCAAGGGAGGAAACTTTAGCATATACACAGAGAAACGTTCCGCGGGGGAAAAAAAAAACAACGGACTTAACAGAAGATGAAACTCTAGCTGTGTAGACTCAAAGAAACCCCCCCCCCCCCCCCCCCCCCCCCAAAAAAAAAAGACCCAAATTTACCAGACTTAAAGAGAGGGAGTTTTTGAATGGAGGAAAGTCTGCTGTAGACATAGAGGACCACTTTCCAGAAAATACCAAAATAAATGAGAAAAAGGCTTTAAAGGGAAGTAAATCTAGGTTGGACAAACAGAAACCAGAAGATAAAAAAAAATCTTGAAATGTAGTGTGGCTTTACCGGGAGATAAATATAAATCAGAGGGGGCGGGGTGAGGGGGGGGGGGAAGACAAAAATTGTTTGCCAGAAATTTTTTTTTCTCCAAAATAATGAAGTCTTTTACTGAACAGTAAATCTAGTTAGACAATAACAAAAAGTGTTAATCCGCCCTCACGATTCTAAAAATAGCATTTGAAAGCAATGGTGACTACATTAGAAATAAGTTAGCAACGACAGAGAAAAAAAAAAGGTTAAAATCAATGTCTTGAAATGTAAGGCGGAGAAATAGTTGAGAGGTAAATCCAGTAGAGACAAAGAGACACTATCTCCCCTCCCCTCCCCAAAGTCTTTAAAGGGAGGGAATTTTTGTTTTGAAGAGAGAGAGAGAGAGAGAGAGAGAGAGAGAGAGAGAGAGAGAGAGAGATATCAAGGATTTCAAAGGTTTCAAGCAAAAGTCATACGTGTCTGTACTAGCCTTACTAAAGCATCCATACTACTCACAACTAAACTATGAGAGAGAAAAAAAACCTCTAGAAGAATACAATACCGACCAATACCAAAATTCAGACCAAAAGCACACCCATTTATGGAAACACATTGAAAGCTCACCTTACGCGTAGATGCAGGCAATATGCCGACAATTATATACAGTTTACTTACTCAAACGGTCAGTATATACTGAAGCGACCGCGTGTGCACGCGCGGGCACACACACACACACACAAACACACACGCACCACTCACTCACACACACACACACAACACACGCACGCACGCACGCATCACCACGCGCACATGCAGTCACACACACACAAACACACATACACTGATCAAGAGAGAGAGAGAGAGGAGAGAGAGGGAGAGGGAGTGAGACAGAGACAGAGACAGAAACAGAGACAGCAAATCAATTCAATCATGGGGAAAAGAAAGACCCAAGACACACGGAAAGGCTTTTGACATCTGTGCAGAAAAGGACGACCCACCCCAGAGACCGCGCGTGGCCGTTTTTCACCGGGATGGACAAGTCGAACACCCGATTGAAAGACGTCTGCAACACAAAGACAAAAGTCTTTTTATTCATAAAGGCCATAGCCCCTTAGAAGGGGGGTGTACACAGAACAACGTTACACGATACACTTCTAGTAGATGATGTAAACAACTTTAATTAAGCTAACAGCGTTTCGCCGTTTAAAACCTCTGTACAAATACACAGCAAACTGTTTCACTATTTTATCATTTGTCGATGCTATTATAAAGATTAGTTTAAACAAGGATGGATGTCTAAAGTATTTAGGAGCGATACACCTGTACGTCTGCAACATGAACCAAAGAGACACCATCAGGGAAAACGAGCAGTTTTGTTTGTTTTTTGTTTTTTAACAATAAACAGTAAACAAGTTGGGTATTTTTTGCTCCCATAAGAAAACCTAACACAGAGTAACTTGTATTCAAGACCGGCACAGCCTTTAAACTTGAATAAAGTCAGACAAATACATAGACGAACAATCTAATAGTGGGGGAAAAAACAAGCGCAGGCCAACAACTGAACTATCTTCATAATAATGACTTGGCAAAGATTTGGACTTAAGGAAGGGGGGGGGGGGGGGGGGGGGGGGGGGGGGGGGGGGGGGGGGGGGGGGGGGGGGGGGGGGGGGGGGGGGGGGGGGGGGGGGGGGGGGGGGGGGGGGGGGGGGCAGAATTTGAAGATGGAGAAACTGGGAACACGAAATTAAGAAAATATGTTACAGATATGAAAACCTTTCACTAGCTGCATAAGGGAACCATCGCAATCCCTTTTGAAGGCAGATATATTTGTATTGCCTGCTCCAGGCCTTTCGTCCGCTGGGTCGGACTCATCAGGGAGACACGGCTGGTTGTGTCTGCGCTCCTGGCGTCAAATAGAGACACACCACAGTCCATAATACTGTGGTGTTCTCACCACCAAGGGTGCAAAAAAGAATCCAATAGCACCCCAAAAGCAGCCAGCGAAGGGTAGTAAATGAAACTAAATAAAGTGTGGGGAGGAAAAAAGTTGCTGAAAAACTAGAGACATTATGCAAATAGTATAAAATGTAAGGGACAATTTTTGAGCCTACGCCTGAGGATCCACCCAAAGATGCAAGGGAGATCAAAAGACAAACACACAGACGGACAGAAACAAATACAAATAACCTCAATTTAATCAAAACAAAATCGGAAATGAAATGAGGCAGGGAACAGTAAACGATAAACAGTAAACAAGTTGGGTATTTTTTGCTCCCATAAGAAAACCTAACACACTCTTTTCTCCTCCTCCCTCCCACCGTTTCTCTCTGACTCTGTCTGTCCGTCTCTCTCGATATTTGAATGATGATTTCATCTTTCTTTATTCCGTTTTATACCGGCCCACCCATTGTCAAGGGCTAGAGACCTAAGCAATCAAAGCATTGTCATTGTCACTGTCCCCTCTCCTATCCCCCTCTCTCTCCCCCCTTTCTCTCTCTCCCCCCCTCTCTCTCTCTCTCTCTTTGTCCCACTCTCCCTCCTCTCCGCCCCTCCCCCCCTCCCCAAAACTCTCCCATTGACTCTCTCCCTCCTCCCCTCCGTCTCCACCTCCTTACCTCTGACATGCTGTCTCTGAGCAGCACGAGCAACGTTCACATTTGAGCAGCGTCTGAGCACGCTGCATGATCTTGAGCACGGCGTTCTCCACTGAGGTCTGCTCCTCAAACAGGTCGTGCACCACCTCCAGCAGCGCCTGAAACAATGACCACTCGTTCGTCATCATCGCCGTCGTCGTCGTCGCTGTCATCGTCGTCGTCAGCCGTCGTTTACTTATTGTGGGTTGTCTTGGACGCCATCAACGTCAACGTCGTCACAATAATCACCATCGTCGTTGTCGTCATCGTTGTAAAAATCGCTGTTGTCGTTGTCGTCATCGTTATAAGAATTCTCTTGGTCGTTGTCATCACCATCATCATGGTCGTTGTCTCATTAACAATGTTTCGTTTGTACGTCGCTGTTGTTTCTGTCGTCGTCACAATGCTTTTTCGTTCTGCTCCTAATCGTGATGGTATTCCTAGTGAAACTTCCAACATCGTCAGATGAAGAACATTAACGATTCTCGTGGTGGTCATCATCGTCATGATCGTCGTCGTCGTCATCATTACTACCATTATCGTCAACATCGTCATCGAATCATCCTCGAGCTTCCTCGTCGTCATCATTTTCATCGCCACCATTGAACCGTGTTCACATCTGTCCTGCAAAACAGCTGGATCATTTTGTTCATCCCTTTCTTACCACACCGCTCCTGTCTCCCCCCCCCCCCCCCCCCCCCCCCCCCCCCCCCCCCCCCCCCCCCCCCCCCATCCGTTTTTTCTTTCTTTTTTTTTCTTTTTTTTTTCTAAATCCAGTTGCTCTGCTTTAGAAACCAGACAGGCCATGACACCTTAGTTTTTTTCTTATTCCTTGTGTTCGTTCGTTTCTTCTTTCCTTCCTTCATTAAATTTCCCACTTCGTTCCTTCTAGTCTCTTTCTCACACTTGTTTTTTTTTTTGTCTCTCAGTGGTTCTTACTTGCTTACTCGCTCTTGACGATGAGCGTGGAAGAGTTGTATGGCCCCAGTGGCAACCCTATTCATTTGATGTTGTTTCTTCATCTTTTTCTCCTTTTGCCCTTCCCTTCTGGATTCTACTCAGTGCTCCCCTTTTTTTGTCTATTTTTATCACTCTGTCCATTTCTATCTTCCTTTTTTGGCCTATTGTTCTACACACACACACCACCACACGCACCACGCACGCACACGCACACACACACACACACACACACACACACACACACACACACACACACAGACAAACTGATTTTGTGACGTTCGTTTCATTTTTGCTCCAAGCGTCAAAGAGTTTGGCAGCGACCTCTTTCGTCCCGTATTCTTTTCTTTCTTCACACTCTCCGCCCCCCGCCCCCCCCCCCCCCCCCCCACTCCCTCCCCTTTCTTTGTTAAGTAATTGACGTCATTCTTTCTTTCTTTCTTTCTTCACTTCTTTTTCTGTATTTATTTTCCTTTCCCCATTCCTTCTTTTCTCATTCAGTCAGTTGTTAAACCCGGTCCTGTTACGTTCGTTACATCCTGGATGTAAGCATTGACGGTTTGTGAACAAAAATTTCCGACCTCATCCATGAATTTTCCTTCCTTCCTTCCTTCCTTTTCTTTTCTTTCTTCTCTCCCTCTTCTGTTTTTCGTTCACTTGATCTGGATGAGACTAGAATCAGAATATAAAACGTTTACTTCCGTTCGGTCGTGCCGTTTTCAGAACTTTGTATTCCATCCTTCATTTTTTAAGGTCGTCGTTGAACTGAACGAATTTTGAGATAGCAATGCCTAGGTCGTGTAGTTCTCCACTTCGGCCATCTTGTCTCGTCTCGTCATCGCCCGGCCGTTTGGTTCGCAATACAAGATTAGGTCAATTTGCGAATCTCGTCGTCCTCGTTCCGTGAGAGAGAGAGAGAGAGAGAGAGAGAGAGAGAGAGAGGATCTGGCAACTGTTTGGGTACTCACAAGGGAAGTAATTATATATATAAAAAAAAAAAAGCTCTACTGAAATGGAAATCGGTTTGCAACAACTTCCTAAAATGGAAATCGGTTCGTGCTTTTGGCTAGATTTCATGTCTGATTGTAAGTCATTATTTTCAGTCAGTGCGAACGAAGTATTCAAGTTCACAATGCTTTGGGTATAGTGAGTTAAATTTCGGACAACCAGCTAAAAAAAAACTATTTCACAGCCTATTCAAAACAGTTACAAGCTCAGAAGGCTTCACATTGTACCAGTGGAGACAACAGAGCACTTGCAGGTTATGCCAACTATCTCGAGAAAAGGCAGTTTGTGAACCAATTCATGGATCGCGAACATCACATCACTTAGATATAGAACAAATTGCTACGGACATATTTCGAAAGGTTAAAACACAAGAAGAAAGTACATCCATCGAAAGAAATCAAGTGTGTTTAAAAAAAGAAAAAAAAGAAAAAAAAAGACGTCAGTGATCCAAGCGCACTTGCCGTCACGTGATAAATTCAACCAGATCAAGTAGAACCTTTCCTTCTGCTTAGATAATCAAGAACTACCACCACCACCACCACCACCACCAACAACAACAACAAAAGGACACGGTTTTCTTTGTGAATGGTAGAAGGTTCTTCTTCTTCTTTTCTTCTTCTTCTGCGTACGCAGGCTGATACTCCTGCGGACACCCCCTGTACAGGGAGTGGAGTTTTGTGTGTATGACTGTTTTTTTTTTATCCCGCCGTTAAGGCATTCATACTCCAACTTCGGGGAAGGTGCATGTTATGTGAACGTGTCATCCATACCAACGGCCAAACTGGCCTTCTCTTCCGAAAGTTGGTGATGGGATTTTACGTGTGTGCAAGATGTTATGCGTGTGTTCATACACGGAACTTCGGTTTCTAGTCTCATTCGAAGGACTGTATGGGAAATGGAGTCAGAACTAATGTTAACTCCAAGGGAAACCCCCCCCCCCCCCCCCCCCCCCCCCCCCCTACCGAAACGCTGCTTTTTTTTTTTCTCTCTTTTTTTATTTTTAAAATTTTTTCTTTAATCGTTCTTCCAACGCCCCTCACTCTACTGACCAGAAAACCCAACAACTAACCTTGTTACGTTCGTACTCCTTGCTGTAGGCGTCGAAGAGTTTGCGCGTTGTAGATGGCGATTCCGCAGAAGGTCAGGTAGGTGGCTAACAGCTGTGAACAAGTATAGCACATCGTCAGGTAGTTATTTCAAAGCTGTGAACAAGTATAGCATACCGTCAGGTAAGTTATTTCAAAGCTGTGAACAGGTATAGCACACCGTCAGGTAGTTATTTCAAAGCTGTGAACAAGCATAGCACATCGTCAGGGAGTTATTTCAAAGCTGTGAACAAGCATAGCACATCGTCAGGTAGTTATTTCAAAGCTGTGAACAAGTATAGCACACCGTCAGGTTATTATTTTTTCAAAGCTTTGAACAAGTATTGCACACTGTTTGGTAGGTACTTCAAACCTGTGAACAAGCATAGCACACCGTCAGGTAGGTATTTCAAAGCTGTCAACAAGTATATCACACAGCCAGGTAAGTTATTTCAAAGCTGTCAACAAGTATAGCACACCGTCAGGTAAGTTATTTCAAAGCTGTGAACAAGCATATCACAAGCCAGGTAAGTTATTTCAAAGCTGTGAACAAGTAAAGCACACCGTCAGTAAGTTATTTCAAAGCTGTGAACAGGTATAGCACATCGTCAAGCAAGTCATTTCAAAGCCTTGTGAACAAAGTATAGCACACCGTCAGAATAAGTTATTTCAAAGCTGTAAACAAGTATAGCACACCGTCAAGTAAGTTATTTCAAAGCTGTGAACAAGTATAGCCACCGTCAGGTAGTTGTCAGGTAGCTATTTCAAAGCTGTGAACAAGTATAGCACACCGTCAGGTTATTATTTTTTCAAAGCTTTGAACAAGTATTGCACACTGTTTGGTAGGTACTTCAAACCTGTGAACAAGTTATAGCACACTCTCAGATAGGTAATTTCAACGCTGTGAACAGTTTCAGTTTCATCAAGGAGGCGTCACTGCGTGCGGACTAGTCCATATACGCTACACCACATCCGCTAAGTTTTAAGACCACACTGCACATGGTTTTAAGCTGATGGATAGATGAATTAACAACTTAGACGATAGAATTGAGAAGAGGGTCTCGTGACTACG
>CM065745.1:18354048-18359966 GCA_033310375.1 Conus canariensis | reverse complement strand
CAGTTTGTGAACCAATTCATGGATCGCGAACATCACATCACTTAGATATAGAACAAAATTGCTACGGACATATTTCGAAAGGTTAAACACAAGAAGAAAGTACATCCATCGAAAGAAATCAAGTGTGTTTAAAAAAAGAAAAAAAGAAAAAAAAAGACGTCAGTGATCCAAGCGCACTTGCCGTCACGTGATAAATTCAACCAGATCAAGTAGAACCTTTCCTTCTGCTTAGATAATCAAGAACTACCACCACCACCACCACCACCACCAACAACAACAACAAAAGGACACGGTTTTCTTTGTGAATGGTAGAAGGTTCTTCTTCTTCTTTTCTTCTTCTTCTGCGTACGCAGGCTGATACTCCTGCGGACACCCCCTGTACAGGGAGTGGAGTTTTGTGTGTATGACTGTTTTTTTTTATCCCGCCGTTAAGGCATTCATACTCCAACTTCGGGGAAGGTGCATGTTATGTGTAACGTGTCATCCATACCAACGGCCAAACTGGCCTTCTCTTCCGAAAGTTGGTGATGGGATTTTACGTGTGTGCAAGATGTTATGCGTGTGTTCATACACGGAACTTCGGTTTCTAGTCTCATTCGAAGGACTGTATGGGAAATGGAGTCAGAACTAATGTTAACTCCAAGGGACCCCCCCCCCCCCCCCCCCCCCCCCCCCCCCGTACCGAAACGCTGCTTTTTTTTTTTCTCTCTTTTTTTATTTTTTAAAATTTTTTCTTTAATCGTTCTTCCAACGCCCATCACTCTTACTGACCAGAAAACCCAACAACTAACCTTGTTACGTTCGTACTCCTTGCTGTAGGCGTCGAAGAGTTGCGCGTTGTAGATGGCGATTCCGCAGAAGGTCAGGTAGGTGGCTAACAGCTGTGAACAAGTATAGCACATCGTCAGGTAGTTATTTCAAAGCTGTGAACAAGTATAGCATACCGTCAGGTAAGTTATTTCAAAGCTGTGAACAGGTATAGCACACCGTCAGGTAGTTATTTCAAAGCTGTGAACAAGCATAGCACATCGTCAGGTAGTTATTTCAAAGCTGTGAACAAGCATAGCACATCGTCAGGTAGTTATTTCAAAGCTGTGAACAAGTATAGCACACCGTCAGGTTATTATTTTTTCAAAGCTTTGAACAAGTATTGCACACTGTTTGGTAGGTACTTCAAACCTGTGAACAAGCATAGCACACCGTCAGGTAGGTATTTCAAAGCTGTCAACAAGTATATCACACAGCCAGGTAAGTTATTTCAAAGCTGTCAACAAGTATAGCACACCGTCAGGTAAGTTATTTCAAAGCTGTGAACAAGCATATCACACAGCCAGGTAAGTTATTTCAAAGCTGTGAACAAGTAAAGCACACCGTCAGGTAAGTTATTTCAAAGCTGTGAACAGGTATAGCACATCGTCAAGCAAGTCATTTCAAAGCGTGTGAAACAAGTATAGCACACCGTCAAGATAAGTTATTTCAAAGCTGTAAACAAGTATACACACCGTCAAGTAAGTTATTTCAAAGCTGTGAACAAGTATAGCACACCGTCAGGTAGTTGTCAGGTAGCTATTTCAAAGCTGTGAACAAGTATAGCACACCGTCAGGTTATTATTTTTTCAAAGCTTTGAACAAGTATTGCACACTGTTTGGTAGGTACTTCAAACCTGTGAACAAGTATAGCACACTCTCAGATAGGTATTTCAACGCTGTGAACAGTTTCAGTTTCATCAAGGAGGCGTCACTGCGTGCGGACTAGTCCATATACGCTACACCACATCCGCTAAGTTTTAAGACCACACTGCACATGGTTTTAAGCTGATGGATAGATGAATTAACAACTTAGACGATAGAATTGAAGAAGAGGGTCTCGTGACTACGACTTAGCAGATGTCTGACCTAAGTATTAGCCCAATGCACTGGTCAGACTTTGAGTACCTACCAAACATTAGTTGTGTCTTATTTTATGTATGTGTGTGTATTGAATGTATACATGTGTGTATATGGATGTGTACACGTGTGCGCATGTGTGTGTGTGTGTGTGTGTGTGTGTGTGTGTGTGTGTGTGTGTACGTGCGTGTGCGTGTGCGCACGCGCTTGTGTGTGTATGTGTGTGCCCACGTGTGTGTGTGTGTGTGTGTGTGTGTGTGTGTGTGTGTGTGTGTGTGTGTGTGTGTGTGCGTGTGCGCGCGCGCGCCCGCGTGTGTGTGTGTGTGTTTGTGTGTGTGTGTGTGTGTGTGTGTGTGTGTGTGTGTGTGTGTGTGCACGTGTGTGCCTGCGTGTATGTGCGCGTATGTGTGCGTGTGCAGAAGTGCGTGTGCATGTGTGTGTGTGTGGTTTGTGGGTTTGTGTGAGCATACGCACGTCTCTGCATATGTTTGTGTACATATATCTGTGTATATGTGTGTGTTCTTTGTATGTGGGCGTGTGCGCATGTGCGTGTGTATGCAAGTGTGCGTTCATGTGTATGCGTGAATGTGTGCACACGTGTGGGTGTGGGTGTGCACATGCACGCATGTGCATATGTATGTGCGTAGGAGCGAGCGCATGTAGGTGCGCACTTTTGTGTGTGTTTGTGTGTGTGCGCGCCCGTATGTGTGTGTGAACAGTGTGTGCGTGCGTGCGTGCGTGCGTGCGTGCGTGTGGGGTGTGTGTGTGTGTGTGTGTGTGTGTGTGTGTGTGTGTGTGTGTGTGTAGTGACTGCGTTCGTGAATATTCAGAAGATGACTTAGGATCAAGAACAAGAACAAGACCATCAAATGCAAGATATATGTGCACGCGCAAGCGCGCAAACACACACACACACTCACACAGCACAACAATAAGAACAACAACTCCCCCCACCCCCCACTCACACACACGCGCACGCGCACACACACACACACACACCACACACACACACACACACATAACAATAAGAACAACAACTCCCCCCCACTCACACACACACACACACACACACACACACACACACACACACACACACACACACACTCACTCACTCATTCTCACACACACACTCACACACCAAGGCTTGCACGCTCACGTCCGTGGACTCTAATTAACACGCCTGCATCACCCCACTGATGAACACATACCAGCGCACACACGTCTACAGTATACGTTAGGGGGCCCTGAGAGATTCAACGTCTTGTCTCAGTTGACATGTTTTGAGTGAATTTCCGAGCTGAGCGAGAAGCCCTCTGTGAGGCAGCCACAACAGTCTTGCAGAACTCCATAAGAACAACAGGGCAGGTGGTGGTCTTCTCTGACGCTCTCTCCGTGCTCCAAGCCCTCAAGAACTCCCGCTGCAAAGAACAGAACCATATCACTTCAGCCCTTGTTGCCCTGAGTGCCAGAGTGGAGAAAGTGGTGATACAATGGGTACCAGCACACTGTGGCATCAGAGGCAACGAAAAAGCGGACATTCTGGCAAAAGATGGTGCACAGAAGGAGCAGGCCAACAACCTGGTGTCATACGATGAAATTAAGACAATCATCAAGGCACAACAAGGAATAAAATGGCGCCTCCTGCATCCCAAATACAACCCAGAAGACACATACCATTTGCTGGGACGACGGGAACAGGTCAAGATCTTCCGCCTGAGGACTGGACACAATCGCCTGCTCCACCACATGCACACAAAATTTGGCATTGGACAGAGTGGAGAGTGCCCTTGTAGTGAGGGACCAATGACAACTGACCACATCCTTCAAGTCTGTACGACGTATGCAGCATCCAGGAGAAAGTACTGGCCAACACCGACAGCAGTGGAAGCCAAGCTGTATGGCACCCTGGAGGAGCTGCGACGGACGGCAGCCTTCATCGAGGACACCGGGCTGCTCATCTAACGGGATGGCGAACGAGGAAGAAGGAGAAGAAGTTGACATGTGTTTCATCATTTGTGTCTGTTATTGGAAAGGCCCAGTATGAGTTTGTCCCAATCTCTAGGAGTCTTCGCAGTGTTGGCCTTAAGATTATTCCAATGTCGGATTGGTTGGCGATCTTTCTTGCTCTTCCCTTAAGTCTGGATGTGGGGCAGTTCCTCTCTTGATGTTTAGATCTGAAAGATGGTCTATGGTATAGTGGCTTTGCTCTTGTTTGCTCAGGTGATTCTTCAGATTTCTTATCACATCAGATCGGCCAAGCTGTTATCCAGTTCTTATCGTTGCCTTGCCAGCCAGTGTGTCTGCTCTCTCGTCTCCTTTAACTCCAGCATGTCCAGGGCAGTACATCCATACGAGTCTCTCCAATGGAAGGCTGTGCATTAGTTCATTCCAAGCAGGGCTTCCCATTCCACTTTCACTGAAGTAGGTTCATGGAGTCAGTCAGTATGATGCTTGCTGAGTTTGAAACTGGCTTGTGGATGAAAGCTAGTGGAGTGCTTGTATCACTGCTTCTACCTCCATTGTTAGACTTGAAGTTGTTAAACTGTGCACACCATTGTCTTCCTGGATAGTTCGGCCATTTTGCTTCACTGTGTATCCCCAGCCTGACTTACCTTTGGTGACAGAACCGTCAGTGTATATTACAATTTCAAGTATGGCACACCGTCAGATTGGTATTTCAAAGCCGTTAACAAGTATAGCACATCATGAGCTAGGTATGTCAAAGCTGTGAACAAGTATAGCACATCGTCAGATGGGTTTTTCAAAAGCGGTGAACAAGTATAGCACACCGTCAGGCAGGTATTTCAAAGCCGTTAACAAGTATAGCATATCATGAGCTAGGTATTTCAAAGCCGTGAACAAGTAAAGCGCACCGTCAGATGGGTATTTCAATGCCGTGAACAAGCATAGGACATAGTCTGGTGAGTTATTTCAAAGCTGTAAACAAGCATAATACACCGTCAGGTAGGTATTTCAAAACTGTGAACAAGTATAGGACACTGCCAGGTAGGTACATCAAAGCTGTGAACAAGTATAGCACAGCGTCAGGTTGATATTTCAAGACTGTGAACAAGTATAGCACAGTGTCAGGTTGGTATTTTAAAACCACGAACAAGTATATCACAGTAATAGGTAGGTACTTCAAAGCATTGAACAAGCACAGCACACAGTCAGGTTAGTTATTTCAAAGCTGTGAACAAGTCAAGCACAGTGTTAGGTGAGTTACTTCAATGCTGTGAACATGCATAGCACACCGTCAGGTAAGCTATTTCAAAGCTGTGAACAAGTATATCACACCGTCAGGTAAGTTATTTCAAAGCTGTGAACAAATATAGCACACCGTCAGGTAAGTTATTTCAAAGCTGCGAACAAGAACAGAAGGTTAGCCGACGGCTAGAAACTGTGAACAAGTATTACAAACAGTTCCCCCAGCTCTTTAAAAGCTGTGAACAAATATGGCAGAATAACAAAACTGATTTTTTTTTTTACCGCAGATCTTCTGTGAAAAATGCTAAATGTCTTTGAGGATTCTCAGAAGATTTTAAAATAGAAAAAAACAAACAAACAAACAAACAAACAAAAAAACAGAACAAATATTAACGCTTCGGTCGTAGACCGTTTTCACGACTTGTGACATCAAATGACAGAAGCATAGTAGAAGCGTTGTTGATATTTATTCTGTTTTACTTTTTTTTCTATTTTAAATTCATCTGAGAATCCTCAAAGACAATTAGCATTTTTTTTTCACAGAAGCTCTGCGGTTAAAAATCTGTTTTGCTATCCTACCACTTTCGACTTTTGCATCGATTTCGTTTTCTTTTCGTCTACTCTACTACTATGCCTCTAATCGTTTTATGTCACAAGTCCTGAAGACGGTCTATGACCGAAATATTGTTGATATTTGATCTGTTTTTCTTATATTTTTTTCCTATTTCAAAATCTCCTGAGAATCCTCAAAGACATTTAGCACATATGGCAGAGGTAGAGAGCCACCACAACCTGCAAACGACTAGGTGCCGAAATATCATGAA
>CM065745.1:18344048-18349048 GCA_033310375.1 Conus canariensis | reverse complement strand
GATGGTGAACCTGTGAACGATGAGTGTGATGGAGATGGTGAACCTGTGAACGATGAGTGTGATGGAGATGGTGAACCTGTGAACGATGAGTGTGATGGAGATGGTGAACCTGTGAACGATGAGTGTGATGGAGATGGTGAACTTGTGAACGATGAGTGTGATGGAGATGGTGAACCTGTGAACGATGAGTATGAGAGATGTAACCTGTGAACGATGAGTGATGATGGAGATGGTGAACCTGTGAACGATGAGTATGGAGATGAACCTGTGAACGATGGTTGATGGAGATGGTGAACCTGTGAACGATGAGTGTGATGGAGATGGTGAACCTGTGAACGATGAGTGTGATGGAGATGGTGAACCTGTGAACGATGAGTATGATGGAGATGGTGAACCTGTGAACGATGAGTGTGATGGAGATGGTGAACCTGTGAACGATGAGTGTGATGGAGATGGTGAACCTGTGAACGATGAGTGTGATGGAGATGGTGAACCTGTGAACGATGAGTATGTGAACCTGGAAGATGGATGATGGAGATGTGAACCGTGAACTGATGAGTATGGTGAACCTGTGAACGATGGTATGATGGAGATGGTGAAACCTGTGAACGATGAGTGTGATGGAGATGGTGAACCTGTGAACGATGATGTGATGGAGATGGTGAACCTGTGAACGATGAGTATGATGGAGATGGTAACCTGTGAACGATGAGTGTGATGGAGATGGTGAAACCTGTGAACGATGGAGTATGATGGAGATGGTGAACCTGTGAAGTGGTACGATGGAGATGGATGAACCTGTGAACGATGAGTATGATGGAGACCTGTGAACGATGAGTATGATGGAGATGGTGAACCTGTGAACGATGGGTATGATGGAGATGGTGAACCTGTGAACGATGGGTATGATGGAGATGGTGAACCTGTGAACGATGAGTATGATGGAGATGGTGAACCTGTGAACGATGAGTAAGATGGAGATGGTGAACCTGTGAACGATGGGTATGATGGAGATGGTGAACCTGTGAACGATGAGTGTGATGGAGATGGTGAACCAGTGAACGATGAGTATGATGGAGATGGTGAACCTGTGAACGATGAGTATGATGAACCTGTGAACGATGAGTATGATGGAGATGGTGAACCTGTGAACGATGAGTGTGATGGAGATGGTGAACCTGTGAACGATGAGTGTGATGGAGATGGTGAACCTGTGAACGATGAGTGTGATGGAGATGGTGAACCTGTGAACGATGAGTATGATGAACCTGTGAACGATGAGTATGTGAACCTGTGAACGATGAGTATGATGGAGATGGTGAACCTGTGAACGATGAGTATGATGAACCTGTGAACGATGAGTATGATGGAGATGGTGAACCTGTGAACGATGAGTATGATGGAGATGGTGAACCTGTGAACGTTGAGTGTGATGGAGATGGTGAACCTGTGAACGATGAGTGTGATGGAGATGGTGAACCTGTGAACGATGAGTATGATGAACCTGTGAACGATGAGTATGATGAACCTGTGAACGATGAGTATGATGGAGATGGTGAACCTGTGAACGATGAGTATGATGGAGATGGTGAACCTGTGAACGATGAGTGTGATGAACCTGTGAACGATGAGTATGATGGAGATGGTGAACCTGTGAACGATGAGTATGATGAACCTGTGAACGATGAGTATGATGGAGATGGTGAACCTGTGAACGATGAGTATGATGGAGATGGTGAACCTGTGAACGATGAGTGTGATGGAGATGGTGAACCTGTGAACGATGAGTGTGATGGAGATGGTGAACCTGTGAACGATGAGTATGATGGAGATGGTGAACCTGTGAACAATGAGTGTGATGGAGATGGTGAACCTGTGAACGATGAGTATGATGAACCTGTGAACGATGAGTATGATGGAGATGGTGAACCTGTGAACGATGAGTGTGATGGAGATGATGAACCTGTGAACGATGAGTATGATGGAGATGGTGAACCTGTGAACGATGAGTATGATGGAGATGGTGAACCTGTGAACGATGAGTATGATGGAAAAGGTGAACCTGTGAACGATGAGTATGATGAACCTGTGAACGATGAGTATGATGGAGATGGTGAACCTGTGAACGATGAGTGTGATGGAGATGGTGAACCTGTGAACGATGAGTATGATGAACCTGTGAACGATGGGTATGATGGAGATGGTGAACCTGTGAACGATGAGTGTGATGGAGATGATGAACCAATGAACGATGAGTGTGATGGAGATGATGATGTGCAGTACCATTCTGGTCGGAGTCTGCATGGCAGGGTTGTACTCGGCGTGTCCTCGTTGGTGTTCACCATCACTTCAGTAATCTAGTCAAGTGTTGATCTTCGACGTAATGTGGCAAAACTAGCCTAGTTTTTTCTTTTATCTTTACGAACACTATATTATTCTTAGACAAGAGCTGGTCTTTATTATTACGAACTAACGTTAGTAAAGCATGGATCTTTACTATTAAGCATTGATCTTTACTATTATGCATTAATATTTACTATTAAGCATTGATCTTTACTATTATGCATTGATATTTACTATTAAGCATTGATCTTTACTATTAAGCATGGATCTTTACTATTAAGCATTGATCTTTACTACCTCTGAAGTAAAATTGGTCAAGAGTTGGTCTTTATTATCACTCACCTAAGACTATCGGCGTTGGGTCTTAACTCTCGGTTAAGTAAAATTATCCACCATCACGTAAAAAAAAAAAAAAGCAGCGGTGGTCATGACCATCACTTAATTAAGCAGAATTAATAGTATTGGTCTGTCACTATCACAGTCATATTCTTGGTATCTCTATTTTCGTACCCTCTAACGCCACACCCTGTGTATGTCCATTACCGTATTCCTTGTTATAACAGAGTATACTATGTGTCTCCACACCACACCCTGTGTATGTCCATTACCGTATTTCTTGTTTAACAGAGTATATTATGTGTCTCCAACACCACACCCTGTGTATGTCCATTACCGTATTCCTTGTTATAATAGAGTATATTATGTGTCTCCAACACCACACCCTGTGTATGTCCATTACCGTATTCCTTGTTATAACAGAGTGTACTATGTGTCTCCAACACCACACCCTGTGTATGTCCATTACCGTATTCCTTGTTATAATAGAGTATATTATGTGTCTCCAACACCACACCCTGTGTATGTCCATTACCGTATTCCTTGTTATAACAGAGTATATTATGTGTCTCCAACACCACACCCTGTGTATGTCCATTACCGTATTCCTTGTTATAATAGAGTATATTATGTGTCTCCAACACCACACCCTGTGTATGTCCATTACCGTATTCCTTGTTATAACAGAGTGTACTATGTGTCCCACTTCAGTCCCCTTTGTAATGATATAGTACTCCAGGTATTCCTATTTTTAGTAACCTTCATTAAAAAGACATCGCCAAGGTACGCTCTTTCTGTATTCTTTGTTACATTTCAGTTCCCTACGTGCGAATATTCCCGCATCGTTTTTTTAGTTCTGATGTAGAATCCTCTGTATGCCTATTCCCACATACCCCATTCTTTTTTGAGAATTACTCGTGCGTATGAATTAGAAAGAAAAAGAAATGAATAAAAACGGCATATTGCAGCAAAAGATTACCGGTGACGAGCAAGCGTTTTGCTCGAACATTCTGTGTGCAAAGCCCATAAAGTGCTAGCACACGGACACTCCCTATCTCAAGTTTAGGTCAAGTTTATGACACGGTAATAACCACGCGACATTATTATTATTATCATTATGAATACTTATATAGCGCCTATCCTCGGTTAGAGACCAAGCTCTAAGCGCTTTACAATCCACACTCGTTTACACAACGGGTGCCTACCTGGGTAGTGCCGACTGAAGGGCTGCCAGCTGGCGCATCACTCAGTCGTGTCCTGTATCATCCAGTCAATATCATTCAATGTCGTTCACTCAATTTCCTTACTTCCTTCATTCTTTCCATTTCTCACGCAGGGTGCATGTTGTTGTTGTTCTTCAATTTAACGTCTTTTCACTAAATGTGATATTAGACAAGGTGTGTGTGTGTGTGTGTGTGTGTGTGTGTGTGTGTGTGTGTGTGTGTGTGTGTGTGTGTGTGTGTGTGTGTGCGTGCTGCGTGCGTGCGTGAGTGCGCGCCCGCGTGCGTGCGTATGCATGTGCGTGCGTGTGTGTGTGTATGTGTGATGAGGAGAAACTCTAAGTAAGAATTAAACTGTTAAAAAAAAAAAAAAAAGAAAAAAAAAAGAAAAAAGAAACATCAAAAGTAAAAACAAACAACTGTACAAAATAAGATCATGAAACAGCAATTACAGGATTGAGCCAACTGGGCTTAACATAAGAATTCGTACAAAATTTAAGAGAGACATGGTATCCTGGAATATGCACTTTGAAGCACCATTTCTAAATTCAGACAAATCGGAATCAAAGTAGGGGCAAAAATATAGAACGTGTGTTGTACAATTATCAAGGGCGCCGCAAGCACATCGAATATTCTTGACATATTTTGTTCTGAATGCACTTATTTTTAACCGAAATAATAAGGAGAGAAGTTGTTTACTGTGTCTTGGATATAATCCTATGTTTGTATTACGGTTTACTGGATTTACTGAGGAAACCCTTTTTAAAAGATTACTTGCTCGAGAGTTCGTACAACAAAGTATAGAAGAGTCGAGTTTGTGTATTCGGGGGAGAACACTTTCTTTGTACGATTCCTCAAATTTTTCAAAAGAGGCTCTTTGTAAGAGAGAATATCCTTCATGTAAGCTCAAAGGAATATGAATAGTAGCCGTATTGTCTGAATTGTTTGCACCTGCTCGAGCAATACTGTCAGCCCATTCATTTCCGGATATGAAGCAATGGGAAGGAACCCAACAAAAATTAACTGTTATACCTCTTGACATAAGGTTGTGAATAAGTAGTTTAATTTCTGATATGACTTCAGCACGATTTTTTGAATTTG
>CM065745.1:18324048-18339048 GCA_033310375.1 Conus canariensis | reverse complement strand
TTAGCGCTTTGCCTGGTTAGAAACAAAATCAGGGAGAATCATGACCAAAAAGTGCTACATCGTTTCTGAGAATCATGAACAGATATGGAAAGTAAAACAAGAACAAAAAAAGCGAGAGAAAGAAAACAAAAGCACACATGTTTTACACACACACACACACAAATGGTAAGGACAGACACACTGATATGCCCACCTCTCCCCCCCAAAAACAACAACAACAACAACAACAAACAAGCAAACAGAGACTTTGTAGACTTCGTTTACGATCGTTGTAGCACCCTTCCTTACGTACATCTATCGTGGTCTTGTTTTCTTTACAACGTAAATATTTCTTCTTTTTTTTTAATGTATTGATGAATTATATTTCAAAGATATATCAACGAACCAACCCCCTCCCCCCCCCCCCCCAAAAAAAAAAAAAAAAAAAAGAGAAAATAAAGATATAACGAAGCTTACAAATAACTAAGTACAGAAATGAGTAACCAAGTAAATAATACTGCAAACAAAGCAACGAATCAATTTCTCACAGCTGCTGATTTCTCACATCCAATATGTCCCAGTTACTGACTTATAACGGGCCCTGGTTTTTCACACAACTGACGTCTCACACCTGCTAATGTTTCACACAACTGATGTCTCACACCTACTAATGTTTCACACCAATGATTTCTCACATCTGCTAATGTTTCACACAGCTGATTTCTCACGCCTGCTAATGTTTCACACCACTGATTTCTCACGCCCTCCGACCGGGTTTCTCACTGCTCCTGGTCTCTCCCACTTGCTGATGACTTAAAGCGGCTTATTCCTCACACAACACACTCAACACTTCAGTCTGTGCCTGAACGGGTTTCTTATTGCTCCTGGTCTCTCCCACTTGCTGATGACTTAAAGCGGCTTATTCCTCACACAACACACTCAACACTTCAGCCTGTGCCTGAACGGGTTTCTTATTGCTCCTGGTCTCTCCCACTTGCTGATGACTTAAAGCGGCTTATTCCTCACACAACACACTCAACACTTCAGCCTGTGCCTGAACGGGTTTCTTATTGCTCCTGGTCTCTCCACTTGCTGATGACTTAAAGCGGCTTATTCCTCACACAACACACTCAACACTTCAGCCTGTGCCTGAACGGGTTTCTTATTGCTCCTGGTCTCTTCCACTTGCTGATGACTTAAAGCGGCTTATTCCTCACACAACACACTCAACACTTCAGCCTGTGCCTGAAACGGTTCTTATTGCTCTGTTCTCCACTTGCTGATGACTTAAAGCGCTTATTCCCACACAACACACTCAAACACTCAGAACCTGTGCCTGAACGGGTTCTTATTGTCTGGTCTCTTCCACTTGCTGATGACTAAAAGCGCTTATCCTCAACAACACACATCAAACTTCACCGTGCCTAAAACATTTAAAAACTATAACACTAAAACAAACAAACGAGCTAAATAACAACAAAAACAACAAACAAAACAACAATAGAGCGACATTCAAAGAAAAACAGCAAATAACAAATGAAAACAGCAAACCCAAGCACAAAAAAAACAAAAAAACACAAGAACAATGAAAGAGAAGCAGAGAATTAAAAAAAACAAAAACAAGAAAAAAGAGAGCATAACAAGGAAAACAACAAATAACGCAGAAATGAAAGAGAGCAAACACAAGAGACATTCAATAAAACAAATAACGCAGAAATGAAAGAGAGCAAACACAAGAGACATTAATAAAACAAATAACGCAGAAATGAAAGAGAGCAAACACAAGAGACATTCAATAAAACAAATAACGCAGAAATGAAAGAGAGCAAACACAAGAGACATTCAATAAAACAAATGAGCAGAAATGAAAGAGAGCAAACACAAGAGACATTCAATAAAACAAATAACGCAGAAATGAAAGAGAGCAAACACAAGAGACATTCAATAAAACAAATGAGCAGAAATGTAACAAACAAATAAAAAATTGAAAAAAAAAATAATAGGGAAGCTAAACATGGAAGAAAAAAATCCTATGAAAAAAAAGCAGAAATTACGAAGTGATAACCACCATCACCACCACCACCACCACAACAACAACAGTAATAAAATAACAACAACAACAAAATGAACAGCAACACAGCAAAAATTAAAGGAGGATGGGGGGAAAAAGAGAAGATAGAGGTTAGGGTGGGGTGGGGGTGGGGACGGAAATTACAGCATAAACAAAAACCAAAAATACAACAGAAATGAAACCAAAAACACATAAACACGACAGAAACGAAACCCAAGACAAAATGGAAGAGACACTGCAGAAGGAAGTAACGCAGAAACTACAGAATGAGAATACGCAGAAACCAAGCTGTGGGAATAGATGGACACAGAAATTACAGCAAGCCACCACTGCCCATTACTCGACCGGTGTCCAATTATACAGCGCGTCCCAGAGGAGATTTCGATTCTCCGGGGAAAAAACAAACAAACAAACAAACAAAAAATAAAGGGGGGGGGGGGGGGGGGGGGGGGGGGGGGGGGGAGAAAAAAATCCAGCGAAAGATTTCCTACTCGTTTGCATATTTTCTCCATTTTGTTGATGTATTGTCGTCATTAGTAATATCGCCAGTGTGTGTGTGTGTGTGTGTGTGTGTGTGTGTGTGTGTGTGTGAGAGGAGTGGAGAGGATGAGAGAGAGAGAGAGAGAGAGAGAGACAGACAGACAGACAGACAGGGAGAGAGGAGGGGGGAAAACAGAGACAGAGAGAGAGAGAGAGAAGAGACAGACAGACAGACAGGAGTGAGGAGGGGACGGGACAGAAGACAGAGGTGAGAGACAGAACAGCAGACAGAGACAGAGACAAGAACAGCAGGGATAGAGAAGGGGGGACAAAGGGAATCTTTAGAGTAGGTGTTCAGAGAGAAAGAAAAATAGGGGGGGGGGGGGGGGAGGAGCGGGGAAGGCGGACATGATGGTGTCTCAAATTGACAGAAGAAAAACGAAGTAGAAGGGTGGATAAAGAGCAAGGGGGGGGGGGGGGGGGGGGGGGAAACTAACAGATCAAGTCGTAGAACATGCGGGAAAGGGGGGGGGGGGTAAGGTGAGTGGTGAGGGTGGGGGTGGGGAGAGGCTAGAGAACCACCACAACAACAAAAAAAGCCATTAATAAAGAAAGCAGGCGAGAAAACAAACAAGAAATAAAGAACTGGATACAAAGAACAAGAGAAAAGGGATGGGTTGGGGGGGGGGGGGGGGGGGGGGGAGAGTCAAGTTGTTTGCTTCTGCTGATGAAGTAACGGTCTGACAGTTTTGCTTTATTCCCCCCCCCCCCCCCCCCCCCCCCCCCCCCCCCCCCCCCATCTTCCCCTTCTCCCTCCCTCCTCCACTCACTGTCTGTCTGTCTGTCTGTCTGTCTGCCTGCCTGCCTGCCTTTCTCTGTCGGTCCGTTTGTCTGTGCCCCACGCTGTCACTGTCTCTGTAATTGTGTGTGTCAATCTGTCTGTCTGTCTGTCTGTCTGTCTTCTCTGTCTCATCGGTGGGTTGTCGTCTGCTGCCTCTGTCTCGCCTCGTAGGTAGGTTTGTCTGTCCTGCCTGCCCGTCTGTCTGTCTCTCTTTCTCTTCCATTCAGCCCCTTGTTCCGCGTTTATCTTCACGTCGCTCTGTCTCTGCCTTTGCATGTTTCTTCTTACATTATTTTCTTCATTGTTTGTTTGTTTGGTTTTGGTCACCCCCCTGAAGACGGCCCGGACAAATTGGTCAGGACGTCAACAGCCATGGTACGGGACCTCTGGGACTGTGGGGAAAGAGTAGGGGTAAGAAAAGAGAGAGTGAGAGAGAGAGAGAGAGAGAGAGAGAGAGAGAGAGAAAAGAGAGAGAGACAGACAGACAGGACAGACAGAAATTGATTCATTGCTTGCTTGATTGATTGATCTTTAATACACAAGGATGAAGATTTTAGGCCAAAGCCTAGTCTTACAATCTGTCCTTGTCATGCATACATTATTTCAACACATATCATTCATACTGACAATTCAACATAGCAACATTGTAATCTAAGTCTACAGTGATAAGCAAGCTATTCATAAAAGTACTAATGAGATGGGGGGTGGTAAAACAGAAGGAAACTTACAAACAAACAAATACAAAACTACGGAGAGAGAGGTCAGAGGAGGGTGGGGAAGAGAGAATGGTAGGTAGGGGGAGGAGAAAAGGGATGGTAGACAGAGTGGGAGTGGGGATGAGCGATTTTAACGGAGTAGGTTTTATGTTTAGAGATTTATTCAAAGTATGGTACACATAAGACTTTGCGAATGGGCGCTAATCATCGTAATCGAATAATTAAATTACTGAGATATAAACTGTTTATGCAAATGTTCCTTGAAAAGTTTTAAAGTATTCATATTTTGTAGATTCGGTGAAGTGAGTTCCAGACATATGGTCCAGAATAAGCTAGGCTTGTTTTGTGTAGATCAATGCGTGGGTAGGGAAGAAGGAATTTCGTCAAGCCAGAAAAGCTGTTCGATCTTGTAAAAAGGATATTGATATAACATGGCATAGTATCTGTCAAGATTGTAAACATAAATGATGCCTTGCTGAATTCCAATTGTTGGACCGAGACCAGAATACAGGGCTGTGCTCTACACTTCCACTGTTTGAGCATTCGGCCCTGACCACTGCCTTGTTCCCTGAACTCCAGGGTTGGCAAGCCTATCAGACCGACAGGGAAGTTAACAGCCAGTCAAGACCACTGAAGTCACGTACATCTTTTGCATGAAGCGTGAGGCTGCAGCAGCTCAATCAGTAAAGCACCGAACTCGTTATCCTGGTGATCGTGGGGTTGAAGGTTTGAATCTCTGCTGAGGCGTTTCGGTGCGATGGAATTCTGCCCTTAGAAATGAGATCGGCTGTGACATCTTTTTTTCCAAAGAATTATTTGAAGAAGAAGAATAAAAGCAGTTGCGCGCATAACATTCTGCAAACATTTAAAATTCCGTTACACACAGCATGCGCTCGGCATGAAAAATCGAAAAGAAAAGTGAAAAACAAAACAAACAAAAAAAAACTTGAGTGCCTGATATTGACTGAAATACTCAGGAGACGACTAAATAAAGCGCCAGCGGCAGCTCTTCAGTCGGCTCTACCCAGGCAGGCAGCCCACTGTGTAAACGAGACCATGGATGGTAGAGCACTTTGAGTTGGAACTCTATGGACGCTACAAGTTCTCCAATGATAATTACAGCAAGTCTACATTGCTGCACGAAATCTTTAAAAAAAAAAAAAAAAAAAAAGAAGAAAAAGAAAAGAAAGGAACCTGGTTTTTTTTTTTTTTTTTTTTTTTTTTTTTTTTTTTTTTTTACTGTTCGGCCGCGAGAAGCTGGGGTACTAGGTACTAAGTTCTGTCTTCAATTCAGGTTAGCGGCCAACGAGTGTGACTTTATCTCGTGCAGAAGTGGACTGCTCCAACGACTCACAACAATGTAAAAGGCATCCGGTTTGACAGCTTGTGCTCGTATTACCGCCTCATTTGTCGCCCAGACAAACGCGACAAAACTGCCCGCAGCGAAGTGCACTTTCTTGACTCACGCGCAGAATTCTCACAGCGGTGGAACGGGCGACTCTCTTGTTGCCGACGTGGGAGCTGACTGTCTCTCAGTAGTAGATTGCGATACTAGACCTATGGAATATCGAACGTCCGCTCATGTGATCAGCATATTAACTGTCCGTTTATATGATGGGCATACTAACTGTCCCTCATGTGATGAGCATATCAACTGTCCGCTCATGTGACGGGCAAATTAATTGTCTGTGCATGTGATTGGCTATTAACTGTCCACTCATGTGAGGGCGTATCAACTGTCCGCTCATGTGACGGGCATATTAACTGTCCACTCATGTGCCAGGTATATTAAGTGTCCGCTCATGTGACAGGCATATCAACTGTCCGCTCATGTGATGGGCATATCGACTGTCCGACTCATGTGATGGGGCATATTAACTGTCCGCTCATATTATGTGTTTGGTTTTACGTTCGATTCTGCCACAACATGAACCAAGACCCGTGTGCAGTAGGAGCGTTGTTATCTGCTGTACTGTCTTTCTAGATCTTTTTCTTTTTTTTTTAGCATCATCTGCTAAAATGCTGCGGCAGTGCCTGCATTCTGCAAATGCAAATAACGGTTGTTCCTTGATGGTCGGCCATCTTTAGTCCTCTGTCTGTCTCTTTGTCGTTCCCCATCCAGTGTTACCTGGGGAACGATTTTGAACGGTTCTGTCCTGTAATCTGTTTGCATTGTCTGGCGGAACTAACACCCTTTCTTTTCAAGATGCTGAAAACACCATTCGATCCTAACACGTGGACAAAACCGTCTGTTGGCCGGGGGAAGTGGCTGGACCCAACGTGCACAACCCCCCCCCCCCCCCCCCCATCCCACCTTCCGGGTTCCCTCCCTGTTACCCCCCCCTCCTCCTCCTGCTCCCCCCCTCTTCCTCCCGGGTATGCATTAGACGTGAGTTATTTACTTACAGTAACCTGATCACGTTGCGAATTGTTGTTCCCCAAAGACAAAGAATATTAGAAGAACACGACTAATTTGACACACACACTGCTGAGCGACATCACAGATAAAGGTGAAGTCGACAAACTGACTGGCTTAAAGTGAAACTGAAAATGAAATGAGGCAGGGAACAGTAATCAAACGAGTTACCCTACTTGTTTATTGTTTATGGCTTAAAGTGGCTAAACATTTCTTTACTATCATTATGACTGGTCACCAAGTATTAGTGTGTTTGGCAAAAAAAAAAAAAAAAAAAAAAAAAAAAAAGGAAAGTGGTCGGCGGTACACCGAATCACTCTTGCTCGCAGTTGAGTTATGGATGCCTACTTTTTTGTTTGTTTGTGTTTTGTTTTTTTTCTGATTTTTTTTTTTTTAGTGCGTTTGTCCCCTTCACTATTGTGTGCAGTGCCATTCACAGCTTTTCTTTTCTTTTCGTTTTATTCATTTTTTTCCCCTTCTTTGTTGTTCACCCAAGGGGAGAGGATCGGGGATGGGGACAGGTGGAATGATGAGGGTAAGGATAAAGAAGGAAGGGGGTCAATGGGGTGGAAGGGGGAAGAATGGGAGGAGACGGGGGAGGGGGGGGGGGCGCGGAAATGAAGAAAAGAACTGGGGAGGGGGAGGGTGTGTGGTGGTGGTGGGGGGGGAGGGGGGGGGATGCGGGGTCCACAGGGGAACGTTATTTTCGTGCTGACGATTTGTTCTTCAATCTTCCTCTTTTCATTCGTTCTTCAGTTCTTTTCTTTTCTTTTTCTCTTTTTTTCTGTTTTTTTTCTTTCTTTTCCTTTCTGGCCCATGTGTAGAATTAAGTGTCCTCTTCCCATCCCCACCCCCCTACCTCTCCCCTCCACCATTCAGTCCTGAGGGCAGCGTTGACCTTTTTTTTTTTTTTTTTTTTTTTTTTTTACAACGCTCAGGTCAGGAGTCTTTTACGTCCATTGTTCCGTTGACTTCTCCTGCCGCTGCGGGCTAGGTTGGAATGGGACGACGTCTCTGTGATGCGTTTGACAGGCTTTCAACAACAACAACAACAACACAAAAAAGATTCAGAGAAGCTGAAATCCTTTCGCTCCGTTTTGGGGTGCAGAGGACACGATTATAACAAATAGTCAATGCAACTCAACTCCAGTGTCTTAGAATGTCGCTCGTTTTTTGTTTTTTTTTTAAATGAAACGGGCAAGTTCTCGTAGTCGTCGCAGGAAGCAGCTCACACCTCTTTGTGCTGCACCGGTCACCTCCCGTCCTCCTGCTCCCTCCTCTCCGCCTCTCTTGCTACTACTGGCGTCATTGTTTTTGGACGTCATTAAAAAAAAAAAATGAAGAGACACGTGCTGGCTTTCGGCGAAGTGGCTAACATTTCCATGGAAAACTTTTCAAGCACGGCGTGTGACTTGCTTCTGTTTTTTCGTTTTCGAAAACATTGACGTTGTGTGACATTTCCGCTAACTCTTGCGCATTGTGATTATTTCACTATAGGTGACTTTTAGAGACGTGCTCCTCTTATTTGTCGAAAGCCGAGCTTCAGCAGCTACCACTCAGACTTCATTCGACCTTGAAACGACCGCGTTTTCTACATAATATCTGCTAAGACATCCAAGAGATAGATTTCTATAAAACTGACACCGAACAACAAGTCGATGGTCAATTTGAAAGCCAGTCTGGTTTATCTATGAAAAAAAAAAAAAAAAAAAAACTCTTGACGAACAGGTTTTACTCTCGGATAAACCAGACTGTCTTGTCCTTCTCACGTGTTGTCCATGTGGCTTGTTTACAATCTGTTCTAAGATGCAACGTTAGGGACGATTCCATTTGTCCCTTCAGGGTTAAGGATATGGCACCCGTGAAGCTGTGAAGTGCAGCCTGGGTCGTCACATACTCCGGTCGAGAGAATAAGTTATTATCCATTGCCAAACCCGATCCGAACATATGGAGATATATACTCTTCTTTGCAACTAACGCGATTCACCCCATTATCTCTCTCTCTCTCTCTCTCTCTAATGACCTACCCCAACATGTGAGATCTAGATGCGACCTCTTTGCAGATGACACCACAATTCACACCAACCATAATGATCCTTCCAGTCTTTCAAAACTAGGGCTGGGCGATAATATCGATATGTAGTAAAATATCGGTACGGACATGCCACGATACGATATATCGATACGGGTTGCGGCGACCCGATATACCGTAACAGAAGCAAAACCGAAACTAGAACCGAAAGCACTGTTTCTAAGAATTTGTGGGCTCTTCTGCGAACTGCACGGACTTCGTGTAGGCGTATGTGACAGCTATCTTCTCTTGTCAGCTGATATTTCGAGAAGGAGGATTCTTTTATTGTGTGTGAATGCTATGAAAATGTGTGCTTGGCATGCTTGTAATTTTGGTTTATAATATGAATCACTTTTAGTTTATTTTACTAGGTATTCAAGTACATGCACGCACAGATTTCATTCTATTTTGATACTACTTTTGATCCCGTTTCCTGAGAAAGGACTGTTAAGAAGACCACGTTGTACTTTATTGATTCTCAATTACTTTAGTGTTTAATTACCTAGTGATCTCAGTTAATGCCGTGAATGCATGACTGCGCATATGTACAGGTGTTTCTACTAGTTTGTAGTTTTGTACGTGCATAACATCTTTGAAATGATCTTACTTGCAATGGTGCATTTTTTTAATTTATTAATTCTTTTTTTATGTGTACTAATTACGACGGGTATAGTATACACACACAGAATAAACGTTTTATTTCTAGTCATTTGTGTTTGTACACTTGGTATAAAATACTGCCACCACTATATTTTGTTTCTGTCTCTATGTAGACATGTTTTTGATGCTTTTAGCTGTAACATTCATCATGAAGAAAGGTATTTGAAATTTGCCGATATATCGTTTGAAAATATTGATACGGCCAAAAAATATCGCGATAATATCGATACGTTTTTGCGACGATATCCCAGCCCTATTCAAAACATTTGCAAGAGAGTACCAACGACCTTGTAAAATGGACCGAACTAAATCACATGTCACTTCACCCTCAAAAAACAAAACTGATGTACATTACAACTAGGCAAAAAAGACAAAAGCTCACCAATGATTAACCTCCTATACACCTCAATAATGTACTTGTGGAACAAGTCACTCATCACAAAGTATTAGGACTAATAATTGACAATAGTCTCAGCTGGAATCCCCACATAACTTTACTATGCAAAAGGCTTTCCCAGAAAGTCTATCAGCTCACCAAAATCAAACACTTTCTTGACCTTCATTCACGAAAACTTTTTTTCCATGCTCATATTCAGTCTTATGTTGATTATGCATCGACTATATGGGATTCTGCAAGTGCAAACACACTAAAACCATTGTTCAGCCTACATAAACGAGCGCTCAAATTAATCCTTCTGAAGAAAACTAGCCTCGAAAGCTCTGATTATAAACATCTTCACATTCTTCCATTCAGCCAGAGACTCAAATACAACAAAGGGCTAATGATGCACAAGATTCTGACCGGGAATGCTCCAACAACTTTAATGAGACGATTCTCAAAAGTCTCATCGAGAAACTCCCACAAACTCCATATCCCAATCCCCAGAATTGACCTATTTAAATCAAGTCTAACGTACTCGGGAACCTCTTTGTGGAACTCCCTTCCAGAATCCATCAAACAAATCCATTGTACCAAAACTTTCAAAAACACTTACCTTACCCATCTTCTGCGGTAAAAAAAACAACAACAAAACAACAACCCATATGTAATACCAACAAGTAATCTCAAAAGCATAAATCATCACATTTTCATGTACTTAACCAATTTGTTTTTGTTTGTTTTTTTCTTTTTTTTTTCTTCTTCTTTATTTTCATGTATCAAGTATTTTGATATGTGTGTGTGTGTATGTATGTAGTATGTTTGTATGTATGTATGTATGTGTGTGTGTGTGTGTGTGTATATATGTATGTGTATGTGTGCGCATGTACATATATATATATATAATAATAGAGAGAGAATGGTACTGAGGATCAGCGCAATCTTAAAAACAGTGCTCAACCACAGTGGGAGCGACATTTGTTACATTAAAAGCAAGTTAAAATCAAGCTTCTAAAAACATCTACAAATTTGTTTCACGCTGTGCGGTCGTACATATATACACACACACACACACATACATACATACATACAAACATACTACATACATACACACACATCCTGACGACCGCACAGCGTGAAACAAATTTGTAGATGTTTTTAGAAGCTTGATTTTAACTTGCTTTTAATGTAACAAATATATATATATATTATATATATATATATTTGTATATACATATATATATATATATATATATGTGTGTGTGTGTGTGTTGTGTGTGTGTGTGTGTGTGTGTGTGGGGTATGTGTGTGTGTGTGTGTGTGTGTGTGTGTGTGTGTGTGTGTGTGTGTGTGTGTGTGTGTGTGTGGATATGGATATAATCTTATGAAAAATGATTATATGTTGTGCCCTTTTCTCTCTCTTCTCTCTCTCTCTCTCTCTCTCTCTTCTCTCTCTTTCTCTCTCTGTCAGTGCGTGCGTGCGTGTGTATGTTCCGAATTCCGTACATACTTTGTCATATTCATTTTATTGTCTGATTTTATACATGCTAATTATTGTATGTTTTAGTACATTTCCATTTCAAATTATTACATTTCATGCTGTTCCCCCTCTCCCTTCCATCCTCTCTCTCTCTCTCTCTTCCTTTTTTTTCTTTTTTTTTTCTTTCTTTTTTTTTTGTCCCCCCCCCCCCCCTCCCCCCAATTTCATCTCACTTTGCTTAATACCTTCTACGTATTTTTATGCATCACGAAAAATGAATACATGTTGTGCCTCTCTCTCTCTCTCTCTCTCTCTCTCTCTCTCTCTCTCTCTCTCTCTCTCTCTCTCTCTATGCGTGCGAGCGTACGTATATGTGTGTGTTCAAAAATATGTACGTACTTTGTCATATTCACTTCACTGTCTGTTTTCATACATGCCAATCTTGTACGTTGTAGTACATTTACATATGTTTCCCCGGCCCACCTCACTCATTATTGTTATTCTCATTTTTATTTTTATTTTATTTTATTATTTTTTTTGTTTTGTTTTGTTTATTATTATTCTTATTTTTTGTTTTGTTTTCATTTCTCTTCTATTTTCATTTGATGTTCCTCTATGATTACATTATTACATGACCGCTTTGCTTGCTTCTTTGCTTTCTTACATTAATTGATTTCACTGCATGTTGTAGTCCCTACTCAGGGCGAGGACTGGATGTAAAAAAGCATGTCAGTGCTTATCTATTATCCTCGTAAATAAAGAATTTTGTCTTGTCTTGTCTTGTCTTGTCTCTCTCCCATTCCCCATGAGAAAGGGCTTTGTAAGCTTATTTCAATAAAATATTCATTCATTCTCTCTCTCTCTCTCTCTCTCTCTCTCCACACACACACACACATACACACACAGATTATATATATATATATATATTATATATATATATATATATATATAAACAAGTGATAAGAGGAATGTTTAAAATTATCTACAAATTTGTTTCTAGCGCCTGGCTATCGTCAGGACGATAGCCAAGCGCTAGAAACAAATTTGTAGATAATTTTAAACATTCCTCTTATCACTTGTTTTAATGTTGCTCCCCAAGGGGTTGAGCACTTGTAGAACTATTTTAGGCTTTTTAACCACACTGATCTATACACACACACACACCACACACACACACACACACACACACACACACATATATATATATATATATCATATGAAGATAAAACCCTAGAATATGCTGGACACCACTCAATGATGTGTGGGTGCACTGCTGATCCAGAAACTGGCCAGTCACAGAGAACAAAAATAAACGCAGGCACACCAACCACACACTCTTCGTGTGTTTTTTTTTTTTTTTTTTTTTTTAAAAAGCTTTCGCCTTTTATGTAGGTTTCGTCAGAATCTGCAACACAAACAGTCATGTATATGCACACTCCCACCCACTTAACCACACACACACACACACACACACACGCACAACACTCCCACCCACCCAACCACACACACACGCACAACCAACAACCCCCCCCCCCCCCACACACACACACACACGCACAACCAACAAACACCCCCCCTCACACACACACACACACACACACACACACACACACACACACACACACACACACTCACAACATACTTTATCATATTATCATGGCTCCCCCAGGTTTAACTCTAAAAGTTGAGCCCATTAACAGTATATACATCTCCACCCCCTCACTCACCCACTCATAGGCTCCCCTCTCTATCCTTATTTTCACATAGAACAGCATACACACACACACCCGCCCCCCCCCTCCCCGCCCCCCAATGTGGGGTGTGCATGGGGGAGGGGGGGGGGCACGAGGAAATCCTTAGATCATCTGACAATGGAGAAAGAAGAGGAGAAGGAGGCGAAGAAGAATGTGGTGATGATGATGATGATGATGATGATGATGATAAACTATGATGATGATGATGATGATGGTGATGATAACTATGATGATGATGATGATAACTATGATGATGATGATGATAACTATGATGATGATGATGATGTTGATGATAACTATGATGATGATGATGATAACTATGATGATGATGATGATGATGATGGTGATAACTATGATGATGATGATGATGATGATGATGATAACTATGATGATGATGATGATAACTATGATGATGATGTGATGATGATGATGATGATGATGTGATGATGATGATGTGATGATGATGATGATGGTTGATGATGATGATGATGTGTGTGATGATGATGATGGTGATGATGATGATGATGATGATAACTATGATGATGATGATGATGATGATGATGATGATAACTATGATGATGATGATGATGATGATGATGTATGATAATATGATGATGATGATGATAGATGATGATGATGATGATAACTATGATGATGATGATGATGATAACTATGATGATGATGATGATGATTTGTGATGATGATGATGATAACTATGATGATGATGATGATGATGATAACTATGATGATGATGATGATGATGATATAACTGTGATGATGATGATGATAACTGATGATGATGATGATGATGATGATAACTATGATGGTGATGATGATGATGATGATAACTATGGTGATGATGATGATGATGATGATGATAATGATGATGGTGATGATAACTATGATGGTGATGATGATGATGATGATAACTATGGTGATGATGATGATGATGATGATGATGATGATGATGATGGTGATGATAATGATAACTATGATGATGATGATGATGATGATAACTATGATGATGATGATGATGATAACTATGATGATGATGATGATGATGATGATAACTATGATGATGATGATGATGATGATAACTATGATGATGATGATGATAACTATGATGATGATGATACTATGATGATGATGATGATGATACTATGATGATGATAACTATGATGATGATGATGATGATAACTATGATGATGATGATGGATAACTATGATGATGATGATGATAACTATGAGATGATGATGATGATAAATATGATGATGATGATGATGATAACTATGATGATGATGATGATGATAACTATGATGATGATGATGATGATAACTATGATGATGATGATGATGAACTATGATAACTATGATGATGATGATGATGATAACTATCATGATGATGATGATGATGATAACTATCGATGTGATGATGATGATGATAACTAATGATGATGATGATGATGATGATGATACTATGATGATGATGATGATGATGATATGATGATGATGATGATGATGATGATGATGATGATGATATATTATGATGATGATGATGATGATGATAACTATGATGATGATGATGATGATGGATGATGATGATAAAGATGATGATGATGATATATGATGATGATGATGAAATGATGATGATGATGATGAATGATGATATGATGATGATGATGATGATGATGATGACGATGATCACTATGATGATGATGATGATTGATGATGATGATGATATGATGATGATGATGACGGACGACAAAGAGGAGAAGGAATACTGGGAAGAGGTGAAGAGGAAAGAGGAAGAGGAGGAAGGCAAACAAGACAAGGGAAGAGGGGCAGAGAAAACAGCAGGCACTGGAAACCGAGAACACCAAGAACAAAGATGAACAAAGAAGAACAAAAATGAACAAAGAAGAACAAAGATGAACGTAAAAAAAGAAAGATAAAAAGAAAGATGCAGGAGATGCAGACAGAAAAAAAAAATTAGAAAAAAAGGAATTAAAGAAAAAAGGAAAAAAAAAAACGAATCTAAGAAAAAACAAAACAAAAAACAAAAAAAAAGAAGAAACTGCTGCAGAGATATCAGAAAGAAAAATAACACAGAGAGGAAAAAATCTGAAGAAGAAGAAGAAGAAGAAGAGGAAGAAG
>CM065745.1:18319048-18321548 GCA_033310375.1 Conus canariensis | reverse complement strand
ACTAGATTATTATTTCACAATAATGTGTATACATCACCGCGGAGTATTTCTCTTGAATCTCCTTTCATAGACAAGCGGTCATCCTATACTTCTCTTACTGAATGACCAAGACAGACTAGATCATTATTTCACAATATGTGGATACATCACCGCGGAATATTTCTCTTGAATTCATTGAACAGGACAGGCTGTGGGAGTCTGGAGGAAATCAGTCATACTTCTCACCTTCCCCACATCTCCCATAACCCCTGTCCATTTTTGTATCTGGTCTCTGTTTAAACAAACCTTAAATAAATGTTAGCGAACCGCCAAGAAAAAAAAAACGTGGACAAACGAATCACAAGACAAAACACGACGCGTTTCGACCTCTTAGGTCTTCTTCAGGCAAGATACAAAACAATTAGGACAACGAAAATGAACGAGCAATCACCTATCTTCAATCACATCAGCGCAAGATAGGGCGTTGAATCGTACTGTTGTTCGTTTATCAATGATTGCTTTTTGTACAGCCGTTCGCTAGTGTGAATTTGCATGCACAGTTCTGTGCGGATTAACATCAGAATTTCATACATTATACTTGATTTATTTGTCCAGTATTCCTCCATAAGTATGCCTGTGAACTACCTTCCTAGAACTGCACAGAAACGCTGTGTTGTACAGGCTGAGCGAATGGGGTTTCCTGTGGCTTATAACAATAGTCTCGGAGTCAGTTAGTTTACTTCGTGTGCGTTGCTGGTTTGTATATGTTTTGTGTTATCAATTTAAAAGAAAAGAATCTATCAATATATCTATCTGAGATATCTATCTATCTACTATCTATCTGAGATATTTATGTATCTATCTGATATTTATATATCTACCAATCTGACATCTATCTATCTGAGATATCTGTCTACCTATCTATCTGAGATATCTATCTGAGATATCTGTCTATCCACCTATCTATCTATATATCTGAGATATCTGTCTACCTATCTATCTGAGATATCTATCCATCTGTCTATCTTAGATATCTACCTACAAATCTTAGATATATACCTGTCTGTCTGTCTGTCTGTCTGTCTTCTCTCTCTGAGACATCTATCTGTCTATCTATCTATTACAAATATTTATACATCTATCTGTCTATCTATCTACCTATCTATCAGAAATACCTATCTATCTATCTGTCTATCTATCTATCAGAAATATCTATCTGGCTATCTATCTATCAATCTGTCTATCTAGCTATCTATCTACCTATCTATCAGAAATATCTGTCTATCTATCAGAAATATCTATCTGGCTATCTATCTATCAATCTATCTATCTGTCTATCTACCTATCTATCAGAAATATCTATCTGGCTATCTATCGATCAATCTGTCTATCTATCTATCTATCTACCTATCTATCAGAAATATCTATCTGTCTGTCTGTCTATCTATCTATCTATCTATCTATCTTACCTATCTATCTGAAACATCTATCAATCTATCTGTCTGTCTATCTACCTATCTATCAGAAATATCTATCTGGCTATCTATCAGTCTGTCTATCTATCTATCTACCTATCTGTCAGAAATATCTATCTGGCTATCTATCAGTCTGTCTATCTATCTATCTACCTATCTATCAGAAATATCTATCTGGCTATCTATCAGTCTGTCTATCTATCTATCTACCTATCTATCAGAAATATCTATCTGGCTATCTATCAGTCTGTCTATCTATCTATCTACCTATCTATCAGAAATATCTATCAGGCTATCTATCAGTCTGTCTATCTATCTATCTACTATCTATCAGAAATATCTATCAGGCTATCTATCAGTCTGTCTATCTATCTATCTACCTATCTATCAGAAATATCTATCAGGCTATCTATCAGTCTGTCTATCTATCTATCTATCTATCTATCTATCAGAAATATCTATCTGGCTATCTATCAGTCTGTCTATCTATCTATCTACCTATCTATCAGAAATATCTATCTGGCTATCTATCAGTCTGTCTATCTATCTATCAGAAATATCTATCTGGCTATCTATCAGTCTGTCTATCTATCTATCTACCTATCTATCAGAAATATCTATCTGGCTATCTATCAGTCTGTCTATCTATCTATCTACCTATCTATCAGAAATATCTATCTGGCTATCTATCAGTCTGTCTATCTATCTATCTACCTATGTATCAGAAATATCTATCAGGCTATCTATCAGTCTGTCTATCTATCTATCTACCTATCTATCAGAAATATCTATCAGGCTATCTATCAGTCTGTCTATCTATCTATCTACCTATCTATCAGAAATATCTATCTGGCTATCTATCAGTCTGTCTATCTATCTATCTACCTATCTATCAGAAATATCTATCTGGCTATCTATCAGTCTGTCTATCTATCTATCTACCTATCTATCAGAAATATCTATCTGGCTATCTATCAGTCTGTCTATCTATCTATCTACTTATCTATCAGAAATATCTATCTGGCTATCTATCAGTCTGTCTATCT
>CM065745.1:18309048-18311548 GCA_033310375.1 Conus canariensis | reverse complement strand
CAGTATTATTTTTAGCGGCACCAAGGTCCAACCGACAAGCCAGGAATATTTGAGTATAGATATGAAATACAGATCCCCTGGGGTATGAAATCTAGTGGTATAACACAATAAAAAAAAAACTTTGGGGACCTCAGTCAGGGATCTGTAGCAACGAGTAAGCGAAAACAGGCAAGGGAAACCATGGGGAGTCTCTTCATCAACATTAACCATATGGACATATACATTAAATTCAAAAGCAATCATCATAGCATATCAACAACAACAAAAAAAAACAATGACGACTCTCCAAATGTGCATAAATGGGTGATGATACGTAGCGTGTGTGTTGGTGTGTGTTCAAACCCAGTAGGCGTCGCTGTCCTTAGAAACCGAACACCCAAGTCGCAGCTCGGCACAGAATGGGGCAATTGGTCTCTGCTTAGTCACTCAGGCTGTCTTGGCGCATAGACTTAGGCGGCGTCCATGACTGGGCACGCTGGAGTAGGCTTTTTAAACGACGCACCGATTCACTGGAGGATCACATGTACATGACGGAACGACGAACGATGAAACGTTTCGGACGTGACACGAGACCATGGTGGTGTAGATGGCGATGGTGATGTTTGGCACTCCTCCCGTCGACTCCCACGCCCCAATCCGCGCCGCTGCAGTCGGGAACTCTTGAAGCGGTGCTGCGCGGGACTGGGGGGGGGGGGGGGGGGGGGAGGAACAACGGGGACGGAGAGTGCCGGATGGGCTGTTCCAGGACAGGGATGTAGAACCGTCTCCAAGGCAGGGCCGTGCAGGCTTCTCCTCGACGGTCCCCTGGTGACGCTGCTCACCTGTAGCGAGGACCCAGCGACCTACGGCAGCTCGTCACTCCCAGGCCCAGACTAAGGCTGCGGGCCACTTGGTTCAAAGCCCTGGAACAGAGAGCCCATTCGGCTCGTGGAGGAAGTCGGAATGAGACAACTTCGCAGTGTTGGCCTCAAGACCTATCGAAAGGTGTTACCACTGTTCGACGAGACATCAGTAGTATATGAGGCCCCTCTCGGAGGGACGACCAACGAGAGCCCGACGTAACCCGCTTCGCGTAGCTGAGTCCCCCCATTCTAGAACACGTTATCCTCTTAAATACTAACAGTGGAGGAGAACTCCGGCAGGCCTACCAGAGTTAGTTCCCCTAGCATTTGCCCTCGAGACGGGCGACAGAAAGCTGAATTGAATGATGCGCGTAAAGCACGAGGGTTTCTTAGGCCCAACCTGAACATGACACTGGTTTCTGGGGTGAACACAGAGGTCTTCGAGTGCAAACAAAAAAAACTACCTGACAGTGGAAAAAGTTTCAGGTCGAGGCCCTCACGCCTGTCTGTGTGTCAGACAGGTCGTGACACCCTATATGGACAGACAAGTATTAATCCCATCTACCCAACAAAGGGAGTGGAGTTTTGTTTTGTATGACCGTGTTTTTTTGTTTTGTTTTATCCTGCCTTCACGGCAGCCATACTCCATCTTCGGGGAAGGTGCAGGCTATGTGTAACGTGTCATCCATACCAACAGCCAAACTGGCCTTCTCTTCTGAAAGTTGGTGATGGGATTTTACGTGTGTGCAAGATGTTATACGTGCGTTCACACACGGAACCTCGGTTTATAGTCTCATTCGAAGGACTGTATGGGAAATGGAGTCTGAACTAATGTTAACTCCGAGGCAAAAATCCCCCTGTACCGAAACGGCCCGGCGGAGGTTCGAACCCGCAACCCTTGGATTACGAGTTCGGCGCTCTACCAACTGAGCTATTCCGGCCCCCAGCACACAAATGACATTAAGCTCTACATTTTGTTAAAACAAGTTAACAAACAAAACATCTCTTTGAAGCTAGCCAGATCTGTGAAAATTATTACGCACAGGGTCTAAAGGATGCTTTTTTCTCGCGGTTTCAACAAGCACTGTGTTTCATTAAGAAAATTTAACTGCTGTTACATTTTGATGATTTTTATATGATAAGTACTGCTTAGCCTAGCTTATTGTGTAATTGTTATGTTTTTCCTTTTTTCATTAAAAAAAAAAAACCTGTTAGATTCCATCCTCCCCATAATTTGTACCCTCCTTCTCCTCTTTGTCCTTCCTGTCCTCCCCTTCCCCCTCCTCCTTTTTCTTCCTCCCTTCCCTGAGCATTATTATCATTGCTATTATTCATATTACTTTTCATTATATTTCTGTACCATTACTTTTACTATTAGTACTATTATTATCATTACCGTTACCATTGCTAGCATTATTATCATTATCATTAATACCAGTGTTGTTATTGATATTACCATCATTGCGATTATCATTACTATCATCATCGCCACACACACTGTTGCCACGACAACCACGCTGTTCAATCCTCTAACCCCTCTCCTTTCTCCCAGACTACAACTACTATTGCCAATACTACCACCAACAATACCACCAGTAATCCTCTCATCATTATCATTATTATTATCATTATTATTATTGCCATCAGTATTATCATTA
>CM065745.1:18295549-18303948 GCA_033310375.1 Conus canariensis | reverse complement strand
TCTTTCCCTGTCTTTGTTCATGTCTTTCCTCCCAACCTCTCTTTCCCTGTCTCTGTTCATGTCTTTCCTCCCACACCTCTCTTTCCCTGTCTTGTTCATGTCTTTCCTCCCACACCTCTCTTTCCCTGTCTTGTTCATGTCTTCTCCTCCCAACCTCTCTTTCCCTGTCTTGTTCATGTCTTTCCTCCCAACCTCTTTCCCTGTCTTGTTCATGTCTTTCCTCCCAACCTCTTTTCCCTGTCTTTGTTCATGTCTTTCCTCCCACACCTCTTTCCCTGTCTTTGTTCATGTCTTTCCTCCCACCTCTCTTTCCATGTCTCTCATGTCTTTCTCCCAGACCTCTCTTTCCCTGTCTTTGTTCATGTCTTTCCTCCCAACCTCTCTTTCCCTGTCTTTGTTCATGTCTTTCCTCCCAGCTCTCTTTTCCCTGTCTTTGTTCATGTCTTTCCTCCCACACCTCTCTTTCCTGTCTTTGTTCATGTCTTTCCTCCCACACCTCTCTTTCCCTGTCTTTGTTCATGTCTTTCCTCCCACACCTCTCTTTCCCTGTCTTTGTTCATGTCTTTCCTCCCACACCTCTCTTTCCCTGTCTTGTTCATGTCTTTCCTCCCACATCTCTCTTTCCCTGTCTTTGTTCATGTCTTTCCTCCCACACCTCTCTTTCCATGTCTTGTTCCATGTCTTTCCTCCCATATCCTCTCTTTCCCTGTCTTTGTTCATGTCTTTCCTCCCACACCTCTCTTTCCCTGTTCTTTGTTCATGTCTTTCCTCCCAACCTCTCTTTCCCTGTCTTGTTCATGTCTTTCCTCCCACACTTCCTTTTTGTTCGATGCTGTCTCCACGAACCTCTTTTCCCTGTCCTGTCAGTCTTTCCTCCATATCTCTCTTTCCCGTCTTGTCATGTCTTCCTCCCACCCCCTCTTCCCGTGTCTGTCATGCTATCCTCCCATATAATCGTTCCCTGTCTTTGTTCATGATGCTTCATCCCGATCTCTTTTGATTAGGTTGCGTGACGACTGATTTGTCCTGTCACGTATTTCGCCTGTCTCCCCCCCCCCCCCCCCCCCCCCCCCCCTCCCCGGTCTGATAAGCACCTCTCATAAATCGTTCCCTCTGTTCTTCTGAGTGGCACAGTCCCCTCCTTAGTTCGTCGTCTGTCTGTCTATCTTCTGCCACCCCCCCACCTCATCTCTCTCTCATCTCTGTCTCTCTTGGTCTCTCTCACTTACTACTCACACCCAGTCACAATCAAGATTCATCTCTCTCTCTCTCTCTCTCTCTCTCTCTCTCTCTCTCTCTCTCCAGCTGTACAGTCCAGTCAAAATTAAGATTCTTCGCGCCCATCTTCCTTGGTCCAGAAAGTGACACGCAACAAACCTAGCATATAAATAAAAACGTAATGACCTCCGAAACTGTCACAAAGGAGGGGGGGGGGGGGGGGGGGCTGGAGGAGGAGAAGGGGGGGGGGGGGGGGGGAGACCGAGTCATCTCTACGTCCTCTGCCCTTCAGTTTTGCTCGGAACGGATTTTCCCGATAATCAACTGTCAAGAGTCCCCCACCCCACTCCCCACCCCCCTACCCCCTCTCTTTTCTTCTCTTTGCTCAGATTCATTTTCCTGACCTTTGTCTGCTTGGTTGGTCAGAGACTGTCCATTAGTCATTATTATGTCAGCGATGTTTTCACGTTGGTTGGCCAGTGACGCTGAATGGTGGCTATTGAAATGATGTCTGCATGATGAGGACAGGTTGTAAGGTTAGGCTCAGGCCTTCAATCTGCGTCCTGGAGTTCCCTCAAAGATCCGTTCATAACTCTTTCTTCCTGGCTTTTGTTTGCGTCTCCGTTGCGTTTCTAACTCGCTCACTTTCGTTGTCAGTGCGCGTGCATGTGTGTCACACACACACACACACACACACACACACCACACACACACACACACACACACACACAAGAACAAACACACACACACCTCTCTCTCTCTCTCTCTCTCTCTCTCTCTCTCTCTCTCTCTCTCTCTCTCGCCGTTCCTCTCTATCTCTCATTATCTCTCTCTCCCTCCCCTGCCCCATCTCTCTCTCTCTCTCTCTCTCTCTCTCTCTCTCTCTCTCTCTCTCTCCTCACATTCGCTGGCTAAGTCTTCCACACCTCAGGTCACAGTGTCAACTTCCAGTTGTGCCCTGTAACTCCCACCGAGGTTAAAGAATCATTGCCGTCACGTTGGCGATGAACCCTGACACCAAGCGTTAGTCTCCTCACGACCAAAGCTAAAGAATCATTGCCGTCACGTTGACGATGAACCCTGACACCAAGCGTTAGTCTCCTCACGACCAAAGCTAAAGAATCATTGCCGTCACGTTGGCGATGAACCCTGACACCAAGCGTTAGTCTCCTCACGACCAAAGCTAAAAATCATTGCCGTCACGTTGGCGATGAACCCTGACACCAAGCGTTAGTCTCCTCACGACCAAAGCTAAAGAATCATTGCCGTCACGTTGGCGATGAACCCTGACACCAAGCGTTAGTCTCCTCACGACCAAAGCTAAAGAATCATTGCCGTCACGTTGGCGATGAACCCTGACACCAAGCGTTAGTCTCCTCACGACCAAAGCTAAAGAATCATTGCCGTCACGTTGGCGATGAACCCTGACACCAAGCGTTAGTCTCCTCACGACCAAAGCTAAAGAATCATTGCCGTCACGTTGGCGATGAACCCTGACACCAAGCGTTAGTCTCCTCACGACCAAAGCTAAAGAATCATTGCCGTCACGTTGACGATGAACCCTGAACCAAACGTTAGTCTCCTCACGACCAAAGCTAAAGAATCATTGCCGTCACGTTGGCGATGAACCCTGAACCAAACGTTAGTCTCCTCACGACCAAAGCTAAAGAATCATTGCCGTCACGTTGGCGATGAACCCTGACACCAAGCGTTAGTCTCCTCAAGACCAAAGCTAAAGAATCATTGCCGTCACGTTGGCGATGAACCCTGACACCAAGCGTTAGTCTCCTCACGACCAAAGCTAAAGAATCATCGCCGTCACGTTGACGATGAACCCTGACACCAAGCGTTAGTCTCCTCACGACCAAAGTTAAAGAATCATTGCCGTCACGTTGACGATGAACCCTGACACCAAGCGTTAGTCTCCTCACGACCAAAGCTAAAGAATCATTGCCGTCACGTTGACGATGAACCCTGACACCAAGCGTTAGTCTCCTCACGACCAAAGCTAAAGAATCATTGCCGTCACGTTGGCGATGAACCCTGACACCAAGCGTTAGTCTCCTCACGACCAAAGCTAAAGAATCATTGCCGTCACGTTGGCGATGAACCCTGAACCAAACGTTAGTCTCCTCACGACCAAAGCTAAAGAATCATTGCCGTCACGTTGGCGATGAACCCTGAACCAAACGTTAGTCTCCTCACGACCAAAGCTAAAGAATCATTGCCGTCACGTTGGCGATGAACCCTGACACCAAGCGTTAGTCTCCTCACGACCAAAGCTAAAGAATCATTGCCGTCACGTTGGCGATGAACCCTGACACCAAGCGTTAGTCTCCTCACGACCAAAGCTAAAGAATCATCGCCGTCACGTTGACGATGAACCCTGACACCAAGCGTTAGTCTCCTCACGACCAAAGCTAAAGAATCATTGCCGTCACGTTGACGATGAACCCTGACACCAAGCGTTAGTCTCCTCACGACCAAAGCTAAAGAATCATTGCCGTCACGTTGACGATGAACCCTGACACCAAGCGTTAGTCTCCTCACGACCAAAGCTAAAGAATCATTGCCGTCACGTTGGCGATGAACCCTGACACCAAGCGTTAGTCTCCTCACGACCAAAGCTAAAGAATCATTGCCGTCACGTTGGCGATGAACCCTGACACCAAGCGTTAGTCTCCTCACGACCAAAGCTAAAGAATCATTGCCGTCACGTTGGCGATGAACCCTGACACCAAGCGTTAGTCTCCTCAAGACCAAAGCTAAAGAATCATTGCCGTCACGTTGGCGATGAACCCTGACACCAAGCGTTAGTCTCCTCACGACCAAAGCTAAAGAATCATTGCCGTCACGTTGACGATGAACCCTGAACCAAACGTTAGTCTCCTCACGACCAAAGCTAAAGAATCATTGCCGTCACGTTGGCGATGAACCCTGACACCAAGCGTTAGTCTCCTCACGACCAAAGCTAAAGAATCATTGCCGTCACGTTGGCGATGAACCCTGACACCAAGCGTTAGTCTCCTCACGACCAAAGCTAAAGAATCATTGCCGTCACGTTGGCGATGAACCCTGACACCAAGCGTTAGTCTCCTCATGACCAAAGCTAAAGAATCATTGCCGTCACGTTGGCGATGAACCCTGACACCAAGCGTTAGTCTCCTCACGACCAAAGCTAAAGAATCATTGCCGTCACGTTGGCGATGAACCCTGACACCAAGCGTTAGTCTCCTCACGACCAAAGCTAAAGAATCATTGCCGTCACGTTGGCGATGAACCCTGACACCAAGCGTTAGTCTCCTCACGACCAAAGCTAAAGAATCATTGCCGTCACGTTGACGATGAACCCTGAACCAAACGTTAGTCTCCTCACGACCAAAGCTAAAGAATCATTGCCGTCACGTTGGCGATGAACCCTGACACCAAGCGTTAGTCTCCTCAAGACCTAAGCTAAAGAATCATTGCCGTCACGTTGACGATGAACCCTGACACCAAGCGTTAGTCTCCTCACGACCAAAGCTAAAGAATCATTGCCGTCAAATTGACGATGAACCCTGACACCAAGCGTTAGTCTCCTCACGACCAAAGCTAAAGAATCATTGCCGTCACGTTGGTGATGAACCCTGACACCAAGCGTTAGTCTCCTCACGACCAAAGCTAAAGAATCATTGCCGTCACGTTGGCGATGAACCCTGACACCAAGCGTTAGTCTCCTCACGACCAAAGCTAAAGAATCATTGCCGTCACGTTAACGATGAACCTGGACACCAGCGTTAGTCTCCTCACGACCAAAGCTAAAGAATCATAGCCGTCACGTTGGCGATGAACCTGGACACCAGCGTTAGTCTCCTCACGACCAAAGCTAAGGAGTCATTGCCGTCACGTTGGCGATGAACCTGGACACCAGCGTTAGTCTCCTCACGACCAAAGCTAAAGTCATTGCCGTCACGTTGGCGATGACAACCTGGACACCAGCGTTAGTCTCCTCACGACCAAAGCTAAAGAGTCATTGCCGTAGCGTTGGCGATGAACCCTGACACCAAGCGTTAGTCTCCTCACGACCAAAGCTAAAGAGTCGTTGCCGTCACGTTGGCGATGAACCTGGACACTAGCGTTAGTCTCCTCACGACCAAAGCTAAAGAGTCGTTGCCGTAACGTTGGCGATGAACCCTGACACCAAGCGTTAGTCTCCTCACGACCAAAGCTAAAGAGTCGTTGCCGTAACGTTGGCGATGAACCTGGACACCAGCGTTAGTCTCCTCACGACCAAAGCTAAAGAGTCGTTGCCGTAACGTTGGCGATGAACCTGGACACCAGCGTTAGTCTCCTCACGACCAAAGCTAAAGAGTCGTTGCCGTAACGTTGGTGGTGAACCCTGACACCAAGCGTTAGTCTCCTCACGTGCTTGGCCAGTCTGCTTTATCAGTCTGCGTTGTACGGACCGTATTTTCCTGACGGATCAACCGACAAACCCGCCATCATGACCAGACTGTTAAACTAGCAAGCTCCGGTCTTTGACACACATTCCCACTGTCTGACCCCAAGCCCTCTCCTTAGCTCCCTCCCTTTCTCTCCCTCAATCTCTCTCTCTCTCTCTCTCTCTGATTCTCTCATTCTTTATATTTAACACATAGTCTCTGTGTGTGTGTCTCTGTGTCACACACACACACACACACACACACACACACACACACACACACTCGTGTTCCTCTCTCTCTCTCTCTCTCTCTCTCTCTCTCTCTCTCTCTCTCTCTCTCTCTCTGCCCGTCCGTCTCTCAGCCTACTGGTTGCCCGACCAGTGTCTTGACCCCCCCCCCCCCTCTTATCACAGTGTTAATTGACAGCTGTCAGGCAGTGTCTTGACACCCCCCCCTCCCCCCATCACAGTGTTAATTAACAGCTGTCAGGTAGTGTCTTGACCCCCCTCCCCCCATCACAGTGTTAATTAACAGCTGTCAGGTAGTGTACTGACCCCCCCCCCCCCCCCAATCACAGTATTATTGACAGCTGTCAGGTCATCATAATCCATTTGGACGGTCCCAATCAACTGGCTGATTACCATGCCGTACTATGGAGGTTGTGCTGAGATGGAAAGCCAGTGTAGGAAGACAAAGACCTACGACAGTGGAGAAACATAAAAACTGGGGGAGTCCTACTCCATGTGGGTTTTATCAGCAGACTACTGTCATTTTCGGTCCTCATCTGGAAACAAGTTCCAGACTAGCTGATCCTGCTTCGCCCTAATAGTGAAACAGGCCCAAAAATAACTTTAAAAAATCACAATTTTACCAGGGAAAGAATGGGAAGGGGTGGCGACCTAATCCTACCTACACTAACTAACTATTTCCTAGTTTTTTAGTTTAGTGGGACCCTTGACATGAGTGTCAAGGGTTCCAGTCTTCATCTCCGTCTCTGGCAGGTCGTTCCAGTCCCGGATGGTGTTTGGAAGGAACGCATGTTGTCGGTGCTGTGTCCTACACTGCATTAAGCTGAGTTGCTGCTTGTGTCCCCTTCTCTGTCTGGTAGGAGCAGGTGTCAGCTTGTCTCTACATGAAGGGACAATAGCCTGGCCTTCCAGAATCTTGCGCAGCATGGCCAGTCTTGAGTCTTTTCTGCGCTGTTGAAGAGAAGGCCACCCCAGTTTGTCAATCATGGCGGTGACACATGACGTGTTGTGGTACCGGTTTACGACAAACCGAGCGGCCCTTCGCTGTACTGCTTCAAGTTTCTCAATGTTACGCTGCGTATACAGGTCCCACACTATGCAGGCATACTCGAGTATGGGGTGGACAAGGGTCTTGTAGGCAGTTTCTTTAAACTGGATGGCACTGATCTTTAAGTTTCGCCTTAAGAAGCCGAGGGTTTTGTTTGCCTTTGTGCAGATGGAATCAATGTGCTGATCCTAACTCAGGTCTTTGCTGATGGTGACGCCAAGGTACTTTACGGAGGTGACGTTTGCCAGGCTTTGTCCATGCAACCGGAAGTCAAATTCTGCAGTGGTTCTTTTGCGTGTAACAGACAGAACGGAGCACTTCCCAGGATGGAAGGCCATGTCCCAGCTCTGCTCCCAGCTTTCTAATCGTTGGAGGTCCTGTTGCAGCTGGTGTTGGTCATGGTCTGTGGCTGAGAGACGATAGGCAGCAGTGTCATCTGTGAACAGACGTGTCAGTGAGGTGAGTTGCTCTGGTGAGTCGTTAATGTATGCCAGGAAAAGTGCTGGTCCAACAACCGAACCCTGGGGAACTCCTGATCTCACACAGATAATGCCTGATGTTTCGCCATTCATGACTACTGCCTGCCGCCGGTCCGAAAGGAAGGCTCTGAGCCACTGGTGTACTTTGCCCTGAACTCCGTAGTGGTGTAGTTTATGGAGGAGCAAGCTATGATTCACCCGATCGAATGCCTTGGCAAAGTCTAATATCACAGTGTCAGCTTGGTGTCCTTGCTCTATGTTTTCACTCAGTTCTTCTGTGAAGTCCAGCAACCGTGTTTCACATGATCTAGACCTGCGGCAACCATGCTGCTGGGGTCTGAGGATTTGGTTAGTCTCAAGATGATTCATCAGAGCACTTACAAGGACATGTTCCAGGATCTTACATGGGACACTTGTGAGAGAAACCGGGCGATAGTTCGATGGGTCATAATGCTCTCCTTTCTTGAAGACCGGAGTAACATTGGCGATTCTCCAGTCGGCTGGTACAACGCCTGTGTCGATGGATGACTGGAAGATGATTGCAAGGATCGGGGCGGCTTCTGCAGCAAGTTCTTTGACGACTCGTGTGCCGATTTGATCGGGGCCGCATGCCTTGTAGGGATTCAGATTTGCAAGGATTTTCCTAATGCCTTCTTCTGAGATGACAAGATCAGTGAGCACCGTGGACAGTTGGACATCACTCATTTGGCACTTAGCATGGAACTCTTCATCTGTATATTCTTTTCCTTCAATGAAGACAGACTGAAACTGACCGTTGAGGACTTCTGCTTGCGCCTTGGGGTCCGTCACGAGTCGTCCATCAATCTTCAGAGGGGAAACACCGGATTTGGAGGAGCGCTGGTGTTTGATGAAAGTCCAAAAGCGTTTCATAGAGTGGAAACCTTCAGCTGTGTCTGGGTCACCGGTAATGGTCTTGTTGATGTAGTCCCAGTAGACCCGGCGGATCTAGCGCTGAATCAACCTA
>CM065745.1:18243049-18290549 GCA_033310375.1 Conus canariensis | reverse complement strand
GCAGGGACGACAACTCGCCTATCCTGACAGAAAGACATGGACGTGCGAAGTTAAACACCCCTGGTTTCTAATTCAGCTACACTGCGCTGAAGAATCCCCTTCACCTTCCATACGAAAAAGGTTATGGTTGTCTGAAAGGCATAGAGGTCAAAGCAGAGGTCAGAATGATGAAAGGTACAGAGGTCAAAGCAGAGGTCAGAACGATGAAAGGTACAGAGGTCAAAGCAGAGGTCAGAACGATGAAAGGCATAGAGGTCAAAGCAGAGGTCAGAACGATGAAAGGTATAGAGGTCAAAGCAGAGGTCAGAACGATGAAAGGTATAGAGGTCAAAGCAGAGGTCAGAACGATGAAAGGCATAGAGGTCAAAGCAGAGGTCAGAACGATGAAAGGCATAGAGGTCAAAGCAGAGGTCAGAACGATGCGCAGCCATTCCTCCCCCCCCCCCCCCCCCAACCAAAAATAGTAACATCGTCTGATTGGTAGAAGGAGCCCTCGTCATTCCCTTCTCTCTCTCTCTCTCTTTCTTTCTCTCTCTCACCATCATCATCATCATTATCATCATCATCAGTGCCTCCTTTAGACAAATAATCTCCCCTCCCCCCCTTTCCCCTCTCTCTCTTTGTCATTATCACCTGATGCACACAAAGCATATCCTGTTCTCTCATCATCATTACCATCACCGCCTCCTTTACATAAAGCATATTCTCTACGTGTCCGTCCGTCTGTCTGTCTGTCTCTCTCTCATTATCGTCTTCTTTGGACAACCCATAAACTCTGCCATCCTCTCTCATCTCATCTCCTCGGTGAGACTTTTCTACACGGCATATTCTCTCTCTCTCTCTCTCTCTCTCTGAATCGCCTCTCTTAGACTAAGCATACTCTCTCTCTCTCTCTCTCTCTCGAATCGCCTCTCTTAGACTAAGCATACTCTCTCTCTCTCTCTCTCCTCCTCTCTCTCTCTCTCGCTCTCTCTCTTCCTCTCCACTCTTATCATCATCATCATCGCCTCTTTCAGACCTTTAGACAAAGCATATTCTCTCTCTCTCTCTCTCTCTCTCTCTCTCTCTCTCTCTCTCTCTCTCCTCTCTCTCTCTCTCTCATCATCATCATCATCATCATCATCATCATCATCTTCATCAAAGCTTAGCATCTCTCTCTCTCTCTGCTCCCCCTCCCCCTCCCTTATCAATCTCCTCCTCCAGATTTCCACTTCCCTCGCCCTCTTCCCCCCCCTCCTCCCCCTCCTTCCCTTGTTCCTCCTCGTTCTTCTCTCTTCCCTTTCTTCATTCTTATCCCCCCCCCCCCCCGGTCCTCCATTTCTCACTCTCCTACTATTCCTCCCTCTGTTATTACCACCCCTCCTGTACCGTCAACAAGTCACACGGCCAATTCTCCAGTGCCCTACAGGATGTCATGGCTGCCATACTATACACCGCGCTCCCAGATGAAAACGCCTCGTTAAGTATATAAGGCTGGGTGGGGCAAAGGCAATATTTCATTTTCTTCAGGGATTGCGCTGGGAACATGAAACCCTATAACCAGACAGTCCTCCATCATTGTGATACCAAGGGATACGCAGTTCCTTAGTCTTGTCACAGAGACAGAAACGTATGTATGTCTCCCTATTCAACGTTTTCTTCTTCGCTCCCGGAATGTAAGATCACTAGATTGTGATCTTCTTCTTTCTTTCTTTCTTTCTTTCTTTCTTTTCTTCTCTTTCTTTCTTTTCTTTTCTTTCTTCTCTTTCTTTCTTCTTTTCTCTTCTGTTGTCTTTCTTTCTTTCTTTCTCTTCTTCTCTTCTTGTTCGTCTTTCTTTCTTTCTTTCTCTTCTTCTCTTCTTGTTTGTCTTTCTTTCTTTCTTTCTCTTCTTCTCTTCTTGTCTGTCTTTCTTTCTTTCTTTCTTTCTTCTTTTCTCTTGTTTGTCTTTCTTTCTTCTTTCATTCTGTTCTTCTCTCTGCAGAACACAACATCACGATCATCAATACGCTTCTTTTCAGTTCCAAATCTTAAGACAAAAGGAGACAATGATTTCTTCAGGTGAGGGGAGGGGGGGGGGGAGGAGAAGGGGGAGGAGAGATCTGCAGCCTCACTCTTTCACTGTTTCTGTCCAAAACGGAGCTATAATGGATTTGTTCCTAATTACGTTCATAGCAAAAAAACAACAACAACAACAACAACAACAAAAAACAAAGACTAAAAATCAGCCATTACTTGTTCAAGCAGTTTCTGGTAATACAAACCTTTCCAGTTTCACTAAAACATATATATGTAGACAATCGCTCCTCTCCTCTCTCTCTCTCTCTCTCTCTCTCCTCTCATACGCGCGCGCATGCACACGCACACACAATTAGCACACACACACACACACACACACACACACACACACACACACACACACACACACACACATACACAAACGCGTGTGCGGACCTATCAGAAGATCAGTCGATGCATTATGCATGAAGCGACGCGCCTGCCAGTCTCTCACACACAGGTGGGGGATGAGGGGGTGGGGGAGGGAGGGGGGGGGGTGTTGGGATGTACGCAGACGACAGACGGACAGATCCACTTGCTCCAGTGATGACCAGATCTTCTTTCGCACGTCCACTCTCTCACAGCTTCATGTTTAATGCATCGTCATCTGCGACATATGTCACACAATTACTGAAGAACCCCCCTCCCTCCCTCTCTCTCTCTGTCTCTGTCTGTCTGTCTGTCTGTCTGTCTGTCTGTCTGTCTGTCTGTCTCTCTCTCTCTCTCTCTCTCTCTCTCTCTCTCTCTCTCTCTCTCTCTCTCTCGTTTCACCCCCAACGCGATCAGGGTGAGCGAATTCAGGGGGCCGTTGCGTCCGTTGCAACGTAGAGTCTCTTTTTTCATTTTTGTTTCATTCCTCCAATTTGCCCTTCTGGTTTTTGTTGTGTCACTTTCACCCTTTCAACCCCATGACAACGCGTGTTGACGTTGTGTCAATCATATCTTCTGAATCCCAGACAATTATCAATTGTCCTGATGTTGGTGACACCGTGTACATGCCATCCTTCAAATCTCATTACAATTGAAAATGTCGTTGCATCAATGGTGCCCTTTAAATCCATGGACAATGATCTGTGTGGTTTCTTGCAGACCCATTCAATTCAAGACCAGTCATTATTGTCATTTTATCAGTCACACATTTCCAGTCCCAGACAATCATTATTGTCATTTTATCAGTCACACATTTCCAGTCCCAGACAATCATTATTGTCATTATATCAGTCACACATTCCATCCAGACAATCCTTATTGTCATTATATCAGTCACACATTTCAAGTCCCAGACAATCATTATTGTCATTATATCAGTCACACATTTCCAGTCCAGACAATCCATTATTGTCATTATATCAGTCACACATTTCAAGTCCTAGACAATCATTATTGTCATTTATCAGTCACACATTTCCAAGTCCCAGACAATCATTATTGTCATTATATCAGTCACACATTTCAAGTCCTAGACAATCATTATTGTCATTTATCAGTCACACATTTCAAGTCCCAGACAATCATTATTGTCATTATTCAGTCACACATTTCAAGTCCAGACAATCCATTATTGTCATTATATCAGTCACACATTTCAAGTCCAGACAATCCATTATTGTCATTATATCAGTCACACATTTCAAGTCCCAGACAATCATTATTGTCATTATATCAGTCACACATTTCAAGTCCCAGACAATCATTATTGTCATTATATCAGTCACACATTTCAGTCCCAGCCAATCATTACTGTCATTATATCAGTCACACATTTCCAGTCCCAGACAATCATTATTGTCATTATATCAGTCACACATTTCAAAATCCCAGACCAACATTATGTCATTATATCAGTGACACATTTCCAGTCCCAGACAATCATTATTGTCATTATATCAGTCACACATTTCAAATCCAGGAAATCATAGTCATTAATATCAATCACACATTTCACTCCCAGACAATCATTATTGTCAATTCATGAACACATTTAAATCGAGAAAAAGTCAGATATTCTTTCCAAGTCCGACATCTTAATGTCAAAAGAAATATCCAACATATTTATTTCATGGTTATCATCACACTTTAAATCCCAGACAACTTACTTGTCGGTTTATTATCCCTTTCGTTTCGGGACAATCATTGAAATCATGAACAACAATCCGCAGCTCTGTCATTAAGTACAATTCCAAGCCCTTGACATCATTATTGGGTCTTATATGTTCCAACAAACTTTTCAAGTCCAAGACAATCATTATTGTCATTATATCAGTCACACATTTCAAGTCCCAGACAATCATTATTGTCATTATATCAGTCACACATTTCCAGTCCCAGACAATCATTATTGTCAATGTACCAATGACACCCTTTAAATCGTAGAAAGGTTAATTGTTGCGTCAATGACGCTCTGTAACTCCAAGAATATCAACATTGTTTTTATGGTGGTTATGCTCTTTAAATCCCAGAACAATTGCTACTGTCGGGGTTTTTTCCCTTCGTTTACTGGCGTGCTTTGAAATACTGAACAAAATCCGAGCTGTCATTAAGATAATGCCACCCTTGACAGTCAAGGATATTGGTTTGACTAGTTTTGCCAACGAAGACGTTTTAATCCAAGGACGGTTACTCTTGTCTGTTTGGCAACGGCATCTCAAACCGATCCTGCACCCTCCCCTCTATGACCCTTTCCCCGTCCCACCCTTAAACCTGAATCAGGGCGCCGATACCACCCGTTTGTTGCTCAGTTTGAAACAGTCTGAGTTTACACTGGTAAACAAAAATGAACATTAAAAACAAGATCAAACATGTGGAACTGTTGTTGTCCGTCCGCCTAAGATCACAAGCAACTGTCAATGTATTCGACGGGTCCATCCTCTCCACTACTCTCCCCCTTCAGTTTGTGTGTGTGTGTGTGTGTGTGTGTGTGTGTGTGTGTGTGGTGCTGTGCGTGCGTGCGTGCGTGCGTGCGTGCGTGCGTGCGTGCGCGCGTGCGGCGTGTGTGGTGTGTGTGTTGTGTGTGTGTGTGTTGAACTTTCCTTTTTCTTTTACATTAAAAAAAAAAGAAGCTATTCTGGTACACTGTCATATTTCCATTTCTTGGAAAACAAAACAAAACAAAACAAAAGCCCCCAAATCATGAAAACAACATTGCAAGCATGTCATTAGAGAAAGCTTTCAGCTGCCCCATTCATTCTCGTAGTGCCCCCCCCCCCCCCCCCACCCCCTCACATTGACACACACACACACCACACACACACACACACACCACACACACACACACACACACACACACACACACACACACACACTCACACACACACGCACACGCACACACACACTCACACACACACACACACACACACACACACACACACACACCACTCTCCTCTCCTCCTTAAGCAATTAGTGCTATCGTTTCGTCAGTGACACCCTCTGAAATCCCACAACAACCGGAGCGCCCATTTCCATTCGCGTGTCACTCAGTTTTTGGACCCTTGTGATTGATTGCAGGTTGAAACAAACAAAAATACGATAAAACCCAAAGAATGGCAGACCGGGTTAGGGGGGTGGGGGGTGGGGGGTTCCACTGAGGACATTGCCATTTATCCCAATTTCAAACATGCCTGACGATGGATTGCACGCACCGAGTTCTTTCGTTTTGTGTAACATCATGACTTTTCTTTAAAAAAAAAAAAAACAACAACAGCAACAACACATTAAGTGACAGAACCTTCATTCTTTAAAGTTCTTGGATCATCAAATCTCTCTCTCTCTCTCTCTCTCTCTCTCTCTCTCTCTCTCTCTCTCTCTCTCTCTTCTCCAGTTGAATATTTTGTCTGATGCAGCTAAACGTCTTGATCTCATTGTAAATATGGAAAAATCGAACATTGTCATTTTTCGGAATGGGGGATACCATGCCTTAAGGGTTTTGTGATGATAACGAGTTAAAAATTGTAAATATGTACACATATCTTGGCATTTATTTGTCAACAAGAGTAAGTTTTGTATATACGATATCTGATCTCGCAGATAGGGCCAAGAAAGGAATTACAGCAATCATAAGAACGATGTGGTCAATTGGCGAGCATTCTCCTGCCTTCTTTGTTAAACTTTTCGATTGTCAGATTCAACCCATTTTAACATATGGAGCTGAAATCTGGGGCTTGACACAACATCAAGAACTGATAGAAAGAATCCATTTGTTTGTTCTGAAACGATTTCTGGGTGTGAATATAAAATCGCCGAAGCATGTTATTTATGGAGAAACAGGCAGGTATCCTTTGTATATATCAACGTTTGTCAAATGTGTAAAGTTTTGGTTACGTCTTGTACAGATGGACAATGATCGATATCCCAAAAAGTCCTATGAAATTCTTTTAAATTTGCAACGCCAAAATTATGAAACGTGGGCATCAGAAGTTAGAAATGTACTGTGTAAGTTTGGTTTCTGGGGAAGTTCGGGAAGCTCAAGGGGTTGGTAACGTGAACATCTTCCTAGCATGCTTCAAGGAAAGGCTTACAGACTGTTTTAAGAGGACTGGCATGCGTCTTTGGAGTCGCATACATTTTATAACGTGTATGCTCCTTTCCAGCAGTCCTTTTCAATAAGTCCACATTTATGTGAGATCAGTTACATCAAGAAGCGTAATGTATATTCGAAATTTAGAATTGGAATGTCTCCATTGAAATGTCATTTTTTGATGTATAGGCCCTACCCGAACAGTGATGTGAATTGTCCATTTTGTCCCAATGTTCCAGAAACTGAACTCCATTTTTTGTTTGTTTGTCACCAGTATGAAAACCTTAGACAAAAATTGTTGCCTAGAAAGTTTTATAGACAGCCTTCCATGTTTTAATTTTCGTTGTTGCTTGCGAATACGAACAGACGCATTATGGAAAGGCTGTCTCTCTTCATATTCAAAGCTTTGAGGTTAAGACATGAGAGTATGAATGTGATTTCATTTCATTATTGATTTTGAATATATATGTGTGTGTGTGTGTTGTGTGTTGTGTGTGTGTGTGTGTGTGTGTGTGTGTGTGTGTGTGTTTAAAGCTAAACTCTCTCTCTCTCTCTCTCTCTCTCTCTCTCTCTCTCTTCTGTCTGTCTTTCTCTGTGTGTGTGTGTGTGTGTGTGTGTGTGTGTGTGTGTCTGTGTGTGTGTGTGAAATCTAAACTCTCACTGACTGCGTGTGTGCGTGTGTGCGTGTGTGTGTGTGTGTGTGAGTGTGTGTGTGTGTGTGTGTGTGTGTGTGTGTGTGTGTGTGTGTGTGTGTGTGCGTGCGTGCGTGCGTGTGTGGTGTGTGTGTGTGTGTGTGTGTGTGTGTGTGTGTGTGTGTGTGTGTGCGTGTGTGTGACTACTTAGAATCTAAACTCTTGCACTTATTTCGGTTGTGTTTACGTAAATCATGAAGGCGACGTTGTGGCGATCGACAAATTTCCATGCAGAGCATGCTCTCACCTGTGTTTGTAACACGTTCATGCAGAATGGCTATACTCTGCAATATAAACAGTTTATGATGCGTGTTTAGGGATGAGCTTTTTTTTTTTTTTTTTTTTTTTTTGCTTTGCGTCCTGACAAAACAAACTTCGTTTGGATATTTTTGCTCTTTGTTCTTGGCATTACATTTACGCATTCTTGACGATATATTCACGCATTCTTGGCGTTACATGCATGCATTCATGGCGTTACATGCACGCAGTCCTTTCCCATCTCTTTCACAATCACCTGAAGTTCGTCCAGTCGCAGTCTCAGCATTGGCTGTCCACAGGGAGCAGTTAACGTCAAGCACACATACACATACACGCGCACGCGCGCGCGCGCGCGCACACACACACACTCACACACACACACACACACAATATACACACTCATACACACACACGCAAGCACGCATACACACACACACACACACACACACACACACACGCGCGCGCGCGCGCGCGCGCGCACGCACTCGGGGGGTCTATTCAGACATCAACAGTTCATTTTCTGTCTCTTTCTATCCTCCCCCCCCCCCACACCCCCACCCCCCCTCAAGGGCCATGACGTCTGGCTTAGCAACAACCACTCTTTACAAACGCCCCGGTGACCTGGGTCTGTGCCTTTCGGTAATCCCCCCCCCCCCCACCTCCACCCCACCCCACCCCCCATCCAACATCAGGGGACGGTCCATGTGTCGGTATCATCTGGTGTGGCTCTTCACTTCAGACAACCGCTTGATGAATTACTCACCCTTGAAGTGGGAAACGGCGAGACCGGCGTTTTCTTATTTTCTTTTCTTTTTTTTTTCTCTTTTCTTCTTCTTCTTTTTTTTTTTTTGGTTGCTGCAGAAACCAGTGAGTGCAGGACTACGTTTCTAACGCAACGGTGAACCGGGGGGGGGGGGGGGGGGGGGGGGGGGGGGGGGGGGGGGGGGGGGGGGGGGGGGGACAGACTGTTGCGGCAGGTCCTGCCCAGCGTGGTGTCAAAGAGTTTAAAAAAAAAAAAAAAAAAAAGGTTCAAGTTTGCATAGCCCCGTAGGGGCTAGTGTGAACTGTCAGAGGTTCCCACCAGTGTCTAGGGCACTGCGTGATGGACAGCGGGGCCCACCACCCCCTTTCCTTCCTTCTGCCGCCTGCAACCTTCCCTGAACTGAATCAGGAAGCCGTTTATTGCTTGGGGAGGACAGAGAGGATTTTTCAAGCTGAACGAACCGTCCGAAGACCGTCAGCTCCCGCTGGCAGACGCACTCAGCCTTTTACCATGGGCCTGTCTGGAGTGGTGTTATGACCACCGGTAATAACAAAGCAATGTTTAAACAGAGAGCGATCTCGAGGGAGAAGTCGGACTCTATTCGATTCTAATGTGTCTGGCCTTAAGGGTATGAACTCCAGGCCTTACGGAAGTCTCGTGACGTCCCCACATAACGCGCGCGCCGCACACACACGAGAGAGAGAGAGAGAGAGAGAGAGAGAGAGAGAGAGAGAGAGAGAATCTTTATTTCTAAGGGTAAAGGATAAGCAAATACATGTTTTGTTTTCATCCGGCCCTTGTCCCGCTAACGGGTCTAAGCAGGACTAGAGACAAAAACTTGCAAAACTTTGAGTAAACACATACATATCTTCGAAAATACATAAAAATGTGGGTGAGTTGTTTCTTCATCAACACTGACGCACACATAACTTTAACGGAAAAAAAATAACAGCATTGAAACAACAAACACGAATAAACACACACACACACACACACACACACACACACACATGACACACATACACACACACACACACACACACACACACACACACACACACACACACACACACACAACACACACACACACCCCACACACACACATCACACACACACACACACACATGACACACACACACACACACACACACACACACACACACACACACACACACACACACACACAGATTCCTGACAGTTACTTTCTATTAGATTTCAAGGAGCTCGAACTGTGCTGATCTCTTTTTAGTCAATATCATGAAAATCATAAGGTTTCTCCTCCCCCCCCCCCCCCCCCCCCCCCCAGTTATCTTCCCTTTCGTTAAGTGTGCCCACAATTTAGGTTTGTTTCACCGTGAACTGGTTTCAGGTTAGATCTACTTGCAAAGTGAGGCGACTGCAGGCGGAAATGTAAACACATTTTTTTTTAAAGTATTTATGGCGACCCTGCCCAACAACGGAGACAAACGAATCACAAGACAAAACACGACGCGTTTCGACCTCTTGGGTCCTCTTCAGGCAAGATAAACAACGTTAATTTTCGTTGTCCTGAGTGTTGTTTCTCTTGTGATTCGGTCGTCTGCGTTGTTCTGCGGAGTCATCATAAATACTTTTTGAAAACTGGTTTCAGGTTGTGTCAGTTGCATTGATCGTTGAACTCAATTCCAGACCGCCAACCGGCGGCTGGTTCTCAACCTTTGAAGCTGGTGAATGGCTCGTGACATTCCCGCTCCTTTCTTTTCATCCCTGATTTGGAGAAATGTATTGGTCGTTGCATATTCTACTTAACCAATGAACAGTCTACTTTTTTTTCCCCTGAAGTCCTGATTAACCTCGATAAAGCGTTATCCTGTTTGAAGATAGAGACAGATGTCATACTGCTGGATAAAACGCTTCCGTTGTAAAACTCCTTTCCTCAAGTAACCCGATTAACCTCGAAAAGGGTTTTCCTGTTTTAAGTTAGAGACAGATACCCTATGGCTTCATGAAACGCTTTCTTTTTAACGGTAAATTTGATCTGCATCGTTAGAAGAGTGAGAAGAAATGGAGTTACATCAGATGAGCCGAGTTAGGCAAAAAAAAAAAAAAAGCATTAGAGTTAAAAGAGTTAGTTCAACCTTGTCCTGTACTTTGTGCCTTGTCCTGTGCTTTGTTTGTCCATGTCCTTGGCGGTAACTAACCCCGTCTCTTTCTAAATTTTAGTTCAACCTGTTAATTCATTTCTGATACTTTCGTTGATTACTTTGTTCTGCCCATCCAGACTTTCTTTTCCGGCGAGGTGATCTGTAGCGTATCGTGTCCAGACTCTGGAAAATCTCCAACAACGCTACACGACATATTGCAGGTCCTCATGTTATTGCTCTACTTTGTTCCCTTCTTCCTGTCAAACGAACAAGACATGACAGGCTCTGTCCTGTTCGTTTGAAATGGCCTTCACGACCAAGCTGAGTGGTGTCTGTCTGGGCTATCCCCTCGGTCAGTCGGTCTGCTTGGCGACCCCAGTCAGACAGACGTCCATGACTCTCTTTCTCTATCCATCTGTCCTCCACCGCCGTGGGAAGGTATTCCCATGGTGAGTCCCTCTGCAGTCTGGACAATCCCATCTGTACATATTTTTTTTAAAAAGAATTTATAGTCAATCCGCCAAATAACAGGGACAAGCAAATAACATGACAAAACACGACGCGGTTCGAAAAAGCGTCGGGTTTTGTCTTGCAATTTGTTTGTCCCTGTCGAAACGCGTCGGGTTTTGTCTTGCAATTTGTTTGTCCCTGTCGAAACGCGTCGGGTTTTGTCTTGTAATTTGTTTTGTCCCTGTCGAAACGCGTCGGGTTTTGTCTCGTAATTTGTTTGTCCCTGTCGAAACGCGTCGGGTTTTGTCTTGTAATTTGTTTGTCCCTGTCGAAACGCGTCGGGTTTTGTCTCGTAATTTGTTTGTCCCTGTCGAAACGCGTCGGGTTTTGTCTCGTAATTTGTTTGTCCCTGTCGAAACGCGTCGGGTTTTGTCTTGTAATTTGTTTGTCCCTGTCGAAACGCGTCGGGTTTTGTCTTGCAATTTGTTTGTCCCTGTCGAAACGCGTCGGGTTTTGTCTCGTAATTTGTTTTGTCCCTGTCGAAACGCGTCGGGTTTTGTCTTGTAATTTGTTTGTCCCTGTCGAAACGCGTCGGGTTTTGTCTCGTAATTTGTTTGTCCCTGTCGAAACGCGTCGGGTTTTGTCTCGTAATTTGTTTGTCCCTGTCGAAACGCGTCGGGTTTTGTCTTGTAATTTGTTTGTCCCTGTCGAAACGCGTCGGGTTTTGTCTCGTAATTTGTTTGTCCCTGTCCGAACGCGTCGGGTTTTGTCTCGTAATTTGTTTGTCCCTGTCGAAACGCGTCGGGTTTTGTCTCGTAATTTGTTTGTCCCTGTCGAAACGCGTCGGGTTTTGTCTTGTAATTTGTTTGTCCCTGTTACCTGGCGGATTCAGAATAAAATTCTTTCAAAAATTTGTTTCAGTCTCCGTCTGCCGTCCCCTCACTGTGAAACTGACTGTGCCTACCTTGTTGTCTCCCTTCTTCTGCTGACGAGCATCCACAGCACCCTACCCCTCCACTTCCTCTCAGAACGGGACAAAATCATACCACAACGTTTGGACCTTAAAGCCTCCAGTGTCTTCTCATCGAGCCAGCTGCCGTGGGCAGGACGTGCCATTGACGTGGAGGACCACCGCAGGTTCCCACGACCAGCTCTGACACAGCGGGCAGAAGCAGGGGCAGAGGCCGAGCCCTCCTGCGGCAGAGGGGCACTGATGACAATCCTCAAGACCTGCGACGCGGACACCATCCACTGGCAACACAGTGCCCTCGACAGGCCCGGCCGTAGACACCTGTACCATCGGGGAACCAAGACGTTCGCGACGTACAGAGTGACTGCCCTTCGGGTAAAGGGGAACAATGAAGAGCATGCAGAGTTCCGCTCATATGAATTGCTTCCCCTGAAGCGTCTGAGGCCAGCTGCGCGGTTCGGATAGGCCGGCATTCCAGCATGATGACCCGTTCTGGTAAATGACTTGCCCGCTTACTCCATCTGTCGGGTGGACGGGCAAGCTGTACACGGCAAGCTGTGACACTTCTGTGATGCTATGTGTCCGTCTGAAAATTGTTCTGATCCCCCACTGCGATGTGCTTTTATATTGCTTAACCTCTGTAACCGTCATGTAAGATTTGTGGTGTGTGTTGTGTGTGTGTGTGTGTGTGTGTGTGTGTGTGTGTGTGTGTGTTTGCACGTGTGTCTGTGTGTGTCTGTGGTGGTTTGCACGTGTGTGTGTGTGTGTGTGTGTGTGTTGTGTGGTGTGTGTGGTGTGTTGCACGGTGTGTGTGTGTGTGTGTGTGTGTGTGTGTGTGTGTGTGTGTGGTGTGTGTGAGGATGTGTGTGTGGTGTGTGTGTTGTGTGTGTGTGTGTGTGTGTGTGTGTGTGTGTGAGGATGTGTGTGTGAGAATATATATATATATATGTGTGTGTGTGTGTGTGGTGTGTGTGTGTGGTGTGTGTGTGTGTGTGTGGTGGTATGCGCGCGCGTACGCGTGCTCAGAAATGCATCAGTGCCATCACTCAATGAGTATGCACTTCAGGGCTTGTCATCGATTAATCCTCTACAGACATTCTTTGTTATTACTACAAAGCCTTCCATTTCTTATTGATTGTAAACTTCACTCTGTATGACATTCATTTTTCAATGTTCATAAATAATAGCAATTCACTTCAAAAATCAAAACAACGAAAAAGTCATAGTCTGCTTCAGTGGCGTGGTGGGACCTGGTGGGAAAGGCGTCAGACGCCTGTTTTGAGTCTGGGGTTCGATGTCCATTCAGCTCAGCCAGGCTGGAGGAGACTTCCCCTTCGGAGTGAACATCTGTGCAGTCCAGTCCCCCCCCCCCCCCCCCCCCCCCCCAGTCCTTTCGTAGACACCTTACACCAACGTCACGTGCTTAAAATATCATGCACGCGCGTTCATTGCCATCCCATCTTTCGTAGAACAGCAGGCCATTTTTATGCGTGCATGATGGATGGCATAAAAATAAAACACACACACTATGGTGTTGTGTGCTGACATCATCCCGAAGACGAAATATGGTTACCTTAATGAATGATAGGATTAAGAATGCTCACACATATTGAAAATGAAATCACCAAAAGTTCACTTTGGAGTATTGTCTGGTCAGCAACGAAAGAATATGAGAATGATCTGTCAAGGGTAGAGTCACCTTTAGAAGTAGAACGGCACAGCCTTCTCTTTCTGCGGCGCTTTCTTCTGTAAGCAGACTGCCCCTGAGGGGATGCGTTAGCACGAGCCATCAGTCTTGTGAAATGCCCCGGCGGCCGGTGTTGTGGTTCGGTAATGGCGCCCTTGTCACTCCCCGGACATTCGGCGTGCGCCGGCTTCAGCTGGAGTTCAGCCTCACTTCACACAGCCGCTGATTGATTGCTGCACTGTAAAAAAGAGGGGACGCACTACGCAGGGATTGATTGCTGCACTGTAAAAAGAGGGGGACGCACGACGCAGGCTTGTTTTGCTTTCTTCCAGCTCAGGAATTGGGAGAAGGAGGTAAAAAGTGGCTTTTTGTTTCCTGCTCGCCCTGTTTAGGATGAGATCGTTTTGCACTAAAACTTGTGCGGCCTAATGTTAGCTCCATGGATGGCTCAGCTATAAACGTTAGGACCTGACTGGGTCCCCCACCATCTGCAAGATCCGTGCTGGTAATCTCTTCTCTCATGTCACTCCCTCTGACACTGCCTTTGTGTGTGTGTGTTTTTGTTCACCCAGTTCTTATAGAACAAGGAGTACTTTACAATCGGAACGAAGAAATGCTGTCTGTGTGTCTGTGTGTCTGTCCGTCCATGGTCAAAATGTGTTCCACTGGCTCCAGACAAAACTTCTGGGTCGATCTTTCTGAAAATGTGTAGGTATGTTCATTATGGGTTACGAATAATGCTCGATGTTTTTTTTTTTTTTTTTTTTTACCAGAATAGCCGTTACTAATGGCTATAACGGCCCAAAATGGTTTTTCTTCTTCATGGAATACCTCAGCTGATCTTTTGGAGGGGATGACGTTCAGTAACGATGACTCGTTAGAAAATTACGTTCTGAGTGACGTCACATATAGCTTGACCACTTATAGTAAACATGCTCTTGACATGCACACGCGTATTCAAGATAAACTGGGAATACGTTTATATGCTTTGCATCTTGTGATTTACTGTCGGTGTTTTGTTTTTCTTGCTTAGTGAACCATTCTTCTCTCTTTGCTCTGGAAATTCTTTTCATCTCTCTTCTGGTTCCAGTTCACGATAATCCATTTGTTGGGGTTTGTAATCTGGTTACAGTTCACGATAATCCATTTGTTGGGGTTTGTAATCTGGTTACAGTTCACGATAATCCATTTGTTGGGGTTTGTAATCTGGTGTTACGATAGTCAGCGTTACAGTTCACGATAATCCATTTTTGGGGTTTGTAATCTGGTTCACGAACAGTGGAATCGTTACAGTTCACGATAATCCATTTGTTGGGGTTTGTAATCTGGTTACAGAGAGCGTTACAGTTCACGATAATCCATTTTTGGGGTTTGTAATCTGGTTACAAGGCTACAGTTCACGATAATCCATTTTGTGGGGTTTGTAATCGTCAAGGTTACAGTTCACGATAATCCATTTTGGGGGTTTGTAATCTGGTTACAGTTCACGATAATCCATTTTGTGGGGTTTGTAATCTGGTTACAGTTCACGATAATCCATTTTTGGGTTTGTAATCTGGTTACAGTTCACGATAATCCATTTTTGGGGTTTGTAATCTGGTTACAGTTCACGATAATCCATTTTTGGGGTTTGTAATCTGGTTACAGTTCACGATAATCCATTTTTGGGGGTTTGTAATCTGGTTACAGTTCACGATAATCCATTTTTGGGGGTTTGTAATCTGGTTACAGTTCACGATAATCCATTTTGTTGGGAGGTTTTGTAATCTGGTTACAGTTCACGATAATCCATTTTTGGGGGTTTGTAATCTGGTTACAAGAGAGATGGGAATTGTACCCATGTCTACACATGACCATACTGTTACATGTTCGAAAAAAATCCTATTTGCATATGGTTTTATTTTTTGTATCATTTTGTTTTGTATCTGTTCGAATAATATTTTTCATTACCCTTTTAATACTATTTTTTTTCTTCTGAACAAAAATAAAAATTCTTGCGCCTGAGCACGGACCTTATTTGTCAGCTGCAGGATTGTTTTGTTCCTTCCAATATTCAACTCTTTTATATTTTTTGTTTTTATTACAGGCTGGAATTCTCGTCTTCAACGAAGTCTTCTTCAGCTGCAGATGTCATCTTCAGCTAGTCATCAACTCTTCTCTTCAGGCTGCAACTCTCTCACTGTATTTCTTCAGACTGCAAGTTCTTCAGTGCAACTCTCTTCAGCTGCAACTCTTTCGGCTGCAAGTCTTCTTCAGGCTGCAATCTTCTTCAGGCTGCAACTCTTCTTCAGGCTGCACTCTCTCAGCTGCAACTCTTCTTCAGGCTGCAAGTTTTCCAGGATGTCACTTCTCTTCAGGCTGCAAGTCTTCTTCAGGCTGCAAGTCTTCTTCAGGCTGCAAGTCTTCTTCAGGCTGCAAGTCTTTCAGGATGTGACTTTTCTTCAGGATGTGACTTTTCTTCAGGATGTGACTTTTCTTCAGGATGTTTTTTGTTATTATTATTACTGTTACATATGTATGGGATTTCACCTACCTGAAGCAGATGACAAATATTTCATAATTCATTCCATTTCAAACCCATAATAAACTTCGCTCTGCACCAAATTGATGTTTGTATCCTCATAAAGGACAGCAGCCTGTTTCAGAGACGGACCAGAAACCGCAGCGTGCTTTGTGAGTAGTCATCGTGTCACGTGTAACGGCACCACCTTCTCTCTCCGCACTTCACTTTCTCTGAAAACAGAACTGTCCCCCAGGGTGACAACACTCTGACTCCGGCCATCAGTCTTGTGATATGCCCCGGCGGCCTGTGTAATGGCGCCCTTGTCACTCCCCGGACATTCGGCGTGCGCCGGCTTCAGCTGGAGTTCAGCCTCACTTCACACAGCCGCTGATTGATTGCTGCACTGTAAAAAAAAGGGGGACGCACCATGCAGGGATTGATTGCTGCACTGTAAAAAGAGGGGACGCACGACGCAGGGTTGTTTTCCTTTCTTCCAGCTCAGGAAATGGAGAAGGAGGTAAAAAAAAAGTTGCTTAATGTTTCCTGCTCGCCCTGTTTAGGATGAGTACGTTTTCCGTTAAAACTCGTGCAGCTTGAGGTGGTCCCTGACGTCAGATAAGCTATAAACTACATGACTGGGCTGGTCCCTGACGTCAGATAAGCTATAAACTACATGACTGGGCTGGTCCCTGACGTCAGATAAGCTATAAACTACATGACTGGGCTGGTCCCTGACGTCAGATAAGCTATGAACTACATCACTCGGCTGGTCCTGACGTCAAAAGCTTGAACTACATGACTCGGCTGTCCTGACGTCAGACAAGCTATAAACTACATGACTGGGCTCGTCCCTGACGTCAGATAAGCTATAAACTACATGACTGGGCTGGTCCCTGATGTCAGATAAGCTATAAACTACATGACTCGGCTGGTCCCTGACGTCAGATAAGCTATAAACTACATGACTGGGCTGGTTCCTGACGTCAGATACGATATAAACTACATGACTGGGCTGGTCCCTGACGTCAGATAAGCTATAAACTACATGACTCGGCTGGTCCCTGACGTCAGATAAGCTATAAACTACATGACTGGGTTGGTCCCTGACGTCAGATAAGCTATAAACTACATGACTCGGCTGGTCCCTGACGTCAGATAAGCTACAAACTACATGACTGGGCTGGTCCCTGACGTCAGATAAGCTATAAACTACATGACTCGGCTGGTCCTGACGTCAGATAAGCTATAAACTACATGACTGGGCTGGTCCCTGACGTCAGATAAGCTATAAACTACAGGACTCGGCTGGTCCTGATGTCTTTTCTTTGGAAAGTCTTGAAATAAACTGAACAGTCGTGGATTAAAAAAAAAGACAGACATGACAGAGTCCTGAGATTGTAGTTTTGTTGAGCCAATGCCGGAATTTAGCAGCTGAAAACTTGTATCTCATCATTTTATTTCACTCACTGCCCAAAGGCAACCCCCCCCCCCCCAACCCCCTCAAAAAAAAAATTCGCTTCATTAAATCAAAAACTGCAATGACAAAAGGTTTGGAACATATCTGTTTTAGTAACACACAAACAAATCACTCTGCCTGATTACTTTTACTGTCTTTTAAAACGTGTGTACACAGATAATTACTGATTTATGTTCATATATAACCTACACTGTTTAACTGCTTTACCACATGTGAATGTATGCTTCAGGTCGTCTTTTTAAGCGCATTTTTTTGAAAATTGATATGTTGCTGTATATTATTTATCTGAGTCTGTTGGTGTTATGTGTGCTTAACGTTCCAGTTTTAGATGGTGAGATTTTTGGGGGCTTGCTGTTTTTAATAACTCAAACAGTTGATTTGTATTTTCCTTCCACAGTCAAGTGAGTATATGTATGGTGTGTCTATGGTATACATATAATTCATTTATCCATCAGCTTCAAATCACGTGTGGTGTGGTCTCAAAACTTAGCGGATGTGGTGTAGCGTATATGGATTGGTCCGCACGCAGTGAAGCCTCCTTGATGAAACTGAAGCTGAACTATGGTATACACTTGATCTCATTCTCCAAATTTTACCTTTTACATGCCTGGTGTAAAGCATGGTATATGCTTGATCTCATTCTCCAAATTTTACCTTTTACATGCCTGGTGTAAAAGCATGGTATATGCTTGATCTCATTCTCCAAATTTTACCTTTTACATGCCTGGTGTAAAGCATGGTATATGCTTGATCTCATTCTCCAAATTTTACCTTTTGCATGCCTGGTGTAAAGCATGGTATATGCTTGATCTCATTCTCCAAATTTTACCTTTTGCATGCCTGGTGTAAAGCATGGTATATGCTTGATCTCATTCTCCAAATTTTACCTTTTACATGCCTGGTGTAAAGCATGGTATATGCTTGACCTCATTCTCCAAATTTTACCTTTTACATGCCTGGTGTAAAGCATGGTATATGCTTGATCTCATTCTCCAAATTTTACTTTTTACATGCCTGGTGTAAAGCATGGTATATGCTTGATCTCATTCTCCAAATTTTATCTTTTACATGCCTGGTGTAAAGCGTGGTAAGCCTGCTCATAGACTTGAGAACAGTGCTATGAAAGTCCTCGGATTATTAGCATTATCATCATCCTTATTGTTGTTGTTGTTATTATTATTATTACTATTGTTATTATTATCATTATTATTATCATCATTAGTGGTAGTATTAGCAGTAGTTGTAGTTTATTATTATTACTATTATTTATCATTATTATCATTATAACAATGACTATTTTAAAGTGAATACAGGCCCTAGATTAGTTTCTTTCGAAATGTTTTTAACCGTTATATTTTTAGTTTCTTCCAAAATATTAAGGTTTTGGGTTTTTTTTTAGCAAATGCAGATCATTTTTTCTCTCCCCCCCCTCCTCCCCCCCCCCCCCCCCCCCCCCCCCCCCCCTGCTTTTCGTCTCATCTTCTTTTACGCTTCAGTGCGTTGCACCCACACCATTTATTCCTGCTCCCATCCACAGCCCTTGTACCAGCAATCCACAGGGAGCAGTCAATGTCAAGTCGTCATGAGGCAACCCGCCAGAGGAGACACTGAACTGCTGCCGAGTCACTTCGGTGGTGTTCCGTGGCGCCTGTTCTGATCCAACATACGCAGGACACCACCTACTAAGGCCCCTACTGACGTCAGTAAGGGTTTAGTCGGGAACATTTTCCGTTTCTGTAATGTGTAAAACACTGACATATCAAGAACGCTTATTCCAACCGAAAACTACACACAGACAACAGAGAGAAAGAGGCAACACCTAGCTCGTTCCCATTACGGTTTTCTTCCTTTCTTTTTCTTTGCTTTAAAAAAAAACTGAATTATTTTTCAGATGCTGCGTTGAAGGTAAAGTCGTGACTTGTGCATGAACTGGATTACAGTGAGGGGGAGAGTTGCGCAGGATCGTCAGCCCCACTCTCTCTCTCTCTCTCTCTCTCTCTCTCCTCTCTCTCTCTCACACCACACACACACACACTCTCTCTCTCTCTCTCTCTCTTCTCTCTCTCTCTCTCTCTCTCTCCTCCTCTCTCTCTGTCGTCCCTTATCATCTGAATCCAGTGGCAGGACACAGTCAAGACGGCTGGAGATGAGCCGAGATGCAGTGGATGGCCGGCAGTGTCCGTTGACTCCAGCAGCCGATGTCACATTACACTGTTTCCAGAGGAAATACCTACTGCAGAGATCCCACATAAACGGGGGTATTTCGAGCTGTATGATAAAACACAGCAAAACGTCACATGCTCATGAAGACCACGCACTGCGTTGACCACTGGTCAACTGTTGCAAACTATGTGTATTTTCCAAAGCTACAGTTCGTCCTGAAATGAGTTTCACACGCGAAACACCTTCGAAACTCGCTCCTGACAGCGGCACGTCAGACGGGGAGCTCGTGACGCACGCTTATTTCGTCACGAACTACTGTTTCTTGACTCCCGTGTGACGTCACCCACAGCATCAGAACTGAGCTCGCCCACACGGTTCTGAGTCGGTGACGACGTTCCAGACAGCCCGGGATGGCGTGTTAGCTCCCCCTGGATTTTCCTTGAGCCTCTAACAGCCGGGGTTCTGTTCAAAGATTGGCTTTCTTTGGTCTAATGGCTATAAGGACAGTGAACTTGAAACAAACTCTCTTCGTGTCTTGGACATGACATTATCCAAAGCAGAGTCTGCCTTCATCCTTCTGCCGCCTTAACCTTCCCTGAGCTGGATCAGGGCCCTGTTTAGTGCTGGGTGGACAGAGATTTTGTCAGGGTGTGAAAAACCAACTTACTCCAAGAGTAGTTCGAACTCACGACCGCCGCTTCCACAAGCGAACGCACTAACCGTGTTGACCACCAGTGACCAGTCACTGACCTGTAAATCAGCACACAACTGGTGTTTTTTTTTTCTTCTCAAAACTCCGAAAACCAAACGAACTAACAAACAATCAAAACGCTCTTTCTGTATTTCACGTTAACCAAAATGTGTCCATTTATGTAGACAAATTTCTAGAGCGAAAATACAACCACTGAACCGCCATCTGAAGGAACAGACAGATATATAACTCACACACAATCCATTTTGACCTACTGCATGGGGCCGGAATAGCTCAGTTGGTAGAGCGCCGGACTCGTGATCCTGGGGTTGCGGGTTCGAATTTCGGTACAGGGGGGATTTTTCCCTCGGAGTTAACATTGGTTCTGACTCCATTCCCCATACAGTCCTTCGAATGAGACTATAAACCGAGGTTCTGTGTGTGAAGGCACGCACAACATCTCGCACACACGTAAAATCCCATCACCAACTTTCGGAAGAGAAGGCCAGTTTGGCCGTTGGTATGGACGACACGTTACACATAGCATGCGCCTTACCCGAAGATAGAATATGGCTGCCTTAATGGCGGGATAAAAAAAAGGTCATATACACAAAACTCCACTGCCTGTCTATACAGGCAGTGTCCGCAGGTGTATCAGCCTGCGTAGCAGAAAGAAAGAAAGGAAACCCTACTGCGTCCTAGTCAGGCAGGATACAAAATAACACACACACATTCAAAACAATGCAAAGGAAGGACGAAGAGACAATCACTACTCTCTCTAACCCGGGGTACATTTGGGTCTTTTCCTGAGCGAAGGTAAAGTCTGAATACCTCTTTTCCCACGTTTGGATACGACCATCGGTTTCCTGCCATTCTGTCCGTTTGTCTATGTATATATTATTTGCTTTTCTGTCGTACCCGGTGCCGTAGTAATGCGTATCTGCCGATTGTGTCTTAAAGATCTGATCAAATCTCGCTTTCTTCTTCTTCTCTCCCCCATCCCATCACCATCATCCACCCCATCCTCTACATAACATTCATCGACCGTCACACGAATAATGTATGTGTAAGAGTGCTTCTGTTCACACCAGCAACCATTCCTGTCATGCATGCAGCAGCCTCCTGTTCCTTGATGTTCGGGTGGATCACTGACTGATATCGACTAGTCGAGTTCTTCATTCGCACCATTCATCGAGGCATTTATCAATCTATAGGTCTGCCTAACTGTGCATTCGCTTACCACCTGACGAGGCGTCAGATAAAACTGAAGGCATAGGGTGCAGATCCGTGTGCTTAAACAGAGAGAGAGAGAGAGGAGAGAGAGAGAGAGAGACAGAGACAGAGAGACAGAGACAGACAGACAGACAGACAGAGACAGACTGACACAGAGAGAGAGAGAGAGAGAGAGAGAGAGAGAGAGAGAGAGAGAGAGAGACACAGAGAGAGAGAGAGAGAGAGAGAGAGAGAGAGAGAGAGAGAGAGAAGTTTTCTCTGATACAGGTTAAAGATTGCTGTTGACAAAAGGATGAAACGCAAAATGTCTGTCTCCTGTGTATCGCCATTCATGATGAGATGTATCGGTGAGCAGACAACTCCCGTTCGTCGTCTTTATCGCATGGAAAGATAACTTTGCATAGATAAGTTGCGATCCTCTCTAGGCATGCTATTTGTTTCAGTGTGTTTTGTGCTAGATTACCTCAGTAATTCATTTCTGTATTCATTCATTATTCATTTGTCAGTTTATGTATATACTGATTTCGTTATTGATCGATGTACATATTGACAAGCTCCCTTCTCCTTTCTCGCTCTCTTTCGCTGACTGTGAAGTCTGGGAGAGTTGGAAGGAGAAGGAAGTGGGTGGGGGGGGGGGGGGGGGTGCGAAGGGGAAGGGACGTGACAGGGGTGATGTAGTGGTGTTGGAAAAAGAAAAAAAAAACAACCGAAAAACAAAGAAGTGGGGGGGGGGGGGGGGGGGGGAGGGAGGGGGGAGGGGTGGTGACGATGGTGGTAGAAGTGGTGGCACAAACCAGACGCACCGGGCCAGTGGTTCCTATCCATTTCCCCCGTTTCCTGAGTCACAAGAATGGATGATTCTGTGCTGTCTAATCATCGTCTTTCTGTCTACCCAAACCCCCCACCCGCACCTCCACCCGCACCCCCCACCCGTACACAATCCTTCCCCAGTCCCGCTCTTTTCTCTCGCCCCCCCCCCCCCTTCCTCCTCACCTACAGACAGACAGACAGAGAGACGCACGCACAGAGGCACGCGCCCGCACGCACATACACACGCATACATACACGCACACGTAAGCACACACACACACACACACACACATACACACACACACACACACACACACACACACACACTCACGCACGCGCGCGCGGGCGCGCGAACACACGCACACACACGCACGCGCACGAACACACACACACACACCCCACTCACACACACACACACACCAACATACGCACACACACACACACACACACACACACACACACATACGCACGTGCACGCACGCCAAACACACACACACACCACACACACACAGTTACACGCGCATACGCACGCACGCACGCACGCGCGCGCGCGCGCGCACACACACACACACACACACACACAACACACACACACACACACACACACACGCACACACACACACACAGCGGGCAGCTGGACCCTTCTGGCCGTGTTTTCTCCTTTTCTTTGAGGGTGGGGAGGTGGGTGGGGGCAAGGGGAGGAAGAGTGAAGGGGGAGTGGGGGGGGGGGGGGGGAGAAGGGAGGGAAGAAGGAGATAAAAAAAAAACACCACTACATCACCATCATCCCAGTCTATCCCTTTCCGATACACCTCACTTCTCTCCTCTTCTCTCCCCTCTTCTCCTCCTCCTCCTTCTTCTTCTTTTTCTGTTACTTCTGCTTCTTCTTCTACTTCTTCTCCTTCTTCTTCTGTTTCTCCTTCTTCTTCTGTTTCTTCTTCTTCCTTTCTTCTTTTCTGTATCTTCTTCTTCTTCTTCTGTTTATTTTTCTTCTCCTTCTTCTTCTTCGTCTTCTTCTTCTTCTTGTTTCTTCTTCTTCTTCTTCTGTTTCTGTTTCTTCTTCTTCTTCTGTTTCTTTTTCTTCTTCTTCTTCTGTTTCTGTTTCTTCTTCTTCTTCTTTTCGTTTCTTCTTCTTCTTTCCTTCTTCTTCTTCTTCTTCTCTCAGCCACTACATTATTCTTACCCTCTAGCTCGCGCTTCTCCCCCTTCGCTCATTTCTCAACCTTCTCCCTCTCCCGCCTCCTCCTCCATCCCCCCCCCCCCCCCCCCCCCCTTCTCCTGATGGCGTCGTCGGCTCAAGTCGCCATCTTGGACTTCCCTGCGGGCTGTCCCTAGCCAGGTGTGCTGATGACGTGATGTATAGGGGGGAGGAAGAGCGGGGGGGGGGGGGGGGGGGGAGGGGGAGGGGCACTGCCTCTCTGAAGGATGGCGACAGATGGAGACGTCACGGAGATCGGTGTTCTCGATCCGTTTCTCTCTGATCTCTCTCTCTCTCTCTCTCTCTCTCTCTCTCTCTCTCTCTCTCTCTCTCTCTCTCTCTCTCTCTCCCCTCGCTCTCTCTCAATCCTTCTTTCTGTTTTTATCTCTCTGTTTCTCTCTTTCTGTGTGTCTCGCTCTGTCTGTCTATCTGTCTCTCTGTTTCTTTCTCTGACTGTCTGTCTGTCTATCTGTCCGTCTCTGTTTTTCTCTCTCTGTCTCTATGTCTGTGTTTCTCCCTCTTCTCTCTCTCTCTCTCTCTCTCTCTCTCTCTCTCTCTCTCTCTCTGTCTCAGTTTGTTTCTCTGTCTGTCCGTCTGTCTTTCTCTCTCTCTTGTCCGTCTGCCTATCACTGTCTGTCTGTCTCTCTCCCTCGTCTGTCTGTCTGTCCGTCTCTCTCGTCCGTCTGTATGTCTCTGTCTCTCTCGTTCGTCTCTCTGTCTGTCTGTCTGTCTATCTGTCTCTATCGTCCGTCTGTATGTCTCTGTCTCTCTCGTTCGTCTGTCTGTCTGTCTGTCTATCTGTCTCTATCGTCCGTCTGTCTGTTTCTGTTGTCTCTCTCTCGTTCGTCTCTCCATCTGTCTGTCTCGTCCGTCTGTCTGTCTGTCTGTCTGTGTCTCTTTGTCTGCCTGTCTGTCTGTCTCTTTCCCCGAGGGACAGCAGACTAAAGCGTCGGCTAGGAAGCCGGATTCTGTTGACAAGCCCCCCCCCCCCCCCTCCCCAGCCCCTCTCTGCCACCACTATCCCTCCCCTTTAACTGTTAAAGATGGCGGCGGTTAGAGCCCTGTTGCTCAGGACGTACGAACGGGACTATTTCTTTTCTTTCTTTTTTTTTTTTTTTTTAAATCATAGCTGTTCTTTAGTACAGCAACCGGTGAACAGACGAAGTTCGGCAATCTGCCAGGGAGGTAATAATCTACGTTAAAGCTTGCGGCGTTCAGCGAGAGTGACCCCGCCGTTTACATGGGACAGATGCCGCTGATAGACAGGCACGTGCGAAGCCATTCTGACCCCACCGATCAGCTCCTCAACGACTCCATCAGAGAGAAAATGCCAGAAAAAAAAAGTATGGAACAGTCAGCCTGGGTCACTGGTGCTGGAGAAGACAGTCGTGACATCCCAACCGTTATTCCTGCGTGCGTTTTGAAATCAAATACTGGACTTTCAAGATATATTTGTTTGGCCCATAAACTGAGAAAAGAAACTCTGTTTGCAATGGAAAGAGAGGAGTTCTCTTCCCCTGTTTTTTTTTCTTTCTTTCTTTCTTTCTTTTTCTTTCTTTCTTTGTTTTTTTTTTTTCTGGAAGAGTTCTATTCTGACAGGTCTTTCTACCAAAATCGCAGGGTAGGTCACAAAATTCGGCAGAACCAAGTAATCTTTAATTCAGCCTGTTACTCAACATAACAGCTTTGTTTTTTTACACTTGTCTGGAGCACTGCTGTCATTTGGATGAAGTTGTTGTTGTTGTTGTTGTTGTTGTTGTTGTCGTACCCTGGCTAAAAGACTCCAGGGATCATCCAAACAGCCGAAGTACTTGAATACTATGATACAAATGCATCAGCTGGGGATGAGAACTTTACGTGTGTGACCGTTTTTGATTACCCCGCCACGTGGGCAGCCACACTCCGACTTCGGAGGATTTGGGAGACTGATAATGTTATGCCAGGAGCTTGACACAACTGAAGACAATCCCCGCATAACTATGCTAACAACATTTTGATGTAGCCTTGGTGTTCTAGCATATGTCAATTGGCCTGACACAACCTTAAGCCAAGGCGGATTTGGATGAAATCGTTGTCAACGTCTTCTTTTCTTTTTTCTTTTTTTTTTATCATCCTGACCTGCCACAAACTTTCCTGGCGGACACGCTCATAATTTTAGCTGAAGCGATATCTGCGGGTTAACATTTTGCTTCTCCTGTTGTCTTTGCGGTAGAACCAACATTCCGACTATTCATAACGCTGTTATCGTTGTCTCCGCTGCTGCTGCTGCCGCTGCCTGGACGTTTATAAAGACAACGATGATCAGGAAAACGACAAAGACGTCTACAACGACGACGACAACGGCCAAAACAATGTACACCTCAATACTAGCATCCCCACCCCATCCCTTAATCCCCCCCCCACCCGTTCCCCACCCCACCTCTCCCTCCCTGCCCCCTCCTCCACCTAGTCTACCACACAGCCTGCCAAACAAAATGTCCGTTGCGGCCAGGCGTAGACGGGAAACATCTGGATGTACAGCCGTACTAACGCCAACCGTCGGACAAAGCTGAAGCCCTCTGCATCTGCGGTAATCCGCTTTGGCACTCGCGGTAAGGCTGACAGCACGCGAGTTAAAATCCTCTCTGGAGTAATGGGAAACCCCGATTACGTGGAATGGGTAATCCCCCTTCTCCTGGCCTCGGCGAATCTACTTCCGCGTTAACTGGTAATTTATGGCATCTGCGTTTTGAAATAGATTCCCCGTCTGGCTTAGATATAGAAAGACTGGGGCTTATGCCTGCTGGTCATTTGACTGTTGTTCAGCGTGGATACTTCGTAAATTGTGACCAGTGACAATGGTGAAAGTCTGCGTCTCTCCAAGCACAGGCGGCGGAGCAGGGGGGGGGGGGGGGGGGGGGGGGGGGGGGGGGGGGGGGGGGGGGGGCATGCCCCCCCTCCAGAAAAATATTGGGGGGGGGGGGGCAGCCTTATATACTGCCCCCCCCCCCCCCCCCCCAGTATATAAGGCTGCCCCCCCCCCAATATTTTTCTGGAGGGGGCATGCCCCCCCGCCCCCTCCCCCCCCCCCCCCTAATATTGAGCACCTGCAAAAAATCAGAGAGAGAGAGAGAGAGAGAGAGAGGTTTGATGGTGCATCACCTTGTCGTCATACTTCCTGTCAAACTCGCTCAGGAAAGATGTAAACACATTTCTCGGGAACCTCTCTGCAGCTGACCCACTTTGGCCACACTATACTGACCAGTACCTGACCAACATTGCCAAGACTGGCATATATGATGATGCTATTGTAGTGCAAGCTATGGCGAGAATAATTGGTAAGGACATACACATCGTAACAAGTCAGCAAGAGAGCTTCAGGATATGCTGCCTGATGAATAAGATCTTGGCGGGAGACATTGAATCATCCCTTCCACCTGTCCTTATAGGGCAAAATGGCGAGGAACATTTTGTGAGCCTAACACTTCATCAAACCAGGGACAGTGAAAATGATGAAGAAAAGGAGGAAGAAAGTGTTTCCTCATCTACAGAAGGTGCATCAATCGTACAGTCTCCTCGTGACGACGCCAACCGACCTGCGCAGTCTCCTCGTGATGACATTGACCGACCTGCTACTGTAAGAAAACCAAAATGTCAGTCTACTGTGCGCTGCAAGGACGCAGTCAACCCCTTTCAGCCACAGAGCGACACAGTCCTCTCCAAACTGACCAGGGTAAGTTCAGGAAGGTCCCGCTATTTCCAAAGATCTTGGTTCCAGCAATACCCTTGGCTTCACCTATGCACAACAGACAACAAGGTATATTGTTTCTTGTGCACGTGGGCTAATCATCAAGGCTGCAAACCTGATGCAGCGTTTGTATGGAGCGGTTTTGACAACTGGAAGAAAGCACTGGAAAAGTTCTCAAGCCACGAAAAATCATCTTCACATGGAGCAGCCGTGTATGACGTAAAATGTAGGCAGTCTACAACGTCAGTGTATGCTCGAGTGACGTGTCAGCATGAAACAGAACAAAAGAAACACTGCAAAGCCAGATGAACGAACTAAAGAGCCTTCAGTTTCTCCTGCGTCAGGGTCTGCCTCTCCGTGGACATGACGAGCAGGAAAGCAACCTTCAATAGCTGCTCAAGATCTGCTTTGGAGAGGGCTGCAAGGAAAAAAACAAACACAGGTTCAAAATGTCTGTCACATGATATTGTCAACGAGATCCTCGGGATTATGGCATAATATAAAGTCTTGTGATCTGTTGTACTTGAAATCAGAAAAGCGAATTGGTTTTCGATACTAGCTGACGAAACCCGTGATGTTGCAAACAGGGAGCAGGTTGTAATTTGTATAAGATGGGTAACTGAGCAGTTTGAAGTCACAGAGGAGCCTGTGGGACTGGTGCGTGTTGACAATACCTGTGCTGAGACCATTTTTTAATGCGCTAAAGGATTGCTTGATCAGGCTGGACTTGCCAGTGCAGAAGTGTAGGGGTCAGGCCTACGACGGGGCCAGTAATTTTCAGGGTCACGTTTCAGGAGTTGCAAACCGGTTCAAAGATGAGGTCCCGTCAGCAGTGTCCGTACACTGTTTGGCATACTCAGTCAATCTTGTTTTACAAGAGGCTTCCAGAAAGGTCAAAGTAATAAGAGATGCCCTTGACTTTGCCACAGAGGTCATTCAGTTGATCAAATTATCATCAAAACGACAGGTCCTTTTTGAAACAATCCAACATGAAACATCAACTTCGTGCAGCCCGTCCATTAAACCACTGTGTCCAACAAGGTGGACTGTTCGAACAAGAGCTTTTGACTCTCTCATTGAGAACTATGAGGCTTTGCAAGAAACACTTGAACTAGTCTCACAAGGACATGATGAGTATGCCAGGAGAGCATCTGGCCTTCTAGCACTTATGCAGCAGTTCTCCACCTGTCTTGGGCTCTCACTTTCACGGGATGTCTTTGCTGTGACTGAAGAGCTGGCGACTGCTGTTCAAAGGAAACAAACGTCCTGTGTGGATGCAACAAATACTGCAAACCTCTGAGAACGCTTGAAAGTATGCGCCAGGATAAAAGTTTCGAGACGTTTTTTGCCGACGTCTCAACCAAGGCTGCAAACGTGTGTGATGAGCCCCGCATTCTGAGACAGAGACAGCCTCCACGAAGACTTAATGAGGGCTCCCAGGGTCACAGCTACTCTGACCCTTCTGCTTATTACAGACAGCAGCACTATGAGGCCACAGACAACGTCAAAGAGCATATAAAGCGCAGGTTTGACCAACAAAGTCTTAAGTTGCCAATGAAGATTGAAATTCTTTTGAGTGACGAAGCTGCAGGAAAGAATCCAGAAATTCCTCAAGAGATCAAAGACATATGCTGCGAACATTGACATGGACAGTCAAAACACAGTTGGCCATCCTTCCACAAGCTGTGGGGGACAACAAGAAGTCCATCTTTGAGGCACTGCCAGAAGAACTGACAGCTTCTGACACTGTTAAAAGAATGCTGAGTGAGGTAGACAAACTTATCAGGCTGTACTTGACAATTCCAGTTACAACTGCAACAGCTGAACGCAGTTTTTCTGCCTTGAAGCGGATCAAAACATACCTTCGAAGCACTATGACTCAGGAGCGCCTAAACAACTGTCTCATTATGCATGTGTTCAAAGACAAGGTTGATCAGCTCAATCTCGCTGAAATTTCTTCCGAGTTCGTTTGCAGAAATGAACGACGTCAAAGTTATTTCGGAAAATTAAATGTGTAAAGGTGTAACCTCCCAGCTGTTGGTGTAACCTGCTAATGCACAGACTGTGACAATCGTGACTTAGTAACTGCATTTTACGGTGCCTAATGTCCAGTGAATATGGAGAGAAATTATGTTATTACGTTATTCAGTCAGAAAGTCTGACAGTTGTCTCTCTCTCTCTCTCTCTCTCTCTCTCTCTCTCTCTGCAACGTTTTAATTGCAGCTATACAAAGTGTATTTAAAGTGTGTGTGTGTGTGTGTGTGTGTGTGTGTGTGTGTGTGTGTGTGTGTGTGTGTGTGTGTGTGTGAACTGAATATTGCATGCTGGAATTTTTTTTTATTCGAACATTGACACATTGTGATTGTCGGAGTTCAATGATTTGAAATATCCATATCTGCCTTCAAAAGGGATTGCGATGGTTCCCTTATGCAGCCAGTGAAGAGTTTTCATATCTGTAATATATTTTCTTAATTTCATGTTCCCAGTTTCTCCATCACCCGCCTCCCCCCCACCCCCACCCCCCCTCCTTAAGTCCAAATTTTGCTAAGTCTACTATGAAGACAGTTGAATTGTTGGCCTGCGCTTGTTTTTCCCCCACTATTAGGTTGTTCGTCTATGTATTTGTCTGACTTTATTCAAGTTTAAAAGGCTGTGCCAGTCTTGAATAAAAGTTACTCTGTGTTAGGTTTTCTTATGGGAGCAAAAGTTACCCCACTTGTTTATTGTTTATTGTTTACTGTTCCCTGCCTCATTTCATTTCCAATTTCGTTTCGATTAAACCGAGGTTATTTGTATTTGTTTCTGTCCGTCTTTGTGTTTGTCTTTTGATCTCCCTTGCATCCTTGGGTGGATCCTCAAGCGTAGGCTCAAAGATTGTCCCTACATTTTATACTATTTGCATAATGTTTTTAGTTTTTCAGCAACTTCTTTCCTCCCCACACTTTCGTTTGGTTTCATTTACTACCCTTCACTGGCTGCTTTGGGGTGCTATTGGATTCTTTTTTGCACTCTTGGTGGTGAGAACACCACGGTATTATGGACTGTGGTGTGTCTCTATTTGACGCCGGGAGCGCAGACACAACTAGCCGTGTCTCCCTGATGAGTTCCGATCCAGCGAACGAAAGGCCTCGGAGCAGGCAATACAAATATATCTGCCTTCAAAAGGGATTGCGATGGTTCCCTTATGCAGCCAGTGAAGAGTTTTCATATCTGTAATATATTTTCTTAATTTCATGTTCCCAGTTTCTCCATCACCCGCCTCCCCCCCCCCCCCCCCCCCCCCCTCCTCTAAGTCCAAATTTTGCTAAGTCTACTATGAAGACAGTTGAGTTGTTGGCCTGCGCTTGTTTTTCCCCCACTATTAGGTTGTTCGTCTATGTATTTGTCTGATTTTATTCAAGTTTAAAAGGCTGTGCCAGTCTTGAATAAAAGTTACTCTGTGTTAGGTTTTCTTATGGGATCAAAAGTTACCCCACTTGTTTATTGTTTACTGTTCCCTGCCACATTTCATTTCCAAATGAATGGTTGTTTTATTTCATTTCTATACAGAACTGGTGTGTATTTTAACTAGTGTCTACTTATTCTTCAGAGCTGCATCTCGGTTTGTGACTGATGGTGTGCATTCATGAATCGCTTCCCACACTCTTATAGTACCCCCTGTCCATCATTCCTTGGCACACAACTTCCATTTCACCTCACTTTTCTTGTATTTCTTGATCTCTTTTAAGGTCATTTTTGTCCTTTGTTTTCACTTGGTACTACTTATTTGCTATGTTGTAGCAACTCCATCTATTACTGTTCAGACATCCGTCGCGGATTCTTGGCGGCATATTCTCTTAAGACGGGGCTTTATGTAAGAATTTCTAGTCGTCCTATCTCGTTTATGTTTGTATTAACATTGTGACAAGACTGGGGCATGAAATGCTATTTAAGCCAGTTCCTGAGACATAGGTAGGACGATCTACCGGACCCTGCTTTAATTGTAGATGTTCTACCAGTCACAGCGGCAAAGACAGATAATCTACCGGTCCCTGAGGTAAATGTAGATGATCTACCGGTCCCTGTAATAAAGACAGATGATTTACCAGTCCCTGCAATAAAGACAGATGATTTACCAGTCCCTGCAATAAAGACAGATAATGTACCAGTCCCTGCAATAAAGACAGATGATCTTCCAGTCCCTGAAATAAAAGACAGATAATCTACCAGTCTCTGAAATAAAAGACATAATCTACCAGTCCCTGAAAAAAAGACAGATGACCTACCAGTCCCTGCAATAAAGACAGATGATCTACCAGTCCCTGAAAAAAAGACAGACGATCTACCAATCCCTGCAATAAAGACAGATGATCTACCAGTCCCTGCGTTGTAGGCAGATAACCTACCGAGGCGAAGACAGAAGACTTATCGGCCCCTGAGAGGAAAAAAGCTGGATCTATTGCTTTTTGGATCTATTGCTTTTTTTCAGTTCCTATTGAGAGGAGAGAGAGAGAGAGAGAGAGAGAGAGAGAGAGAGAGAGAGAGAGAGAGAGAGAGAGATTTTACTGACATTAGCATGAAAGCCCTGATGACAGGGGGATACACAAATTGCAAGGATTCGAACTCAGGTACGAAAACAGAAAATATCATACACATGACACATACACACGCCAGCGCGCGCGCGCGCGCGCACGCACGCACGCACACACACGCTACAACATTTCTACCTATTAGCACGACCATCCGAGCATTAATTAATAACATGCCTTCGTTTATTTCAGTCTCATATTCGACATGATCCTTAAACTAGTAGCCACAAAACAAACGTTAACCAATATCATACACACACTCGTTAATCATTTTCTTTTTTTCATCATCGATCCTGCCTCCAATATGTACTTTGCAAGAGACGCAATGATATCATCACTCTCATACATTTCAGATTTCGAATAATGTTCTTTCTCTCTGCTTCTTTTAGTCTGAAACAATACACTGTTTTCAGAGAGAGAAGAGAGAGAGAGAGAGACAGACAGACAGACAGACAGACAGACAGGACAGACAGACAGACAGAGACTGAGACAGAGAGGGAGACAGACAGACAGACACAGACAGAGACTGAGACAGAGACAGAGACACAGAGAGAGAGAGAGACGGACAGACAGACAGACAGAGAGATACAGAGAAGAGAGAGAGATACTAAGAAGGAGGGAGAGAGACGGAGGAAGAGAGGGGGGAGGGAGAGGAGGGGGGGGAGAAAGAGAGAGGAGTATGGAAGAGTGAGTGAGGGTGAGACAGAGACAGAGAGAAGGAGAGACAGGAGAGACAGAGAGAGAGAGAGAGAGAGAGAGACAGAGACAGAGACAGAGACAGAGACAGAAAGACAGAGAGAGACAGAGACAGAGACACAGAGAGAGAAAGAACTCGTGGACTCGTGACATTAATGTGAGGCCTCCAGCCTATCCACATGAGACACGTAACATAAAATTGTTTATGCTATTGAAAACGAGTGATTTATACAGAAAATTTTTCAAAGAAAATGATGCTCATTTGGCGATAACAAAAGTAACAAACTTAGGTTCATAACATTTCATTTCAACTGTTCCTCTCCAAAACGTAAAGCGTAATGCACAAACATTGCAACATCTCTCATTATGACAGCGTTATCGTTTTGCAATAGTGTCTTCAACTGGACAGGAAATCTATCTTTATAGTGTTTATGAATATATTTTTCTCGTAATTTTCTGTAACTTGGATATTTTAGAAGAAAATGTATTTCGAGTTTCTTCTTCACTACAAAAAGGGCAGATGGTTATTACTGTAGTATCGGTATACTCTTTATTTGTTCGAAGCTCATTTACACCTAATCTGACTTTTGCTAGTGCCCTTCTGAATTTTGTAACTGTGATATCATAAAAGTATTTCTCAGGTTGATGCAGTGATTTAAAGGATCGGTAGACGGTATAACGATCACTACCTTCTAATCTACTGTGCCAGTCCTGTTTGAAACAGTCTACAATTTTCTGTCTAAACACTGATAAGAATGTCTTTTCATCTCCCACTCCTCCATTTATCCACAGTTCTGAAAATCCGTAGGAGTCAAAATAATGTTTTATGTCTAAAGCCCAGTTGGGGGATTTACTAACTTCTTTCAATTTTTTTTCGTATGCTTGTTTCGGTATTCGGTTTGGCGTCATTTTTTTTAATATTTTATCTTGAACCAGTATTTCACTGCCCGTAAAGTACTATCAATATGTAGAGGACATCTGCCTAGCTCACCATAAACAAGAGTATTTGGCGTCTTTTTGCCAATTCCCAAGAACTTTTTACAAGCAAAGAGATGTATGCGTTTTACTGCTTTAAAACGTGTTAGGCTCCATATTTCTGATGAATATGATATCAATGGTTTAACCTGTGCATCAAATAATTTAAAGAAAATTGACATATCCATATTACCCAGGCTGTACATACTTTTCATGATATCTATCACTTTGCTTTTGGCTCTTCCTGCAAACTCTGTAAGTGAAATGTCTATAGACAGTTTTGTCGTTAAGGTAAATCCTAGATATTTATAGCTATTAACGACTTCTATTTCCTGCCCTTCGTAGTACCATTTTTCATGTTTACTTAGATAGCCACCTTTTCTTAAAACCATTATCTTTGTTTTTTTGCAAATTTACTGTTAACCCAAGTAAATCAGACGCCTGTTGCAAGTTTCTAATCTGATTTTGAAGTCCGGAGGGAGTAGAGGAAATTAAAGCTATGTCATCTGCGAATAACAATAAGAACATTTCACGTAAACCTGGTAGAAATTGGTACCCATGCTTCCCATTTCTAGTGACAGTATCAGCAACATCAGTTATAAGCAAGGAAAAAATCAGGGGAGATAATAAACAACCCTGCCTCACTCCGGCTTGGCAATCAAAGAAGTCGGACAACTGCCCCACTCCTCACACAAGCCTGCACAGAGCTGTACATTCCTTTTAACATGTTGAGCATCTTTGCTCAGTTATCATACCACTATACAAAAAAGGGGACCAAAAAAAAAAAAAAAATCCAGGGAAGTATTGGGATATTTCATTATTAAGTATCGTAAGCAAAACATTTACATCGATTTTGAACAGGAGATTATATAAATGGGCTGAGACAGAAGGAAAAGTTTGAGAAGAGCAGGCAGGTTTTCGAAAAGGCTATTCCACTGTTGATCATATATACACGTTGATGTCCATGATAAATAACTGTTTAAATGGTAAACGCAGAGGTAAATTTTATGTTGCTTTCATAGATTACCAGAAGGCCTTCGATACCGTTGACAGAGATAAGCTCTGGGCTGTTATACAAAAGATGAATACAGAGAGAGAGAGAGAGAGAGAGAGAGAGAGAGAGAGAGAGAGAGAGAGACAGAGACAGAGACAGAGAGAGACAGAGAGAAAGAAACAGAAAGAGAGAGACAGAGAGAGACAGAGAGAGAGAGATACGTGGGGATGGTTCAGGGGTGTTGAGGTGGTGTGTGGGGGTGTACGGGGGAGGAGGAGGGGGAGGAGGGGTGAAGGAGGAGCCGGGGCGGGGGGGTGGGGGGGGGGGAGGGGGGCAGGAAGAGAAGCACAGCAGAGACTCTCCGGGCTGGCTTTGACGAGACAGGGTCTGACACGGGGCATCCTGAGCCAGAGACTTCTCGCTCTTGTCCTCCCGTCCACTAATTAACTCCGGACACAACGACAGAAGGAAGCAAAGAGGAAAAAAAAAAAAAAGGAAAAGAAAAGAAAAAGAAAGAAAAAAGGAAAAAAACAAGAAGAAAAAAAAAAAACAGAGGGGAGCGAGGGTGTGGGTGGGGGGTGACGTGATGACTAGTTCAGGGAGAGGGAAAGGGGCGGGAGGGAGGAGGGGGAGAGGGGGAGGGAGGGGGTAAAAGGCAGCGAGGAAGCGGATACTAAAAAAGGGGAGGTAAACAGAACTAGAGCGATCGGCACATGGAGGAAGGAAGAGAAAGTGGGGCGAGAGAGAGAGAGAGAGACAGAGACAGAGACAGAGACAGACAGACAGACAGGCGCCCTGCAGAGAGAGAGAGAGAGAGAAAGACAGACAGACAGACAGACAGACAGACAGGCAGAGAGAGAAAGAGAGAGAGAGAGAGAGAGAGAGAATGGGGGAGGGGAGGGGAGACAGAGAAAGAGAGAGATACAGACAGACAGAGAAAGGGAGAGAGGTACACACACACACACAAGCAGGCAGAGAGAGAGAGAGAGAGAGAGGCAGAGAGAGGGAGGGAGGAGGAGGAGGAGGAGGAGGAGGAGAGAGAGAGAGAGTGAGAGAGAGAGAGAGAGAGAGAGAGAGAGAGAGAGAGAGAGAGAGAGAGAACGAACGAACGAATTTTTATTTTCAGAGGGTAATGGAATAAGCATCACTGCTTTTTTACATCCAGCCCTCCGGGGCCAAAAGAAATTTAAGAAAGGAAAAGAAAAAAATATTGATTAATACAAAATAATGAAAATAACTCTTAAATATGAAATATGAAAATACAAAAGGACACAAAATCTATGTACAGAGGGAACACCGACAGAAGGTGTGGGAGACGGTGGGGGTGGGAGTGGGATGGGGTGGGATGGGGGACAATTAAGAATGAGAGGAGGGGGGATGGAAGAAAAGGAAGAACTGATAAGGAAAATGAAACATTTACACAGAACAGTTATTGGTACATCTTTGGGCAAAGTGGTGTAAGATCAGACAGATACATCAAGTACGTAAAAAGATTGGATTTAAACTTACTAGTGTTTGGTTCATTTTTTTTTTAGTTTTTCTGGGATATTATTCCACAGCCAGCCCCCAGAATAAGCAAGGCTTGATTTGCATAAATTAATTGATGGGAAAGGGAGATTTATTTTATGCGAATGTCGATGATCATTAGAAGTAAATATATTCATTAAATAGCAAGGAGCACTGCCGTGTAGTATTTTATGCATAAAGAGTGCTTTATTGTACAATAGTTTGGTCTTGAATGGAAGGATACCTGCTCGTTCATAATCAGGGTGCCCTAGCGAGGGTTCATCAATTATTATTTTGACAGCTCTCTTGTATATACTAGTCAATGGTTTAAGCAACTTATTGCTAGCTAAATCCCAGAGTGTCGAGGCATAGTCAATATCTGGTTGAATATAAGATTGAAAAAATAATTTTCTGGTGTGAGAATCTAAAAAGTTTTTAATTTTCCTGAGCTGATACAGTTTTACGGCAAGATGTTTGGAAAGAAGTTCTAAATGTTTCGACCAAGATAGGTTGTTGTCGATTGCTATTCCTAAGACTCTGTGATTAGAAACCTCTTTGATTTTTTCGTTACCAATATAAAGGATTGGCAAGTTTTCGGTTACATTTTGACGTTTTTGCCTTGTTGTAATCAACATGAATTTCGTTTTTTGAGGATGCAGAGACATGTGATTGAGTTGTGTCCATTTAACGAGAAGGTTGATATTTTCCTGAATGTCAATGTAGACTTGCTGAGCATTAGAGTTATTAGTGTCAATAGTGGTATCATCGGCAAACATTTCACAATGAGAAGTAAAGGTTAATGGTAAATCATTAATATAGAATAAGAAGAGCAGTGGACCAAGCACCGAGCCTTGTGGTACACCAAAGTTATTGGGAATCAAAGTAGAATAACAATCATTTAATAATACTAATTAATTTGAGAGACAGAGAGACAGAGATACACAGAGGCAGAGACAGAGAGAGAGAGAGACTGACAGACAGAGACAGAGAGACGGGGGGAACCGTAGACAGCCCGAGGGACGCTCACAAGAAACACAGGGTGAATAAGAGACAAGCAGATCAATGCTGATCTGTCAGCCACAGAGTGTTTCCCAAACCTCTGGCATGACAGCAAAGGGACGTCACTCAAGACCTTGTTCCATTTGGCTCCCTTTCTTCCCCCCCCCCCCCCCCCCCCCACCCCTCTTTTTTTTTGTTTTTTTTTTGTTTTTTGTTTTTTGTTTTGTTTTGAATCCTTTCTTTTTTTAATACGTTTTCTTGTCTACGGAGTTACGTCTTCATGGTTTTCATGGTGTTATTTGATTATTATTATTTTTTTAGATTTGCTTTTACACCTTCTGCATCATCTTCTTCTTCTGGACACAAAGGAAAGGGTGGAACGGAGCAGCATAATTTTCATGTAAAAGGTGGAGGGAAGGAAACGAGAGAGAGAGAGAGAGAGAGAGAGAGAGAGAGAGAGAGAGAGAGAGAGAGAGAGAGAGAGACAGACAGACAGACAGACAGACAGACAGACAGATATAGGCAAATGGAAGAGAGACAGAGAGGAAGGTTGGCTTGACAAGACAGAGTATGACACGGGGGCATCTTATTCCCGTTCCTTGGTGTCTGCTTCCTTCTTCTATTTCCCCTGAGTGACTGCCCCTGAAGAGGCGTCTGCCACTGCGCATTTCTATCATGGCGTCTGTTAGTGTGTGTGTGTGTGTGTGTGTGTGTGTGTGTGTGTGTGTGTTATCACTGTGCCTGTCACTGTGTGTTTTTATCACTGTGTCTGTCACTGTGTGTTTCTATCACTGTGTCTGTCACTGTGTGTTTTATCACTGTCTCTGTCACTGTGTGTTTCTATCAATGTGTCTGTCACTGTGTGTTTTATCACTGTATCTGTCATTGTATGTTTTTATCACTGTGCCTGTCACTGTGTGTTTCTATCACTGTGTCTGTCACTGTGAGTTTTATCACTGTATCTGTCATTGTATGTTTTTTATCACTGTCTGTCACTGTGTGTTTTTATCAGTGTCTGTCACTGTGTCTTTATCACTGTGTCTGTCATTGTGTTTTCTATTACTGTGTCTGTCACTGTGTGTTCTATTACTGTGTCTGTCACTGTGTTTTCCATTGCTCGTCACTGTGTGTTCTATTCTGTGTCTGTCACTGTGTTTCATTGCGTCACTACACTGTGTGTCTATTACTGTGTCTGTCACTGTGTTTTCTACCATTGCGTCAGTCACTGTGTGTTCTATTACTGTGTCTGTCGCTGTGTCTCTATCATTGCGTCAGTCACTGGTGTGTTTCTATTACTGTGTCTGTCGCTGTGTCTCTATCATTGCGTCAGTCACTGTGTGTTCTATTTACTGTGTCTGTCGCTGTGTCTCTATCATTGCGTCATCACGTGTGTCTATTACTGTGTCTGTCGTGTGTCTCTATCATTGCGTCAGTCACTGTGTTTCTATTCTGTGTCTGTCACTGTGCTCTATCATTGCGTCAGTCACTGTGTGTTCTATTACTGTGTCTGTCACTGTGTCTCTATCATTGCGTCAGTCACTGTGTTCTATTACGTGTCTGTCACTGTGTTTCTATTACTGTGTCTGTCACTGTGTGTCTATTACTGTGTCTGTCACTGTGTCTTTATTGCTTGTCAGTCACTGTGTGTTCTATTACTGGTCTGTCACTGTGTCTCTATCACTGTGTCTGTCACTGTGTGTTTCTCTACTGTGTCGTACTGTGTGTTCTTTTACTGTGTCTTCGCTACACTGTGTGTTCTATTACTGTGTCTGTCACTGTGTGTCTCTATCATTGTCAGTCACGTGTGTTTCTATTACTGTGTCTGTCACTGTGTTCTTCTATCACTGTGTCAGTCACTGTGTGTTCTTACTGTGTCGTGTCACTGTGTGTCATTCTGTGTCTGTCACTGTGTTCTATCATGCGTCAGTCACTGTGTCAGTTGTATTCCTGTGTCTGTCACTGTGTTTTCTGTCTATCACTGTGTCAGTGTATTCTGTGTCTGTCACTGTGTGTTTCCGTCTATCACTGGTGTCGTGTATTACTGTGTCTGTCACTGTGTGTTTCACGTCTATCACTGTGTCGTGTATTCCTGTGTCTGTCCTGTGTTTTCCGTCTTCACTGTGTCAGTGTATTCTGTGTCTGTCACTGTGTCTTTCCGTCATCACTGTGTGTATTACCTGTGTCTGTCACTGTGTTCCTCTATCACTGTCGTCAGTCACTGTGTGTTCTATACCGTGTCTGTCACTGTGTGTTTTCCTCTATCATTGCGTCAGTCACTGTGTTTCTATTACTGTGTCTGTCACTGTGTGTTTATTACTGTGTCGTCACTGTGTGTTCTATTACTGTGTCTGTCACTGTGTGTTCTATCACTTGCGTCAGTCACTGTGTGTTCTATTACTGCGCACTGTGTTTCTATACGGTCTTCACTGTGTCTCTATCACTTGGTCAGTCACTGTGTGTTCTATTACTGTGTCTGTCACTGTGTGTTCTTACTGTGTCTGTCACTGTGTCTCTATCATTGCGTCAGTCACTGTGTTTCTATTACTGTGTCTGTCACTGTGTGTTCTATACTGTGTCTGTCACTGTGTGTTCTACCATTGCGTCAGTCACTGTGTGTTCTATTACTGTGTCTGTCACTGTGTTTCTATCATTGCGTCAGTCACTGTGTGTTCTATTACTGTGTCTGTCACTGTGTTTCTACATTGCGTCAGTCACTGTGTGTTCTATTACTGTGTCTGTCGCTGTGTCTCTATCATTGCGTCAGTCACTGTGTGTTCTATTACTGTGTCTGTCACTGTGTTCTATCACTGCGTCAGTCACTGTGTGTTCTATTACTGTGTCTGTCCTGTGTCTCTATCATTGGTCAGTCACTGTGTGTTCTATTACTGTGTCTGTCCTGTGTCTCTATCATTGCGTCAGTCACTGTGTGTTCACTGTGTGTTCTATTACTGTGTCTGTCACTGTGTGTTCTATTACTGTGTCTGTCACTGTGTGTTCTATTACTGTGTCTGTCACTGTGTCTCTATCACTGCGTCAGTCACTGTGTGTTCTATTACTGTGTCTGTCACTGTGTGTTCTTATCACTGTCGTCGTCACTGTGTGTTCTATTACTGTGTCTGTCACTGTGTCTCTATCACTGCGTCAGTCACTGTGTGTTCTATTACTGTGTCTGTCACTGTGTCTCTATCATTGCGTCAGTCACTGTGTGTTCTATTACTGTGTCTGTCACTGTGTCTCTATCACTGCGTCAGTCACTGTGTGTTCTATTACTGTGTCTGTCACTGTGTGTTCTATTACTGTGTCTGTCGCTGTGTCTCTATGATTGCGTCAGTCACTGTGTGTTCTGTTACTGTGTCTGTCACTGTGTGTTCTATTACTGTGTCTGTCACTGTGTGTTCTATTACTGTGTCTGTCGCTGTGTGTTCTATTACTGTGTCTGTCACTGTGTGTTCTATTACTGTGTCTGTCACTGTGTGTTCTATTACTGTGTCTGTCACTGTGTGTTCTATTACTGTGTCTGTCACTGTGTCTCTATCACTGCGTCAGTCACTGTGTGTTCTATTACTGTGTCTGTCACTGTGTTTCTACCATTGCGTCAGTCACTGTGTGTTCTATTACTGTGTCTGTCACTGTGTCTCTATCATTGCGTCAGTCACTGTGTGTTCTATTACTGTGTCTGTCGCTGTGTCTCTATCATTGCGTCAGTCACTGTGTGTTCTATTACTGTGTCTGTCGCTGTGTCTCTATCATTGCGTCAGTCACTGTGTGTTCTATTACTGTGTCTGTCACTGTGTGTTCTATTACTGTCCTGTCACTGTGTCTCTATCACTGCGTCAGTCACTGTGTGTTCTATTACTGTGTCTGTCACTGTGTCTCTATCACTGCGTCAGTCACTGTGTGTTCTATTACTGTGTCTGTCACTGTGTCTCTATCATTGCGTCAGTCACTGTGTGTTCTATTACTGTGTCTGTCGCTGTGTTTCTATCACTGCGTCAGTCACTGTGTGTTCTATTACTGTGTCTGTCACTGGTCTCTATCATTGCGTCAGTCACTGTGTGTTCTATTACTGTGTCTGTCGCTGTGTCTCTATCATTGCGTCAGTCACTGTGTGTTCTGTTACTGTGTCTGTCACTGTGTGTTCTATTACTGTGTCTGTCGCTGTGTCTCTATCATTGCGTCAGTCACTGTGTGTTCTATTACTGTGTCTGTCACTGTGTCTCTATCATTGCGTCAGTCACTGTGTGTTCTGTTACTGTGTCTGTCACTGTGTGTTCTGTTACTGTGTCTGTCACTGTGTGTTCTATTACTGTGTCTGTCACTGTGTGTTCTGTTACTGTGTCTGTCACTGTGTCTCTATCATTGCGTCAGTCACTGTGTGTTCTGTTACTGTGTCTGTCACTGTGTGTTCTGTTACTGTGTCTGTCACTGTGTGTTCTGTTACTGTGTCTGTCACTGTGTGTTCTATTACTGTGTCTGTCACTGTGTGTTCTGTTACTGTGTCTGTCACTGTGTCTCTATCATTGCGTCTGTCACTGTGTGTTCTGTTACTGTGTCTGTCACTGTGTGTTCTGTTACTGTGTCTGTCACTGTGTGTTCTGTTACTGTGTCTGTCACTGTGTCTCTATCATTGCGTCAGTCACTGTGTGTTCTGTTACTGTGTCTGTCACTGTGTGTTCTGTTACTGTGTCTGTCACTGTGTCTCTATCATTGCGTCAGTCACTGTGTGTTCTGTTACTGTGTCTGTCACTGTGTGTTCTGTTACTGTGTCTGTCGCTGTGTCTCTATCATTGCGTCAGTCACTGTGTGTTCTGTTACTGTGTCTGTCACTGTGTGTTCTATTACTGTGTCTGTCACTGTGTGTTCTATTACTGTGTCTGTCACTGTGTGTTCTGTTACTGTGTCTGTCACTGTGTGTCTGTATCATTGCGTCTGTCACTGTGTGTTTCTGTCTATCACTGTGTCTGTCACTGTGTGTTTGTGTCTTCACTGTGTCTGTCACTGTGTGTTTGTGTCTATCACTGTGTCTATCACTGTGTTTGTCACTGTGTGTTTGTGTCTATCACTGTGTCTGTCACTGTGTTTGTGTCTATCACTGTGTCTGTCACTGTGTGTTTGTGTCTATCACTGTGTCTGTGACTGTGTGTTTCTGTCTATCACTGTGTCTGTGACTGTCTTTCTGTCTATCACAGCATCTGTCACTGTGTGTCTATCACTGTGCGTTTCTGTCTATCACAGTATCTGTCATGTATCTTTGTGTCCATCACAGTGTCTAGATCTATCAACGGGTGTTTCCAACTCTGCCGCTGCCATTGATGAGGTAGGACACTGCCCTGGGCAGTATGTTCCATCAGTCCAGTCTCTGTCCACTCTTCTTCCCTAGTCCTGGTCAGTATGTTCAATCAGTCCAGTTTCTGTCCACTCTTCTTCCCTAGTCCTGGTCAGTATGTTCAATCAGTCCAGTCTCTGTCCACTCTTCTTCCCCGTGACTGACGTAGCCCTGGTCGGTGTGTGTGTGTGCGTGCGTACCCACGCTTGCTTGTGTATGTGCGTGTGCGTGCGTAGCGAGCGTGCGTGTATGTGTGCGTGTGTATGAGACAGACAGACAGACAGAGAGAGAGAGAGAGAGAGAGAGTGAATACACACACACACATACACACACATAATTTGTACGCTAGCGCGTGCGCATGTGTATATGTGTGTGTGTGCGTGCGTGCGTGCGTGCGTGTGTGTGTGTGTGTTCGTGCGTGCGTGCGTGCGTATGTGTGCGCGCGCGCGCGCGCGCGCGCATGTGTGTGTGTGTGTGTGTTAGATATAGCATTACACAGTCTAGACAGGCTGTCCCATCATTAAAGTTGGCAAACATGACAACTATTCCTTGTCCGATGCTGGAGCAAGACTCCTTGCTTACGGCAACCTTGACACTTTGCTTACGGCACGCCTTGACTCTTGCTTACGGCACACTTTGACCTTTGCTCACGGCACACCTTGACCATTGCTTATGGCACACTTTGACCCTTGCTTACGGCACACTTTGACCCTTGCTTACGGCACACTTTGACCATTGCTTACGGCACACTTTGACCCTTGCTTACGGCACACTTTGACCCTTGCTTACGGCACACTTTGACCCTTGACCCATTGCTTACGGCACACCTTGACCTTTTGCCTACGGCACACCTTGACCCTTGCTTTTTTTCCTACTCCCTGTGGAAAGCGGTCAGCTCCTTTCGTAAGGACAGCTCAGGATGGGCACTCACGATCGTTTCAGACACACGGCTTTGGTGCCACTCGATGTTGTCGCATTGTCTGGGCTCCGCTGCAGACTGAACAGGAAGAAATCAACACAATAGCTACTCCCTGACAACTTTGACCCAAATAACTTGGTTTTGATGATTCGTCCAACGCACGTAGCATATCATGCGAATTGAAGCTTCGTCCTGATTTCCGTGCTCAGCAGGAGGACACTGATAAGCCGGTCGCAAATGATAAATCTTTTTTTTTTTTTTTTTTTTTTTTTTTTGAGCATGTACAAGCGTGCGCTCGACGGAAACTTCAAATGTAAAAAACAGTTGTCCTAACTGTTTTGTATATTGCCTGAAGAAGACCTAAGAGGTCGAAACGCGTCGTGTTTTGTCTTGTGATTCGTTTGTCCACTTTTTTTTTTTTTTTTTTTTCGGTTCGCTAACATTTATTGAAAATTTGTTTAGAGCTCATTTCTGTCGTTTCATCTCAAACAAAATTACAAGCCGCACGTAAACCTTGGAGCTAATACCTTTACAAATACTTTGAAACCAGATCAACATCGACGTGGTGCTTTAGGCTATTCCATTCACGTGCTGCCAGAGATCGACATCTTCAGCCGCATTCATGAAAGAACAGGATTCAATGACGAAACTGGCCAACTTTGCGTCATTTAAAAAAAAACGTGACGTAAAGCTGTCCAATTTCGTCACTGAGTGCTTACGACAGTTCTGTTTGATCACATTCGGGTTGGTGTGAACATTACATTTAGTTCGAATTTACGTTCCATAAACATCTGCCAGATTAAAGACACCGGCTGTGAAGAAATAAATTTGAGGCCAATGCAACATGGGTCCATGTCACGCAATGATTACTGAGACAAATACAATGCCCTTTAATGGCGGGTGCACGACTTGATAGAAAGTGTAACATAAAAATGGTATCAAGGCATCTTGGGTTCAAATCCCCGCACGCAATGTCCAGATCTGCATAGTCTGAACTCATTAATACTTGCAATTTTACACACTTATCATTTTACAAGGACTGAGTCGACAGCTCGTCTATGAACTTCACAGTGGTGTAAAAAGAGTGTTGCAAGCCCCACATGGTTTCTTCTTCGTCGTCTTGTTGTTGTTGTTGCTGCTGCTGTTGTTGGTGTTGTTGCTCTTCTTCTTCTTCTTCTTCTTCTTCTTCTTCTTCTTCTTCTTCCTCCTCCTCCTCTAAGTACAAGTAATACATAAATCAGTAAAAGCACGACATGAAATGCTTCGACTGTTCAAGTATAGGAAGAAGCTCATCTTTAGTAATCGATCTGTCTTTTGGGCAACGTTTCTACAAAATCAATACGTGCTAAAATACAATCACGCCGAAACTCATAATTATTTATCAATGACCATTATCTTAATTTAGAAAGAGAGGGTGTTAGTTACCGCCAATGACATTGACAAACAAAGCACATGACAAGACACGATGCATTTCAACCACTTGGGTCTTCTTCAGGCGAAAAAATAAATCACATTTAACATTTAAGACAGTACAAACAAAGAACGAAAATGACTCATCTGTTGTTAATCCATGTGGTGGGGAGAATAGCCGCTAGGCGGAAATGACAAGGGGGATTATGGGAGAGGAAAAGGAGGGGGGGGGGTTCGTGGGGGGAGGGGGGGGTTGTGTGATACGATAGGGTTGTGTGTCTAGTTTAGTGGGGTGGTGTGATATCTTTGTGACGGTTGTGATAATGGTGGATTGATAATAATGGTAAGGGGGGGGGGGGGGGGAGGCAAACTGGAAAAAAAAAATTATATATAGAAGGGGTAAATAAGTACATGAACAGAAGAAACTTTAAAAAAAAAAAAAAAAAGTTTAGGTGAATAAAATAAATGATTTCGCTGGGTGATGAAAGAGGTGGTGGTAGTTATGCGTGGGTAGTTGTGAAAGGTGTGTGGGTAATGTTAATGAGGGAGGGAAGGGGATGGAAGATAAATGGGTGATAAGGTATGATTGGGAGGGGGGGGGGAGGGGGGTTGAGAAAAAAAAAAAAGGAGGAGGGTAATGTGTGTGTGTGTGGGGGGGGGGGGGGGGAAGGGGGGCAAGAGAAGGAGAGCTCATATCTCTTCATCCACTATGGGGTGGGGGGTGGGGGTGAGGGTGGAGGTTGGGAGGTTCATATTAATAGTGTTGTTTAAAAAAGTAAACAATGCTGTGGGATGGTGTTCATTGTAACAGGTGAAATAATGTGTTGGCATCAATCATTATCTTAATGACTTTCAAAGCATTGGTGATGCAAAGACATTAACGGTAAGAAAGGGGGGGGGGGAGAAGAGCGTATAGGAGCGGGAGGGGGGGGGGGGGATGAGCGGAACAGACACCGGGAAAAGAGGCAGGTGGATTGTCCAGCTTATCTGGAGAGAGGACCATGAGCTATCGGGGGATAACCTCTACACGACCCTCGAGGTCCCTTCGGTGCAAAAGCGACAGTTCAATTTCTGTCACATATCCCCTCCTCCGCCTTACCTCCCCCCCCCCACCCACCCCGCCCCCCACCCCCCTTCCACTGAGGAGATGTCGTTAAGTGCAGGTTAATGCCCAGAAGCTGTACTACGTCTGCCAAAGCCAAAAGGCTTTGATGCGGGGAGAGAGAGAGAGAGAGAGAGAGAGAGAGAGAGAGAGAGAGAGAGAGAGAGAGAGAGAGAGAGAGAGAGACAGACAGACAGACAGACAGACAGACAGAGATACAGCCAGAGAGAGAGAGAGAGAGACAGAGACAGAGACAGAGATACAGCCAGAGAGAGAGAGAGAGAGAGGGAGAGAGAGAGAGAAACAGAGACAGAGATACAGCCAGAGAGAGAGAGAGAGAGAGAGAGAGAGAGAGAGAGAGGAAACTGAGACCGGATCTTAGGAAAGACAGTGGCGGATATATCTACCAGACATTCCATTTCCTCTTTTCACCCCAATCCTCCCAAAAGATCAGCAAAGGACGACAGTACACACACACACACACACACACACACACACACACACACACACAGAGAGAGAGAGAGAGAGAGAGAGAGAGAGAGACAGACAGACAGACAGACAGAGAGAGAGAGAGAGAGAGAGAGAGTAACGGAAAAACTACTGACCTCGTTCGCACTCCACGCCCTGTGGGCTATATGAGAGAACATGAATCTCATTTACACGCCGCTCATCCCGTTCCCCCCGCCTTCCCCCCCCCCTCCCCTCCCCCGCCCCCCCCCCCCCCCCCGCCCCCTTTCTTACTCCCAGACTGTCCCTGCCTTTGCCTCACTCTCCCCATGTTCAGTGTCTTTCTTCCTTAGGTTGGATGGTCATGACGTATGGCTGACGGACATGGCGGATGGCAGATGAACAGAAGAAGAAGAAGAAGAAGAAAATTTCCTCCCTTTTCTTTTTCCTTTTAAAATGATACCCCGTAACAGTATCCTTACCTGATCATGACATTTGCGGCCCCCCCCCCCCCCCTTCTTTCTTTCGTTTTTTCGAATCCATGTTAATTTTGAAAAATTACGAATTTGTTGGAGAAAAACGATGAACTTTGTATGAAATTCATCTTCTTTGCTTACACATTGGGAAGCCGTCTGTGACACAGATCAACCCGCGGGTCCCCGGGTTTGCCAATCACCCTCACCCCTTTTTCAGCCCCTAAAGCCGGGGCTTTTCCAGTCCAGGGGAGACTACTCCATCGATATTGCGTGGGATGAGGCAAACGAAAGGGGAGGGCAAAGCTCGAAGAAAAGGAGGAAAGTTAATTTTGGGGGTGGAAAGGATGGTTTGGGGGCGACCCTGGAGAGGGTTTGGGAAAAAGGGTGTGAGGGATAGGAGGAAAAGAGAAAAGTACACGGTATTAAAAAAAAAGTGCGAAAATGTCAGCGTTCATAACATTTGGGGAAATTCTAGGCAGTCCTCGTTTATATTATCATTTTTTTATCATAATGAATAAATTCCCATAGCGCCTATTTTCGGCTAGAGACCAAGCTCTTTAAACGCTTTACAATCCACCTCGTTTACACAACGGCCTGCCTACCTGGGTAGTGCTGACTGAAGTGATACAACCTTTCACTGTCAATCTTTCCCCTGCAGCTTTTTTTCCCACACAGCGGCAATTCGTACACAGACTTTCGCCCCCGTTCACGGTCAGTGTGAAATGCGTACATTCTGGTGAACGGGTCTGGGATCCTTCCTTTGATCAAGATCCGTCCCCAAACAGATTC
>CM065745.1:18233185-18235685 GCA_033310375.1 Conus canariensis | reverse complement strand
TGAACTCGTATTCCTTCAGTCATAATAAAACACGTATGCTGGCTGTGCACAAAAATAATGCGTGTCGCTTGTTTACGCTCATCAATTACATGTCTGTGTATCTATGCTTAGTTATTCTCTGTTGTTTACAAAACAAAAATGCTGTGACGATCATTAGTAGGGGGGGGGGGGGGGGGGGAAGAGGGGGGGTATATATTTTTGTGATTTGTCAGTCAACAACATATTCCAAGGGACAAGAAAAGGGGGTTAAGAAGGTACGCGTGCTGCGGGTTCGGGTGTTTATTTTGACACGCCTTGAAATAGCAATATCTAATCGACGTCGCTACCACCGACTCGGCCCGGTTATTTTTAGGTTTCAGCCTCTCTTTCATCTATTCCCCATCCCCCCCCTCCCCCACTCCCCCCCCCCCCCCCCCCCTTTGTTTTTTAGGCGTTATTAGTTGAGGATAACAATCCATACATCCACCCATTTCTGGGGCCCCCTTCTGGACTGCCATGGCGCGAAGTCTGCTGGTAAAGAGAGAGTCACCCCAGGGTCAATGCCGGCTGGTTGTTGTTTTCTCTTCTTGTTCTCTTCTATTGTTGTCTTTTCTTCTCTTTTCTCTTCTTTTCTTTTCTTTTCTTTTCTCTTCTTTTCTTCTCTTTTCTTCTCTTTTCTCTTCTTTTCTTTTCTTTTCTTCTCTTTTCTCTTCTTTTCTTTTCTTTTCCTTTTCAGTTCTTTTCTTTTTTTACGCGCGCGCGCGTGCGCGCGCGTGTGTGTGTGTGTTTGTGTGTGTGTGTGTGTGTGTGTGTGTGTGTGTGTGTGTATGTGCGCGTGCGTGCGTGCGTGCGTGTGCGTGCGTGCGTGCGTGCGTGTGTGCGTGTGTGCGTGTGTGTGTGTGCGTGTGTGTGTGTGGTTTTGTTTTTGTCTTTATTTTTGTACCTGTTGAAGTCATCAGGGCCGAAACGCAGCTGCACCTCTCAAGTTTCGAAGAGCGGAGTGCTCTCCCTTTTTTTTTCTTTGTCTTTTTAAAAGATTCGCTCGTTTGTTTCCTTTTGTTTTGTTGCGCACCTCAGACATCTGTTGCGCAGCTGAGGCATCTGTGAAGTGTTTAGGAGACCGTTGCCTCCGATCTGTCCATTTTGACGTCGTGTGATTCCTCTCCTGCGTAGTCACCTCGCCGTAAACCCTCTTGCGCTAAGGTTTCCCCGGCAATGGCTGTCACGTCGCAGATCTGACGTATATGGATGGACCATTCCGTATACACAGTTACCTCCTCCTTCTGGAAACTGCTGTCTGGAACATTCCCTTTCGTTTTTCGCTTTTGCGTTTTGCTTTTTTTTTTTTTTTTTTTGAATTGGCTTTGCAGCGCAGTTTGAAGAGAGATTAAAAAAAAAAAAAAAAAAAAAAAAATATATATATATATATATATATATATATATATATAATAAAACAAGAAGCTCGTCAAAGCATTTATATGTTTATGGCTTTTACGTTCAGCGTTTTTTTTTTTTTTTTTTTTTATTTTATTTTATTTTGATGGAAACAAACCTCGTTTCGTTTTGTTTTGCCTTTTTTCAAATTTGGCAAGAGTACCATTTTGAGAAAAAACATCAAGTCAAATTTTGCATTTGTTTATGGCTTTTTTTTTAATTCAGAGTTTTTCAAGACATTTAAAAAATAATAAATTCACAAATATACAAATAATGAATCAATCACTAAATATCTAAATAAATAAGTAAATAGATAAATAAATAATAAACCGGAGTAAAATGCAATAAAACAGGCATAGCAAAAATGCAGCCTTGCCAGTCATACACACCACACTTTCACTAATAACGAGTTACTTCATCAGACGGGTGGTTGGTTGGTCGGTCTGGTATGCTGTGATTCGATGTCACTTTAATTACAAGGGGTTTATTTTTCCCCTCAGTTCCGGTCAAAAGTGTAATCCAGAAAACCTTCCGTGGTATATTGATACCAAACATTTCATAAACACCACTATAAGTAAGTGCATGGGAAAAGAACAGGAATGAAACTGGTTGGTGGATATGGTTGGTTGATTGGTTCGTTCGTTGATTGGTTTGTTAACTGTTTTTTTTTTTAAATATAGTTCACTGGCTTATTCACGAGACCCGATGCTCTCTCTGTCGGTGTGTGTGTGTGGTGTGTGTGTGTGTGTGTGTGTGTGTGTGACTGTCTTGGGGCAGGTGGACTGGAGGGCGCGCGCGTGCATGCATATGCAAGGTGCGCATGCCTGCATACATGTGTTGTTGCATGCATGCGTGCAAGTGTTGCGTGCGTGTATGAATGTACTCTGTTGGTGTGTGTGTGTGTGTGTGTGTGTGTGTGTGTGTGTGTGTCTTGGTCCGTGTTCGTGTTTGTGTCTCTGTGTGTTATTGTGTTGTGCTAAATGCTTGTAGTAATCTTGTGGTCGCAAAGGGTGTGGCACTAACTACATTCTGGCAAAGACAGTCAGGTCATCGTGTTTGTAGCCTATTCTCGCAAAGACAGTCAGGT
>CM065745.1:18213185-18215685 GCA_033310375.1 Conus canariensis | reverse complement strand
CCATGTTTCACAGCCATAGAGCAGTGTGGTGAGAACTATGGCCCAATACACCTTGATCTTGGTCTCTAGGGTGATGCCTCTCCTGTTCCATACGTTCTTGTGGAGTCTGCCAAAAGTCGGCACCAGCTTTGGCGAGCCGGGCATTCACCTCATCGTCGATGACAACGTTTCTGGACGAGTGCTGCTAGGTAGGTGAACTTATCCACCGCATTCAGTTGCTGCCCAGTGATGGTGATGACTGGTTCAACGTATGGCTTTCCCGGGGCTGGCTGGTGCATCACTTCAGTGTTTTTCGCACTGATTGTCAAGCCGAAGTTGTTGCAAGCAGCAGAGAACTTGTCAACACTGTGTTGCATTGTGGCTTCTGAGACAGCGTTGAGGGCACAGTCGTCCGCGAAGAGGAAGTCATTGAAGTGTCTGTCGAGACCTTGGTTTTCGCTTGAAGTCTCCTGAGATTGAAGACTGGTCCATCTTTGAGGTTCTTGATGACATCACCTACTACGCCCCCTACTGACGACAATAATTGCTAAGTCGCGGAGCCGGCATGAGTGAGTTTCCCTCCGGAGGGCGCCACAACGTCCATCCAAAGACAGCCCTCATGGACTCGCCAATACCGGTGATCCCGACGGAATCCAAACCAAGGCCACAGACGTGGAGAGGACATCGAAATGAGGTCACCATGAGAGCAGGGCAGGCATGAAGGGCCACAGAATTTGAGACATTTTTTTTTTTTAACCTGATAGATGAGAATGAGGATGATGATGATGCCACGGATTTCGATTCCAGTCTTAGACTATATGACAGGGCTGTACTCTACGCTTACTTTCATAATACATCCCGGCGTCAACGAGGCCCGAGAGAAACAGACACCTGCCGTGTTGGTCAGAAAATTTGAGCAAAACTCTCAGAGGCGCATCCAATAAGTGGATGAAACTCGACTGTGTGGTCCCAGTCTTCCCAATTGAGCCCGTTGCAAATTCAATTCTGGGTAGGAGCCGGTTGGGGCAAAAAAAAAAACAACTCCACATGACTCTGATGGGAATCGAACCCACGACCTCCCAGCCGGGAGTCCGCGATGCTAACCACTTCGCCACGGCGGCTGGTAGGATGCGTAAATGCTTGTTTCAGTATCCCAAGAAGAAAAATCATAATCAACTAAGAAAATCATGTCCAAAAGGATTGCAAGGCTAATAGCATCTCCCCTCCCACAACTGTAAAAGCGGGGAAGGGGGAGGAAGGAGGGGGAGACTTGTCTCCCAATATTATTGTACAAGAAAGAGGGGAGATGGTAGTATTCTCTCCCAAAATTCGACCAAGATCGCATTGATACTCTTAATACTTCATTTTCTGTACAAAGACGGGTAAGATTGTTCAAAAAAAAAAAAAAAAAAAAAGGTCGAGGGATGGATGGGGAGGGGGTTCACTCGGCAAACAGGCAGGGGAGGGGAGGGGAATTCTGGATACACAAGCCCTCCTCCTCCTGTCTGTCTGTCTGTCTGTCTGTCTGTCTTCTGTCTCTCTCTCTCTCTCTCTCTCTCTCTCTCTCTCTCCGTCCTTGGTGTGTGTGTGTGTGTGTGTGGTGGTGGTGGTGCGTGCGTGCGTGCGTGTGGTGCGTTGGTGCGTGGTGTGTGTGTGTGTGTGTGTGTGTGTGTGTGTGTGTTGTGTGTGTGTGTGTGTGTGAGTGTGTGTGTGTGTGTGTGTGTGTGTGTGTGTGTGTAAATGCCAAGAAAACATGGTAAACAAACTATTTTCTCCTAGCCACGGAAAAATAACTTGTTATCAAAAGCATGTTGTCCCATAACTGTTGGCATCTCAGCAGCAGTGCTCAAAATCACATATATGGATATGGTCGACGACGGGAAAAACAGAGAGAGAGAGAGAGAGAGAGAGAGAGAGAGAGAGAGGCGGGGGGGGGGGGGGAGGGGAGTTTAAAAATATCCCACCGCGGTCATATATCATGACGTCAAACTTGGAAACGTAAGACACCAGACAAAAGTGACGACATCACCCACCAACTATTCGAAATCAAGTCTGGAAACCGGTTGCAGCTGTCTGTTTTATGCTTCCCCGGTCAGCTTTGTCTCTGGGGGTGGTTATCTTATTAATTTTAGTTACGTAACTTACTTACTTACTTACTTACTTACTATTTAAAGTTAGTTATTTATAGTTAGTTAGTTAGTAGTTAGTTAGTTAGTTAGTTAGTTAGTTAGCTAGCTAGTTAGTTAGTTAGTTCGTTTCGTAGTTAGTCGGTCAGTCAGTCAGTCCGTCCGTCCGTTCGTTCGTTCGTCCGTTCGTTTGTGTTAGTTAGTTAGTTAGTTAGCTAGCTGTGACTAGCCAGCCAGTGAGTGAGAGAGTGAGTGAGTTCGCACCTTAGTTAGTAGTTAGTTGGTTGGTTGGTTGGTAGGTCGGTCGGTCGGTCGGTCGGTCAGTTTAGTTTAGTTTAGTTTAGCTTTTGTTCGTTTATTTCAGTTTTGTTTTGTTTCTTTTTGTTTTCATTTGT
>CM065745.1:18186127-18208085 GCA_033310375.1 Conus canariensis | reverse complement strand
CAAAACTCCCCATCAGTGCGACAAAACCTCAAAGGAGGTAAAGAAGGCCATCATGACTCTAAAAAAGGGAAGGGCTGCAGGGCCGGACGAGATAGCAGCAGAAGCCATCAAACAGACATAGAGACAGCTGTCAACATGCTATACAGCCTCTCAGCAAGATTCTGGGAGAAGGAGGAGTACAGGCCCAGTGGAAAGAAGGAATCATCATCAAACTGCCGAAGAAAGGAGACCTCGGGACTGCAGCAACTACCTAGGATCATGCTCCTGTCAACGCCAGGCAAGGTTCTCAACAAGGTTCTACTGGAGAGGATGAAGAAGGCTGTCGACCCCAAGCTCCGAGACCAACGGCAGGCTTCCAGCGGAACAAATCATTGTGTGCCAACCCAGATCGCCAGCCTGCGCATCATCGTGGAGCAGTCGCTGGAGTGAACTACCCCCTCTACAATCAACTTCATAGATTATGAGAAGGCTTTTCGACAGTGTGGACAGAGAGACGCTGTGGAAATTGCTGAGGCATTACGGAGTCCCCTAGAAGATCATCTCCCTCATCCGGTGGACCTGCCAGGACATGAACTGCAGGATTGCCTACGCCGGCCAGCTGTCCGAAATTTTCGAGGTGAAGACCGGAATTCGGCAGAGGTGCTTGCGTCGCATTCCTCTTCCTCCTGGTCATTGACTGGATCATGAAGACCACTATAAACAGGCAGGAACAACAGTATACAGTGGACACTCTGGACGCAGCTCGACGACCTCGACTTCGCTGACGACTTGGCGCTCCTGTCACACAGCCACAGACAGATGCAGGACAAGACCACACACCTAGAGACCACAACAGCCGGGACAGGGCTCGAGATCAAACAGGAAGACGACCGAGCTGATGAAAATCAGCACCACTGCCAACACATCAGTCACAGTCGGTGGAGAGCCCATCAGGGAGGTGGAGTCTTTCGTCTACCTGGGAAGCGTGGTTGACCAACAGGGAGGCACGGACCGAGACGTCACAGCCAGAATTGGCAAGGCGAGAGCAGCTTTCGTCATGCTCAAGAACATCTGGGCATCTGGAGGAATCAGCATAAGAACCAAAATCCGCATCTTCAACTCCAATGTGAAGTCAATTCTGCTCTACGGATGCGAGACATGGCGGACAACACAGACGATGCAACAAAAGATTCAGACATTCTTCAACACCTGTCTGAGGCGCATCTACAAAATCCGATGGCAGGAGAAGATCCGAAACGAAGATCTGCGGGAGCGTGCGGGACAGGAACCAGTGGCCAAGCAGATACTGCGAAGGAAGTGGGGCTAGATCGGACACACCCTCAGGAAGCCAGCATCCAGCACCACACGCCAAGCCCTGACCTGGAACCCGCAGGGAAAGAGGAAGAGAGGCCGACCTCGCAACAGCTGGAGGCGAGACACTGAGGCGGAGCTAAAGCAACTAGGGGCCAACTGGACTGGAATGACCCGAACAGCCCAGAACAGAGTGCGATGGCGAAGGGTCGTCGATGGCCTATGCTCCACCGGGAGCGATGGGCATAATGAAATGAATGAATGACGGGTCACGATCATCTTTTGGTCAATCAAATTTCCCAACGATTCTAAAAAAAAAAGCCCATCTGAGGTGAATGAAAATGTTACGGACAAAGGATTTTGTTGCTGCTGCTATACCATCTTCTGTGCCACCTCAGTGGCATTGCACCCATGCTGCTCATTCTGACACCCCGTCCACAGCCACAGCATGGTCCATCCCGCCACATCTCCGGCACCGGCAATCCGCAGGGAGCAGTCAATGACAAGTCATGAAGAGGCAACCCACCAGAGGAGACACCGCACTGCTGCTGAGTCGCTTCGGTGGCGTTCCATGGTGCCTGTCCTGATCTAACATACGCAAGACCCCACCTACTAAGCCCCGTACTGATGACAATAATTGCTTAAACGCGGATGCACAAGGGAAATATGACTAATATATGTCCCCACCATATTCTGCATCAGAAGTTCATCCTGGCATACGAGATTACAGAGAAGTTTAGATTCCTGTTGCGGAGGGGTGCTTCATTCCAATGGAGTAAGCGGTTTTATTCTGCAGCCACTTCCATTGAATCCAGGATCTCTCCATAGCACCACGTCTGTCATCTTCCAGCTCAGTTCAGTGTCCGTTTGTAACCCTCCACCACGAAATGAGTCCTTTTGTATCGCTTCTGTCATGCGGCACTGCTGACGACTGTTGTATGCTGTCCAGTGGTCGAGGAGTGTCCGAGTCATTGCCAACTAATGGTCAGCATCTATCAGCCTAGGTTGGTGGCGAATCCAGAACGGTGCAAAAATTTGGAAAAGAAAACGAATTAATCATATAAAGAAAAATAGAAAGTTGTTTGGTTTTATCTAAATAACACTAATCTTCACCACTTTTTTTGTTTCCTTCTCTATTTTGTACTCCCAGTTCTTATAGAACAGGAAGTACTTTAGAATGAAAATGAAGAAATGCTGTGTGTGTGTGTGTGTGTGTGTGTGTGTGTGTGTGTGTGTGTGTGTGTGTGTGTGTGTGTGTCCCCGTCCGTCCGTCCGTGGTCAAAATGTGTTCCAATCGCTCCAGACAAAACTACTGGGGCGATCTTTCTGAAAATGTGTAGGTATGTCCATTATGGACCAAAGATGAGCCCGATATGGTATATTACCGTTATAGCCGTTACGAACGGCTGTAACGGCCTGTAACGGTTTTTCTTCTTTATGGAATATCTCAGAAAGTTCTTGGCCGATCTTTGTGAAAATTAGCAGGTATGTTCATTATGGGTCACAAATGATGCCAGAGAACTATAAAATAGGCATTCTGGCTCACCCACCTCCGCCAGCTCCAACCGGCTAAAGCCGGTTTTGCTGTTGCTCCGCCGGCTTACCCAGAATGCCTATTTTATAGTTCTCTCAAACATACATAATGTGTAGGATTATCTATTTTATAGTTCTCTGTCACTGGACCGTTAAGAAGTAAACAAACAAAACAATGGGGACTTGGTTAACCATGCCTTTATTCTTAGGAGGGCTATTTGTTAACCAAGTTGGGATTTCATTCTATTGTGAGGAATGACTGGCTATTGAAAGCTATCTGAAAAGGGGTGGGATGTGTGTTTACACAAGCGTAGAATCGTGGCACGTTGTTGAAGATTATTCTAAGCAGCCACCAAGTGCACTTATTAAAAGCTTGATTCAACAAACAAGACAATTGTATAAAGTACACCCGGCGGCCGCCTGAAAAGGCAGCCTAAAAGTTTATAGCTGGGTGTTGAATAGGAGCATTGAAGCAAGTGGAGCAGAGCCCCGGTTATGCATAACCGTTATTTTTAGAATCATGTCATTTCCCCTTGCTGGTGGTTTGTGAATGTTGCTGCAAGAAGAAGTTGACGCAGAGCCCCGGTTATGCATAACCGTTATTTTTAGAATCATGTCATTTCCCCTTGCTGACATGAAGTGGCGTGTCTTGAATAGAATAATCCTACAGAGCTTGATGTGCAGCGTTTGAAACTCTAATTTCCTGTGAAGAAGGACTACCTAGTAAATCCCTCTCTGAAAAAATGCTATCTGAATCAATCAGCAAAGTTTTAAAGTCACAACGCTTTCTTGACTGGAAATCACACACGCAGCACACCAACCCAATGTGAAAATGACAAGACAGCTAGGTTCAGTTGCTAACAACACAAGTGCTGGGCGGAAATGTCGTCACTGTTACTAATCAGCTGATTCTATCTAGTCTTGTGATTGGGGGAAGGTAAGAAACATGTTTTGATATGTTTGGAAATTTAGCCGCCTAAATTTATACAATGACGTCTAACGCTGTACTGAACGACGCCGTCTAAATTTATACAATGCCGCGTGGCGGCCTGACGCCCTTATGTGTAACTTGACACGAACTAGCAAACAGTGCGGCGCTTCGACTCGGCTATTGTGCAGTTGAGTAAGCCGGGGCCAGACATGTCTGACTACATAAAGGCAGAAGGGAGTTGTCTCCCCGGAAAAGAATGTAACAATTAATTGTGAAAAAAAATCGTCATTAAGTCGTTCTAGGTTCTTATTCAAGTCGGCATCACGTTCTTATTCAAGTTCTTAACAAGTTTTTATTCAAGTTCTTAACAAGTCAACATCAAGTTTTTAACAAGTCATCATCAAGTTCTTATTCAAGTACTTATTCAAGTTCTTAACAAGTCGTCATCAAGTCGTCATTAAGTTCTTATCAAGTCGTCATTAAGTTCTTATCAAGTCGTCATTAAGTTTTTATCAAGTTCTTATTTAAGTTTTATCAAGTCGTCATCAAGTCGTTATTAAGTTCTTATTCAAGTCACTTATAATTATTTATTAAGTTCTTGAAATATTATTCCATCTGAAATGGATCAAAATGATCTTTTGTTGTTGGCGGTTCTGGCATGCTTTTTTGTTTGGCTTCTGTATTTAGTGGTTGAGATTTTTTTGACTGCTTTGGTTTTTGCTGGCGTTGTGTATATTTTTTATAAACGTAATAACCACCCCCACCAACAGCAATGACGCCAAAAATGCCAACTCTTTTAATCCAAATAATCCATGACGACTTTGGTGTTGTAGGTCTTGAATCAGCTTGTGTATTTACAGCTGGCGTTGGCGGTGTTATGTTTTCATTATGAGTTATATTCTGTGATTGCAACATTAATTTTTTTTGTTTGTTCCACTCTGCTAATTTTTTTCCTGCTGCAACACGCCCAGGATGAGGAGGCTTTTTACTGGTCACTTTCTCCATCAATGTTTTCTGCTGATTTTCTGGCTCGGTCATTTTGAAGGGAAACAAAATCTATATGATTAAAAGTAATTAATCCCATGATTAATGGCGATAACAATGTTCCAAATCTGTAATATAGATCACATCCTAGAGACTCTAATGACTTTGTTAAAACGGGATCCTGCGTTAAATCATACATAAAATCTTGTTCAGAATCAATGGGAGCAAATCTACTAACTAGTTTAGTGTACAAACTAAGAACCGTTTGCCCAACACTTTTTACCATTCTTGACCCCAGTTGCGCTTCATACCTGTTGTGATACTTTACAATGTCTTGTGGCGACATTTGTTGAATCTGTTCTATGCTGAATTCATTTCCAAGGTACTGTTTTGTTTTTCCACACGCCGCCAAAGAATACAGCCTTTCCTTTTGGCGCATAATAGCTTGGTCATCAACTTGATCATTTGTAAGTTCAGGAAGTAAATCATCGCAGTTCATGTTTTATTAATGAATAAATATTATTTTATTTTTTAAAAATGAGCACCGAAAAAACTATTACTAACCTTGTATACCATTCTGCTGTTATTGGAGGCCTAAGTGTAGGATACACAATGCTTGGTAAAAGCCTGTTAAAAATAAAACCAGCAGATCTTGGCAAACTAGGCTTTGAAGACTCAGCAAAGCTGATTGCTGTTATTACAGCTTCATTTGCTACGAAAGATTTTCTAGTTAAGCAAGGAATAATTCCAGACAGTATCAATATGTAAAATTAAAAAAAATACATTTATAAAAATGGCTTCACTCGTAATGATGATTGGTGGCGCTGTGGTTAATGCGCTTGCTTTTAGCGGAAGTAATTACGCATTTAGTAAACTACGGGATGACGGCGAGAGAAAAAGACATAACAAAGCTATGGAGCAACTAGCCGCAGCACAAGACACCTATGAAAAGCAAAGAATGGAGCAGTTAGATTTTATTAACGATGAACTGAAAAAACAGGGACATGCAGCTTACACATTTAAAGATGTTGATCAAGCAATAAAAGAATATTATCTTGTAACAGGCAAGCCAATCGAGACATTGCCTCCACCAAAATTCAGCGATTTTTATCAACCATCAGAAAAACAAAAGATGCAAGAAATATTGTTTATTGCCTTTGGCATGATCGTTGTGTATTTTGTTGCACATAATATTGGCTGAATAAAAAATTAACAAGATCTATTATTCGCCAAAAGGATATTGGAAGGGAATAACAGCAATTAAAAAGCTAAGCCAAGCAGCTGGAGTCAGTGAACAAACAGCAAAGGAATGGTTATCTAAACAAGCGATTTGGCAAATTTATCTACCAGCGCCTAAACAAATACAGAGACCACACTTTGTGAATATAACTCCAAACGACACCCATCAAATGGATCTTCTATATTTACCCCATGATACGATTAGACGAAAAAGATTTAAGTACGCACTTACAGTCATTGACATAGCTTCAAGATACAAAGATGCGGAACCATTAACACAAAAGAGTGCTTCTGCTGTTGCTGTCGCTATACAGCTGATATACCAACGAGGACCCTTAACTTATCCTCGCATGATTCAAGTCGATGATGGAAAAGAATTTAAAGGTCAAGTAAATCAATTATTGTTAAAACATAGAGTTACCATTAAAAGAGGCATTCCAGGAGTTCACAGATCACAGGGTTTGGTTGAAAACTTTAACAAACAGTTATCTGAAAGGCTTTTTTCCTACCAGTATCACAGAGAGCTGATTGACAATTCTCGCAACACAGAATGGGTTAGAAGGCTGCCCTCAGTTTTGCGCGCAATGAATAATGAAGAATTTAAAGGTCTAAAACCAGTACAAGCAATCAGAAAACAAACAATAAATGTTGTTGAAGGAGAGTCTTCATCAAGCAAACTATTACCATTTGGTTTGAAAGTGAGATACCTTTATTCGCCGGGAGAAGCAGAAGGGGACACTCGCATCAGGGCAACAGATCCAGTTTGGAGTGTTGATCCATATGAAATAAAAAGAATTGTAAAGATGAATCCGCCCGTGTATTATTTACGAGAAACTGACACAACAAAACGACCAGCCCCTCAAAGATCTTTTGTGAAAGAAGAACTGCAAATAATCCCGCCAGACACAGTTCCGCTTAATTAATTTACGTAAATATATTTGAGTTTAAAATGGAAGCTCAAAAGGAAGAAATCTTACATGAAACTAAAATGATGATAAAAAAAGAGACCTTAAAATTAATACAAGAATCATATGATACGTGTTCAGCTATTAAGGAAACAATTATGTGGATTTATCGGCACACGGCAACGCATCCTGATCGCCTACGATCCCAAATTTTGATTATCAGAATAACGGATAAAGAATATCTTGAAAAAATAAAAAAAATTCGTGCACATCAAGCAAACATGAGAAAAATTTTGTCTGAATTGGATATTGATATGATTGAGCTTCTAGATAAATTTGAGGAAAAATATAAACCCGCGGATGAAGAAGGTATGTAATTATGCTGTTTTCCAATGCCCGATTGCATATGAAAACTCTGGATTAACAAACACACGTTTTGTGTTTGTTCTATCTAATGACTTCTTTGTTACAACAGTTGTGTTGATCTCATGTAGATTAGATCGTAGTTTTACGTTGTCATGATGAAAAATCTTATTGTCAAACAATGCTTTTTTATAGTTGTCATGGGATATGCTTGATTGCACAACACTACGAGATATTCCCTTTGCTTTTTTAACAACTTTTTTTTGGCTTGAAAGACTGTACATTTTCGACCTCAAACCAACAAACTCCTTGATCACCTCTCCAGATAATTCATCCTTCATCTTACCTAAAACCTTCTTGTTAATATCTGAATGCAAAGGCGAATCTTTAGGGTAATCAGATGTGTCGTACCATCCCGCATGCCCTTTAGCTACTTCTAATTCCATGTCTTTATAGATATCTTCAGTAGGGATGTCGATTACAAATGAATCTGTATCTGTGTACAGAACTCTGGACTCTGGATACAAGGGTTTAAAGTAGTCGTAAAGAAATTCTAACATCAAAAGCTTTGATAATTCTAAAACAGTAAACCCAATAAAAACGGGCTTGTCCAATTTGACTTTCTTTTTTTTCATCATTATGCCAAAAAGCTGATCATGAAATCTTCTGAAGTCCTGATAATTAGGTTTAGAAGTTAGCTTAATTGCATCGTTCTCTCTGGTGACCAATCTAACATCTTTACGCTTGTGCGGATTCTCCATAGTCTTTCCAAAACAGCTGTTGTTCATCAACTTGAAAAAGTCTTTTTCTGAAGCATCTGCGGATTTAGTTCTGAGATCAGTGTTCTTCATGATGTATGGTTTCATGAACTGTTCTTGATCAAAAGCAATTATACGATGAACAGCTGTCAACTTTAAACCATGTCTTAAATAAAATTGAAGAAGTCTGTAATGACAGACATAACTTTTTTTGTCACGAAGATTAGGCACAAGTTTAGGCGGTTCTGTCATTGACACTTTTAGGGTTTCTGCCGCTAATGGATAGTCATTATGGTAATCATGGAGTTCATGAGGATATTCTAAATCAACTTCTAGAATGAGACCTCTTTTACGATCAGCTTCTGGAGTAGGTAGCCATTTTAAAAACTTTTGAATGTCTTTGAGTCCTGTGTACATTTTAAAGTTGCGTAATGGAAGTGATTGCGCCATTGCCCATCCATACAGATTGTTTGCATCTAAATACATAAGATAGTTAGACCTTTTACTTGGATCATAGTCGTCCAAGTATTTGTTGTTTGCTTTACAGTAATGGTGTGACGCCATACTGATTCCCCCACGCAATCCGTTTTCAATCATCTGAAGCATTGGCAGGTCAGACAATAAATCAATTTGTACTCCAGTAAATTTTAAGAAAGTGTCCCAGCTCATCCCGGGCGCAGAAATGTAATGCGCGGGATCCAGGCTGTAATGTTTCATGCAGGTCTTTCTGTAATTTTCAAAGACGTCCGCCAACAAACAGGTATCCGCCATTAAATAGGAATCATGATAGTCTCCCATCGTTTTACACTCTAACTTCTGCCACGCATCTTGAGCATAAGAATAATCAGAATCACTGATGTCCTTTCCTCTAAGACTACTAAAGAACGCGCCTTTAGGCGGAAGGGCTGGGTTATCAAACCTTTCCCAACTGTTCATGTACTCATAAGGGTAAACGCCCTTTCTAACAAGAGTTGGGTCAAAATATTCTTCTGTTATTGGGCAGGACTTTAAGGACATAGCCAGTGACTCTAATGAACCCATCATGTGTTGCATAGAGTCGTAGAAAGACATGTTATTTAAAGTGAAACACATGTACTTTTCTGATGACTGTGCAATGCATGACACCCTGAAGTCGCTGGTTACTGCTTGCATTATAAGGTGAGAGTCGTAACCTCGCAAGTTGTGAAAGAATATAGGCAGCTTCCATGTCTTTGGTTCAAACTTTAGTTGAAGATTGCATTTGTTATGTGCTGCTCCTCTAAACTTTCCACTAATGTGATCATGGTCTCTTACTGTTGGATTCTCTGCGGTGGCAACCAAGGCCGCCCCACAAATCCAACAGTGAGTGGCTGAGTCATACTGTTGTTGGTCTTCAGGCGTCATTATGATTTCAGATAAGTTTAGATTATTAGAACAGGCATTACGCACTTGCTGCATGCGTTTTAAGAAGTATTTTGCAGCATTTGGTCCTCTGTATAATTCTGGCTTTGAATGGGCGCCATCTGACCTAACAATGATGAAGGCAAATGAGCAAATCTGATGATTACTCATTAAGACTGTTTTAGGAAGTTTCTGTGGGGTTGGTCCTTCATAAGGAACAATGAGTGATTCGAAGTCTGCGTAAACAACATATGGACTAGTTTGCAACCGTTTCCAGTTCTTAAAACTAACTTTACTGCCTTCTCCGGGCGTAATTAGTTCTGTATCACAGTCAACTGGGCTAATACAATGTTTTACATGTTCGCTCGCAGCTTGAACGGACGGAATTCTTGTTAAACATTTTCTACAAAATTCTTGTTTGCTATGTTGTTTTGTAGTATGCACTAGTAATCTACTCATTGTGCGTATTAGAGTGTAGTGCAACCCATTAAGGCTTTGCATTAGGAGTAAGTCTACATGACTCCTGGTTGGTTCGCCTATTGTTGGACTGTTCTTTGATACTCTAATTGGCAGAAGGTTGGTTTCTTCAGACCATGTGTAGACATTAACAGTTATTGGTGGATTTTGTTTTTCAAACTGATCAATTTTGTCTACAGCCATAGGAAATTCAAGGCCGTTAAAGTTAAGATCATTGGCCCACTGTAAATAGTTAGATACTCTCTCTGCATTTTTGGCAACGTGATGCAGCCTAGCAAGAACGCACCACATAAAACATTTGTTGTCTGAATTCTTTATGTTTAGAACTGCTCGTTTTGCAACTAATGATGGAGGTAGTGGAATGTAAGCCTTGCCAACAATCGCTCATACTTAGCCTGTTTTAATCTGATGTCTAGGACTTCACCCTCTGACCAACCAGAGCCTCTCATTTTGGCTTCTTCAGCGGCCACATCAAACTGTGTAAGAAGTTGATCTGCCCAACCGGGTGTTAAGTCATTATGAGAAAGAATAGTCTGTTGTTTAGTCGAGACCCAGACTTCTAGATTTTCTTCGTTTATTGTTATATAGTCGATTAAAACAACTACCCTTACTTTAACTGGAGGGTTTATTGTTAGTTTACTTGGAACTTGAGAAATAGCGTGTACAACGCTTTCCCGCACGTTTTTTGGATTAATAACTTCTAAATCAATCTCATTTAGTGCTCTTGACAAACGCTCTTCCTCGAGCATTGCTTCAAACAATTCATCTGAACCTTCATATATCTTATCCATGCTGAGTTTCTTTTCTAACTCAAAATATTTATTTAAATTAAAAAAAAAAAATACTTAATCAGAATCAATATCAACGGTCTTTTTGTGCTTGGACTCATAAACTAAAGTATAAACGCCCTTTGGGGTTGTTAATGTGAGCTGTTTAGAACAGAGTTTAATGTTTCGTTTACTTTTTTAAACATTCCTTTTTTATCTGGTCGGTGTCTGGTTGTTGAGAAAAAGTTGCCCTTGCCTTTCTTTGAAGATCAAACTTTTGTCTTTTGTAGTCCTCAAAATCAGCCTGTAGGCGACTAAATTCTTCATCCGTGATGTTCGAGTCGGCAAGTGCTTTATCAATTATCAGTTTGAAGGAACTAAGTTTAGCTGTTATTAGTTGAACCATAGCTGTGTGCTTTTGGAGTTTAGCTTTTATTTTTTTGCTGACAGCACTTACAGCTAATGAACACAGGCCAAGAGTTAAAGACAAACCACCTAGAGGCAAAGCTGCCGGTGCACCTACGCCTGTTGCTAAGAGACCTACACTTGTTCCTGCTGATAGAGCACTAGTGATCGATGCTCCAGTATTAACATATGTAACAGCATTAAAGACAGCAGAATACCTTCGTTTGGTTTTGCTGTATTTTGAAAGGTCCTGCTCTAGTTTTTGTTGCATTTGTGTAATGTTGGTTAATCTGAAAGTTTTTATGTCTACAGAGTTCTCTTCTTTGGGCACTTTTGGATAAGTCGTAACAGACATGCTTTTTTAAAATAAAAATAATTTAGTATTGGATATCTTTTAATCTGTTATCTTGAATATTCAGCTGCGCATCATATATTAAAAACAAATGTACATTAAGTGGTTTATCACTCTCTTTTTCTTTATCAATTTGAATGTTTATTACGTCTTTAACTGTTCTCCCACTCCCATGCAACTGATTATCTTCTGTTGACCTTAGGTCAATCCATAAACCGTATTTCGTTGTTAAATATTCATCAAGTCTAACACTGTGAAGGTGTAGATCTTTAGACACAAGGTCTACTGTTGGACTTCTAGACCTCCCGCCTCCAAACAATTTTCTTATTTCATCAAAATGATGATAAGGTTTAAGCCCGCTACCGTAGACTTGGTTAGGACTACCCTCAATTGAACATTGTACTTTAGTTATTTTAGGATTAATAAACTTTTCACTTTGTCTTTTGAATGGTTCTTCATCTTCACACAGCAATAAAATACCTTTAAGGGATCTTGCTGCGGCGCTAAAACTAAAGTTCCATATTGTGTCTGCCCTGCTTTTAGGATATTTTGAATGATGAATCACTCTTTCGTAATATATTGCTAATTTTGACTGATATTGTTGCTCAATCAGCCTTGCTAAGTTAGGGTTGCTAACAATGTCAAACTCTAACGAGATGTCGAAAATGCTGTACTTGGAATCAGTGTCTGTAGATTTAATGACACGTTTGTATTCATTAAAAGTTAGTTCATATGACAATCTGTCTTTTAATGCTCCTTGAAAGTATGGCGCATGCGCTTTTAACAACTCAAAATCCAAGGGTATAGAAAAGCGATTTCCAAACGCATAACTTACAGCTTCATACTTGTTACCGTCTTTAGCATCTTCGGCGTCTATTCTGTGTTTTAGTGCTTCGTTATTTTCGATTCCTTGAAACGCAAGATCGGCCCTTTCATTATCGGTTAGCCATAGATCACAATAGATTAGAAATATGTCTGCATTGTGTAAAGAAAATATTTCTTGCCCCTCAAGTTTTATAGAAATTTTCTTAACGATTGCCCGTCCCAGATTCTGGACTACTGTCCTGTTTGGGTCTGTTGCTGAATCAAGTTCTATTTTGAAAGTAAGCCGTGCAGATCCCGGCACAATCACTTCATCTGCTCCTAGGTCTGGAAATTTAACAGTAAGAATTTGATCTGAATCAATAGTAGATGGATTATTTGGAACAATAATATTCTGTTTATTTCCCTTCACGCCAAAGGGCTCTTTCAGTCTTCTATGCGGGTCAAGAATTGAGCCATATGCTTGTGACATTTTTTTATAAAACAAAATAAAAAGTTAATTATTTAAAAACATGGCAGAAGAAGATTATGATGTTTTTGATCCTGGAGACGACATGAGTGAAATGACGCCTTTGACACATCCATTACAATCATTGCGGCGTGAATTAACAGAAAGTAAGGTCAAATCATTTTATCAAAGTTTAGGCCAAGAACCTCCCGAATTTATAGACCCTAATGATTTTGAAACAAAAGATGACCATTTGTTTGTGAAAAACGAGCAAGGACAACTTGTTCAGCTTACAACTAAACCAGACCCATCAAAGTTTTTAGCAAAGACTACAATTAGACAAAGGCTCAGTGTGAGCGATCAAAATCGCCTTGGCATTGCTAAACCGCGAAGATTAGACAGTGAGGCAGTTGCTAAACTTCAAAACACACTACAAGAACTCCCAACAGAAAACCAAATTCAAAACATACCCCTTAAAGATTTAAGCCCAACAGCAGACGAAATAATAGAAACCAGTTTTTCAGAAGCATTAAAAACTATGCACGATCCGCCGCTACCTATGAGAGAAATAACGGCCCTTGATCATGCTTTGAAAAGCATCAGAGGCGAATTAACAAACAATTTAGCAAAACTGGGTGAACTAGATGAGCATATAAAAAGAGAAAAAGAAAAACTAGTTGAGGCTGATGACCACAACTTAGGACCTGGTGTTAAAGAAAGAATAACACAAAGACTAAAAGATCTTGAACAAGAGAGATCAGCAAGACTAGAAGTGCTGTCTACTAACCGAGAACAATTACGAACTCAAGTGAGCAGAATAAGAGAAACTATCCAAAGAATTTTATATGAAGACACAACGTTAGCAGAACGAATAAGAACACTGTTTAGAGAGCAAGGTGTCACATTAGCAAGTGTTATAACAGCCTTAGGATTTGCAATAAGTACACTGGTGTTGGCTATTACAGGCGGCGGTGGTGGGGGAGCAGTGCCACCAGGACCACCATCTCCTCCACCTGATAAATCATGGGTAAAAAAACAACTCGATCACCTTGCAAACTTACTAAAAAAATTAGCCAGTAAGGCAATAGACTCTTTGCCTGGTATAATAGGAGGGATCGTTAGCTGGCTTTTGTCTGCCGCAAGTAAAGTAGTTGGCTTTATGGCTGAGCACTTATGGGCATTAGTTGTCTTAATAGTTGGGTTACTCTTTAGTAAGATAAAGACCAAGTAATCCTAGGGCAGTTAATCCAATAACAAGTGCTGTCTTTTCATATTCATGGTCATCACGCGCGTCTTCAATGGGCTTTGGGCCTTGGGGATTGGATGACTTAATCTTGGGGGGTGTTTTTTTATTGTTTGTACTGGCTCAGAATTTATGTCGTTTTGTCCAACCTTCTGTTCATTTCCTGCAACAAGGATTTCATTGTTGTAGTTTATTATTGTTCCTACCTGGAGCCTGAGGTCAGAAGGTAGCATGTATAAACCAGTGCCGACAGCAAAGTCTACTTTCGATCTTGCAAATTGTAAAACATTTTGGTACCTTTTAATACTTGAAGGCAAATCAATTGCAGAATTAATGGCGTCCTCTAAATTTGCTAAATACTGTTTTTGGGCGTCAAAGCCAGTAGAAGGATCAATTATGTTTGATCTCGTTTGTGCTTGCGAACCTAGCAAACACCAAACATAAGTACGAATAGAGTCATTTATTCGTTCTATTCCCGCTTTGTTAGACCCTTAGAAGTATCCAAAATAAATGTTGTCCATGCTGTTTTATGCTCTTGCTCTATGGACCCGAGGTGAACAGTTGTGCCTGAAGAGAAAGATGTGTAAGGAGGATTCCAATCATAGTTATACTTTCTGTGCACACCCCAAAAATAAAGGGTGCCTAAACCATGATTAAGATCCAACTTTTGTCTAAAGTCTGTCTTTGGGTCAATATCAAATTCGTTACAGATCCTTTCAAAAGCCTTGTAATCTATTCTGTTGCTGAATGGATTAAACGTTTTGTCATTTGGTAATGGCGCTTGCAGTTCAGACAAAATACGCCTGAAGGTGTAATAGAAATGAAATCTATACACTGACCTCACCAAAGGATCAGGATGATTTAAATGATCGGCATACGACACTCCACACCCAGTTGATGCGCAAAACACAGCAAAGTTTAACTGGTTCTGATAAAACTGCATCGGATGACTGAACCACACTTTCGGGATGTAGTCTTTTTTAATAGGAGGGTTAAGATATCTGTTTAATGGAGTACTAACCTTTACTTGAAAGGCGTCAGACTGAGTCACAGAAATGTCAAGGGTGTCAGTTGTTATATTTTTAAGATTGTAGTGCGGCCCAACAGAATATTTTGCATTAGTATATTTGAATGCACTCATTTTTAAATTGCTTTAAAAATGTTTGTAACAATAACAACTCAAGACAGTCCTTCGTTTTTAGAATATGCTATTGATAATGAATGCGGAACCCAAAGGGTTGCACTCCATGAAATATTCTACAAAGTCGTATGGTTTAATATAAGTCAATCCAAGAGGAATAATAAGATTTCAAAACTTGACAGAAGAGGAGACGTAATTAGCCAGTTAACCATACCTGATGGTTATTACGGGTTTTGCTCACTAAAAGAAGCAATGAGTAACTTCAACATTACTCTCAAACTTAACAATGCAAATCTGAAAACAATGTTGACATTCAAACCTGAAAAAGAAGTAGTCCATTACTTTTTTGATGTAGAGCTAGCTAAAATGTTAGGCTTTAAAACCAATCAAGCCTATCATAAATTTAGAGTTGCACCAGACGAAACTACTTTTGAGGGAGAATATCCGCTCGATCTTGCCTTATATCCATTACTCTATGTACATTTGGATGAGCTGAGCACTGATGAAAACTTATATGATGGAAGGCCCTCAACTGTTTTAAGAGCTCTTCCATCAGGGAAAGCTGCATATTGCGATTATGAAATTATACGATTCCCTAATTTACAGTTTAAAAGATTAGCTTGTGGGAGGGTCGGATCATTTAATATAAAGATCACAGATAAAACAGGGAAAGTCGTGAAATGTGATAACCTGCACATTGTTTTAGAAATAAAATAATAAGGTGTACTAAAAATAATGTCTCGTGGGCCAGAAGAATCAGGAGTTACATTAGCGCCTGAGAGGTGTGTAACTTTAGAATTAAAAGACCTTGCAGACGTTGAGGACTTTGAACAAAACGGTGAGATAGGCACTTTGTATGGTTTTGAGTACACTAAAGATGGTTATTATAAGCGCAAAGAGGTTGACGACAACAAAAGGTTTCCTAAACTAGAACAACTACGCAATCTAGAAGCAAATAATACAGGTCAGTATGAATATAAAATAGTTCGAAAAACTGACAACAAATGGCACTTAGAACCATATTTAGAATGGGACATAAAATTTGAATTCGTAAGCCCATTTACATTTTTTGACCGTCAAAAAAGTTTCAGAAAAGCATTGAACTCTGGCCCTTTACATGTAAGTCTTATGCCAGAGGACAACAGTCGAAAAGAGATCGAAATAAAGAAGTTTGGGAGCAAACAGTACATCCTCCACAGAAGAGAATCAGTTTTGAAGGAAGCTACTACAAAAGTACAGTTCTTTCCACGCACGTTATTAGGAGACACGTTCACAATGATATTTGAAATTTCTGTCTTAAAAGATGTGGGGAGGAATGGAGCTGTGGGTGTCAGTGACAACCTTATGGAAGGAATTCTTATTAGCTGGCAAAACTTAGACGTTGACAAACTTAAAGTTACTGTCGTCGTTCTTTACAATGGCGAGGATATTAAGGTCATAACAACAAGCAACAAAATTGATATTAGTCTAAATAGAAACGATCTTACAGAACTGAACTGGATTAATCTTACACATTTGGGCCTTATAGGGTTTTATTATACTGAACAAGTTTTGACAGAGAGTATGATAAAAACAATAACTGGATTAGATTAAATTCTGTTTTAAAACTATGGAGCAAACGACTTTGGTGTCAATGCCGATGTTAAACTTTATGACAAAAACCCCTCATTGTTCATTGATTTGTGGACAGACTGGTTGTGGAAAAACAATATTTGTCCTCGACCTATTACAAACAGTTTATCGTTATAATTTTGATCATATAGTAATTTTCTGCCCAACACTTAAATGGAACAAAGCATATCACGACAGAAGGTTTATATGGACAGATGATGACATATATTTAGTTGATCCTAGCAATAAACTGAGTGAGTGTTTAGAACATTTCTTTAGACAGTTTGAAGGAACTCAGACACTATTTATTATAGATGATTGTTCAGCAGAAAAGGATATAGTCAAAAAAAGAAACGCTTTGTCAAAACTGGCTTTCAGTGGAAGACATGCTGGGATAAGTGTGTGGATTTTATGTCAAAAATATAACTCAGTTTTAAAAGACTTTAGAGAGCAATTAAAGACAGTGGTTTTATTCCACATGAAAGACAGAGACGCATTTGATGAATGTATGAAAGAAAATGATGTTATTGAAAACGATCAAGAAAAACGAAGGATTAAGCAAAAACTTAAGTCTCAAAAGTTTTCTAAATTAGTGTTAAAAACAGATAATCCTACACATTATGTATGTTTGTAAAGTGTTTACTATTAGAGAACTATAAAATAGGCATTCTGGGTAAGCCGCCGGAGCAGCAGCGAAACCGGCTTTAGCCGGTTGGAGCTGGCGGAGGTGGGTGAGCCAGAATGCCTATTTTATAGTTCTCTGATGCCCGATGTTTTAGTTTACCGTTATAGCGGTTACCAATGGCTGTAACGGCCTGTAACGGTTTTTCTTCTTTATGGAATATCTCAGAAAGTACTTGGCCGATCTTTATGAAAATTAGCAAGTATGTTCACTATGGGTTACGGATGATGCCCGATGTGTCAGTTTACCGTTATAGCCGTTTCTAACGGCTATAACGGCCCATAACGGTGTTTCTTCTTTATGGAATATCTCAGAAAGCAATTTGTCGATCTTTCTGAAAATTTGTAGGTATGTTCATTATGGGTCACGGATGATACCCGATGTTTTAGTTTACCGTTATAGCCGTTACTAACGGCTATAACGGCCCCTAACGATTTTCCTTCTTTATGGAATATCTCAGCAAGTATTTGGCCGATCGTTCAGAAAATTTGTAGGTATGTTCATTATGGGTGACGGATGACGCCCAACGTTTTAGTTACCGTTATAGCCGTTACTGACGGCTATAACGGCCCATGACGTTTTTTCTTCTTTATGGAATATCTCAGAAAGCACTATCTCAATCTTTCTGAAAATTTGTAGGTATGTTCATTATGGGTCACGGATGACGCCCGACGTTTTAGTTTACCGTTATAGCCGTTACTGACCGCTATAACGACCCATAACGGTTTTCATTTTTTATGGAATATCTCAGAAAGTACGTGGGCCGATCTTTCTGAAAATTTGTAGGTATGTTCATTATGGGTCACGGATGATGCCCGATGTTTTAGTTTACCGTTATAGCCGTTACTAATCCTCCAGATCAATACTTCCTGTGCTCAATACTCCTCCAGATCAATACTCCCTGTGTTCAATATTCCTCCAGATCATTACTCCATGTGCTCAATATTCCTCCAGATCAATACTCCATGCTCAGTATTCCTCCAGATCAATACTCCATGCTCAATATTCCTCCAGATCAATACTCCATGCTCAATATCCCTCCAGATCAATACTCCACGTGCTCAATATTTCTCCAGATCAATACTCCATGCTCAATATCCCTCCAGATCAATACTCCGTGCTCAATATCCCTCCAGATCAATACTCCATGTGCTCAATATTCCTCCAGATCAATACTTCCTGTGCTCAATATCCCTCCAGATCAATACTCCCTGTGTTCAATATTCCTCCAGATCAATACTCCATGTGCTCAATATCCCTCCAGATCAATACTTCCTGTGCTTAATACTCGTCCAGATCGATATCAATACTTAATGTGCTCAATAGTCCTCCAGATCAATACTCCCTGTGCTTAATACTCCTCCAGATCAATACTCACTGTCCTTAATATTCCTTCAGATCAATATTCCTGTGCTAAATACTCCTCCAAATCAATACTCGTTCAGATCGATATCAATACTTCCTGTGCTCAATAGTCCTCCAGATCAATACTTCCTGTGCTCAATACTCATCCAGATCAATACTCCCTGTGTTCAGTACTCATCCAGATCAATACTCCTTGTGCTCAATATTCCTCCAGATCAATACTATCTGTGCTCAATACTCCTCCAGATCAATACACCCTGTGCTCAATACTCCTCTAGATCAATACTCCCTGTGCTGAATACTCCACCAGATCAATACTCGTTCAGATCGATATCAATCCTGTAGATCAATACTCCCTGTGCTCAATACTCCACCAGATCAATACTCGTTCAGATCGATATCAATACTATCTGTGCTCAACAGTCCTCCAGATCAATACTCCCTGTGCTCAATACTCCTCCAGATTAATACTCCCTGTGCTCAATACTCCTCCAGATCAATACTCCCTGTGCTCAATACTCCTCCAAATCAATACTCCCTGTGCTCAATATACCTCCAGATCAATACTCCCGATGCTTAAGACTCCTCCAGATCAATACTCCCTGTGTTCAATAGTCCTCCAGATCAATACTCCCTGTGTTCAATATTCCTCTAGATCAATACTCCCTGTGTTCAATATTCCTCTAGATCAATACATCGTGTGCTCAATATTCCTCCAGATCAATAATCCCTGTGCTTGATACTCCTCCACATCAATACTCCCTGTGCAATACTCGTCCAGATCCATATCAATGCACCATGTGCTCAATACTCGTCCAGATCTGTATCAATGCACCCTGTGCTCAATATTCCTCCAGATCAATACTCCCTATGCTCAATACTCCTCAAGATCAATACTCCCTATGCTCAATACTCCTCAAGATCAATACTCCCTATGCTCAATACTCCTCAAAATCAATACTCCCTATGCTCAATATTCCTCCAGATCAATACTCCCTATGCTCAATATTCCTCCAGATCAGTACACCCTGTGCTCAATATTCCTCCAGATCAATACTCCCTATGCTCAATACTCCTCAAGATCAATACTCCCTATGCTCAATATTCCTCCAGATCAGTACTCCCTGTGCTCAATATTCCTCCACATCGATACTCCCAATGCTCAATACGTCTCCAGACCGATGTGATCAATACTCCTCCAAATCAATACTCCCTGTGCTCAGTACTCCTCCAGATTAATACTCCCTGTGCTCAATACTCATCCAGATCAATACTCCCTGTGGTCAACACTCCTCCAGATCAATATTCCTTGTGCTCAATATTCCTCTAGATGAATTCTACCTGCGCTTAATACTCGTCCAGATCAATACTCCTTGTGCTTAATACTCCTCCAGATCAATACTATATGTGCTTAATACTCCTCCAGATCAATACTCCTTGTGCTTAATACTCCTCCAGATCAATACTACATGTGCTTAATAATCCTCCAGATCAATACTACATGTGCTCAATACTCCTCCAGATCAATGTGCTCAATACTCCTACCGATCAATACTTCCTGTGCTCAATACTCCATGCCCGATATTCACCCTGCTCAACATTGCCGTAACTCAATGCCTCCCGCCTACAAATGGAAGAAACTCTTGCTTGCATTTCCGGGGATCGGGGGGGGGGGGGGGGGGGGGAGGGGAACGAAGGAAAATCTGTCCCATACTGTCCTTTAGGACTACACGTGCTTGCACGCACGCGCGCACACACACACACACACACACACACACACACACACACACACACACACACACGCACACACACACACACATACACACAAACACACACACACACACACACACTCTCCTCTCTCTCTCTCTCTCTCTCTCTCTCTCTCTCACACACACACACACACACACACACACACACACACACACACACACACACACACACACACACACACACACACAACACTCACACACACACACACACACACACACACACACACACACAAGCACACACTCACACACACACACACACACACACACACACACACACACACACACACCCACACACACACTCCACACACACACACACACGCACACACACAAACACACGCACACACACAAATACACCACACACAACACACACACACACACACACACACACACACACACACAACACCCCACTCACACATGCGCGCGCGCGCGTGCACACCTCGCACTCATACACATGACCATAGTGTTCCCTCAGTCTTATTGTCTGACCTGCGTCCCTCATACACACACACACACACACACACACACACACACACACACACACACACACACACACACACACACACACACACACACACACATCGAACTGATACACATGACCATAGTGTTCTCATCTTATTGTTACCTCGTCCTATTATCGTCTCACATGAATGAACACGTCCACATGGTAATGCGTGACTGCGTGCGTCTGTGTATCTGTGTAGAGCGGCGCGCACGCGTGCGTGTATGCGTGCGGGCGCGCGCGGTTGGCGTGTATGTGTGATGTGTCGTGCGGGCGCGCACGCGTGTGCGTGCGTGCTGCGTGTCGTGTGAGTGTGTGTGTGTGTGTGGTGGGTGTGTGTGTGTGCATGTGTGGCAGTGTGGTGTGTGTGTGTGTGTGTGTGTGTGTGTGTGTGTGTGTGTGTGTGCGTGGTGCGTGTGTGCGTGCGTGTGTGTGTGTGTGTGTGTGCCTGCTGCCTTATGTGGGTGTGTGTGTGTGTGTGTGTGTGTGTGTGTGTGTGTGTGTGTGTGTGTGTGTGTGTGTGTGTGTGTGTGTGTGTTGTGTGTGTGTGTGTGTGTGTGTGTGTGTGTGTGTGTGTGTGTGTGTGTGTGTGCGTGCGTGTCTGCGTGTGTGTGTGTGTAGGTGTGGGTGTGGGTGTGGGTGTGCGCGCGCGCGAGCGCGCGCGCGCGCGTTCGAACACGTGCGCGTATGTGTGTGCGCGCGTACATGCGTGTGTGTATGTGTGTACGCGCACATGCGCGAACGAGCGCGCGCACGTGAGTGTGTGTCTATGTGTGTGTGTGTTGTGCGCGCGAGCACGTGTGCGTGTGCCTGTGTGTGTGTGTGTGTGTGTGTGTGTGTGTGTGTGTGTGTGTGTGTGTGTGTGTGTGTGTGTGTGTTGTGCGCGCGAGCGCGTGTGCGTGTGCCTGTGTGTATGTGTGTGTGTGTGTGTGTGTGTGTGTGTGTGTGTGTGTGTGTGTGCTTCTCCATGTGTAATTGCATGGTCGGCATGCAC
>CM065745.1:18161127-18178627 GCA_033310375.1 Conus canariensis | reverse complement strand
CAACATGCAAAAGTTGCCCCAGGGTGGACAGTTCATCGTTTATATTTTAAGTCGTACTTGCATCAAAGAAACAAACTCGGCGTGCTTTCGCTTTTTCTTTTCCCTTTTTCCTGAAAATACAGCGCCTGAGCAACTGTCGACTGGATTTTTGAACTGTTCAGTGGAACGCTATGCCAGCTTTCACCATCACGTGGACTGTAACCTGAAGACAGAGTGTGAAGATGGAAGAGATGAAACAGAACACTGCCCCTTCAGCAGTGCAGACTGTAAGGGAATGGTGGCGTTGTGTGGCCGTTGTTACACATTTCTTTGGGATTTCTTGCGTGACTACAGACCCCGTCTGTGTGAGAGGTTGTTGGGAGGCGCTCTGGATTTTCCTTCCTGTCTGTATGATCCGTATGGCATGATCAGCGGTAAATCACAGAGATTCTGGGTCATGGGTAGACTTGCAACCAATTTGTTTTGGAACGATCTGTCTTTGCCTGAGATGTATAAACATATAGTGCATAGGAAGAAAACAGTCTTTTACCATACTTTTGATTATCTAGACTTTGAAGGGTACAGGCATCATGGTCAAATCATTAATTTTTGTCTTGACCTTGAAGAAATGTCGCTGAAACCAAACCGAGTTCAGTCCAACGGCATACCAGTATGTGAAGTGATGAAGAATGCAAGTGGACAAAGCTTTCGTTACCACAAGGAAATTGTCTTTGCTAGCACACATTTTCGGTTTCTGAAAGGACAACACGATATAACAGTGTGCCATGAGGGTCACGTGACATTCACGTTTGTGCTCTGTGGTTCCCAGAGACATGAGGTGTGTCGTGAGGGGCATACATTTCGCTGTTATTATTCTCACCACAAATCGCATGCAGGGGTCTGGGACTCAAGGGTCGCCAGGTCATCTCCCATCTTTGTCTGCAGTGATGACGTCAGCAGTCTGCCATATCTTCTGGTGTGTGATTCCATAGCTGACTGCCCCGATTCAAGTGACGAATCATTTTGTCAGCACGCACCATGCACCACAACATTTACCTGCGCAAATGGGCGGTGTTTGCCCTACCACCAGGTGTGTGATCAAATAGCCCACTGTCAGGATGAATCGGATGAAAACCGCTGCGACAAATTCAGATCTGCAAAGCAGCCCGTCGTGAAACGTTTCCCACCTCCCGCTCTGATCATGTTTGACGGCATCAGATATTTCACCATCGTTCCAATGAATTCCAGTCAGTCGTGTCCTGACAGTCACTACCGTTGCCATGGTGAGTACAATGACTGTCTGCCGGTGCACACACGATGCAATGGGATGTATGACTGCATAGATCACCAGGACGAAGAGGGGTGTGAGGAGATGACGTGTCCAGGGTTTTATCGATGCAGACTTTCAAAGCTATGCTTGCATAGTGACCACATGTGTGATGGCTGGCCTCACTGTCCACTGTATGATGACGAACTGTGGTGTGATGTGACCTGTCCTGCAGGTTGCCTCTGTCAGGTCCACAGTTTGTTATGCTCTCAGAGTTTCCGTGCAGAACTCTTCCCTGACATCAGATCTTTGGACGCCACAGACTCTGGCATGACACTGACAGACGTAGAGAATAATGTCTATCTGATTCACCTGGTTCTTGCCAAGTGTCACCTCACTACCTTGCCTGAAATAACATTCAGCAATCTGAGGGTCCTTGACCTCAGCAACAACAATCTGCAGTTTGTCAACTTCACTTCTTTTCTTCATTTGGAAAACGTACAGTCGCTCTACTTGTCTAAGAATCCGATAGCATCTGTCTGTCATGTTGCTTCTGTTAGCATCCAAAACAGTGAACTAACAACTATAGATTTGTCATCTACAATACTCACTGAATTGGATTCCAGAGCTTTTGAGCAGTTTTCTCGCTTGCAGAAACTGAATTTAACCTTCACTGCCATCCATACTATCGGTGAAAAAGGTTTTCAGTTGACGCCTCTGTTGACCGACCTTCTCATGGACGGTAGTCCTGTGACGTCGTTTCCACCAGATATCTTCCAGGGTCTTTCCTATCTGCGTCATATCACCACCCGAAACTATAAACTATGCTGCGTGGAGGTCCTCCCTTATGACTTCGATGCGTCACGTTGCCACGCCCCGAGAGACGAAATTTCGTCATGTGAAGATTTATTGCAGTCATGGGCGTACCGTGGATTTCTGTGGTTGATGGCTTGTCTAGCACTGTCTGGTAATGTCTTCTGTTTTTCTGCACGGTTATTCGTCAGAAGCATGGCTTCTTCAAGCGGCTTCAGTGTGTTCGTCACCAACCTGACCATGGCTGACTTTCTGATGGGGGTTTACATGACTGTTGTTGGGGTGGCGGATGAAAACTTCCGTGGCAGGTATCTCCATCACGACGACGCCTGGAAGAGCAGCGTGACCTGCAAGGTGGCCGGTTGTCTGTCGTTAGTGTCCAGTGAGGTGTCCGCTCTCATCATCTGCCTGATCACCTTAGATCGCTTTATTGTCTTCTGCTTTCCATTCAGTACTCTGAGGTTTGAACGAACATCAGCCTGGGTGACCTGTCTGTTAGTCTGGCTGGTTGGCTGGTTTCTGGCCTTGCTGCCTTTACTGCCCGTGACATCACACTGGGAGTTTTACAGTCAGACAGGTATCTGTATTCCTCTACCAGTGACGAGGCGAGAGTTCAAAGGGAAACTTTATTCCTTCAGCGTGTTGATTGTTCTCAATTTTGTTCTGTTTGTGTTCGTCTCTGCTGGTCAGGCATTTGTCTTCTGGTCGGTTCAGAAAAATGCTTTGAAAGTGAACACGACACAAATATCACAAGACATGACCATAGCTCGTCGGTTGATCTCCATTGCACTGACAGACTTCATGTGCTGGTTTCCTATTGGAATGTGCGGAATGTTGGCTTTGGCTGGAATTCCCATATCTGGAGAAGTGAATGTCGCCCTGGTAATATTCGTTCTTCCATTAAATTCTGCTATCAATCCCTTTATGTATACATTCAACACTTTGTCAGAAAAGCGGAGAAAAGTCAAAGAATCTAAATTGTTGAAATGGATGGAATCACACGCTGATCTGATTCCATCCTGACAATCCGTCCTGACAATCTATAGAAAATATCAAAAGTAAGAAACACCAGAATTTCTGTGCGTGGTTCTGAATGCTAGCTGTACGATCTTTCAGTTTCAGACTCTTCTGAAGACTGCTTAAGCAACCGAAAGTGGAATTGAGTCACGTGAAGATTGCATGACAGATATTGCACATAAAACACTTTGCTCCAGCAGAAATATGTGGATGCACTTTATACACTGTGCTGCCCTCAACCCTGCGTAATTCCTGCTGAATTTCTAGGATAATAATGGTGGCAGAGAACGTGCTGTAAGCAGCGAGATCAGAGCACTGTTTCTGTTTTTATTTGCCTCCTCACATTCCTGCTTCCAATCTATTCCCATGAGTATTAAGTCATTGCGTTTTTCGTATGTGCTGTCTATGACAGTACACTATACTGCCTGCTGATCGATCTGTTCCATAACAAGACGCTTCGCAGAAACAGGTCAGCCTTATCGCAACAAGAACTACATAGACGCATCAACTAAGGTCCCCATGAACAGGTTATCATCTCCACATCGACATACTGAAGAAAATAAATCATCGCGGAAGACACCATGGGTCTTCCTGTAACATGTCGTCAAGCTGTTTATGAACAGGTCAGCTCCCTGGCAACAAACTCCAGGTAAAACAGATCATTTCACAGTGACAAACGTCGTAAGAAGGCGCCAAATTCACAGCAGCACTCATTTGCTAACCACTCTCTTCCGCAATAAGCTGCCTGCTTTATAAAAGCAATTAAAAGTCTCAAGTGTGGGAAGGCAGCTGGTCCAGATGGTCTCATTAGTGAAGTTATAAAAGCTACAGGAGATGCAGTTGTTCCTTTTTTTGTCATTTTTCTCAATAAAATATTCACAGATGGTGTTTTTTTTCCGGACGAATGGACTAAATCCATTATTATCCCACTACATAAGAAAGGGGATATAAATAACACTAATAATTATCAAGGCATCTCTCTTATCAATAATTTATGTAAACTTCTCACCTGTCTTTTAAATAAGCGCCTGGTTACTTGGTTAGAAGTCAACTCGGTTATTTCAGATGCTCAAGCAGGTTTTAGGAAATCGTTTTCCACCATCGACCATATTTTCACGCTCTATGCATGTATTGAGAACCATCTGTCACAAAACAAAAAATTCTACGTTGCCTACATTGATTTCAGTAAAGCATTTGACACAGTTCAGCATGGATTATTGTTTAAAATACTGTTTAGAAATGGTGTCAAAGGTAATATGTTGAACATTTTGAAGAGCATGTATTCCTCAATTAAATCATGTGTCAGATGTGGTAACTCCTATACGGACTATTTCCAGTGCTTGCAAGGTCTCAGACAGGGTTGCTCCCTTAGCCCTACTCTGTTTTCTGTTTTCATCAATGAACTTGCCCATGACATATTTTATAAAAGTAAACATGGCGTTCAGTTTTCTCCTAATGATATTGAACTTTTTATCCTGCTTTTCGCGGATGATATAGCCCTTATGTCATCTACGATAGCTGGTCTACAAAATCAAATCAATGTTCTCTACAGTCGTGCACTGAATTCAAGTTTGAAGGTCAATCTAGATAAAAGTAAGATTATGGTATTTCGTAAAGGCGGGTTTCTAGGTGTTAAGGAACAATGTTTGGTGTGTGTGTGTGTGTGTGTTTTTTTTGTTGTTGTTGTTGTTGTTGTTTTTTTCAGTGATAAACTAAATGTTGTCAATTCATATAAATATCTTCGAGTTACTTTCTCAACAAAACTTAGTTTTGATGTCGCTACTGGTTATGATCATGTTGCTAGAGCCAAGAGAGCCACCTTCGAGATTCTTAAAACACTAAGAAAAATAGGATGCTCTTCTCCCAAACTTTTCTTTAAACTATTTGATGCTCAAGTTGATCCTTCACTTCTCTACGGTTCAGAATTATGGGGATATAAGCCGTACCAATCTATTGAAAAGCTCCACCTACAAGCCTGTAAATTAATACTCAATGTACCAACTTTCACGCCTAATGACATGGTTTAAGGCGAATTGGGTCGTTACCCATTATATATTAATTCTGCAGCTAGATGCATCAACTTTTGGTTTCGTCTCCTGAAACAGCCTCCTACTAGATACTCTAGAAAAGCATACAACATGCTTCATATGTTACAGGAAAGAAATATAAGGGTTCAAAACTGGGTATCACATTTAAAGCATCTTCTGTGTTCAAATGGTTTTGGCTATGTTTGGATGTATGGTGAAGTCGGGAACAAGAAACTTTTTCTCAGGGTCTTTAAGGATCGCCTTATTAGTTGCTTCTGTCAGCGGTGGTACTTACATATGTCTGAAAGCAATCGTTTTGATCTCTATTATTCTTTCAAGAATATTTTTGAACGTAAAAAATATGTTGATTTCATTAACAATAGAACTTTTAAAACTGCCTTAGTACGTTTCCATCTTTAACACCAACGTCAAGGCAGTCCTTCTCTATGGAACCGAGACATGGCGGGTAACCAACACCATCACCAGGAAGATACAGACATTCGTCAACAAATGCCTGCGCCACATCCTCAACATCAGGTGGCCGGAGAAGATCTCGAACGCTGACCTATGGAAAAGAACCAGCCAGAATCCGATCGACCAGGACATCAAGAAAAGAAAATGGGGCTGGATAGGCCATACGCTCCGCAAACCCACAGACAACGTCACAAGACAAGCACTAGAGTGGAACCCACAAGGAAAAAGGAAAGTGGGACGGCCAAAACAGTCGTGGAGAAGATCCGTCGAGAGCGAAGTGAAGGAAGCCGGAATGACATGGACTCGGCTGAAGAGAACAGCCCAAAACAGAGTCCGTTGGCGTGGTGTTGTTGCGGCCCTATGCTCCACTGGGAGACAACAGGACTAAGTCAAGTAGTACGTTTCAGGTTGGGAGTCTCAACTATTCAAAGTCACTGTCTCACTTCTTGCCTGCCGAACATCCTGTTTGTCCACTATGTTACGCAGATTGTGAAGACGAATTCCACGTCCTATTTGAATGTACAAATTATAATGACCTTAGAATTGAATATTCCATCAATAGACCAGGAAGTTATTTGTTGAAATATGAGCAATGTGCAGGAATTCTTAATGGTAGTATTGATAGCCAACTTCAAATGTCTAGATTTCTTTTCCTAGCTTTAAAGCGAAGGGAAAATTCGATACAAATGAGATCAAATATATTTTCGTACACAGTTATTTGAGCAGGATCGAATGGACAATGTATGTATAGATGTATATGTTTATTAACATATATTTTCACTGGTTTTTTTCTTTGGTATTGTAACGGGTCACGGGCCTATACCCAATTAAACCATTGTCAATTGTCAATAAGCTGCCTGCTAATAAAAACAACTCTTTACGAGCAAATACAAAAAAAGGGAGACGGCAGGGAGTGGGGGGAGGAGGGGATGGGGGGGGGGAGAGGAAGAAGGATAGAAAGAAAGGAATGAAACGTCTTGGCTACAGTTGCTTTTTAAGATTGAGTGTCTTAAGTGACAATTCTTAACCCTTAGCAGCCGAAAGGGGCCAACAGAGGCAGGTAGGTTTTTTCAATTTATTTTGTTGTTGTTATTGTTCTTTCCTCACAGCATCGTCATTATAAGCATGCAGACCAGCAGAATGTTCACGCCCTGCTGTCGCTGTCCGCGGGCGTTAGCAGGCAGGGAACATGAAACATTCCTCAACGTTCATCGGTACAAACAAGTTCAGTGATACAATTAATCCTTAATAAGAAAAGAAGTTCAGTGTAATAAGTAAATCCTATTGGAAGGAGAGTTAGCCAGTTCTATGCTGTATTTATACCTATTAGGAATAGAGTTTTCATCTTGTTCAATGTTACATTTACACCTATTGGAAGGACAGTTGACCATTTCTGTGCTGTATTTATACCCATCAGGAAGGGAGTTTTTTTTCATCTTGATCAAGGAAAGTTTATCAGTTCGGTGTTATGATTATTAATCATGTTGGGAGTAGAGTCGAAGCAGTTGAATGTAACAATTAATGCAACTTGAAAGTGACTTTAACCGCTTTGATGTTAGTGTTCAAGAGCTTAACCAGTTCAATGCTGCAGCTTATTTTGTTTAAAGGACAGTTAACCACTTCAGTGATCTAATCAATCCTTTTGGAAGGAGAGTTTTAACCGGATCAATGTTACAGTTAATCCTGTTGGAAGAAGAGCTCAGCCATTTCAGTGTTGAAGGATGAGTTTGGTCACCTCACCTGTTACAACTGATTTCATCGGAGGAGGAGTTAACCTCTTCAGTGTTATAACTTATAGTATTAGAGAAAGAGTCTAACCCCTTAAATGTTACAAGCTATGAAAAGAGCATGTCATCATAGTGTTACACTACCCCTCTTTGTGTGCGTATGCGCATGTGTGTGTGTGTGTGTGTGTGTGTGTGTGTGTGTGTGTGTGTGGTGTGTGTGTGTGTGTGTGTGTGTGTATTGTTCTCCTTAATTGCATTTTCTGCAGAATTTTGCCCAGATTTCTGTTCATGCTGGCTTAGAGTTTGCTGATTACATAACATCAGTTTATTGCCTCAACTGCGAGACTGGTCTGATCTACAGGGTCGAACTTTAATTAAGGACCACACCGAAAAAAGGCCCTTTCTTTTTAAATTGGCCAAAAATACAAGCAATGCATTTTTTCGAAGAATTCGACTGGGAAAGGTTTAAGGGGTTAACAGAGTATTCCGCAAAGCTTGCGAAAGCTGTCTTATTGTCATGTGCAGCATGCAGAGGGGGGGTTGAAAGTTGCAGATTGTTGTCAAAATTGCTTGTTTTTTAAGCAAGAGTGAACACTGCTTCAAACGGTTTTGCACTGAAATTCCAAATGCACGTGCAAAAACCAATGCATTGCAGAGCATTTTACTGACTGGAATGCCCCTAAAAGCAGCCCAACGTGCATAATTCTTCATAACACAAAAATGCTTCCAAGACGCAAGCTGTCTGGTTTTGACCGGACCCGGGCGATTGCATGGCTGCAGGATCGAGTTGGCGTTCGAGAAGTGGCCAGAAGACTACAAGTGTCCCACTCCGTCATCATTCGGCTGAGAGAACGTTTTCAAGCCACTGGAACTGTCAAAGAGAGACCCCGTCCAGGCCAGCCAAAGAAGACCACTGCAAGAGATGACAGGTTCATCCGCAGACATGCTCTTCGGACCAGGACCACCACCTCCAACACCATCAGGCGTCGGCTCCAAGCTGCCACTAACACAGCAGTGTGTGAGATGACCATACGGCGGCGCCTCAATGCTGCCAACCTTCGAGCAAGGCGCCCAGTCCGGAAACCAAAACTGACTGCGGCCCACCGGGCACGTCGCCTGGCCTGGTGCACAGCTCATCGAACATGGACTCGGGCTCAGTGGCGGATGGTGCTTTTCACCGATGAGTCCAAGTTCCAGTTGAAGCCACGAGATGGACGCATTCGGGTGTGGCGGCGTCCTAGGGAGCAGCTGGCAGATGACGTCATCCAGGAGGTCGTCGCTTTTGGTGGTGGCTCCGTCATGGTATGGGGGGCATCAGCAGTCACCACAAGACTCCCCTGTACCATGTGGATGGCAACCTGAACGGCCAACGCTACCTGCAGGAGATTTTACGGCCTTTGGTTGTCCCAGCACTCCAGCAGATTGGGGCTCAGGCTGTGTTCATGGACGATAATGCCACCCCACATCGTTGTCGAGCCGTGAACACTCTTGTGGTGCAAGCTGGCATCACCAGGATGCCATGGCCGGCAAACAGCCCGGACATGAACCCTATTGAGAACATCTGGGGCGAGCTTGGGAGGAGAGTTCAAGAAAATCACCCTGTTCCGGCAAATCGACAGGAGCTGCTGCACTACCTGCAGCAGGAGTGGGCAAACCTCCCCCAGGCACTCATTACAAGAACAGTCAACACCATGAGGCAGCGCTGTGTGGATTGTGTGGCAGCACGAGGGGGGCACACTCGGTTTTGATCAGACTGTAAAGAAACACTCTTTTTGTGAATGTCATTTTGGGGGGTAGTCTCATTCAGGCTCCCCTGTCTAATCAGAAAGAATGATTTTTTCGATGAAAGTGACAAAGTGTTGTTCACTGATAATGCAATTAAACATTTATAAAGTTTCTGTCGTTTGTCGGTTTTTCTTTCTATGTTTTGTGAGACTGTGTATAAGTGGTCCTTAATTAAAGTTCGACCCTGTAGTTTGTATTAGTCAGGTGCAATGATACGCAGAAGAAAAATCGGGGATTTTCTGTCTTTGGTTTGCAGTGATACCGGTCTATGTCTTCAACAGGGAGGAAATGATTGTCGGCGCACAAAGTGAAGAAGAGTTCACCATCAAGCTGATCCTTGCTGCTGAATGCTTGTCCATGGAAAAGGCCTGAACTGGCTAAAGACATCCACCGGACCCCCCACCCCCACCCCCTCCCCCACCGCTTTTCTGATGTCCCTTCATTCCACCTGCTGCCCCCTCTGAAATTGAAATTTCAGAAGAAAGAAAAGAAAAAAAAAGGAGAAAACTGGGTACAAATGGTGTTACTGTCTGAAAAGGCGCCGCAGCTGTTGTGTTCACAAGGAAAGGGAGATAATCCAAAATGAGGCGACCTGTAATGTATTTTGTTTTGTTTGTTTCTTTTTCCCCTTTAAGATCGAGTGTCTTCAGTGTCAATTCTTAACCCATAGCAGCAGAAGGGGCCAAGAGAGGCAGGTAGGGTTTTGTTGTTGTTGTTGTTGTTGTTGTTTCCTCACAGCCTCGTCATTATAAGCATGCAGACTAGCAGAATGTGTACGCCCTGCTGTCGCTGTCCGCGGGCGTTAGCAGGCAGGAAACACGAAATTTCCTCAACGTTCATCAATGCAATCAAGAGGGAATAATCTGCCCACTCAGCTTTGGGGTGGATGTGTTAGCAAGCTGCACACTCTTATTTTATTTTATTTTTTTATGCTCTAATGTGAACCTGGTTGACCTCAACAGTTTTGAAACAGAAGAAGCTGGTACTCGGTTTTCCCCTCTGAACACACCTGAATTCACTGGAACCACGAAAAAGGATCGGTCGGACAAAGGGGTGGCATAATCCTCTTGATTGGTGAAGTGCTTAGAAAGCGCTGAGAAGGGCTTGGATCACAAGTATTTCCAGGTGAGAGTGGGAAGCTTTTTACCTGTTATCTCTTGATTAGTGTGAAGTCCTTAGACAGCGCTGAGAAGGGCTTGGATCACAAGTATTTCCAGGTGAGAGTGGGAAGCTTTTTACCTGTTATCTCTTGATTAGTGTGAAGTCCTTAGACAGCGCTGAGAAGGGCTTGGATCGCAAGTATTTCCAGGTGAGAGTGGGAAGCTTTTTACCTGTTATCTCTTGATTAGTGTGAAGTCCTTAGACAGCGCTGAGAAGGGCTTGGATCGCAAGTATTTCCAGGTGAGAGTGGGAAGCTTTTTACCTGTTATCTCTTGATTAGTGTGAAGTCCTTAGACAGCGCTGAGAAGGGCTTGGATCGCAAGTATTTCCAGGTGAGAGTGGAAAGCTTTTTACCTGTTATCTCTTGATTAGTGTGAAGTCCTTAGACAGCGCTGAGAAGGGCTTGGATCACAAGTATTTCCTGGTAAGAGTAGAATGTTTTCACCTGTTATCTCCTGATTGAAATGTTGTAAAATAATGGAAAAGAATGTAAACAGATAGCATTTTTTGGTACCTGTTTGCTGTGCTTTCTAATAGACAAACCATGTCCACACAATTAAAGTTATCCATTCAAATGAACAATATCCAGTTCCCTGAGTGGTTAGTCTTTCCTGTGCTGCCAAACACAATGTTAGTTTCTGTTGAACAATTTAGTAGGGGTGTGGGGGGACAGGGCAGACTAACAATTCTTCCGTCATTATATTAATGGCTTAGCAAAGATAAGGGGTTGAGGAACGGAGGAAAGAAAAACATGCGAACGATAAATCAGGGAAATGTAATCATTTTTTTTAAAATGAAATTTGTTTTAATAAAAATCATTTTTCAAACACACATACATTACAAACCAATTACACGTATATTGCAATTGATTTCAAAACAAAGACAACAACAACAAAGCCAGCTGAACAACCAAACATCCATACACACAAAACGAAAGGGGGACCAGGCCGGGGGCTTGGGGGAGAGGTGGGGGCAAGGGCAGGGGAAGGGGTGGGGGCCACTAACATCCTCATGCAGAACATGAATCATGCATGTATACAAACATTCAACTGTTTTCAAAACCCCGCAATTGGCGTATATCTTGATGAATGTGGGTAGATTACAAGTGAAATACATACGTTCTATTTTGAACTCTAACATTAAAAGTATTCGAGAACTGACTTGCACACCAAGTTTTTTCAGACTGTGCACAAGTTCCATTTATGAATTCCATGTGACTTTCTTAGTTGTATCTGCCTCTCAATAATGTAACAAATGTGTGTAAATATGGTTGTGCATTTAGCAATATCTGTCTCTCAATAATGTAACAAAGGTTTGTGAATATGGTTGTGCATTAATCAATTTACATTTGAACACGTAAAATTTCGTAAATGAAATAAGAAATCAAAAGCAGTGTCTGTTCGTATGTTTTGTTTTACACCAAACGGTACAAGTTCCGTGTCAATCACAAACATATGACAATGTGAACATTTCCTGGTCACCAACTGCTGAAAATTTATCCAAAATTGGTGTGTAATGTGACAGTCAAACAGGCTAAGAGAAATTCTCTGCTCCTCTTGCTCACTAAAAATACATATAGAAGAGTTCACTAAACGAAGCAGGAACAAGAATCTCTGTGTTGGAAATAATCTATGTAGCAGTCTAATTTGAAACCATCTCAAGTGCATATCACCAGATATTCCATAACGATGTGAGAAAATGACTTTCCAGTTCAAATCCTCAAATAAATTATTCCAACTGGAAATAACAGTTGGGGTGCTTCCATTTTCATTCAACATATTCTGTCTGAATTTACTACCTTGTTTAATACAGGACCAAGTTTTATTCTCTGAAGATTTATACCTTTTAGTCAAGGTTATGTTTAACTTTTTACAGCATGCTCGCGGTGCATTCAAAACGCCATCGTACACTAAAAAGTTTGTTCTGACATTGGAAAAACTAGTCAAAAATTCATTGTAAGCTATGAAGTATCAGCATTTATCAACTATTTCAAAAAGAAGATATTATGATTACACCATTCTTGTCAGTAAACCACCTTTCGGTCCTCAATACATAAACATTGTATTGCATACACTCTGCCATCAACTCATGAACTGTCATTGGACAGGATTTCAGAGACAGTTTTCTGTAATGTTTCATTACATTTTTCCTAAACAAATTATCAGCTTTCTTTAAAACCACATTTGCATACTCAGTACCAAAATGTCTCAACTTTGCCAACTCTGGTAACATATTAATTACAAAATCCTTCCATTCAGATTCATCCGAAAGTCTTCTCAGCCAACTTATTTTCATGGAGGTAAAAATGATCTAATATTTGTCATTCTCATTTTTCCATCGCTGTATTGTTTTAAAAACACATTTTTCTTTATCATGCTTTGCTTCCCATTCCATTGAAGTATCATCAATTCATTTTCCAATGCAGTAATAAAATCTGCTGGGTCTTTCAAATTAATCAACCAAGGCACAATTTTTGACCGAACCAAGGTCTTGATTACTGTTATTTTCCCAAAAGGTGTCAATTGTCGCTTACTCCAAAACATTCAAAATTCTTTTCTTTGCGAGAAGCTTATCCTCGAAGTTAATCTGTGTAATACTTATGGTATCAGTAGTAAACAATACCCCCAAAATCTTTGTAATACTTATGGTATCAGTAGTAAACAACTCTCCCAAAATATTTGTAAATACTCATGGTATCAGTAGTAAACAACTCTCCCAAAATCTTTGTAATACTTATGGTATCGGCAGTAAACAACACTCCAAAAATCTTGAAAGTACCAGGGTCCCAAATGAAATTTTTGTCCCTCATGAATCGAAAATTTGTGTTTTTCCTACTCTCTATCCAAACATCCTGGTTCTTGTCGAAGTTTATCTTTAAACCAGGAATGTCATCAAGTTTAGTTATATTATATCCTGATTCATTAAAGCATTTCTCACAACCATCCAAGCATAGACTCTTGCTCATGATGAGATCATTGCATACATACACACATACATAACTTCAAACGAACGCGTCTCATGACACCAAGTCGCCTCACAAAAAATGCCAACACAGAGCAAACGAGGACCCCCCCCCCCCCCCCCCCCCCCCCATTCCCCCTCCCGAATATGCACACAAAAAGTTCTAAGCTCATCCATATACTCTTTACCTGACACATGTACACAACTACAACAGCTGAAGAAATAAACAAACACAAACTGACATTGTTTCGGAGACCGGCACAGCCTTTTTTTTTAAATCTTGAATGTGGTCAAACGGAACACACGAACGGAAACAAATACAGTTAGCCCCTGTTGAATTGGTATGAAATGAAATCTTAAATGACACAGTGAACAGTAAATGAAATGAGTAAGAAGTAGAGTTACTCTTTCTTCCTCCAAGGTGAGATACAATTACACGCCTGTAACACTAACAGCGGTCTGGAATAAACGTCAATTCACGTTTGTTCCTTTCTCTGCTTCTTGTTGCTGTGTACGTGTGTTAGGTACAGGGTACATGGATGAGCTTGGAACATCCCTTTTTGGGGGGAGGGGGGGGGGGGCGCTGTCTTGTCGAGTGTTGTGTGTACCCTGTGTTGGCTATTTCTGCTGGATCATTCATTCTCGTAAGCAGCATTCGTTTCGTGTTATGGGCATGCTATTCTCTCATCATGGGAGCAGAAGTTACCCTCCTTGTTCGACGTATGTGAATAGGCTTTAGCTGATCAGTCCACCAGTACACAGTCTCTAGTTCTACTTCCAACAAATTTTCTTTTGTACTCTCCTTCGACGTTTGTCGCTGACATAATGAATATTGGTCGTTTTCGACACGGCATCCAGATTCAGAGCAACGTCGCTCTAGAGCCACAACATCGTGTGATCGCTTACCCCATGGAAAGACAACAACGGCACCGCGAAGGCGCCTCATCTAATGTCCTAATGAGGCATAAATCTGTATCTCCCGGTCTGTGCCATCAATTACCACATTGTATCCATGTTTGGGTTATCATGAGAAGGAATTCGTCCAAGTCTGAGCGCACACACGCTCATGCGCGTGCACACACACGCACACGCGCACACACACGCACGCATTCACGCATGCACGCACACACAGACAGTCGCCATGGTGCAGTGGTCATAGCATCGTTAACTGCGGACTGGGAGAGGAGGTGGGGGGGGGGGGGGGGTGGAAATGCCTGTGAGATCTGGGGCTCAGTCCCGTTCCTACCCGGAGCTGAATGTTCAAAGGCTCAAAATGGGAAGATTGGAACCACACAGTGCCGTCTCTCTGAGAGCATTGCTCAAATTTCCTCACCAACACTGCAGGTGCCTGTATCTCTCGGGACTGGTTGCCGCTAGGAAACAATCGTTATGAGAGGAAGCGCGGAGTGCAACCTGTTAAGTCTTCTCAGTATAGAATGGAACTCCCCAGATTCATATTTATCCGCCTGTTTTCTAGTTTCTTTGTACCTTATCTTGCCAGATTTCTGTTGAGACAATGCCTACCGGATCGACCGAGATCGAGCGCAAGATTTCCTCATTCTGAATACCGGGTTGACCGAGATGGACCGCTGAACACTAACTAGGTCAACTGCTTTCACTTTCACCATCACATATCCCAGAATGCAATCGCGAGAAGAGTCTTCCGGTACAATCGTTTCTGGACGCCATTTTTGTTTTTGTTGCACGAGTTTTGCTGGAGTAGTTTTGCTGCTGTGACTTTTCAAATTTCGGCTTTTTTTTTTTTTTTTTTTTTTTCGCGAAGATTTTCGGGAAAATGGCGGATCAAGTGACTATGCAACTTGTAGAATTCATTTTCTGATGTGATAGTGATGAGGAGAGCGTATTTGAGGGCTGCACTTTTGAAGAAGATTTGAAGGGAGACGATTCGGACGACGATCTTGACCTAGTTATAAATAAAGATCGACTGCTGACTGATTTTGAGGCTGGAATCGCTAATGATTCGGGCGATGATAATGACGATGTCGAACGGCCCATTGCTGCTGGCCCAGCCACCCAAAAAAAGAAAATTCGAAAAACAAAAGTTGCTAGAGATTCTTTAATTGTTGAGTGCAATGGTTGGCTGCAAGAAGTGAAGCCCAAAAAAGGTTTCGCTTGTTCTGACAGCCAGGAAACCGGGTCAGTCAGTGGGTGTGTCCCATGATTTGCCTGTGGGAGCGTCATCTTTAGCCTTTCGATTTCAGAGAAATTTTGGCAGACTTTTAGCGGGAAACAAATTCATTTGCTGCACAAAAGCCAACAAAAAAGGATGAGCATAAACTCTGGCCTAAATTAAAAACTGCCTGGTTTATCAAAATGCAATTTGGAGATGGACAAGAGGTACATCATCACCAGTGTGTGTGTGTGTGTGTGTGTGTGTGTGTGTGTGTGTGTGTGTGTGTGTGTGTCGGGGGGTGTGGGGGAGGGGGGGGGGGCTCGATTGCTTAGTGCACTTGTGCAAAAGCACATTTTTGCTGAATTCCATCACAATTTCAAGTCCAGTATTCAGTAATCTGTTCTTGTTACTTTTTTCCCCCTCAGTAGTTAGAAGACAAATCTTCTTGTATGTGATGCCTTCAGTTTAACAAAATTGTTGAAGTTTGGGTTGTTGTTGTTTTTTCCTTCACCACAAAAGTTGATTATTTAGTGTGCAGACCATACAGAATGATTTTATTTTGTTCCTGAAGGATTCAGTACTTTGTTTAGACTTGGAAAATCACTCTGTGCTCCTAATCCATGACATTCTGTGGGTACAGTGAATTTAGGGAAATTTGTTTTGGCACCGAGAACACCGAAGTAGAGTTAGTCTGTTCGTTTTTTGTTGTTTTTTTCCCTCGTGTACCAGTTCACTATGTATGGGGGGAAAAATGGCTGGTTTGGATGGAGTGATGTCTTTGATTGTTTTTTCATTACTTTTATAGAATAGAAGAGTTAAAAGCAAATTTATTATTTAGGTTTCTTTATGGCAAGTGTGTAAGTGTTGCGGAGTTACCTCCCTTGGCATGGTATTCTCATCTAGTCATGTAGCACTAAGTCATGCGGCAGGCAGAGGGTTTAAGTCTATGGTTACGAGAGAACATCGTGAGAGAGAGAGAGAGAGAGAGAGAGAGAGAGAGAGAGAGAGAGAGAGAGAGAGAGAGGAGAGAGAGAGATTATGCGTATGTGTTCATACGCACGAGAGAGAGAGAGAGAGAGAGAGAGAGAGAGAGAGAGAGAGAGAGAGTTATGAACATGTATCTGTGCATGCGTGCACGTGTGTGTGTGTGTGTGTGTGTGTGTGTGTTTCAAGGAAACATGCATATGTTTTTACACAGTAGGCAGCGTTAATGCGTGAGCAAGTCTTGTGACGGATATGTTACACACACACACACACACACACACACACACACACACACACACACTCACACTCACTCACTCACACACACACACACACCGCGCGCGCGCGCTAGCGCGCGACTCAAGAACTGAAGTTTACACTTTTATGAAGGCCTCGTTTTATTCAAATAATACACTTTTAACATAATCCTCTCTCTCTCTCTCTCTCTCTCTCTCTCTCTCTCTCTCTCTCTCTCTCTCTCTCTCTCCTCTCTCCAAGCGTATGATTCATCAAATAAAAACAACTGAAATATCGACCCGTATCTTCACTACAACGGAAATTAAAAGTTGAAGTTAATATAAAGACAGGCATGAACAATATACATGACCAGAAATATGATTGCAATTTGATTCAACCAACACATAATTATGACAACTGATGTTAATAATGATGATACTAAATCATGATGATGAAGCTTACAAAAAATTGACAATGATTGATTGTTTTAAAAAAAAAAGAGGTCCTTGATAATCAATATCACTAAGGTCAGTTTGAATTTTAACAGTAACAACAACACAACCTTGAAAAGGAGTGTGTGTGTGTGCGCGCGCGCGCACACACACACACACACACACACACACACACACACAACGATAAATACTTGAAAAAAGGGAATTTCTTCCAGACTGTAGTGTGGTACGTGTATACCAACAGATGATCGAATTGTACACACAAACACCTAAACGGACATTAATATAAAAATTAAAAAAAGACGAAAAATTGAACCGTTTGCTGCTTTGTGAGTCTGAAAATCAAGCGGTATTACTATTCATGTTTCCACACCACACACACACACACACACACACACACACACACACACACACACACACACACACGCACGCACACACTCACACACACACACACACCAAGGATTTTAAGATAAGCTTACGTCTGT
>CM065745.1:18153627-18156127 GCA_033310375.1 Conus canariensis | reverse complement strand
GTTTTCAATTAAGCGAGCAGATGGGGGACGAAAGGTCAAAGGTTTTAACAAAAGAAGAAACGGGGAAACGGAACGCATCACATTCTTTCTCATCACCTGAAGTTCTCTACTTATGTGTTTCTGTGTGATGGGGTGGCGGGGTGGGGAGGGGGGTGGGGGGGGGGTTGAAGGAAAGGAGGAGACGGAGGAATGTGTGTGTGTGTGTGTGTGTGAGAGAGAGAGAGAGAGAGAGAGAGAGAGAGAGAGCGTTTTGTATGCACAAGCATATCGATTTGCCTGTGGTGGGAGTGTAAGCGGTGTGTCTATGCGTACACATGCGAGTGCGCTTGTGTAATGTGCATATGCATCTGTTTGCATGTGTATTCGCGTGTGGAGGTACGCGCGCGCGCGCGCGCGCGCGTGTGTGTCTGTGTGTCTGTGAGAGAGAGAGAGAGAGAGAGAGAGAGAGAGAGAGAGAGCTCATTTCCTCGTCTATTTGTCTCACTCCATCCTCTCTCATGTTTTCTCTTATTGGCTATTGTAATGTTTTGCGCTGCCTTTAAGTGCCCCCCCCTTCCCCCCCCCCCCCCCCTCCTCCCCCGATCCCTGTCCCTATTCTTTCTCTTCCACACACTTCCACTCAGTAAATGCCATAGGCACAAGAAATGATACGAAATAGCCCGTGCTCTCTCTCTCTCTCTCTCTCTCTCTCTCTCTCTCTCTCTCTCTCTAACAATGACCAACAGTACACAAAACAATGCATGGACTCTCTCTCTCTCTCTCTCTCTCTCTCTCTCTCTCTCTCTCTCTCTCAACAATGACCAACAGTACACAAAACAATGCATGGACTCTCTCTCTCTCTCTCTCTCCTCTCTCTCTCTCTCTCTCTCTCTCTCTCTCTCTCAACAATGACCAACAGTACATAAAACAAAACAATGCATGGAATCTCTCTCTCTCTCTCTCTCTCTCTCTCTCTCTCTCTCTCTCTGTCAACAATGACCAACAGTACACAAAACAATGCATGGAATCTCTCTCTCTCTCTCTCTCTCTCTCTCTCTCTCTCAACAATGACCAACAGTACATAAAACAAAACAATGCATGGAATCTCTCTCTCTCCTCTCTCTCTCTCTCTCTCTCTCTCTCTCTCTTACCCCGACGACAAACCAGCCCTTGTCAGCCACGGCGGTGACGGGCGCCACGTAGCGGCCATGTCTGACGCGCCACCGTTCGGGGAGATCACTCTTACGGAAGACCGTCAGGTTGGGATGAAAGTGCTGGAGATTCTTGTACACCTGGAACAAATAAACAAATGAACAGATAATAAGTAAGAAGGTACTTGGAACTTTTATTAGCAATGGTTATCCCAGCATTTTTCCCACGTCCTGCAGCGTCGTGTTTTACTTTCATGTTTATTTGTTTGTTTTAAATGACACTTTCGGTGGTGTAACAAATTTCGGTTACTCTGGGGGGAGGGGGTTGTTGGGGGTTTTGTGTGTGTGTTTTTTTTTTTTTTTTTTTTTTTTTAGTGTGTTGTTTAAGAAACCGACTGCTTCTTTAAAAGAAAACAAAAATGAAGCGGTTAACTTTGATCAAATCTGAATATTTAAAATTATTATAAAAGCTTTCATAATAAAGTGCTTGAGGAAAGATCTTGTATTGGATGAGTCGCTAAAATATATACTCGGCACTTCGTTTCTGCGTGACGAAAGTGTTTTAAACAATTCACTATCGAAAGATCCAGTGTGACCCTCTGCCCCCTTCCTCTCGTCTCTAATGTCTCTCTTTCACTGGCAAGATTTTCAGAAACTGAGGTGTCGATACATTGCACACAATCATGAGATGCTGAGAGAAAACGAATCGACAGAGCTGTGACCTCAAACCATGCAGCAAAGCAGATTATAGTTACAGTAAAAATGACGTCAGTGAAGGTTTGAACGCATCTGACGTCATACTGAGTTTGGTTATGGCAAATATGGAATCGGTCTTCTGTGTGTGTGTGTGTGTGTTAGGGGTGTGTGTGTGTGTGTGTGTGTGTGTGTGTGTGTGTGTGTGTGTGTGTGTTGTATCTTACTGTGTGTGTGTGTGTTAGTGTGTGTGTGTGTGTGTTAGTGTGTGTGTTGTGTGTGTGTGTGTGTGTGCTAGTGTGTGTGTGTGTGTGTGTGTGTGTGTGTGTGTGTGTGTGTGTGTGTGTGTAATGTCATGCCATTCCATGTCAGAACTCTTTCTTGCGCAGACAAGCACATTAGATGCAAACCAAGAAACATTTTAGATGACAAGCTTACTGTACTCTTTGTTTACTTAACAAACGAAAGCAACACACACACACACACACACACACACACACACACACACACACACACACACACAACACACACACACACACACACACACACACACACACACACACACACACACACACACTCACCGCATGCTTTCTGCCTGGCTTGGTGTAGACTCGGGCCACAGTCAGGTCACTGAAGACGGACTCGTAATCGGAAGGCCTCAAGACGTCATTCAAATT
>CM065745.1:18133662-18146027 GCA_033310375.1 Conus canariensis | reverse complement strand
CTTTGAAATTACAGAAAGACCTGCATGAAACATTACAGCCTGGATCCCGCGCATTACATTTCTGCGCCCGGGATGAGCTGGGACACTTTCTTAAAATTTACTGGAGTACAAATTGATTTATTGTCTGACCTGCCAATGCTTCAGATGATTGAAAACGGATTGCGTGGGGGAATCAGTATGGCGTCACACCATTACTGTAAAGCAAACAACAAATACTTGGACGACTATGATCCAAGTAAAAGGTCTAACTATCTTATGTATTTAGATGCAAACAATCTGTATGGATGGGCAATGGCGCAATCACTTCCATTACGCAACTTTAAAATGTACACAGGACTCAAAGACATTCAAAAGTTTTTAAAATGGCTACCTACTCAGAAGCTGATCGTAAAAGAGGTCTCATTCTAGAAGTTGATTTAGAATATCCTCATGAACTCCATGATTACCATAATGACTATCCATTAGCGGCAGAAACCCTAAAAGTGTCAATGACAGAACCGCCTAAACTTGTGCCTAATCTTCGTGACAAAAAAAGTTATGTCTGTCATTACAGACTTCTTCAATTTTATTTAAGACATGGTTTAAAGTTGACAGCTGTTCATCGTATAATTGCTTTTGATCAAGAACAGTTCATGAAACCATACATCATGAAGAACACTGATCTCAGAACTAAATCCGCAGATGCTTCAGAAAAAGACTTTTTCAAGTTGATGAACAACAGCTGTTTTGGAAAGACTATGGAGAATCCGCACAAGCGTAAAGATGTTAGATTGGTCACCAGAGAGAACGATGCAATTAAGCTAACTTCTAAACCTAATTATCAGGACTTCAGAAGATTTCATGATCAGCTTTTTGGCATAATGATGAAAAAAAAGAAAGTCAAATTGGACAAGCCCGTTTTTATTGGGTTTACTGTTTTAGAATTATCAAAGCTTTTGATGTTAGAATTTCTTTACGACTACTTTAAACCCTTGTATCCAGAGTCCAGAGTTCTGTACACAGATACAGATTCATTTGTAATCGACATCCCTACTGAAGATATCTATAAAGACATGGAATTAGAAGTAGCTAAAGGGCATGCGGGATGGTACGACACATCTGATTACCCTAAAGATTCGCCTTTGCATTCAGATATTAACAAGAAGGTTTTAGGTAAGATGAAGGATGAATTATCTGGAGAGGTGATCAAGGAGTTTGTTGGTTTGAGGTCGAAAATGTACAGTCTTTCAAGCCAAAAAAAAGTTGTTAAAAAAGCAAAGGGAATATCTCGTAGTGTTGTGCAATCAAGCATATCCCATGACAACTATAAAAAAGCATTGTTTGACAATAAGACTTTTCATCATGACAACGTAAAACTACGATCTAATCTACATGAGATCAACACAACTGTTGTAACAAAGAAGTCATTAGATAGAACAAACACAAAACGTGTGTTTGTTAATCCAGAGTTTTCATATGCAATCGGGCATTGGAAAACAGCATAATTACATACCTTCTTCATCCGCGGGTTTATATTTTTCCTCAAATTTATCTAGAAGCTCAATCATATCAATATCCAATTCAGACAAAATTTTTCTCATGTTTGCTTGATGTGCACGAATTTTTTTATTTTTTCAAGATATTCTTTATCCGTTATTCTGATAATCAAAATTTGGGATCGTAGGCGATCAGGATGCGTTGCCGTGTGCCGATAAATCCACATAATTGTTTCCTTAATAGCTGAACACGTATCATATGATTCTTGTATTAATTTTAAGGTCTCTTTTTTTATCATCATTTTAGTTTCATGTAAGATTTCTTCCTTTTGAGCTTCCATTTTAAACTCAAATATATTTACGTAAATTAATTAAGCGGAACTGTGTCTGGCGGGATTATTTGCAGTTCTTCTTTCACAAAAGATCTTTGAGGGGCTGGTCGTTTTGTTGTGTCAGTTTCTCGTAAATAATACACGGGCGGATTCATCTTTACAATTCTTTTTATTTCATATGGATCAACACTCCAAACTGGATCTGTTGCCCTGATGCGAGTGTCCCCTTCTGCTCCTCCCGGCGAATAAAGGTATCTCACTTTCAAACCAAATGGTAATAGTTTGCTTGATGAAGACTCTCCTTCAACAACATTTATTGTTTGTTTTCTGATTGCTTGTACTGGTTTTAGACCTTTAAATTCTTCATTATTCATTGCGCGCAAAACTGAGGGCAGCCTTCTAACCCATTCTGTGTTGCGAGAATTGTCAATCAGCTCTCTGTGATACTGGTAGGAAAAAAGCCTTTCAGATAACTGTTTGTTAAAGTTTTCAACCAAACCCTGTGATCTGTGAACTCCTGGAATGCCTCTTTTAATGGTAACTCTATGTTTTAACAATAATTGATTTACTTGACCTTTAAATTCTTTTCCATCATCGACTTGAATCATGCGAGGATAAGTTAAGGGTCCTCGTTGGTATATCAGCTGTATAGCGACAGCAACAGCAGAAGCACTCTTTTGTGTTAATGGTTCCGCATCTTTGTATCTTGAAGCTATGTCAATGACTGTAAGTGCGTACTTAAATCTTTTTCGTCTAATCGTATCATGGGGTAAATATAGAAGATCCATTTGATGGGTGTCGTTTGGAGTTATATTCACAAAGTGTGGTCTCTGTATTTGTTTAGGCGCTGGTAGATAAATTTGCCAAATCGCTTGTTTAGATAACCATTCCTTTGCTGTTTGTTCACTGACTCCAGCTGCTTGGCTTAGCTTTTTAATTGCTGTTATTCCCTTCCAATATCCTTTTGGCGAATAATAGATCTTGTTAATTTTTTATTCAGCCAATATTATGTGCAACAAAATACACAACGGTCATGCCAAAGGCAATAAACAATATTTCTTGCATCTTTTGTTTTTCTGATGGTTGATAAAAATCGCTGAATTTTGGTGGAGGCAATGTCTCGATTGGCTTGCCTGTTACAAGATAATATTCTTTTATTGCTTGATCAACATCTTTAAATGTGTAAGCTGCATGTCCCTGTTTTTTCAGTTCATCGTTAATAAAATCTAACTGCTCCATTCTTTGCTTTTCATAGGTGTCTTGTGCTGCGGCTAGTTGCTCCATAGCTTTGTTATGTCTTTTTCTCTCGCCGTCATCCCGTAGTTTACTAAATGCGTAATTACTTCCGCTAAAAGCAAGCGCATTAACCACAGCGCCACCAATCATCATTACGAGTGAAGCCATTTTTATAAATGTATTTTTTTTAATTTTACATATTGATACTGTCTGGAATTATTCCTTGCTTAACTAGAAAATCTTTCGTAGCAAATGAAGCTGTAATAACAGCAATCAGCTTTGCTGAGTCTTCAAAGCCTAGTTTGCCAAGATCTGCTGGTTTTATTTTTAACAGGCTTTTACCAAGCATTGTGTATCCTACACTTAGGCCTCCAATAACAGCAGAATGGTATACAAGGTTAGTAATAGTTTTTTCGGTGCTCATTTTTAAAAAATAAAATAATATTTATTCATTAATAAAACATGAACTGCGATGATTTACTTCCTGAACTTACAAATGATCAAGTTGATGACCAAGCTATTATGCGCCAAAAGGAAAGGCTGTATTCTTTGGCGGCGTGTGGAAAAACAAAACAGTACCTTGGAAATGAATTCAGCATAGAACAGATTCAACAAATGTCGCCACAAGACATTGTAAAGTATCACAACAGGTATGAAGCGCAACTGGGGTCAAGAATGGTAAAAAGTGTTGGGCAAACGGTTCTTAGTTTGTACACTAAACTAGTTAGTAGATTTGCTCCCATTGATTCTGAACAAGATTTTATGTATGATTTAACGCAGGATCCCGTTTTAACAAAGTCATTAGAGTCTCTAGGATGTGATCTATATTACAGATTTGGAACATTGTTATCGCCATTAATCATGGGATTAATTACTTTTAATCATATAGATTTTGTTTCCCTTCAAAATGACCGAGCCAGAAAATCAGCAGAAAACATTGATGGAGAAAGTGACCAGTAAAAAGCCTCCTCATCCTGGGCGTGTTGCAGCAGGAAAAAAATTAGCAGAGTGGAACAAACAAAAAAAATTAATGTTGCAATCACAGAATATAACTCATAATGAAAACATAACACCGCCAACGCCAGCTGTAAATACACAAGCTGATTCAAGACCTACAACACCAAAGTCGTCATGGATTATTTGGATTAAAAGAGTTGGCATTTTTGGCGTCATTGCTGTTGGTGGGGGTGGTTATTACGTTTATAAAAAATATACACAACGCCAGCAAAAACCAAAGCAGTCAAAAAAATCTCAACCACTAAATACAGAAGCCAAACAAAAAAGCATGCCAGAACCGCCAACAACAAAAGATCATTTTGATCCATTTCAGATGGAATAATATTTCAAGAACTTAATAAATAATTATAAGTGACTTGAATAAGAACTTAATAACGACTTGATGACGACTTGATAAAACTTAAATAAGAACTTGATAAAAACTTAATGACGACTTGATAAGAACTTAATGACGACTTGATAAGAACTTAATGACGACTTGATGACGACTTGTTAAGAACTTGAATAAGTACTTGAATAAGAACTTGATGATGACTTGTTAAAAACTTGATGTTGACTTGTTAAGAACTTGAATAAAAACTTGTTAAGAACTTGAATAAGAACGTGATGCCGACTTGAATAAGAACCTAGAACGACTTAATGACGATTTTTTTTCACAATTAATTGTTACATTCTTTTCCGGGGAGACAACTCCCTTCTGCCTTTATGTAGTCAGACATGTCTGGCCCCGGCTTACTCAACTGCACAATAGCCGAGTCGAAGCGCCGCACTGTTTGCTAGTTCGTGTCAAGTTACACATAAGGGCGTCAGGCCGCCACGCGGCATTGTATAAATTTAGACGGCGTCGTTCAGTACAGGCGTTAGACGTCATTGTATAAATTTAGGCGGCTAAATTTCCAAACATATCAAAACATGTTTCTTACCTTCCCCCAATCACAAGACTAGATAGAATCAGCTGATTAGTAACAGTGACGACATTTCCGCCCAGCACTTGTGTTGTTAGCAACTGAACCTAGCTGTCTTGTCATTTTCACATTGGGTTGGTGTGCTGCGTGTGTGATTTCCAGTCAAGAAAGCGTTGTGACTTTAAAACTTTGCTGATTGATTCAGATAGCATTTTTTCAGAGAGGGATTTACTAGGTAGTCCTTCTTCACAGGAAATTAGAGTTTCAAACGCTGCACATCAAGCTCTGTAGGATTATTCTATTCAAGACACGCCACTTCATGTCAGCAAGGGGAAATGACATGATTCTAAAAATAACGGTTATGCATAACCGGGGCTCTGCGTCAACTTCTTCTTGCAGCAACATTCACAAACCACCCAGCAAGGGAAATGACATGATTCTAAAAATAACGGTTATGCATAACCGGGGCTCTGCTCCACTTGCTTCAATGCTCCTATTCAACACCCAGCTATAAACTTTTAGGCTGCCTTTTCAGGCGGCCGCCGGGTGTACTTTATACAATTGTCTTGTTTGTTGAATCAAGCTTTTAATAAGTGCACTTGGTGGCTGCTTAGAATAATCTTCAACAACGTGCCACGATTCTACGCTTGTGTAAACACACATCCCACCCCTTTTCAGATAGCTTTCAATAGCCAGTCATTCCTCACAATAGAATGAAATCCCAACTTGGTTAACAAATAGCCCTCCTAAGAATAAAGGCATGGTTAACCAAGTCCCCATTGTTTTGTTTGTTTACTTCTTAACGGTCCAGTGACAGAGAACTATAAAATAGATAATCCTACACATTATGTATGTTTGAGAGAACTATAAAATAGGCATTCTGGGTAAGCCGGCGGAGCAACAGCGAAACCGGCTTTAGCCGGTTGGAGCTGGCGGAGGTGGGTGAGCCAGAATGCCTATTTTATAGTTCTCTGGCATCATTTGTGACCCATAATGAACATACCTGCTAATTTTCACAAAGATCGGCCAAGAACTTTCTGAGATATTCCATAAAGAAGAAAAACCGTTACAGGCCGTTACAGCCGTTCGTAACGGCTATAACGGTAATATACCATATCGGGCTCATCTTTGGTCCATAATGGACATACCTACACATTTTCAGAAAGATCGCCCCAGTAGTTTTGTCTGGAGCGATTGGAACACATTTTGACCACGGACGGACGGACGGGGACACACACACACACACACACACACACACACACACACACACACACACACACACACACACACACACAGCATTTCTTCATTTTCATTCTAAAGTACTTCCTGTTCTATAAGAACTGGGAGTACAAAATAGAGAAGGAAACAAAAAAAGTGGTGAAGATTAGTGTTATTTAGATAAAACCAAACAACTTTCTATTTTTCTTTATATGATTAATTCGTTTTCTTTTCCAAATTTTTGCACCGTTCTGGATTCGCCACCAACCTAGGCTGATAGATGCTGACCATTAGTTGGCAATGACTCGGACACTCCTCGACCACTGGACAGCATACAACAGTCGTCAGCAGTGCCGCATGACAGAAGCGATACAAAAGGACTCATTTCGTGGTGGAGGGTTACAAACGGACACTGAACTGAGCTGGAAGATGACAGACGTGGTGCTATGGAGAGATCCTGGATTCAATGGAAGTGGCTGCAGAATAAAACCGCTTACTCCATTGGAATGAAGCACCCCTCCGCAACAGGAATCTAAACTTCTCTGTAATCTCGTATGCCAGGATGAACTTCTGATGCAGAATATGGTGGGGACATATATTAGTCATATTTCCCTTGTGCATCCGCGTTTAAGCAATTATTGTCATCAGTACGGGGCTTAGTAGGTGGGGTCTTGCGTATGTTAGATCAGGACAGGCACCATGGAACGCCACCGAAGCGACTCAGCAGCAGTGCGGTGTCTCCTCTGGTGGGTTGCCTCTTCATGACTTGTCATTGACTGCTCCCTGCGGATTGCCGGTGCCGGAGATGTGGCGGGATGGACCATGCTGTGGCTGTGGACGGGGTGTCAGAATGAGCAGCATGGGTGCAATGCCACTGAGGTGGCACAGAAGATGGTATAGCAGCAGCAACAAAATCCTTTGTCCGTAACATTTTCATTCACCTCAGATGGGCTTTTTTTTTTAGAATCGTTGGGAAATTTGATTGACCAAAAGATGATCGTGACCCGTCATTCATTCATTTCATTATGCCCATCGCTCCCGGTGGAGCATAGGCCATCGACGACCCTTCGCCATCGCACTCTGTTCTGGGCTGTTCGGGTCATTCCAGTCCAGTTGGCCCCTAGTTGCTTTAGCTCCGCCTCAGTGTCTCGCCTCCAGCTGTTGCGAGGTCGGCCTCTCTTCCTCTTTCCCTGCGGGTTCCAGGTCAGGGCTTGGCGTGTGGTGCTGGATGCTGGCTTCCTGAGGGTGTGTCCGATCTAGCCCCACTTCCTTCGCAGTATCTGCTTGGCCACTGGTTCCTGTCCCGCACGCTCCCGCAGATCTTCGTTTCGGATCTTCTCCTGCCATCGGATTTTGTAGATGCGCCTCAGACAGGTGTTGAAGAATGTCTGAATCTTTTGTTGCATCGTCTGTGTTGTCCGCCATGTCTCGCATCCGTAGAGCAGAATTGACTTCACATTGGAGTTGAAGATGCGGATTTTGGTTCTTATGCTGATTCCTCCAGATGCCCAGATGTTCTTGAGCATGACGAAAGCTGCTCTCGCCTTGCCAATTCTGGCTGTGACGTCTCGGTCCGTGCCTCCCTGTTGGTCAACCACGCTTCCCAGGTAGACGAAAGACTCCACCTCCCTGATGGGCTCTCCACTGACTGTGACTGATGTGTTGGCAGTGGTGCTGATTTTCATCAGCTCGGTCGTCTTCCTGTTGATCTCGAGCCCTGTCCCGGCTGTTGTGGTCTCTAGGTGTGTGGTCTTGTCCTGCATCTGTCTGTGGCTGTGTGACAGGAGCGCCAAGTCGTCAGCGAAGTCGAGGTCGTCGAGCTGGTCCAGAGTGTCCACTGTATACTGTTGTTCCTGCCTGTTATAGTGGTCTTCATGATCCAGTCAATGACCAGGAGGAAGAGGAATGGCGACAGCAAGCACCTCTGCCGAATTCCGGTCTTCACCTCGAAAATTTCGGACAGCTGGCCGGCGTAGGCAATCCTGCAGTTCATGTCCTGGCAGGTCCACCGGATGAGGGAGATGATCTTCTAGGGGACTCCGTAATGCCTCAGCAATTTCCACAGCGTCTCTCTGTCCACACTGTCGAAAGCCTTCTCATAATCTATGAAGTTGATGTAGAGGGGGTAGTTCCACTCCAGCGACTGCTCCACGATGATGCGCAGGCTGGCGATCTGGTTGGCACATGATTTGTTCCGCTGGAAGCCTGCCCGTTGGTCTCGGAGCTTGGGGTCGACAGCCTTCTTCATCCTCTCCAGTAGAACCTTGTTGAGAACCTTGCCTGGCGTTGACAGGAGCATGATCCCTAGGTAGTTGCTGCAGTCCCTGAGGTCTCCTTTCTTCGGCAGTTTGATGATGATTCCTTCTTTCCACTGGGCCTGTACCTCCTCCTTCTCCCAGATCTTGCTGAAGAGGCTGTATAGCATGTTGACAGCTGTCTCTATGTCTGTTTGATGGCTTCTGCTGCTATCTCGTCCGGCCCTGCAGCCTTCCCATTTTTCAGAGTCATGATGGCCTTCTTGATCTCTGCCTTTGAGGGTTTGTCGCAGCTGATGGGCAGTTCTGTCTCTGCGGGTGGGATGTCTGGTGGTGCGTCAAGGGCAGGGCGGTGCAGCAGCTCCCCCAAGTGCTCTGCCCATCGTTTCAGCTGTTCCTCGGTTGTTGTCAGTGGGTTTCCGTTCTTGTCCTTCACTGGCTTGTCTGTCTGCTGGAACTTGCCCGTCAGCTTCTTGGTCACCAGGTACAGGTCCTTCAGGTTCCCCTGTCTGGCTGCTGTCTCTGCTTGACTGGCCAGGTCGTCAAAGTAGTCCCTCTTGTCCTTCTTGACGCTCCTCTTTACTTCTCTGTTCGCTGCTGTGTGCTCTTCCTGTGCCTTTGCCTTAGCTGCTCTTGTTCGGCTCGTGTTCAGCGTAGTTTTCCTTCTCTCTCCTTGTTTCCAGCTTGTGGATGGTGTCGGCAGAGATCCATTCCTTGTGCTGGGTCTTCTTCTTGCCAAGGATCTCTTCACATGTGTCGTGCCAGAGCTTCTTGCAGTGTTCCCACTGTGTCTCGATGTCTGTCTCATTGTCTTCTATCAGCTCCTGTGGCGACTGGAACCTGTTGGAAAGGCTGATCTAGAGTGCTGCTTGTGTGTCCCTGTTTCTGAGCAGTCCGACATTGTACCTTGTCCGTGTGTTGTCGGCGTTGGTGAATCTATTGAGGCGAAGTCTCACTGTTGTTAAAAGAAGGTAGTGGTCTGATGACACGTCAGCACCTCTCATCACTCGTACATCCCGCCATGATCTCCTGAACTTGCGGCTAATGCAGATGTGGTCAATCTGGTTCTCTGTGACGTGGTTCGGGGGTCTCCATGTGGCCTTGTGGATGCGTTTTTGTGGGAAGATGCTTCCTCCTATCACCAGCTGGTTCAGGGCGCACAGGTCTGCAAAGCGCTCACCATTCTCGTTCACCTGTCCCAGTCCGTGTGTCCCCATGATGTCCTTGTAGCCTGTGTTGTCCATTCCGATCTTGCCGTTAAAATCTCCCATCAGTATGGTTACATCCTTCGCTCCTCTTCTGTCTATCACTGTTTGTAGTTGCTGGTAGAAGTCATCTTTCTTCTCTTCTTCCGCATCATTGGTGGGAGTATAGCATTTGATGATGTTCAGCCTGATGTCATTCTTCTTCGTGGTAAACTTGGCTGTGATGATGCGGGAGTTGACAGGTTCCCAGCCGATGAGTGCCCCCTGTGCCTCCGGTGCCAGCATCAGGGCCACACCCTCAGTGTGGGGGGTTCCATCCTCTGTGTGTCCTGAGTACAGCAGCTGTTCTCCAGATGAAAGTCTCAGCTGTCCTGACTGTAGCCACCTTGTCTCACTCAGTCCTAGCACTCCGATCTTGTAGTTTTTCATCTCTCTCGCAACTTGGATGGTTTTTCCTGTTTCGTACATCGTCCTGATGTTCCATATGGCTACTCTCGTTGTTGTCCTGGGTGTTGGAAGGGGAGTCAGCCTTGCTGCTGCCTTCCGGCTTTCACTGCACCGCGTCATAAGCCTCCGGGATGGAGACCCTTCCTTGCCCTGGTGAATGTTGTGGTTCGTTGTCGATGCTTCTGTAACTGGTCTTTTTTTTACAGGTAGGATTGTTAGCCCTACGCAAACCCCTTTATCCTCAGCGCGAGGTGGTCCTGCCTTAGTCGCCTCTTACGACATGCATGGCAGGGCAGTGGGTCTATTCTATGCCCAACCCACAGGGCGACGTGACCCGTAGACTGCCGCAAGAATCGGGCCCCATGAGGGAGATGTTGTCTGCGATGCACTGGATTTCTAGGCTCCAGGAAGAAGAATTTTCTTCACGTGATATCACGCGAGCAGCCCAGTGGCATGTCATCTTTTCTGTTGATTCAGACGAAACAAAGGAGTTCCAAGTTCTTTTACTGAAGAAACCAAAGGGAGATCAATCACATGAAAGAAGAAATGGAGGTTATTTTCGGCCCTCTGCCCTCGGGCCTGACTGATAAAAAAGCGAAACTAGGAAATCTTACTGAAAAGAAAATCGACCGTAAAGAAAGCCAGTCACTTACATGAGAAAGGAAAAGGGATCATGAACTATCTCTCTGCCTGTTTATCCCATTGCGACATATACTGGGAAGTGAAAAAACCCTACCAGTCACTTACATGATAAAGGAAAAGAGATAATAAACTATCTCTGTTTGTCCCATTATGACAGACGCTAGGAAGTGAAGAAACCCTATCAGAAAACAAACTGTTACATGACATGAGCATACCAAAATCGTAAACAAATTCGTTTCTTACAATCGCAAACTTTGCTCCAGTTGCCATTTTGTCTTCTTCTTTTTTTAAGAGAAAAATCAGCATGAGTTTTAAAGCAAGCTCATTTTACGCTTTCTGAAGAAACCCGTTTGAACACGATCTCTAATTGTTCCCGTCTTCTTTGCATGTTAAAAAAATCAATTAGGACTTGATAGTGGAATCGTGTATTCTATTGTAAATACAAGTTAGGTAGAACTAAGCTTTATGTCATAACATCATCACCAATACTCATTATTATGTAAGGATTGTGTCATTACAACATACACTTCTTGGAATCGTATCTGCGCGTCTGAATGTGTTGTTTCAAAGGCATATGATCAGAAACCATGTAGAAGCAATGATCAGAAACATGTATTAAAAAAATGATCAGAAGCCATGCAGAAACAATGATTAGAAACCATGTAGAAGCAATGATCAGAAGCCATGCAGAAACAATGATCAGAAACCATGTAGAAGCAATGATCAGAAACATGTATAAAAAAATGATCAGAAGCCATGCAGAAACAATGATTAGAAACCATGTAGAAGCAATGATCAGAAGCCATGCAGAAACAATGATCAGAAACCATGTAGAAACAATGCTCAGAAACCATGTAGAAACAATGATCAGAAACCATGCATAAACAATGATCAGAAACCATGCATAAACAATGATCAGAAACCATGTAGAAACAATGCTCAGAAACCATGTAGAAACAATGATCAGAAACCATGCATAAACAATGATCAGAAACCATGCAGAAACAATGTTCAGAAACCATGTAGAAACAATGCTCAGAAACCATGCATAAACAATGATCAGAAACCATGTAGAAACAATCTGCATATCCATTTTCAGGATCATGACATATCAAATGGTTTCTATGTTTTTGAATAAAATAACAACGTTGTCTTCAAATCGTACTCGATTTTGTCCTCTCTCTCTCTCTCTCTCTCTCTCTCTCTCTCTCTCTCTCTCTCTCTCTCTCTCTCTCTCTCTCCCTTGTTGTTTTTTTTTTCCCTCGCAAAGAAACCTTGCCTTTCTGTTTTGTTCTTCTCATTTACAACTGGTCCTCATACCATCCTGCTATCGTTTTTTTTCTGTTTTTTTTTTTAAAATTTCGTTTATAATAACACTGTAGGTGTGTGTGTGTGTGTGTGTGTGTGTGTGTGTGTGTGTGTGTGTGTGTGTGTGTGTGTGTGTGTAGTTGTGCGTGCGTTTGTATGTGTGTGTGTGTGCGCGTGCGCGTGCGTGTTGCCATTTGAACCTGCAAATTAATTAGACTGGTGCTGTGTTCATTATACCCCAACAACGTAATCTGACGAAGTTTGTGGTCTGAAGCGTCGCTGTGCATGATTAAAAAAAAAATTATAAAGAAGATCCTATCAAGAA
>CM065745.1:18126162-18128662 GCA_033310375.1 Conus canariensis | reverse complement strand
AAGGCCACAACTCCCTTCTTCAACAGTTCCCTGGAGGACAGTGACAGCAAGGCCACAACTCCCTTCTTCAGCAGTTCCCTGGAGGACAGTGACAGCAAGGCCACAACTCCTTCTTCAACAGTTCCCTGGAGGACAGTGACAGCAAGGCCACAACTCCTTCTTCAACAGTTCCCTGGAGGACAGTGACAGCAAGGCCACAACTCCCTTCTTCAACAGTTCCCTGGAGGACAGTGACAGCAAGGCCACAACTCCTTCTTCAACAGTTCCCTGGAGAACAGTGACAGCAAGGCCACAACTCCCTTCTTCAACAGTTCCCTGGAGGACAGTGACAGCAAGGCCACAACTCCCTTCTTCAACAGTTCCCTGGAGGACAGTGACAGCAAGGCCACAACTCCCTTCTTCAACAGTTCCCTGGAGGACAGTGACAGCAAGGCCACAACTCCCTTCTTCAACAGTTCCCTGGAGGACAGCAAGGCCACAACTCCCTTCTTCAACAGTTCCCTGGAGGACAGCAAGGCCACAACTCACTTCTTCAACAGTTCCCTGGAGGACAGTGACAGCAAGGCCACAACTCCCTTCTTCAACAGTTCCCTGGAGGACAGCAAGGCCACAACTCCCTTCTTCAACAGTTCCCTGGAGGACAGCAAGGCCACAACTCCCTTCTTCAACAGTTCCCTGGAGGACAGCAAGGCCACAACTCCCTTCTTCAACAGTTCCCTGGAGGACAGCAAGGCCACAACTCCCTTCTTCAACAGTTCCCTGGAGGACAGTGACAGCAAGGCCACAACTCCCTTCTTCAACAGTTCCCTGGAGGACTGTGACAGCAAGGCCACAACTCCCTTCTTCAACAGTTCCCTGGAGGACTGTGACAGCAAGGCCACAACTCCCTTCTTCAACAGTTCCCTGGAGGACAGTGACAGCAAGGCCACAACTCCCTTCTTCAACAGTTCCCTGGAGGACTGTGACAGCAAGGCCACAACTCCCTTCTTCAACAGTTCCCTGGAGGACAGTGACAGCAAGGCCACAACTCCCTTCTTCAACAGTTCCCTGGAGGACAGTGACGGCAAGGCCACAACTTCCTTCTTCAACAGTTCCCTGGAGAACAGTGACAGCAAGGCCACAACTCCCTTCTTCAACAGTTCCCTGGAGGACAGTGACAGCAAGGCCACAACTCCTTCTTCAACAGTTCTCTGGAGGACAGCAAGGCCACAACTTCCTTCTTCAACAGTTCTCTGGAGGACAGCAAGGCCACAACTCCTTCTTCAACAGTTCTCTGGAGGACAGCAAGGCCACAACTCCCTTCTTCAACAGTTCCCTGGAGGACAGTGACAGCGAGGCCACAACTCCCTTCTTCAACAGTTCCCTGGAGGACAGTGACAGCAAGGTCACAACTCCCTTCTTCAACAGTTCCCTGGAGGACAGCAAGGCCACAACGCCCTTCTTCAACAGTTCCCTGGAGGACAGTGACAGCAAGGTCACAACTCCCTTCTTCAACAGTTCCCTGGAGGACAGTGACGGCAAGACCACTGGATCTTGTTACATACCCATACCAGCGGAGTTGTCTTTTCCTCGCTTACGTTACTAGATCTTTTCAGTTCAGTGCAGTTCAATTCGGTTCAGTTCAGTGGTTATTTTAACGTCTGTTCATCAACCATGATATCAGTCGATATCAAAAGGCAACAGAGGTTACTCAGAATGTCAGACTTTCTGTCTCTGGCCATTGTGTCTCACATCTCTCCTTCACATGTTAGAATCTAGACACTCCACTAAGAATAACTCTGAAAATACATTAAAAATTAACAACATGATTTTGAAAAGACTTATTTTAAAGTCACAGCAGTCTGCCCAACTCTGACTGGGCAATGATTTGACCATTATATAGTGTATTGTGCCGCTTGATGGGTTGGGTGTAGGCCTACTGGTTCATCGGTGATATGATCATTATATCTGATGGTTCAGACTTGTGCGGAAAAACTGATTTTCTTGGCTGAGGTGTTTCTCTGCTAGTATCTTCGACAGAGAAATCTTGAATGGAGAACATAGCTGAAATAGTGCAGGTTTTCGTGTCTTCGGCTTTCGTTATTAAAAAAAAAAAGGAATTAAGTCTTTACACATACACAAAAGATACAATGCATAGCTGTGATTATAAAACCCAGAGCATTGAAAGTCAAGCTAACGGCCGAAAGGACTGGATTCATGTGAAAAGCTACATGACAGTGGACAGGGGAGATAAGCTGAGAGGAAAATCATCAACAGACAGTCTTATAGCATGTACAGCTCTCAGGCACTTTGGTTAAACCTTGGTCGCCTTCACAGACTGTGAAAGTAGAATCAAAATGGTGGACCGAAAACGCATTCTTTGCATTACATGACATATTCCCGTCAAATCCTATACGCGCAGCTCTCTTACGCAGTCTGGTGAAATCTTTACCAGGCTGTGAAAGTAGAACGAAAACGGTGGATTGAGAATGCATCCTCCCCATTGCATGATATTCCTCAG
>CM065745.1:18111162-18121162 GCA_033310375.1 Conus canariensis | reverse complement strand
TTTTCTTTTACATCTTTCATTCTATCTGTTTGATTAAATCATGTAGTGAGAGTTTGCGCGTATACTGTATTTGTAATAGCTAGTTTTATTTATAAACATTGTATGAATAATTTGTGACAGAAGAACACACATTCACGCGCAGACACGCATACACTCACGCATGCAGGCGCGCGCGTGCGCACATACACATACGCACACGCGCGCGCGCACACACACACTCATACGCACACGCGCACGCACACACACACACATCCCTTTCATCCCCCCATCCCTCTGTGAACTTTTTTCAGTGAACTCCTTTCTATATGAACTCTTTTCCAGTGAACGTTGCTCAGCGACACAACTACAGAAAAATTAAGTGTTGTATTTATCAGTTGGCCAGTGTGGCTTGAGAAAGGTTGAAATAAACCGAAATATTGCCATTATCTTATGGGTGTTATGTGGCTTCTATTTTTCATCTTCCAAAAGAACTATACAAATTTGGCCTAGTCTTTCTTTTCCAAACACATAATGGCGAAGTTTAATTTTGTATCAAAGAATTAAACTTCAAGCATTTTCATTGCCCTACAACTGTTGCATGCCAACGTCTATCATTCTTCTACATTGCTTTCACAACTCGCTGGTGTGGAACATACAATGAACATCCATCTTTATATAAGTGCTTTAATTGTCGATACAGAGTCATACATACATGTGCACGCGCACACACACACACACGCACACGAGCAAATACACGTGCTCGCACGCGCGCAGGAGAGAGAGAGAGAGAGAGAGAAGAGAGAGAGAGAGAGAGAGAGAGAGAGAGAGATACAGGCAGGCAGGCAGACAGACAGACAGACAGACAGAGACAGAGAGAGACGAACACCTATCCCCACCCCACCCACTGCACACACACACACACACACACACACACACACACACACACACACACACACGCACGCACACACACACACACACACACACACACACACACACACACACAGAGTAGGCATACACATGCGCGCATGCCCGCGCATGCGTGCACACTTACACTTCACTCACACACACACACACACACACACACACACACACACACACACACACGCACACATGTTATCGCACACGCACACAAACATTCACTTACTCCATATCACACACAAACACACACACACAAACGCGCGCGCGCGCGCTCGAACGCACGCAGAGAGAGAGAGAGAGAGAGAGAGAGAGAGAGAGAGGGGGGGGGGGGGCGCACAGAAGTATGAAGTGATGTCAAAGTACAGAGCATCTGACATTTGCCCATGACAGTTCTTCACGTGGACTCATTTTCATAGAGCTGCTGAAATGTGTAAATCATTGATTGTGGAATGATTTATGGAACAGCGTTGTCTGAACTCATGAATGACAGGAAATGGAGAGAGAGAGAGAGAGAGAGAGAGAGAGAGAGAGAGAGAGAGAGAGAGAGAGAGTGTTTGTGATTTATGGAGAGAGAGAGAGAGAGAGAGAGAGAGAGAGAGAGAGAGAGAGAGAGTTACACAATTTGTGATTTATGGCCAGCACGTGCAAGAGAGAGAGAGAGAGAGAGAGAGAGAGAGAGAGAGAGAGAGAGAGAGAGAGAGAGAGAGAAACATTATAACAAACAAACAAAAACCGAGTCTATAACGATGTTAAAGGTCAGTCCACTGAATTTGGTTGATAAAGATGATCATGTCGGAACCCTCTTCTCTGTGAATCGTTCGTAAAACAGAAAGAAAAAAAATTCTCAGACTGATATAAGCACATCGTTCCTCAAAGCCTTGAAGCTGTCACCCGCAATCGACACACAAACAATCATACCTGTCCTTGCAGGAAACGTTCATATTTTCCCTTTTTTCTTCCGTTTGTTTTTGTTTTCGAACTGTCGGGAGGGAAATACAGGACGGAAAAATTGTCAACTAACATACCTGCAAGCTACTTTTCAGAGAATGCCGAAACCACTGATTGTTCTGGTTTGGGGTGTTAGATGTTACTGCAGATGTTACATATTCCTGAGACCAGATATTGTTCTCCTCTCAGCTTCATCACAACGAATGATTCTGATCGAACTCACTGTGCTATATGAAAGCAGAATGGAGCAAGTGCACCTCCACAAGACTGAGAAGTATGCCAGTCTAGCGAACAGCTTGAGGGAATCCGGCTTCCAGGCCCGAGTCTCACCACAGAAATTGGAACAGGATTTGTAGGCTCATCAGCCCATGACCGCATGAAGCAGCTCGGGATTTCAGGTAAGAAGAGGACCAGAACCCTGAAGGCAATGACAGAGGCAGCCGAACAGACTTCCAGCTGGATCTAGTCGAGAAGGAACGAAAATGAACTTCATTACGCTTAAAGGGGTTCTCACCCATTTTTACAAATCTATTTTGACCAAATACACGGTTTTGGTATGTGGTCGTATTGCGAAACCCAGCCCCGAATCAGCCGCCTGTGCTCTCATCTTGCAGTGAGAGCAGCATTTCCTGCGGATTGGGAAAGCGAGAGGCTGAAACAGGAACGAGAGCCTCGATTTCGATAAAAGGGAGTGGGGGGGGGGGGGGGGGGTTCCCGATTGAAAAGAGATGGGGCGAATGTGTGCTAATAAGCGAAGAGTAAGCGTTCATGCTTTTCCAGGTGCTTCCAGCCAGTTTAGGCGATTGTGTATAAATTTTGTCACCACAACGAGGAAAGATTTTGTTCTTCGGGACAGTTATCATGGCATTTGCGGTCGTGACTTCGAAGAGCACAGTTTCCAAGACCAACACACCTGGAAGGTAAAGGTGGAAGCTGGAATTAGGTCCGAAGACAGCTGAAAGAGGATGCTGTGCCAACTATTATAATAGAAAAATGTATTAAAGCACTCTCTGTTCATTCGCCAGCTGCAAGTGCAAACCTCAAACGCAACAGTGATACGGATTCTGTCAGGAGCGAGAGAGCCAAACTCAGAGACGAAAAGAAGGTAAGGTTTGTGGAATGGGTGGTTGATCTTTTTGTGTTTCATTTCATTCACAGTGTATGGTTGGTTGTAAAGATAGTTGTTGGTTTTTGTTGAGTGTTGGCATCAAACTGAAACATACATTGTTACTGTCATAGTGGCAGTCAGTCGGTCACACTGCCTGCTGCCACTGAAACTGTTGCATGTTTGTGATTGATTTTTTTTCCCTGCTGTTACTGTTTCCAACAAAACTGAAGTTACGATTCTTATTAACAAGAAAGTGTCCATGTCCACAAATAACACTTGTTGGACTCAGTGAATAATAGTTTGGGTTTGTATTTTTCAGGACATTGCTAACATCAGACACCCCTGCAAGTTCAAGTTTCCGCCCAACAACCATATGCTTTAGTAAGTGAATTATTTATCAGTATTTGGATACAGGATGGTGACTTAGTGTGCATTTTAAGATATATGCAGGTGTGGTATGTCTGTATGCTATAAACTGCCCTGGTGAGTAAGAGAATAATGAGCTTAGATCTGCAGCTTAGATCTGATGTACAGCACGTCACGCATCAGTTTTTACCATAACAGCCAGAATCTTTGACTGCAATGTGTTGTAAAAGACCCCTCAGATTCTAATTGTCACTGTGGGACTTAAGAATTTAAGTAGAGAGAGTGAGATTGAAAATGAGGAGGAATGTAAAAAAAAAGTGTGTGTGTGTGCGCGGGGGGAGGGGGGGGGGGGGGGGGGGACTGAAACTGAACAGCTATTGACAAGATTTCTACAGCAGCGAAGAGAATTAGTGTGATGATGCAGTAGCTGACAAACTCTGTTCAAAGGAAAAGGCATTATCCGATAGATCTAAACAATTGAAGGAAAATGTGGTTTATCACATAATCATTTTAAACTTATTTACATACTACGGTAATGTATGTGTGTGTGTGTGTGTGTGTGTGTGTGTGTGTGTGTGTGTGTGTGTGTGTGTGTGAACAGATGTATGTATGTGCATGTTTGTATCATGTACTATCTGTGTCGTACGTATGTGTGTACATGTACATAATATGGTCAACCTGTAAAATGTCGAACTGCCTGGAAAGAAACACAAGCGTCTGATGGCGAGGGAGGTGGTACTGTACAAGGAGCTGTAGGTTCAAACTGGTACGGCTGAACTCCATACACTCCAGTGAAAATTTCACGTGCGATGTCCTCTTCGTTGGAACTTGACTCGTAGCTGGGAGCATCTGCCATTATCGCCGGAAAATAGTTGAGTTGTACGTCCTCATAGCGAAAGCTTTTAGGGACATGTCTTTCATTCACGGTAGTCTTGGCATTTATACGTCACATTCGGAATCCCCGACTCTCGTCTCTTTCCGTACTGTGCTCGGCAATCTCCGTGGCGAGTCACGATTTGGCTACTTGCACGACCCGAAACACGGATAGAAGTGAGTTCCAGAAGAAAAGTAACACGTACATCGAAACACGCTCGATCATACTTTTGAACAAGCCAAACATGCTATTTATGGGTGAGGACCCCTTTAAATTTATTTAAAAACAGGAGAACCATAAGCAGTGGAGTAAAACATCCGTCTAAAAAGGCATGCTTTGAGAGGCCCGCCCATCCAAAAGTTGCGGGTTCGAATCCCGGCAGCGTCAGGAAAAGATTCCGCAGTAGAAGGGCATCTGGGAGTCATGGCCTGGATGCGGCCAGGCCACCTTGTGTGGGTGTAAGGAGATCAGGGCCGAAACATTTGTATGAGGGGGGTTTCTTCTCTGAAACCTCCTGCTGTCAAGCTCTCCCTAGAGTTTCTTCCCACTCCTGCTCGACATTCCTACAGGTGAGAGAGTGAGACTGCTGATGTATTCTTTTATCAGTCAAAGGGCAATTTGTTTTTGTTACATGTGAACAAAATTAACGGCCGCACAAATTTGTAAAGATTTCCATTTTGACCTCTTGCGTTTTAAGACACGTTCATGTCGACGGGGAAGTAGATTTTAAGCAGAGAAAAGCTGGATTAGACTGCAGATCGTTTCAATTTCGTCTCCATTTTTCATCTCTGCCCTGTTTCTGGATATCATTGTATCTCTCATGTGGCATGATTCGTCCGATTATGTGAACTTCCTTTTGATCGGAAGTATTCGACCTTGGCCTTGATCTGTTGTCAGGCCGGTCTAGCAATGACAGAGTGGCTTCCCTTTTGGTTTTGTTTCATACCGTTGATTCTGCTGAAGATAGTTGATATTGTTTAACGTAGACATAATTTATTTGATATACTTCTTGTTTCATTTTTTTAAACTATGCAGTTCATTTTATGTCATTTAGTTCTTGTTCTGTAGCATAGTCATTTAGCTTAATCAGATTTAATTCTTGAATTCATTGTTCGTTTAACTTGTTTCGTTGAGTTCAATTTGTGTTGTTCAATTCATATTGTTTAATTCACTTTTACGTTGTTTTATGCAGTTAAAGGGGTTCTTTCAGTTCGTTTTGTTTTATTCAGTTTATGCTGTTCAAGACGTTTTATGCTATTTGATTCAGTTTGCGTTCATGACGTTTTAAATCAGTTTAAGCTGTTTAAATTCTTCCTCATTATTTATGTAATTCATGCATTTTAACATATTAATTATGTTATTTGTTTAATTCTGTTCGTAACGTTGGATATAGTCTGTGTTGTTTAATACATTTATATTGTTTGATATGGTACCTAGTTGCTTTTTGCAGGTTCCAATGTTCAATAAAGTTCGTTTTATTTAATAAATAATGCTGTCCAACACGTCATGTTCTTTGATTATATATATATATATATATATATATATATATATATATACAATAAACTAATAAATTCCAAGGATAAGTACCGCACCATTCCAGCAACTTACAGAGCAGCTTGGTGTTGCAATGACTGCAAGAAATATTCAAGAAGAAGAAAGAAGAAGAAAGCTTGCTCTTATGTCTTAGATTGAAGAAATAGGGGGAGATAAGCATTCATATCTGCAGTGGTAGATAATTCTGCCTAACTAACAGTATGTGCTTGAGTGGGTGAATGGGGAAAAACAAAACAAATGCTTCTCAAAATGAGCCTTCAGCAAGCTTATAGTCTCCAAGGGGGAGACAATCTCCAATAGGGAGGAAACTCACTAACATATAACTCCTGGTCAGATACCGATATTTTGAAACCTGATTGTTTCTCCTCAGTGACCGCGGAAAGTGGTAATTTGACTCCTCTGCCTTTTCGGTTTTAAGAAGAATGCTATCCCAGAAAAGGCTGGTGTGCAATACCGTAGTATGTTCTCCCCCTATTTCTTCAATCTAAGACATAAGAGCAAGCTTTGTTTATAATTGAATATTTCTTGCAGTCATTGCAACACCAAGCTGCTCTGTAAGTTGCTGGAATGGTGCGGTACTTATCCTTGGAATTTATCAGTTTATTGTAATTTAGTCCCTTGCGGATTCATTCCAAGAACTGGCCCTCAGCACTTGTGTCTAAGAGGTTATCTTTTTATATTTTCTACTTTTCACAAGAAAATGTAGCTTGTTTTGTTCCTTCATGATTTCCTTTTGCTTCTTAGGTGGCACCTTTGGTTGGTTTTTTGAAAACTCAACAAACATACTACGGTATTGCACACCAGCCTTTTCTGGGATAGCATTCTTCTTAAAACCGAAAAGGCAGAGGAGTCAAATTACCACTTTTCGCGATCACTGAGGAGATACAATCAGATTTCGAAATATCGGTGTCTCATCAGGAGTTATATGTTAGTGAATTTCATTCATATTGGAGATTGTCTTCCCCTTGAAAATTGTAAGCTTGCTGAAGGCACATTGTGAGAAGCATTTGTTTTGTTTTTCCCCATTCACCCACTCAACTATTATCTACCACTGCAGATATGAATGCTTATCTCCCCCTATTTGTTCGATCTAAGACATAAGAGCAAGCTTTGCTTATAATTGTATATATATATATATTCTGTTAAAAATATTGTCGAGAGCAAGAGGCTCGAAACAAACTTGTTGATTTTAACTCTTCATTTAAAAAATATTTTTAACAGATGTTGCTCCCTAGACGGTTGAGCTCTTTCTGATTTTTTTAAGGACATTGTTATATCGTTCGTGATATATATATATATATATATATAGCGCGCGCGTGTGTGTGTGGACACATACACACCACCACAGAATAAGATAAACAGTAAGACTAAAATAAAATGTAAGAAATCTATGAATAGTTATAGCAATAATATACTATATCACAACAGCAGTAACGATAATGAAAATTATAATAATATAAATGAAAGTAATAATAACAAGATGATAACGATGAATATCATCGTCATAATCATAGTAATGATGATAACAATAACAACAACAATAATGATAATAACGGCGCTGTGGCTGCTGATAATAATAAATAGTAATAACAATGATAATAGTAATGATAATGAAGATGTTTTCATGTTCCACTTTCCATCCGCAGTCTCCCCTCTTTGACATCTCCACGCCACAGGTTTGGGACACACCTACGACCTTTGGGTGTCGGTCAGCTCTGTTGACGGGACAGGTGGTCGGGACAGCATTCTTGTATCAGTGACATCCTTGGCACGATGACCAGCATTGCCTCATTGAAGGGGATGCCAATGCCATCTCATCATCTCCTAAGTGGTCGTGGGGGGGGGGGGGGAGGGGGGGGGCGGTCATGAGGGACGACTCCTTCGATCCTCTTCTCCATCGCGGCCTGTCCTCTGCTTCTTGCAGGAGTTCTGGCAGCCTGAGGTTTGTCCATTCTATCACGTTCTACGACCAGCTCTTTCTCTGCCTGCCTCTGCGCCGTCCTCCTTCCAGCGTGCCTTGCAGGATTGTCTTTGCCAGCGGGTCGTGTCGTGTCGTGTGTCCAAACCACATCAGCTTTCTCCTCCTAACTGTAGCCAAGAGGGGTTCAAGTGGTCCTGCCAGTGTGATCACCTGCTCTCGAATAGAGTCGTTGGTTCTGTGCTCTGTCCAGGAGATGTGTTGCTGTACGCCTTCATTTCAAAGGCTTGGATCCTTCTATCCAACTCTACCGTCAAGGTCCAGCTCTCACACCTGTACACGAAGATTGAGACAAATGCCAATGTATACAGTTCCAAACCAGTTCAGGACTTCAGCCTGGGCTACACCTTCAGACCGCAATGGCCCCAAGAGCAAAAAGGAAGCAAGTCATTCTTGTGACTGGACTGGTGGACCTGCTCGAGAGCCAGGTGCAGGTCTGTGAGTTCACCTGTGCAGAATGCACATGAAGCCGTCACAGAAAGGATGTGAACATTCTTTTGCAGGAGCGGTTAAGCAATCTCTCTCTCTCTCTCTCTCTCTCTCTCTCTCTCTCTCTCTCTATATATATATATATGTTACATTAAAAACAAAGCTAAAATCAAGCTTAAAACACCTACAGAACTGTTTCACGCGTTGTGCGGTCGTCAGGGTGTAGTGGGCTTGTGCTGCCAGTGTTATATATATATAGCTTGCTGTTGTTGTTGTTTGTTTTTTTTCTCCCCGTGCTGCATGTGCTTCTCAGATGTTTTTGATTTTGTTCACTGATAAAAACTTCCATCTGTGTCTGCAATTGTTAACCATTTCTGTTCTAATATTTAAAGTTGCTAATTGTGGTTTACAGTAGAAAGAAACTCGTGGAGAGCGTGGCAGCAGAGAGTCCTCAGAAGAGAAGCCCCCTTCAAGCAAGTGTTTCGGCCCTTATCTCCTGACACTCTAGGGGGGTTGGGCCACACCCGGTTCATGACTCCGGATGTCCCTCTGCTGCCCCTTTTTTTCCCATCTTGGGACGAGCCATGGCTGGGATTCAAACCCATGACCCTCTGGACATGCTCATTTTCCACTTAATGACTCGCGCTTTAACCACTGAGCCACAGGGACACCTGATATTTGTAGGGAAATTAAGCCTTATGAAGTTCACTTTTGTTCCTCCTTGACCAGATCCAGCTTGAACACCTCTCTGCCGCTTCTGCCATTGCTTTCAGGGCTCTGGTTTTTGCCTTCCCTGCAACTGAGAGCTGTTTCATGAGGCTGTATGCAGACGTTCCTACAAACCCCCTAGCTCCAATTTCTGCAGTGAGGACTTTGACCTGATAGCCTTCTCTCCTCAGGCTGTTTGCCAGATCAGCATACTTTTCAGTCTTGTAGATTTGAGCTGCCTCCATTCTGTTCTCATATGGCACCGTGAGCTCGATCATGATCAGCTGCTTGGTTGACTTAGAGTGGACTACTATGTCTGGTCTCATGCCACTCTTGCTGATGATCTCTGGGTGACTCTTCCATTCTGGGAGGTCTGCAGTGCACTCCCAGTCATCTGCCCCGTCCAGCAGACTCTGCCTGCATGTTTCGAGTGGCACTGTTGTTCTTGGCCATGATTTGCTGCCTCCTGCCGTGAAGAATGTTGCGGGTGCTTTTGGAGTCCTGATTTTCCCTTTTGTGGTGTTGGTACTAGCCCAGACTACTTGTACAATTTCTTTGAGCACTTGGTTGTGCCTCCATGTGTACCTTCCTTGAGCCAGGGCTACTTTACATGAGCTTAGGACATGCTCCACTGTTTGTTTTTCATGGCAGAGGGGGCATGCAGGATCGTCTGTTTTCCCCCACTTCACCAGGTTTGCATTTGAGGGCAGAAGGTCATATGCAGATCTGAGAATGAAGCTGATCCTGAGAGGGGCCATGTGCCAAATGTCATTCCAAGTGAGACTTCTTTGGAGTGCATTCTCCCACGTTGTCCATTGCCCTTGCTGGCTCTGCTGGACTGCTTTTTGGAGTCTGTTTTGGTCTTCTTCTTTTCTCATCTCCTGAATCATCATGTCTCTTTTGGCTTTTCCTTTGGCCTTTGACCACCATTCAGTTTTGGTCACCCCCAGTCCCTGTCTGTTGGTCTGTGTGTGTCCTGTTATTTCTCTGATCTTGAGACTTTCTTTTGCAGAATCCATCGCCTCTTGAACTTTCCATTTTCTGCCTGTCTTCAGCTGGGGCTTAATTGCTTCTACCACCTTGTCTCCTGAGTCCTCCAGCATGCTTTGAAGTCTGATCTTCCCTGCTTTGTATTCCT
>CM065745.1:18093662-18108662 GCA_033310375.1 Conus canariensis | reverse complement strand
AAGGCACGTCGAAACATAGACGAACACAGTTAAAATGAAGTCTTTCAGGGCACTGGAAGGCACGTCGAAACATAGACGAACACAGTTAAAATGAAGTCTTTCAGGGCACTGGAAGGCACGTCGAAACATAGACGAACACAGTTAAAATGAAGTCTTTCAGGGCACTGGAAGCACGTCGAAACATAGACGAACACAGTTAAAATGAAGTCTTTCAGGGCACTGGAAGGCACGTCGAAACATAGACGAACACAGTTAAAATGAAGTCTTTCAGGGCACTGGAAGGCACGTCGAAACATAGACGAACACAGTTAAAATGAAGTCTTTCAGGGCACTTTGGAAAGCACGTCGAAACACCGACGAACACAGTTAAAATGAAGTCTTATAGGATCCAGCAAACTTCGTCGAACGACTGACGAACACAGCTGAAGCGAGGTCTCGTATTGCACAACAAACTACGACGCACTACTGACCCGCGTGGTCAGCCACGCCACATCACTTGATGGTGACGGCAACGATAAAAAAAAAGACAAATATAGATGGACTGAAATCCCACGGAGCACAGCAGAATAAGACGACGCACTACTGATCGACATCACCCGAAGGAGACAGCGACGAATGAATAATAATAATAATAGTAAACAAACAAACAAACAAACAAACAAACAAACAAAAACCAGTTCCAGGCTGGACACAGTCCCTGTCCGTTTCTTCTTTCCCTCACGCTCCCGTTGTATCTTATTGTAACGTCATGTGGTTACCTCATTTTACCTTGACGTCATAATATTTAGTTTACCGTTGACGTCACAATACTCCCCCTCCTCATTAAAAAAACAAAAAAAAAACAACAGTGACCGATTTTTTTTTTTAAGAAGAAGCAAACAAACAGCAAAGTACACACACTCACAAATCACACATCAAAACAGCATCAGAAAACTACAGTTCACACAAGGAAACTCACTTCCTACCAACCCACCTCAGACGGCATCAAACACTGATGCCAGACGATGACATAGGGACGAACACTGCTCCACATGTGAGGAACAATACAGCACAACACACTAGGACCACCACACAATCACTTCCTGATGGAGGCTGAAACAGCCTGGCCTAGACAAGGATACACGGACTCCTAATATCTAAGGGCATGAAACCCGAATATTGCTGCTTGCCAAAAGGCAATAAGTCAAACCCTAAGATGCATCTTATCTATAGGGGAGTTGACACATCCAACTGACTAATACAGCTGAAATATACACTGAATTGCATTCAGCACAACTCACAATGCGCAAGCAAAAACTAAGAAGCACTGCATGAAAAAGTATGCAAACTTAACTCAGCCAACAAAACAATATAAACACAGAAACAAGAACAAAAGAAATCCCCATCTCCAAATCCTGCCTTTAACAAATCAATTACACTAGTAAGACAGGTTTTGTTCACAGGCACTCATATGCCAACCTACACACACACACACACACACACACACACACACACACACACACACACACACACACACACACGAGTAATATCAAACGTTAAACTACACTAGAACATTGCTCTGCTAAAACTATCCAACCTGGAATGTTTTCTGTCAGGCCTCCCCTGACACATACCCCTTATAAGATTAAACTCCATGTTTAGTAAAATAAGACCCAAGATCAGGAAGGACTGACTGAAATCAGTAATATAGTCTTCGACACCACTATCTTATTCGACGGGTCAATCCCATTCTGACACCGACTACACTAGAAAAATACTGTCTACCACAGCTACCACGCATAGGATGTTTTCCCAGACGAGCCTCTCCCGACAGTGGGGGCATCCATCCTCTTCTTCTCCCATTGTTTTTTGTTTGTTTGTTTGTTTTTTGTTGTTGTTTGTTTTGTTTTTTTGTTTTTTTTTTGCGGGGGGGGGGGGGGGGGGGGGGGGGGGGGGGGAGGGGAGGGGTTGTATTACAACTCCTACGCACCATGCACGCCTGCATGTTGTATTTCTTCCTGCGGCCTTGTGATATTTTGACCTTTGATACGGAGCGTCAGAATTTCTTTTTGTGCTCATGAATTTGGTGCGGTGACACTGTCGATATGTTTGCCACCCAAAAAGAATGAAAGGAGAGAGAGAGAGAGAGAGAGAGAGAGAGGAGGGGGGGGGGGAGCGAGCTGAAATTTTCGAGGGCTTTTCAAGGCCGTAAAACTCACAAAAGTTTGAAAGAAAAAAAAAACAAAAAAAAAACGTCACATCATAGAACAAGTCTAACTATTGGGGAACAAAATTCTGAAAAGAAAAGAAACGAGTCACACACGTGCCCACGGCATGGCAGCTTACTGACTGGCATCCGGAGGTACATGAAAGTGGCTGTGCTGAGAGAACTAGCCATTCCTTTCGTTTTTCTGTTCCTCCCTGAGTTTAAAACAAACGTAAAAAAAAAAAAAAATTCAGTGCCACTAAAACAAACAAACAAACAAACATACAAACAAACATACAAACAAACATACAAACAAACATACAAACAAACATACAAACAAACAAACAAACATACAAAGCCATATAGGCAAAGAGATACAGAAGAGACAGCTAGTGCCCCTTCCAGGCAGTGTGCACAACTTCCATTGCCAAAAGACAACAACAACAGCTGACGTGTCACAAGCTGCTGTCCCAGGTAATGTATGGGTTTCCAGAACAAAGACAGGAGGAAGAACACAGTGGCAAAAAAAAAGGGAAAAAAAGGGAGCAGAATCAGAGAGAGAGAGAGAGAGAGAGAGAGAGAGAGAGAGAGAGAGGTGATCAGCACAGAACTTTCAAAAGACAGAGAGAGAGAGAGGGGGGGGGGAAGAGAGAGAGAGAGAGAGAGAGAGAAGGAGAGAGAGAGAGAGAGGAGAGAGAGGAGAGAGAGAGAGAGAGGTGATCAGCACAGAACTTTCAAAAGAGAGAGAGAGAGAGAGAGGTGATCAGCACAGAACTTTCAAAAGACGGGAGAGAGAGAGAGAGAGAGAGAGAGAGAGAGAGAGAGAGAGGTGATCAGCACAGAACTTTCAAAAGACAGAGAGAGAGAGGGGGGGGGGGGAGAAGTGATCAGCACAGAACTTTCAAAAGACCGAGAGAGAGAGAGAGAGAGAGAGAGAGAGAGGAGAGGTGATCAGCACAGAACTTTCAAAAGACACAGAGAAGAGAGAGAGAGAGAGAGAGAGAGGGGTGATCAGCACAGAACTTTCAAAAGACAGGGAGAGCCAGCTGTACTGAACGGGCCCCTCAGCATCCTCCACGGAAAAAAAAAAAAAAAGATACACTCTCCCACGTGCTTCCTGATGCACGTACTCGGTTGCTTCCCCCCCCTCCTCCTCCTCCCCCTTCCCACAAACCCGCCCTTCTCCGTCCTTCCACCCAGCCATTACCCTCCCACATCCCCCTCCTCCTGACGACCGTGCTTCATTTTTTTCTGTCTTTTTTTGCACACTAAGTTTTCAGTATTTGCATGGTAATGATGTCTGTACCACACCCTCTGTAGTGTTCACGCCATCGTCAGAAATGAAGGCGTTGAAACCGGCTCAGGACTGTGGCGATGCCTACAATGAGTGTTGATGATTTTGATTCTAGAGGAAAAGACCACGACAACCACCAACATCGAGGGCATGTGCCCAGGGTCGGACTATTTCACGGACGAAAACCGAACGGAGCACACGATCGTGCAAGTCAATGCCACCGACTGCGAGGAGCACCTGGACACCCTCCAGCCCGTCAAGGGGTGGTGTACGGGGCATGCGGGGAGTCCTCCACGTTCTGTAGTATCTTCGTCAAAGCCGCACGGAACATACACGTCAGGCTGCATCTCCTACGCCTGGCCTACTGGTGTGATGGAAGAGCCTGGAAAACGCTCGTGAATTTCCGAGAACCACTGTCTCCCGGTCGAGCAGATGTTATACAATGCGACTGGCACAGCTTGGAAGAACTGTTTTACCTGCCGGGAAGCGACATTCACATAGGTCACAGGAACAACCCCTTGATGAAAGCTGGTGTCGACCATGTTGAAAGTCTCCGCTTCGAGTTCAGAAACACGTCGCTTTGTTCTGGCTATATCATAGTCCCAATCATGGAGACTGCACAGTTTAGTCACACACTGGAGTGGGCTCCTGGGCATGTCATAATAGTCAGCTACCAACAGTCACACTCTCCCGAAGTGTGTGTTTTTTTTGGGGAGCATAAAATACTGTTCAAGTATCAGAAAAAGACAGCGCTTCAACCAACCGTGGAACGGGTTTGTGGCACCAGTTTAACTCCAGCGAAGGTCTACCCGTGTCCCGCCTGCAAATTCAGCATAGGGTCTGTTCACCAATGGACTGCAACATCAGGCTGTATTTCTCGGCACTTTCTGAGAACTACCAACCCGAAAGCTGTCCAGTGGCTTGTTCAATTGTTCCGTTTCTTATTATTCTCGCTTTCAGGACCATCTAGACTGTGACTTGAAGACGGAGTGTGCCGATGGAAGAGACGAAACAGAGCACTGTCCTTTCAGCAGTCCTTCCTGCCAGGGTCTGGTGGCTTCACACGACAAATGTTTAACGTTAATCGAACCAGAAGAATTACCTTGTCTCTATTTCTATGAATATAAATGCAGAGCCATTCGTGGGGAACTGGCTTCCATAAAAACAAGGGAGGAACAAAATGCCCTTTTGCATATTGTTAACCGCTTTCAATTTGTCATTCTGTATTTTGGTTATACCTCAGGTTTGTACGGTGTGCCGTTCTCGTATGGTAAGTTTCGTAAATGGTCTGACAACACATTGATCTACAATGTCAATCACTTCCGTTTCCACAGTCATTATCGCCCCTCAAGGGCAAACAAGCTCGGGAAACTGAGATCGATGGCTATTAGCTCAGACCCCAAAACTGAGGACTATTTCGGGACACGTGCCACACTTTGTGAGGTCAAGTCTCCAGCACCCAGATCATTTCTTTCCCAAACAGTTTTAGCTCGTGCTCACGTTCCTAAATTTATCACCACAACCACCCAGCAGTTCCTGTTTGTTTGCCCAAATCAGCAGGTGACGCACACTTTTCTGTTTTCTAACCTTGACCAGAACTGCGGGAAAATGTCACCTTCACAGTTTCGTGTGGTTTGGAATATCAGTGATGGGCTAAACTTAGGACTGAGCCCTCGTAGGACAATGGTAGCCGCTGCCTCCGCCATGTTTCAGTGCCATGATGCTTTCACATCAGTGCATCACACTGTTGTGTGTGATTTTAGACAGGACTGCCCGGATAACAGTGACGAGTTGTTTTGTCAATATTCTTCATGTGGTGGCTTTTTGTGCTCTAACTCTCAGTGTGCATTGCAAAGTCAGCGTTGCAATGAACATTCGGACTGCTTGGGAGATTCTGATGAAGACAATTGTCCCGAAAAAGTCACTTACCCTCTAGTCCAGTGGAGAGTCTCCATGCAAACAGTTTACATCAATTTAGATGGTACTGGTTACTTTACTCAGCAGGTAATGAACGGAGATGAATCTTGTCCTGACACTCACTACCGATGCACAACTGAGTGGTTGTATTGTCTCCCTGTCTACACCCGATGCAATGGATTCTCTGACTGCGTGCATGGAGAAGATGAAAAAACTGTGAGAGTGTTAGATGCCCCAACTATTATCAGTGTAGAGATTCCAAGTGTGTGTGCATGAAGATCACCTGTGTGATGGATTAGCACAGTGTCCTCTGCACGATGATGAACTGGCGTGTGACGTAATCTGTCCTGACAGTTGCTTGTGTCAAGGTCATTCTTTTCTGTGTAGTAACTCTTTTCCTGCTCATCACTACCCTCAGCTTCGCTTTGTGGATGCATCAGGCTCGGGAATGTCGATGACCGAACTGACACACACTTCTTACCTAATTCATCTGAGTTTGTCTTCTTGTTTCCTGGACAATGTTTCAGGTGTGAAGCTCCTCAACTTACAGTTCGTTGACCTTGCCCACAACAATGTGGAACACCTTGATATGACTGTTTTCACTGGGCTACCAAATTTAAAGACAATGTTCCTATCAAACAACCCTTTACAGACGATAGCGAATACAGTTGGAAAGGTCGTTTTGTATTATCTGGAAAGAGTGGAAATGTCCAGCACGTATACTAATATACTAAGTAATGAAATGTCTGCATATTTACCGCATTTGAAATATTTAAATGTATCGTTTTCTTCTACAGACACCATCGGAAGGAGGACCTTTAAGAACATGCCTCAGCTTGTGGAACTGGACGTAAAGGGGATCTCTGTGAAGAGCTTTGCTTCAGACTGGTTTTCAAAGACCTATCATTTAAGACAGATTTTTTCCTCAGACTACAGATTTTGCTGCGAAATTCTGTTCCCGCGCAGTCAGGTGAGAGAGAGTGTTCCTCGACTGAAGCCATACTTCCTTCATGTACTACATTACTTCCCTCGGAACTGTATGTGGCTTTCTTTGGCTTCGTGTGTGCGTCAGCCATCGTTATGAATGCACTGGCTTATTTAATGGCGGTGTTAGCTGTCAGTGTCAAAGAGGTATTTGGAAGCAGATTCTTACGGACCATCGCCCATTTACATGTTGCTGACTTTTGTACAGGCATTCACACCGGGATTCCGTTGATAGCGAACACGATATTTTTTGGAGAATACATCAGGTTAGAAGAAAAGTGGACCAGCAGCGTGATTTGCAGATTGAATGGCTTCCTGTTCTTCTTGTCCAGTGAGGTCTCCGTGTTCGTCATCTTGTTCACCACGTTGGATCACCTCATCATCGTGTGTGCCGTCAACGAAACATGGAGATTCAATGGACGGGTAACTGGCGTGGTTTGTGCAGCCATTTGGTTTGGTGGTCTCCTTCTGTCTGGGATTCCTTTCCTTCCCGGGCTGTCTCTCTGGGGCCTGTCTGACCAGTCGGGTTTGTGTCGTCTGGCTCTGTTTCAGCAGCACCGCTCTCATCCAAGGTTCAGGTGGTTTAAAGGAGTTGTAGCCATCAATTTCATTATGTGCTTGTTTATCGGAGTGGGACACATTGTCACGTACGTCCGTATGCCAAAGTACAGAATTTTGTTAAACCCTGAAAAAAGATCCTATTTTTCGTCCGTCTGCTTCGTCAGGATTGTGGCTGTCACGTGTGTCACGTGTTGGGGTTCTCTCAGTCTGGCTACGATGATGCTGGCAAGCAGCGTCGCTTTAGTGCGGAAGGTCCATGACGCCATGCTTGTGTTCATGCTGCCACTCAGCTCACTCTCAACCCTCTGTTTTACCTGTGGACTGTGGCCTCTCAAAGAAACGCTGAAGCACGGGAGGGGAAAATGCTCAACGTGTTGAAATCACGATCTGACATCTGCAAAAAAAAAGTCTTAGATAGATGAACATTTGATTTAATCTACGACACATCAGTTTCCGAACAACGTCATAATAAAATGAGTAAACCTCTTCTTGTCCGCGACAAAAGAAACTAACGACTGTGGTCTGGCAAATTTGCATCACTGTACAAGAAAGGTATCTATCTACCCAGTCAATCAATGTACCCAGTCAATCAATGTCACGAATACCATCAATTTGGACATTCACACTGTGAGTTTTCATTGCATAATACAACATGTCAGTGAGAGGGGAGGGGGTGGGGGTGGGGGGATTTTTCTTAAACCCTCAGACGGACATTTGTAGCTCCTATGAATCTTCTGTTTCCTGCGGAAGGTTAAGTCGTACCAGCCACCGAGGCGTAGTGGTTAACGTCACGGACTCCCGGCTGAAAAGTCAGTGGGTTCGGTTCTCATCACAGCCATTAATTTGTAGGATTTTTCTGTCCCGACCGGCTCCAGCCCAGAGTTGAGTTTGCTACGGGCTCAACTGGGGAGACTGGGGCCACACAGTCGAGTTTAGTCTACGTAATGGATGAATCCTTGAGAGAGTTGCTCAAATGTCCTGGCCAACACTGCAGATGCTCAAATGTCCTGGCCAACACTGCAGATGTTTGTACCCCTGAGGCCTGGTTAACACCAGGACATATCATGACAGTAAGCGTAGAGTAGCCTACATCCTTGTCATGCAGTCTCAGAGCAGAATGAACAGCCCGGGTGTCACCTTCATCCTCATCTTCATGATCAGTATAAATGTCTAGATTCTGTGGCCTTTCACGCTCTGCTCTCATCATGACCTCCATTTCGATTTCCTTTCCATGCCTTCATGACGTTCTTTCAGGGGCACCAGTATCAGCAAATACCAGAGGACTGTCACTGGACGGACGTGGTGGCACCCTCTGGAGGGACAGATCATGCACGCTGGCTCCTTGGCTACGCTATTATTGTTGTAATTAGGGAGCTTAGTAGGTGGTGTCTTGCGTACGTTGGATCAGAACAGGCACCACTGAACACCATCCAAGTGACTTGGCAGCAGAGCAGTGTCTCCTCCGGCAGGTTGCCTATGACGACCTGACATTGACTGCTCCCTGTGGACTGGCGGAGCCGGGGCTTTGGTGGGACAAACGGGCTGTGGTTGTGGACATAGAGCCGGAATGAGCAGCGTGGCTGTGATGCCACTGAAGTGGAAAGAAAGAAGAGGCCGAAAAAAATGTTTTCATCGTCCAAAGCATTTATGGAGTAGTGACTAAGCCGAAGCTGTGGGAAATTAAAGACAGGGAGCCAGGGGACGAGGAATCCTAGCAACTGCGAAGGACCCTTGGGGAGGGCTGTACACACAAAGCGAAGGTTTGTGCGTGCCCCGCTCTGCCCAGTGGGTCATTTGCGCTATACTCAGCGAACTGAGACTAAACACGGGCTGCACGTGTGTGACAGGATATTTGTCAGCTTTACTGACAGGCTCTAAGAAGCTGGGAGCTGTGTTTGTCGACTTATTCTCCTCGTCATATTGCACTTACTCAAACGCTGCGGATGGGACTCCATCATCGACTGTCAATCAAGTTCAATGGCAGCACCGAACATGGCCAGGTTTGGCTTTGTACTCAGGGCATGCCAACCAGGACGAAACAGTGGCACAGACTGAACGCGTTCATAACAAAGAACACGCACAAAGAAAGAAAAAAGGGGGTGGTGTGAGGTGGGGTAAATACATGACGGCCATTGTTTATGCTTTTTCTTTTTTTCTTTTCGTTTTCATTTTTTTTTTTTTTTTTTATTTTTTTTTTTTTTTTTTACAAAATTACTTTGATGAACATTTTCAAATAAGTTTTTTTTCCCAGTGTTGTGAAAACTGGTCAACGCTGGGTGAGGGACGATGTTTGGACATCTTCATCTTCATGTGTGTTGCAGCTGGCGTTTTGCACCTGATTTGAGGATATAAGTGATTGCTAGGTCTTGGTTTTCATTGTCTTGAATGTTGTTTATCTTGCTTGAAGAAGACCAATGAGGTCGAAACGCGTCACGTGTTTTGCCTCGTAATTTGTTTGTCACTTTCGTTCGGCGGAGCGGTAATTTTTTTCTTTTAAGTTTGTTTTAATATTCGCCTGCAGTCACCTCACTTTGAAACAAACTAACTTGTCCATCTAAGTCCTCGTGTCTTCATAGGACCCCTGCTCTCGGCACAATGTCAATAAAGACACAAACTAACATGTCCATCTAAGTCCTCGTGTCTTCATAGGACTCCTGCTCTCATCACAATGTTAATAAAGACACAAACTAACATGTCCATCTAAGTCCTCGTGTCTTCATAGGACCCGTGCTCTCGGCACAATGTTAATAAAGACACAAACTAGCGGCCAGAGTGATGCTTATCTAATGTACTATACAAAACAGAACAAAGGTTTTCGACATAAGTATGCTGCCTGGATGGTTCAGACGACAGACATGGGAATTAAGAAGGAAACCCTCTGCAGATCGCCAGCAGTCTGGGATTGACAACGTCTACAAGAGGGATTGGACAGGGAAGCTAGTACGTCATTCTAGCAGTCTGGAAACGGCAACGTCTAAAAGAGGGATTGGACAGGGAAGCTAGTGCGTCATTCTAGCAGTTTGGGAATGGCAACGTCTAAAAGAGGGATTGGAAAGGAAAGCTAGCACGTCATTCTAGCAGTCTGGGAATAGCAACGTCTACAAGAGGGGTTGGACAGAAAAGCTAGCACGTCATTCTAGCAGTCTGGGAATAGCAACGTCTACAAGAGGGGTTGGACAGAAAAGCTAGCACGTCATTCTAGCAGTCTGGGAATAGCAACGTCTACAAGAGGGGTTGGACAGAAAAGCTAGCACGTCATTCTAGCAGTCTGGGAATAGCAACGTCTACAAGAGGGGTTGGACAGAAAAGCTAGCACGTCATTTTAGCAGTCTGGGAATAGCAACGTCTACAAGAGGGGTTGGACAGAAAAGCTAGCACCTCATTCTCATGTCGGAAGCCAGCTCAGAACCAGAAAGCAGGAAATGTGTGTGTGTGTGTGTGTGTGTGTGTGTGTGTGTGTGTGTGTGTGTGTGTGTGTGTGTGTCTCTCTCTCTCTCTCTCTCTCTCCTCTCTCTCTCTCTGTTAGTGTCTATTTGTCCCTCCGTCCGTCCGTCCGCCGATCCGTTGGTCTGTGTATGTCTGTCTGTCTCACTCTCTGTGTGTGTGTGTGTGTGTGTGTGTGTGTGTGTGTGTGTGTGTGTGTGTGTGTGTGTGTGTTCTCTCTCTCTCTCTCTCTCTCTCTCTCTCTCTCTCTCTCTCCCTCTCTCTCACTATCTGTCTATCTGTCTGTCTGTCTGCCCCCCCCCCCTCTCTCTCTCTCTCTCTCTCTCTCTCTCCCCTCTCTCTCTCTCAGGATGACAACTTTAGGTTTTAATGCAAACAAAAGATGGTTTGAGTGTGGAGCATCCACAGGATCACCTTGTCCTGCGTGTAGACTTTATTGAGGACGAAGAACACTTTCTGTTTCACTGAACTGCACTTAATGAATGGCGGGCATATCGTTCATTTTTTCCAGTAAGAATTCCTAAAAGACAAGAAGTTGCTGTCATGCTATCATCAGATGACTAACTTGCAATTATACCAATTGCGAAATTCATCGCCGAAGCACTTAAACTTAGACAGATGAAGGACAGTCAAAATTAGGATAATGCATTATAAGAGATATATGAATGAATAATACCATTCATCACATGTGAAGGAGATCAGTAAGATGCAACATCATTATTTGATTGAGTGGATGGTCGAGTCAGTCTTAGATTTCTGTTTGTTTGTTTTCTTTCTAACGTTACTGTATTACTCCTGTGTGTGAGGACATCTGCAGATGTTCCGTTTTTATGTGTTTATGTTGACCTTTGATTTGATACACATCGGGAATAAGTGGGTACTCTTTGTTTGCAAGGAAAGGAAGAGGTAAATCTCATTGTCCTGCTACTCCCTCCCCCTTGTCAAACGACCTCTTTGGCAATGACAATGAAATATCAAAGTCTGTCTGTCTGTCTGTCTGTCTGTCTGTCTGTCTCTCTCTCTCTCTCTCTCCTCTCTCTCTCTCTCTCTCTCTCTCTCACTTTTCCTTTCGTCTTTCGTACCTTGTCATTCTCATGCTGGCTGTAGTCTCAGGCTCAGTGTGTTGTCCATGTTCTATGTCTGTTGTGTGTAACACTGGGAACAGTCAACACTTCACGTGTCTGTTAGGTAATGCGTGTGATATTTCACCTAGCACCTAGTTACCTGGCACCTTGCTCGTGTATTCATTTGCATTCGGCGTTGTCTTCAATAATTGTCATGTTTTCAATGATTGGGGGCTGGAATAGCTCGGTTGGCGGAGCGCCGGACTCGTAATCTTGGTGATCCTTGGGTTGCTGGTTCGAATCTCCGCCGGGCCGTTTCGGTACAGGGGGATTTTTCACACGTAGTTAACATTAGTTCTGACGCCATTCCCTAAACAGTCCTGTCAATGAGAGTATAAAGCGAGGTTCCGTGTGTGAACGCACGCATATAGCGCATAACATCTCGCACACACGTAAAATCTCATCACGAACTTTCAGAAGAGAAGGCCAGTTTGGCTGTTGGTATGGATGACAAGTTACACATAGCATGCACTCTGTGTGAGAAACTCAAATGAAAGAATGAAGTAAGGAAATTGAATGAATGATATTGACTGGATGACACGGGAAACGACTAAATGAATCGCCGGCAGTCGGCACTACCCAGGTGGGCAGCCTGTCGCATACACGAGAGTGTGGACTGTCAGCACCTAGGACCTTTGGCAAGGCTCTTTATAAATACCATGTTATCATTATTATTATTATTATTATTATTATTGTTGTTGTTGTTGTTGCTGTTGTTGTTGTTGTCGTTGTTGTTGTTGTTGTTGTTGTTGTAAGAGTAACAAAGTATGTTTGCTGAAATGTTCCCCGGCCCCTAGATGTTGGTTATGTCATATTCAACCTGCCTGTAAGAGTAACAAAGTATGTTTGCTGAAATGTTCCCCAAGATGTTATGTCATATTTAACCTGCGTGTAAGAGTAACAAAGTATGTTTGCTGAAATGTTCCCCTAGATGTTGGTTATGTCATATTCAACCTGCCTGTAAGAGTAACAAAGTATGTTAGCTGAAATGTTCCCCAAGATGTTGGTTATGTCATATTTAACCTGCCTGTAAGAGTAACAAAGTTGTCGGTGGTTGTGGGGCCATTAATCAGGATCTTCATCTCATTTACATGGCTGACCCAGGGTCAGTCTTGACAATCAGTTCACTGTTGAAATGCCGGGTACAAACCAACTGATGAAATAACTGACACACAGCCATGTACATGTCCACCACTGAATCAAACTGACACGTTTTAGGTGGGGGGTGGTGGGGTGGGGTGGCGGTCTTGACAGGGTATAATTCAAGCCTGCACGAGTTACATCCCTTTAGCTCTCCTTACTACAATTTTCAGTTGGAAAGAAAGCGGACACACTCTAGACAGTGGAAGTGAAACCATACCATCGGTGTGAAATGAGTGTCTGCACTGCCTGTGTCCATCATGGGCATCTGTTCAGCAAATCATCCGTGGAGTCATATATCCCGGTAGCCGACAGACTTTGGCAACGCTTGATACTGACCACCAGCAAATAGACAGGCAGCAAATGCAGACCCCTTTTCCAGCGCGCTTGTAATAACCATATGATACAGTTTACAGACTTCTCCTTCTTCTGCCTTAGCTCCATGGGGAGTTAGTGCGATGCCACGCTGAAGAACAGTTCACCAAGTTCCTCTGGTTCTGTTCTCCCGCCAGAACCGGAACTGACCAGTGCTCTGAATGCTGCACAGGAACTGACCAGTACTCTGAATGCTGGACAGGAATTGACCAGTACTCTGAATGCTGGACAGGAACTGACCAGTACTCTGAATGCTTGACAGGAACTGACCAGTACTCTGAATACTGGACAGGAATGGCCTCTTTCCGTGCTGTATGTCAGATTGTTGGGGAAAGCAAAATCAGATTACTGCAGTGCTCAGTTGTCTCCCCTGGGCTGGCGTCCTGTTGTCTCCCCTGGGCTGGCGTCCTGTTTGTGGTGTCTTGGGCTGTTGTCCTGTCCTCTTCAAACCAAGTTCTGATTAGTCAACGTGTATGCCCGTGTATCCATGTGTGTGTGTGTGTGTGTGTGTGTGTGTGTGTGTGTGTGTGTGTGTGTGTGTGTGTGTGTGTGTAAAAGTATGCAAGAATGTCATCCGGCTGCTGCTAATACCCTTTAGAAGTGCGCATACGTGTGTGTATGCAAGTGTGTATGGAACTGCTAGAGGACGAGGAATTGAACTGACTGTCTGGTGGGCATAATATAAATCTGAAGATTCTACTCTACTGTGGTGATGATAGAGGCAATGTGTTGAAGGCAATATGTGAATCCCAGGATTCCACTGTACTGTGATAATGGTAGATGCAATGTGTTGAAGGCAATATGTGAATCATAGGATTCTGTTTCCTTTGGTTGTATTGAAGGCAATATGTGAATCCCAGGATTCTGTTTGCTTTGGTGGTGATGAAGGCAATATGTGAATCCCAGGATTCTGTTTGCTTTGGTGGTGTTGAAGGCAATATGTAAATCCCAGGATTCTGTTTGCTTTGGTGGTGATGAAGGCAGTATGTAAATCCCAGGACTCTTCTTTATGTGATGATGATAGAGGCAATGTGATGTCAGGATTCTGTTTGCTTTGGTGGTGATGAAGGCAACATGTAATTCCCAGTATTCTATTGGTTTGATTGTGATGAAGGCAACATGTGATTCCCAGTATTCTATTGGTTTGATTGTGATGAAGGCAACATGTAATTCCCAGTATTCTATTGGTCTGATAGTGATGAAGGCAACATGTAATTCCCAATATTCTATTGGTTTGATTGTGATGAAGGCATAATGTAATTCCCAGTATTCTATTGGTTTGATTGTGATGAAGGCATAATGTAATTCCCAGTATTCTATTGATTTGATTGTGATGAAGGCAACATGTAATTCCCAGTATTCTATTGGTTTGATTGTGATGAAGGCAACATGTAATTCCCAGTATTCTATTGGTCTGATTGTGATGAAGGCAACATGTAATTCCCAGTATTCTATTGATTTGATTGTGATGAAGGCAACATGTAATTCCCAGTATTCTATTGATTTGATTGTGATGAAGGCAACATGTAATTCCCAGTATTCTATTGGTTTCATTGTGATGAAGGCAACATGTGATTCCCAAGCTTCCATTACTTTGGCTGCAGTTGAGGTAAAATACAAGCCAAGGGATTCGGTACGTGCTCAGTGAGGCGATATGCATATCTCAGAATTCCATTTGTCTGGGTGATGATGGGGACGATATCTGAGTCCAAACATTGTATTCATTTTGGATGTGCTGAAGGCAACGTTCGATTCACCCCGGCCGCCGTGGCGAAGTGGTTAGCGTCGCGGACTCCCGGCTGGGAGGTCGTGGGTTCGAATCCCATCAGAGTCATGTCGGTTTTTCTGCCCCGACTGGGTCCTACCCAGAGTTGAGTTTGCTGCGGACTCAGTTGGGAAGACTGGGACCACACAGTCGAGTTTCATCCACTTAATGGGAGCGTTTCTGAGAGTGTTGCTCAAATTTCTTGACCAAC
>CM065745.1:18075167-18093562 GCA_033310375.1 Conus canariensis | reverse complement strand
AGGGTAAGGGGTTTGTCTCCCCCGTGGAACCCAATGAAGCGTCAGCCTGTCTCCCCGGGCCCATGGTATTAGACCGGGTCCAGGAGAATTGCGGGGTCTTTTTTTGTAATTTTTCCCTTGTTTACCAATAAAATTTGTGAAGAAATGCTTCACTTCAAACCCCAACATCACACCCCCACCACCACCACCCCACCCCCACCAAACCAGCATAAACCCAAAAAGGAGGGAAGGAAGGGGGGTGGGAAAGGAGGGGGGGGGGGGGGGAAAAAATGGGGGGGGAAAGGGGAAATAAATAGGGGGGGGGGGAATGTAAAGGGGGAAAATGAAGAAGGGGGGGGGGGAGGAAGAGAAGAGAGAGAGGAGAAAGAAGAGGGAAAGGGGGAGGGGGGGATTTGAGAGTGGGGGAAGAAGAGAGAGAGAGAGAGAGGAAAGGGGGGGGGGTGGGAGAGGGGGGGGGGGGGGGGGGGGTGGGGTGGGGGGGGGGAAAGGAAAGGGGGGTGGTTGAAAGGGGGGGGGGGAAAGGGGGGGTGTGGGGGGGAAAAGGAAAAGGGGGGGTGAAATGGAAAGGGGGAGGGGGAAAAAAGGGGGGGGGGTTGGGGGGGGAAAAAGAAGCAACAACAGTAAGGAACAAAAAAACAAAACAAAAAGACAACAGACAAACAGAAAACAGAGGGAAACAAACAATAACATTTTCTCTTTTTTTCCCTTGCAAACAAATGTACAATTTTTTCCCCGGTGTATCAAATAAAAGGGTTAAAAAAAAAAAAAAAATCGAAACTTTTTTTGTCCTCGAAACGGGAGTAAGAGTAAGGTTTTTAAAAAAAATCTAAGACGATCACCACCATAAAATCAAATATGAAAATGTTCTCATATCTTTCCCCCTGCATAATAAATCACTCATTCAATATCCTTTAATGCATTTTTTAAAATTTATTCCTTGTCTGTCTTTTTTTCAATATCCGGAAAATTTCCCCACAGATTTAAAATCACAAGTTCAATTGAGAAACACACAGCGACATCTTGTTTTTTTCGTATTCTAACTGGAAAAAGAACAATTTGTCCGCACGTCTTAAAAGCATACTGGAAAAAAAAGTTTTTCTTCGCTCAATAAGTTCTACTGCGGGAAAGGGGTTTTTTGGGGGTTTTTTTCATTTTAAAAAAGGGGGAAGAGAGAGAGGGGAAAGAGAGGAAAGAGAGGGGAAAAGGGGGAAAAGAGAGAAGGAGAGAAAGGAACAAAATAAAAAAGGGAAAAAATGCCCAAAAGGGGTTTTGGGGTAGGTGACCTTTTTCCCCCCGGGTTTTTTTTTTTTCTGGCAAAAGGGAAAAAAAAAAAATTAAAGAACCCCTTTCCCCCCAAAAAATTCCAACTCCCCTTTACAGGTTTGGATCATTGTTTTGGTGCGGAAAAAAGAATGGCTCGGGGTGTCCCTGACCGCAAAAAAAAATTTTTTTCCTCGCCTTTTGCACAGAAGGAAAATTGACATGGAAAAAAATTTTAAGGGGGCTGTCCTTTTTTTTGTTAGTTAGTTATTATTTGTTAGTTTTTTTTTTTTTGGCGCTCCGTTGGACTTTTTTTTCTGTCAGGTGGTGGGGGGTTTTTTTTTGTTAAATAAGCAAAAAAAAAAGGTATTATTACCTATTAAAAAAATTTTTGGTTTTTTTTAAAAAAAAAATTAAAAATATTTTAAAACCCATTTGATTAAGTGCCTTTTTTTTACTTGGGTTTTTTTGGGCCCCCAAAAACCCCCAAAAAAAATTGGGGGGTCAGGGGGGGAAAAAACACACACACAAACACACAACACACACACACAACAAACCCCCCCTTTAAAAATAAAAATACAATGAAAAGGGGCTGGGGAAACAACTGATATTTTTTTTGTGTAACTTAAAAAGAAATTTATTCCAAATACTCTGTAATATTCAAAATGTTTCCAAGAAAGGCCTTTTACTTTTTTTTTGCATTTTCTAAAAGTATTTGGGCAAATCTTATAAACATCAGTAATGGTGAGTTTAGCCCAGAAGATAATAGGGTTTGTTTTTTGTTTTTTTTTTTTAATTTTTTTTAAAGGGTTTTTTTTTTTGTGTTTTTTTCTGTAGAAAAGTTAATTCTTTTAAACGTTTTTTAAACCCCTTTTTTCCCCCCCCGTTTTTTTGGGGTTAATTTATTTAATGGGGAAAAAAACGAAAAAAAAAAAAACAAAACACAACAAACACCCACACACCCCCCACACAAAAAAACCCCACACCACACACACAACACCGCGCGCGCGCGGCGCCGCCACCACACACACCACCCCCAACACAAAAAACACCCCCACACACACGCAAGGGGGCCCCAGAGGGAAGGTGTTTCCGATCGAACCATTAGTAAAAGAATAAAATTTTTAAACAAAACAAACCCCCCCACTTTTGTGGGGGATAGAACAATTTTTTCTGGAAAAAGGGGGGGGAAAAAAAAAAAACCCCAAAAAAAAAAAAAAAAAACCCCAATAGTTTAAAAGAAAAAGCGTTACTTTCTCGGGTTCAACATTTTTCATTATGTACCAATGAGGGATAGTTTCCCCCGAGACTATTTTAAAGGGACTTCAAAAAAAAGTTTGACTTTTAAACCCCTTTTTTTGGGGAAAATTAACAAACCCCGGGGGGTTTAACCCCCAAAAGGGGACCACTCAAAACCGGAAAAAAAACCCCTTTCCCCAAAACGAAAAGGGGCTTGTTTTCTTTTAAAAATTTTCTGATTTTTTAAATCAAATTTTTTTTGGGGATTTATTTTTCGTTTTTAGACAGCCGAGATTACCCCCAAAAGGGGGCCCCTTCGTAAAAAACCTTGTTTGCTTTAAAGAAATGGAAAAGGGCCTTGTCTCACACTTACATATATCAAAACCTTTTTTGGGGTTCTTAATTTAGTTCCCCGGTTTTGGTTTCAGTTTTGGAATAGATTTTTTTCTTAAGGTTATTATTTTTTGTTTCATGGGTTTTCCCCAAAAACGAATAATGTTCGGTTTAAAATTTATAATCTCAGCTTGGGAAGGGTTGCTTTTGAATGTTTTCGGTAAAATTTTGGCACACCCCCCATAATCGGAAAATGAAACGGGTTTTTTTTAAAAAAAAACAAAACCCGGGTGTGTAATGCCATTTTAGTGTCTTTAAGGGGCTTTGTGACTAAGATGGCGTCCTTTTGGGGCCTCCCTCGCAGCCCCCTCACAGTTGGGTTTAAGATCGTTATACCCATTAATCTCCCCCCCCCCCCTTTTTTCCCCCCTTCTCTCCTTCCTCCTCTCTCCTGGGACAGCACGCGTGTATATGTGGGGCCCCCACTGTCTCCCCTCTCTCCTCCCTTTTCTCTCCCTCCCCACAAAAACCCCCAAAAAACCCCACACACACACAACACACACACACACACACAACAACACACCCACACACTCCCAGTACGTAGCACACATACAATTCAAGCCAAAAACACTACGCACAAGCACGCAAGCAAGCAAGCATGTACGCCCCGCAACGGCCACGCCCCACCTAAACCACGTTTTTTCGGGCAGTTGTTTTCTTGTTTGGGTTTTTGCCCCCCTTTCCCCTTTTACCCCGGGAAAAACTCTGAACCCTTTAACGGAAACCTTTTTTTGCCCTGAAATTTTTTTATGACGGGAACTCTTTTTTATACGGGGAAACCCTTTTTAAGGGGGGGAAAAATTGGTATTGAGGGAAAACTCGGTATAGGACGTAAAAATCTTTTATAAGACGGGGAAAACCGGAAATTTCCCGGGGAAAAATTGGTATAGCGTGGAATTTGGGAAAAGTCAAGGGATTTCCATGGGGGAAGAAAAGGGGGGAAAATACACAATTTAAAAAAAAAAAATTTTTAGTGTTTCCCGGGAAAACAATAATAGGACAAAAAGATTACAAAAAAATACGACGCTTTTTCGCCCCCTTTTAGGTTTTTTTCGGGGGAAAAACAAAAAAAAATTCGGAATAAAAAAGAAAAACCCGGGGCATCAGTACTTTTTATTCGCCAAAATTCACAAAAAAATTATTTTATTCTTCTCATTTGGGCGCAATTATTTTTTCCATTTGGCGCAAGATCTTTTTTTTCTCAAATTTGGCGAAGATCTTTTTTTTCCCCTATTCAACCCAAGATCTTTTTTTCCATATTCACCGCAAGATCTATTATTCCATTTCGAGAAAGGGATCTATTTTCTCATCCCCCCAAAAAAGATTATTATTCTCATATTCCCCCGAAAATTTTAAATTCTCATTTTCGGCCAAGATCTTCTTCCCTTATTCCCCCAAGATCTATTTTAAAAAGTTCGGCGAAAAAATATTTTCTCATTTCGACCAAAAAATTCTATTATTCTCTTTTTGGGGGGCCCCCAAGACTTGGCCAATTTGGGAAGAAAGTGATTGTCTTCTTCGAGATAGAATTTTTCTTTTAAAACTAAAAAGACCTAGATTTCAAACCGGGGTTTTGTTTTTAAATTGTTTGTCCTTTGTTTTGCGAAATCGTAAAATTTCTTTTTTTTTTTGAAGGGTCTAAGTGATTAAAATTTTTTGATGGTTTTTGTTATTCTTTTTTTTTTTTTTAAAACCCCTTTTTTTTTCCCCTAAAAGGGGACCTAAGGGGGTCGAAACGCGTGTTTTTTTGTCTTGTAAATTGTTTCCCCCCATATTTTTTGAAAAATCGCTTACAATTTCTTTTTTTAAAAATTATGTCTAAGTATTAGGGAAATTTTTATGTTATTTGTTTTTTCTTTTTAAATTTTGGGAAAAATTTTTTTTCCCCTTTTAAGACTTACGGGGTCGAAAACGCTTTTTTGTTTTCCCCCCCGTAATTTGTTTTTTTCTTGTCGGGGGAAACAAAAACCCCCTTTTTTTTTTTTTTTAAAAAAAATTTATGTTAAATTTATTTTTTCTATAGGTTTTTTTTTATTTCGTTACATTTTGTTAAAAACGGGACATTTAGCAAAAAGATGGGTGCCCCCCACCACACTGGGGCAGTGATAGACCCTGACCTTTTTGGGATTTTTGCCAAACATTTTTTAGGGGTGAAAGTCGGCAGGAATAAACATACTATGACAAATTTTAAACCCTATAGGGGAAGCTGTAAACCCCCCCAAGGGTTGGAAAAAACGCATGAAAAATTTAAACAGTATAGGAGTCTTCACAAAAAAAATTTCCCCCCCCAATTTCTATTTTGGGGAAAATTCTAAACAGCTGAGAATGTTATCAGGATAAAAAACTATGGGAAATACTAAACACCATAGAAAGTTCTAATGAATAAACGTAAAGGGGGGATACAAACAGCATGAAAATGCATTGGAATAAACCCTTTGGGAAGAAAACAAAAAAACAGAGAATGTCTACGGATAAACTACTATGGCAAATACTAAACAGCTGAGAAAATTCACATGAATAAAAGTATATGGAAGAATAAAAACCCGAAATGTTACGGGGGAAAACGTCTATGGCCCGATACTAAACCCTGAAATGTTTTGGAATAAACTATTATGGCAAAACTAAAAGCTGAGAAATTTTTCGGGAATAAAGACTAAAGGGAAAATATGGAAGGGAAAAAAAACTAAGAGGAGGAAGGAACCACCCTGCCCCCCCCCCCCCTTTTCCTTTCCCCCTTTTAAAATTTTTCCCTCCCTCCCCCCACTTTAAGAAAAGAAGGAGAGAGAAAGAAAGCCAAACACACAAAACAAAACACCACACAAAACCCCCCCACACACACACACACACACACATCCAAACCCCACAACACCCACCACACACACAACACACCCCAAAAAAGGGAAAACCCCAAACCCCACCCCCCCTTTCCCCCCCCCCCCCCCCTCCCCCCAAAAACCCCCTTTTTCCCCTTCCAACCCCCCCCCCCACCCCTTTGCCACCCACTTTTAAAACTTTAAAGCCCCCCGGGGTTTTTTGGGCCCTGGCTTCCTTTTCTGTTAAAGGGGGTTTTAAAAAGGGGTTTTTCCCCTTTTTCCTTAAAAGTTTCCGGTTTTTTTTTGGGCCTTTTATTCCGCGGGCGGGGGGTTTTGGCCCCCCTTTTCCCGGGCCCCCCTCCCCCCCCCCCCCCCTTTTCCCCCCCCCCCATTTTTTTTGTTTTTTTTTTTTTTTTTTTTTTTTTTTCGCCCCCGCCTTTTCGTTGAAAAAAAAGCAGGGTGACCATTCCCGAAGAAGGGATTTGGGGAAACTAAAAAATGGGGTTTTTGGGGACCCCCCTCCGCCCCCCAAAAACCCGGGTAAACCCTTTTTGCTTTGCTCCCCCGGGGTTCCCCCAAAAACCTATTTTATATTTTTTCTAATAGTAAACACTTTAAAACTACCCAAAAAAATTTTGAAAGGGTTATTGTTTTTTAAAATTTTAAATTTGAAAACTTTTTGGGTTTAAGTTTTTTTCTTAATCCCTTTTTTTTTTCTTGGGGGTTTTTTAAAAAAAAATCGTTTTTTTTTTTTCATTCATCAAAGGTTTTCGCTTCATGTGGAATTTAAAACCCCTGTCTTTTTTTTTCTTTTTAAATTTTTTTAAAAAAAAAAGTTATTTTTTGACAAAAACCACACACTTTTCCCCGAATGTCTTCCCGAAAGAGTTTTGCCAAAGCGTTTCTTTTTTTTGACTTTCTCTTTTTTCCCCCAACCCTCTTTTAAAAATGGTTTTGGGGAGTTTCCTTTAAAAAGTCTAAAAATTTTTCTAAACATCGCTAAGTTTATTGCTTGGACAAAATAAATGGGTTTTATCATCCCCAATTTTAAAAACCCTTCCCTCGGATATCTTTGTTCCATTTAAGTGTTGGGCAAAAAAAATTACTAAGACAAAATTATAACAATAAACTGTTTGAAATAGGCGGGGACAAATATTGTTTTCCAAAACCATTCCCCCCAAAATAAATAAAAAGGGGGGGTTTTTTTTATCATAAAGTTTAACTTTGGGGCTTTGACACAAAGTCGTTTTCCCCCATATTTTATAAAAATTTAATTTACACCTTGTGTTGTTATCATTTTTTCCGTCAAAATTTGATCAGAAAAATTTAAATTTTTTTAAAAAGGAAAAAGGTAAATTTTAATAAAACTCATTTTTTTTTCCAATTGTTTTTTTAAGACTAATTGATTTTTTTTTTTTTGGGGGTTTTTTTCCCCAAAATTTTCCCATGTAAAAAAACCACAACAGAATTTTTGTAACGTTTTTTTCCCCCACAAATAAAACCCTTCAAAGGTTTTTATGACACCCACATCCCTTTTCCCCCCCACATTTTTTAAAGACAAAATTTCAAATTCTTTGGGAACTTTGCCCCCAAAAAAACGTCCCGGGGGAAAGAACTGTACTTTTGTATACCCTTCAAAACATTCTTTTCGTGGAGGGTATTTTTTGCTCCCAAATTCTTTTTTTTTACTTTTTTCGAGGCCTCTCAAAAGGGATTTTTTTAAAAGGGGAAAGGTTCAAGCTTTCAAAATTTTTTTTGACGGTAAAAAAATGAAAAAGGGGCTTAGAATTAAAATTTTTATTCCCTTTTAAAAAAGGGGGGTTTCAACCCCCTTTGTTGTCATTTTTGAAAATTTTTTTTCATAGGACTGTATTTTTGCTTCTAGATTGCGTAGTTTTTTGGGTTGGGGGAAAATTTTGTTGCCCGTCAACCCTTTGCGCTTAAAAAACCATCTTTAGGGCCCAAAAACCCCAAAAAAAGGCCTATTCACCGTTCTGTTCAAAGTCCTCAACGCCCGGGGCTTTTAATTCAAAAGTTCCCCCTTTGGGGGCCCTATGAACCCTGTTCCCGGGGGGCCCATAATTTTTTTTTAAAAAAACGGAATTTTTATTTAAAAAAAATGGCGGGTTTTTAATTTTACAAATTTTTCCCGTTTTACTGGATTTTTATATTAATAAATCGACCCCCACAACAATTTTTTAAAAAACTTTTAAAATTAGGGAATTGTTTTAATTTTCAAAATCGCAAATGCAGCTTCCCTGAGGAAAAAACCAAAAAAACATTTGGGGGTTTTCCCCATTATTTTTTTTCAGGGGGCCCTCATGCCAAATGAAAAAAAGGGGAAATGAATGAAATGCAAGATCGGGGGGGATTTTCCCCCTCATAGTATTTTCGGGGGGTTTTTTGTAACCAAATCTAAAATTGTCTTAAAAACCCCCTAACTTTTAGCTACCTACATAAAAAAGGAAAGGGAAATTTTTTCCCCCCGGGTTTTGGGAATGCAACATTGTTTTTAGATTTGCTTTTTAATTTGAGAGTTTTGTTAAGTTACTTTTTTTTTGCAGCAAAACCCGAAAAACCATCGGGATGGAAAACGGGCAAACTAAGTTTTCTTTTTGTTAACTTTAAATCTTATTATTCTTTTTGGGGTTCCCCTTATTTTAAAAACCCTACATTTTTTGTAAAAAATTTCATGGGGTGCAACCCCGGGTTCCCCCGTTTTAAAAATAGCTTATTCTAAAAAAGAAGGCTGGCTTAGTTGTTTTTGTTAAAACATTTTTAAAAAAATTTTAAAAATATGAAATTTAAAATTTTAAAGGGAAAATTTTGTTGGGCCGCATAAGCCCCCAAAATTTTTAACAATGATTTCCCCGTATTTTGGACTCAACTGACCCTTTCAAGGGGAAATTTTAAACCCCCGGTCGTTAAACTTAACCCCCAAACAAAAAACGACTACACCCCAAAAAAATGGTTCAGTCACCATGCGTTTTACAGAAACATTTTAAAAAATTTTTTTTGTTTTTTTTCACAACGGGGTGGAGTGTCGTTGCCGACATTTAAATCATCCCCTTTTTTGGTGGGGGAGTTTAGATTTTTTTTTTTACCCCCCAAAGATTTTTCGAACGCACGCCATTACCAAAAGAAAAAAACTTTAAACCTTTAAACAAATAGAAAAAAGGGTTTTTTAAGGGCTTAAAAAAAATTTTTTTTTGGGCCCAAAAGTCTTTAACAAAAGTTTTGGGCAACATGGTTAGCCCTTTTTTTTTTTTGGGGGGCACAGAAAAATAAAATGGGGGGGGGGGGTCCTCCCCTTTTTAAAACTTTTTTTAGGGAAAATGTTCACCCCCCCCCTAAGCAAAGCATAAAAAACAGGGGGGAAAAATTTTTTTGGTATTTTTAAAAGGGCAAAAAAAGGGGGAAAAGAACAATAAACGGGGTTATTCGTATTATGTTTGGGTTTGTAAATTGCGCACCACGAATCAAACATAATTGATCCTTTTTTGGGTTTGACGCAAAAAAAATATTTTCAAATTTAAAAGGGGTCAAATTCTCAAAATTTTTTGCCTTTAAGAAATTTAAAAAGGTTTCAAAAAGTTTTAAAAAGAGAAAAAAGGGGGTTTTTGTGGAGGGGGGTTTTTTTTGTGTTGGGTTTTGGGTTTCTTTTTGGGGTTTTGGGGGGGGGGGTGGGGGTTTTGGGTAAAAATTTGGGTTTTAAAAAAAAAGGGGGGTAAAGGTTTAAAAGGGGGTGGACTGTTGGGGGGGGTTTTTTTTTGGTTTCGCCCTTTTTTTGGTTTTTTTTCCCCCCCCAAAGAGAACCCCCAATATTTTAAACAAAAAAAATTCCTTGTCCCCAAAGAAAAATTTTTTGGGGAAAAACCCCAAAAAACCCCCCTTTTTTTTTCTGGCCAATTTTCCACCAATTTTTTTTGGAAGGGAAAAGGGGGCGGTTTTTTTTTAAAAAATATTTTCTAACCAGGGCCCGGGGGCCCTCCCCCACCCCCCCGGTTAAAAAAACAAGTTTTTATTGAAAAATTTTTTTTTTTTAAATTCTTTGTCACCTTTCTTTAAAAGTTTCTTACTTTGCTTCTTTTTGTGCTTTAATAAAAAGGAATTTTTTTTTTTTGGCACGGGCTAAATTTTTTTCGGAGAAAAGACCTTTTTTGTTTTTCTGATCTCTCTTGTTCAAAGATCCCCTTTTTGTTTTGTGTTATTCTTTCTTTAACACTAGGTCCTAAGTTGTGGTCATCAGCCTCAACTAGTTTTTCTTTTTCTCTTTTTATATGCTCATCTAGTTCACCCAGTGTTTGCTAAATTGTTTGTTAATTCACCTCTGATGCTTTTCAAAGCATGATCAAGGGCCGTTATTTCTCTCATAGGTAGCGGCAGATCGTGCATAGTTTTTAATACTGTTTCTTCTGAAAAACTAGTTTCTATTATTTCGTCTGCTGTTGGGCTTAAATCTTTAAGTTCCATGTTTTGTATTTGGTTATCTGTTGGGAGTTCTTTTAGTGTGTTTTGAAGTTTAGCAACTGCCTCACTGTCTAATCTTCGCGGTTTAGCAATGCCAAGGCGATTTTGATCGCTCACACTGAGCCTTTGTCTAATTGTAGTCTTTGCTAAAAAACTTTGATGGGTCTGGTTTAGATGTAAGCTGTACAGGTTGTCCTTGCTCGTTTTTAAAAAACAAATGGTCATCTTTTGTTTCAAAATCATTAGGGTCTATAAATTCGGGAGGTTCTTGGCCTAAACTTTGATAAAATGATTTGACCTTACTTTCTGTTAATTCACGCCGCAATGATTGTAATGGATGTGTCAAAGGAGTCATTTCACTCATGTCGTCTCCAGGATCAAAAACATCATAATCTTCTTCTGCCATGTTTTTAAATAATTAACTTTTTATTTTGTTTTATAAAAAAATGTCACAAGCATATGGCTCGATTCTTGACCCGCATAGAAGACTGAAAGAGCCCTTTGGCGTGAAGGGAAATAAACAGAATATTATTGTTCCAAATAATCCATCTACTATTGATTCAGATCAAATTCTTACTGTTAAATTTCCAGACCTAGGAGCAGATGAAGTGATTGTGCCGGGATCTGCACGACTTACTTTCAAAATAGAACTCGAATCAGCAACAGACGAAAACAGGACAGTTGTACAGAATTTGGGACGGGCAATCGTTAAGAAAATTTCTATAAAACTTGAGGGGCAAGAAATATTTTCTTTACACAATGCAGACATATTTTTAATCTATTGTGATCTATGGCTAACCGATAATGAAAGGGCCGATCTTGCGTTTCAAGGAATCGAAAATAACGAAGCACTAAAACACAGAATAGACGCCGAAGATGCTAAAGCCGGCAACAAGTATGAAGCTGTAAGTTTTGCTTATGGAAATCGCTTTTCCATACCCTTAGATTTTGAGTTGTTAAAAGCGCATGCGCCATACTTTCAAGGAGCATTAAAAGACAGATTGTCATATGAACTAACTTTTAATGAATACAAACGTGTCATTAAATCTACAGACTCTAACGCAAAGTACAGCATTTTCGACATCTCGTTAGAGTTTGACATTGTTAGCAACCCTAACTTAGCAAGGCTGATTGAGCAACAATATCAGTCAAAATTAGCAATATATTACGAAAGAGTGATTCATCATACTAAATATCCTAAAAGCAGGGCAGACACAATATGGAACTTTAGTTTTAGTGCCACAGCAAGATCCCTTAAAGGTATTTTATTGCTGTGTGAAGATGAAGAACCATTCAAAAGACAAAGTGAAAAGTTTATCAATCCTAAAATAACGAAAGTACAATGTTCAATTGAGGGTAGTCCTAACCAAGTCTACGGTAGCGGGCTTAAACCTTATCATCATTTTGATGAAATAAGAAAATTGTTTGGAGGCGGGAGGTGTAGAAATCCAACAGTAGACCTTGTGTCTAAAGATCTACACCTTCACAGTGTTAGACTTGATGAATATTTAACAACGAAATACGGTTTATGGATTGACCTAAGGTCAACAGAAGATAATCAGTTGCATGGGAGTGGGAGAACAGTTAAAGACGTAATAAACATTCAAATTGATAAAGAAAAAGAGAGTGATAAACCACTTAATGTACATTTGTTTTTAATATATGATGCGCAGCTGAATATTCAAGATAACAGATTGAAAGATATCCAATACTAAATTATTTTTATTTTAAAAAAGCATGTCTGTTACGACTTATCCAAAAGTGCCCAAAGAAGAGAACTCTGCTGCTGTAGACATAAAAACTTTCAGATTAACCAACATTACACAAATGCAAACCCAACTAGAGCAGGACCTTTCAAAATACAGTAAAACCAAACGAAGGTATTCTGCTGTCTTTAATGCTGTTACATATGTTAATACTGGAGCATCGGCGGTTAGTGCTTTAACAGCAGGAACAAGTGTAGGTCTCTTAGCAACAGGTGTAGGTGCACCGGTAGCTATACCTCTAGGTGGTTTGTCTTTAACTCTTGGCCTGTGTTCATTAGCTGTAAGTGCTGTCAGCAAAAAAATAAAAGCTAAACTCCAAAAGCACACAGCTATAGCTCAACTAATAACAGCTAAACTTAGTTCCTTCAAACTGACAATAAATAAAGCACTTGCCGACTCGAACATCACGGATGAAGAATTTAGTCGCCTACAGGCTGATTTTGAGGACTACAAAAGACAAAAGTTTGATCTTCAAAGAAAGGCAAGGGCAACTTTTTCTCAACAGCCAGACACCGACCAGATAAAAAAGGAATGTTTAAAAAAAGTAAACGAAACATTAAACTCTGTTCTAAACAGCTCACATTAACAACCCCAAAGGGCGTTTATACTTTAGTTTATGAGTCCAAGCACAAAAAGACCGTTGATATTGATTCTGATTAACTTTTATTTTTTTGATTTAAATAAATATTTTGAGTTAGAAAAGAAGCTCAACATGGATAAGATATATGAAGGTTCAGATGAATTGTTTGAAGCAATGCTCGAGGAAGAGCGTTTGTCAAAAGCTTTAAATGAGGTCGTTTTAGAAGTTATTGATCCAACAAAGGTGCAGGCAAGCGTTGTACATGCTATTTCTCAAGTTCCAAGTAAACTAACAATAAACCCTCCAGTTAAAGTAAGGTTAGTTGTTTTAATCGACTATATAACAATAAACGAAGAAAATCTAGAAGTCTGGGTCTCAACTAAACAGCAGACTATTCTTTCTTATAATGACTTAACACCCGGTTGGGCAGATCAACTTCTTACACAGTTTAATGAAGCCTCTGAAGCAGCTAAAATGAGAGGCTCTGGTTGGTCAGAGGGTGAAGTCCTAGACATCAGATTAAGACAGGCTAAGTATGAGCCAATTGTAGGCAAGTCTTACATTCCACTGCCTCCAACATTAGTTGCAAAGAAAGCAGTTCTGAACATAAAAAATTCAGACGACAAATGTTTTATGTGGTGCGTTCTTGCTAGGCTGCATCACGTTGCCAAAAATGCAGAGAGAGTATCTAACTATTTACAGTGGGCCAATGATCTTAACTTTAACGGCCTTGAATTTCCTATGGCTATAGACAAAATTGATCAGTTTGAAAAACAAAATCCACCAATAACTGTTAATGTCTACACATGGTCTGAAGAAACCAACCTTCTGCCAATTAGAGTGTCAAAGAACAGTCCAACAATAGGCGAACCAACCAGGAGTCATGTAGACTTACTCCTAATGCAAAGCCTTAATGGGTTGCACTACACTCTAATACGCACAATGAGTAGATTACTAGTGCATACTACAAAACAACATAGCAAACAAGAATTTTGTAGAAAATGTTTAACAAGAATTCCGTCCGTTCAAGCTGCGAGCGAACATGTAAAACATTGTCTCAGCCCAGTTGACTGCAATACAGAACTAATTATGCCAAGAGAAGGCAGTAAGGTTAGTTTTAAGAATTACAAAAAACTCCAGAGGTCTCCATATGTTGTTTACGCAGACTTTGAGTCGCTTATTGTTCCTTATGAAGGGCCAGCTCCAAAACATTTACCAAAAACAGTTATAATGAATAACCACCAGATTTGTTCATTTGCCTTCATTGTTGTCAGGTCAGATGGCGAACATTCAAAGCCAGAATTATACAGAGGACCACATGCAGCAAAACATTTCTTAAAACGCATGCAAGAAGTTCGTAATGTCTGTTCTAATAATCTATTCTTATCCGATCTTAAGATGACCCCCGAAGATCAAGATCGCTATGACTCAGCCACTCACTGTTGGATTTGTGGTTTAGAGCTAACACCTAAAAGTTTAACAGTAAGAGATCATGATCACATTAGCGGAGAATTTAGAGGAGCAGCACATAACAATTGCAATCTTCAACTAAAGTTTGATCCTAGGACTTGGAGACTTCCTATATTCTTTCATAACTTGCGAGGTTACGATTCTCATCTTATATTGCAAGCAGTAACTAGCGATTTCAGGGTGTCATGCATTGCGCAGTCATCAGAAAAGTACATGTGTTTCACTTTAAATAACCTGTCTTTTTATGACTCTATGCAACACCTGATGGGGAGTTTAGAGTCACTGGCAGGATCCTTAAAGTCCTGCCCAATAACAGAAGAATATTTTGACCCAACTCTTGTTAGAAAGGGCGTTTACCCTTATGAGTACATGAACAGTTGGGAAAGGTTTGATAACCCAGCCCTTCCGCCTAAAGGTGCGTTCTTTTCTAGTCTTAGAGGAAAAGACATCAGTGATTCTGATTATTCTTATGCTCAAGATGCGTGGCAGAAGTTAGAGTGTAAAACGATGGGAGACTATCATGATTCCTATTTAATGGCGGATACCTGTTTGTTGGCGGACGTCTTTGAAAATTACAGAAAGACCTGCATGAAACATTACAGCTTGGATCCCGCGCATTACATTTCTGCGCCCGGGATGAGCTGGGACGCTTTCTTAAAATTTACTGGAGTACAAATTGATTTATTGTCTAACCTGCCAATGCTTCAGATGATTGAAAACGGATTGCGTGGGGGAATCAGTATGGCGTCGCACCATTACTGTAAAGCAAACAACAAATACTTGGACAACTATGATCCAAGTAAAAGGTCTAACTATCTTATGTATTTAGATGCAAACAATCTGTATGGATGGGCAATGGCGCAATCACTTCCATTACGCAACTTTAAAATGTACACTGTAAAAGACATTCAAAAGTTTTTAAAATGGTTACCTACTCTAGAAGCTGATCGTAAAAGAGGTCTCATTCTAGAAGTTGATTTAGAATATCCTCATGAACTTCATGATTACCATAATGACTATCCATTAGCGGCAGAAAGTCTAAAAGTGTCAATGACAGAACCACCTAAACTTGTGCCTAATCTTCGTGACAAAAAAAATTATGTCTGTCATTACAGACTTCTTCAATTTTATTTAAGACATGGTTTAAAGTTGACAGCTGTTCATCGTATAATTGCTTTTGATCAAGAACAGTTCATGAAACCATACATAATGAAGAACACTGATCTCAGAACTAAATCCACAGATGCTTCAGAAAAAGACTTTTTCAAGTTGATGAACAACAGCTGTTTTGGAAAGACTATGGAAAATCCGCACAAGCGTAAAGATGTTAGATTGGTCACCAGAGAGAACGATGCAATTAAGCTAACTTCTAAACCTAATTATCAGGACTTCAGAAGATTTCATGATCAGCTTTTTGGAATAATGATGAAAAAAAAGAAAGTCAAATTGGACAAACCTGTTTTTATTGGGTTTACTGTTTTAGAGCTGTCGAAGCTTTTGATGTTAGAATTTCTTTATGACTACTTTAAGCCCTTGTATCCAGAGTCCAGAGTTCTGTACACAGATACAGATTCCTTTGTTATAGATATCCCTACTGAAGATATCTATAAAGACATGGAATTAGAAGTAGCTAAAGGGCATGCGGGATGGTACGACACATCTGATTATCCTAAAGATTCGCCTTTGCATTCAACTGTTAACAAGAAGGTTTTAGGTAAGATGAAGGATGAATTATCTGGAGGTGTGATCAAGGAGTTTATTGGTTTAAGGTCGAAAATGTACAGTCTTTCAAGCCAAAAAAAAGTTGTTAAAAAAGCAAAGGGAATATCTCGTAGTGTTGTGCAGTCAAGCATATCCCATGACAACTATAAAAAAGCATTGTTTGACAATAAGACTTTTCATCATGACAACGTAAAACTACGATCTAATCTGCATGAGATTAACACAACAGTTGTAACAAAGAAGTCATTAGATAGAACAAACACAAAACGTGTGTTTGTTAATCCAGAGTTTTCATATGCAATCGGGCATTGGAGAATAATATAATCATATGTCTTCATGGAGTTTCTGTTTGGTCAAGTGTTATCAGAAGCTCAACTATATCATTATCCAGTATAGCCAAATCATTATTATTCTCATTCATTACTGCTAAATGTGCTTTAATTTTTTTTATCATTTCAAGATTTTGATTTTTCCATATCAAAATATCAGAATCTAGGGATTGGGGTAGTAAGCGATTGTCTGGCATAAGATTGTCAATGTTCTTAAATATTTTTTTGATAATAATATTATAAGCAGATAATTGACGTATTAATTTTGAAAACTCTTTTTTCTTTTGAGCTTCCATTTTAAACTCAAATATATTTACGTAAATTAATTAAGCGGAACTGTGTCTGGCGGGATTATCTGCAGTTCTTCCTTCACAAAAGATCTTCGGGGGGCTGGTCGTTTTGTTGTGTCAGTTTCTCGTAAATAATACACGGGTGGATTCATTTTCACAATTTTTTTTATCTCATATGGATCAACACTCCAAACTGGATCTGTTGCCCTGATGCGAGTGTCCCCTTCCGCTTCTCCCGGCGAATAAAGGTATCTTACTTTCAAACCAAATGGTAATAGTTTGCTTGATGAAGACTCTCCTTCAACAACATTTATTGTTTGTTTTCTGATTGCTTGTACTGGTTTTAGACCTTTAAATTCTTCATTATTCATTGCGCGCAAAACTGAGGGCAGCCTTCTAACCCATTCTGTGTTGCGAGAATTGTCAATCAGCTCTCTGTGATACTGGTAGGAGAAAAGCCTTTCAGATAACTGTTTGTTAAAGTTTTCAACCAAACCCTGTGATCTGTGAACTCCTGGAATGCCTCTTTTAATGGTAACTCTATGTTTTAACAATAATTGATTCACTTGTCCTTTAAATTCTTTTCCATCATCGACTTGAATCATGCGAGGATAAGTTAAGGGCCCTCGTTGATATATCAGTTGTAAAGCGACAGTAACAGCAGAAGCACTCTTTTGTGTTAATGGTTCCGCATCTTTGTATCTTGAAGCTATGTCAATGACTGTAAGGGCGTACTTAAATCTTTTTCGTCTAATCGTATCATGGGGTAAATATAGAAGATCCATTTGATGGGTGTCGTTTGGAGTTATATTCACAAAGTGTGGTCTCTGTATTCGTTTAGGCGCAGGTAGATAAATTTGCCAAATCGCTTGTTTAGATAACCATTCTTTTGCTGTTTGTTCACTGACTCCCGCTGCTTGGCTTAGCTTTTTAATTGCTGTTATTCCCTTCCAATATCCTTTTGGCGAATAATAGATCTTGTTCATTTTTTATTCAGCCAATATTATGTGCAACAAAATACACAGCGGTCATGCCAAAGGCAATAAACAATATTTCTTGCATCTTTTGTTTTTCTGATGGTTGATAAAAATCGCTGAATTTTGGTGGGGGCAATGTTTCAACTTGTTTGCCTGTTACAAGATAATATTCTTTTATTGCTTGATCAACATCTTTAAATGTGTAAGCTGCATGTCCCTGTTTTTTCAGTTCATCGTTAATAAAATCTAACTGCTCAATTCTCTGCTTTTCATACGCAGCTTGTGCTGCGGCTAGTTGCTCCATAGCTTTGTTATGTCTTTTTCTCTCGCCGTCATCCCATAGTTTACTAAATGCGTAATTACTTCCGCTAAAAGCAAGCGCATTAACCACAGCGCCACCAATCATCATTACGAGTGAAGCCATTTTTATAAATGTATTTTTTTAATTTTACATATTGATACTGTCAGGAATTATTCCTTGCTTAACTAAAAAATCTTTCGTAGCAAATGAAGCTGTAATAACAACAATCAGCTTTGCTGAGTCTTCAAAGTCTAGTTTGCCAAGATCTGCTGGTTTTATTTTTAACAGGCTTTTACCAAGCATTGTGTATCCTACACTTAGGCCTCCAATAACAGCAGAATGGTATACAAGGTTAGTAATAGTTTTTTCGGTGCTCATTTTTAAAAAATAAAATAATATTTATTCATTAATAAAACATGAACTGCGATGATTTACTTCCTGAACTTACAAATGATCAAGTTGATGACCAAGCTATTATGCGTCAAAAGGAAAGGCTGTATTCTTTAGCAGCATGTGGAAAAACAAAACAGTACCTTGGAAATGAATTCAGCATAGAACAGATTCAACAAATGTCGCCACAAGACATTGTAAAGTATCACAACAGGTATGAAGCGCAACTGGGGTCAAGAATGGTAAAAAGTATTGGGCAAACGGTTCTTAGTTTGTACACTAAACTAGTCAGTAGATTTGCTCCCATTGATTCTGAACAAGATTTTATGTATGATTTAACACAGGATCCCGTTTTAACAAAGTCATTAGAGTCTCTAGGATGTGATCTATATTAC
>CM065745.1:18062667-18070167 GCA_033310375.1 Conus canariensis | reverse complement strand
CTCCCCCACTCACACCCCCGTCCCCCACCCCCCAACCACATCTCGGTCTCTTTCCTTCTTCCGACGAAGCTTAATGATCATTTCTGAAAATACGGCATCAAATGTAGACCTATATATATATATTGAGGAAGCCACCGATTAGTCCCTACAGCTGGTTCATTTAGCAGAAGACCACGCCCGTGGCCTTCATCTCTGTCCGTTTATTGCTCACGTCACTTTTCTATGTCCGCCGTGGGCCTACTATCTGACCCGGGTCTTCCTCCTCCCCAACAGGTGTTGGAGAAAACCACGTGACAGGAAGCAGGAAGTGGACAGTCGCCATGATTTCGCTGAGTGGAGGGGATGAATAAGATTATTAATAATCACGCTCGCGGTAGTAGGCTGTGCGTGTCAGAATGTTAAAAAAAAAAAAAGATGAAGAAAGAAAGAAAGAAAGAAAGAAAGAAAGAAAAAAAAAAGAAAAAAAGAAAAAAGCGTGACCTTGGTCGCATTTAAGATGAGTCAAGAATAAGATTATTTATCATGCTCGCCGTAGTAGGCTGTGCGTGTCAGAATGTTTAACAAAAAATGAAGAAAGAAAGAAAGAAAGAAAGAAAGAAAGAAAGAAAGAAAAAGAAAAAAAGAAAGAAAGAAAAAAGCGTGACCTGGTCGCATTTAAGATGAGTCAAGAATAAGATTATTTATCATGCTCGCCGTAGTAGGCTGTGCGTGTCAAAATGTTTTTAAAAAAAAATGAAGAAAGAAAGAAAGAAAAAGAAAAAAAAGAAAAAAAAGAAAGAAAAAGAATAAAAGAAAAAAAGAAAGAAAGAAAAAAAAAAGCGTGACCTGGTCGCATTTAAGATGAGTCAAGAATAAGATTATTAATCATGCTCGCCGTAGTCGGCTGTGCGTGTCAAAATGTAAAAAAAAAAAAAAAAAATTAAAGAAACAAAGAAAACAAAAGAAAAAAAGAAAGAAAGAAAGAAAGAAAAAAAGCGTGACTGGTCGCCTTTAAGATGAGTCAAGAATAAGATTATTAACCATGCTCGCGGTAGCAGGCTGTGCGTGTCAGAATGTTTAAAAAAAAAAAAAATGAAGAAAGAAAGAAAGAAAGAAAAAAAAAAAAAAAGCGTGACCTGGTCGCATTTAAGATGAGTCAAGAATAAGATTATTTATCATGCTCGCCGAAATAGGCTGCGCGCGTCAGAATGTTTAAAAAAAATGAAGAAAGAAAGAAAGAAAAAGAAAAAAGAAAGACAAAAAAAAAAAAAAAAAAAAAAGCGTGACTGGTCGCCTTTAAGATGAGTCAAGAATAAGATTATTAATCATGCTCGCCGTAGTAGGCTGTGCGTGTCAAAATGTTTAAAAAAAAAAAATGAAGAAAGAAAGAAAGAAAAAGAAAAAAAAGAAAAAAAAGAAAAAAAAAAGAATAAAAGAAAAAAAGAAAGAAAGAAAAAAAAGCGTGACCTGGTCGCATTTAAGATGAGTCAAGAATAAGATTATTAATCATGCTCGCCGTAGTCGGCTGTGCGTGTCAAAATGTTAAAAAAAAAAAAAAAAAAAAAAAAAAAAAAAAAAAAAAAAAATTAAAGAAAGAAAGAAAACAAAAGAAAAAAAGAAAGAAAGAAAGAAAGAAAAAAAGCGTGACTGGTCGCCTTTAAGATGAGTCAAGAATAAGATTATTAACCATGCTCGCCGAAATAGGCTGCGCGCGTCAGAATGTTTAAAAAAAATGAAGAAAGAAAGAAAGAAAAAGAAAAAAGAAAGACAAAAAAAAAAAAAAAAAAAGCGTGACTGGTCGCCTTTAAGATGAGTCAAGAATAAGATTATTAATCATGCTCGCGGTAGTAGGCTGTGCGTGTCAGAATGTTAAAAAAAAAAAAATGAAGAAAGAAAGAAAGAAAAAGAAAAAAGGAAAAAAAGAAAGGAAAAAAACAAAAAGCGTGACCTGGTCGCATTTAAGACGAGTCCTATAGCTTGATGATTGCAACGAGAATAATATAGAGGCGTCGGAAGTAGCAGCCCGAGGCGAGAACAACAGAATTAAAGAACGGGCGCGCGTGCCCCTTGCACGTGTTGCGAAATCGCGCCACGCCGCCAACATGCACGTGATGTCAACTGAAGCCGAACACACTGGACATGTGAGTGGATTGCTCCGTCAAGTGGTGGTGAAAGGAAGTGGGGGTGGGAGGGGGGGGGGGGGGGCGCGGGTAGATGGGCGGGTAGGAGTGGGGAAGGGGGTGACGCAGAAGACAGGAGAGAGTAGAGGGGTGGGGTGGGGTGGAGGGAATTTTAAACACACACACACACACAAGCGCGCGCGCGCGCACACACACACACACACACACACACACACAACACACACACACACACATGAACACACACACACACACACACACACACACACACACACACACACACACACACACACGCACACAAAGAACGAGGTCACCTGCCGTTCAATATAACAGAGCACTTAGGTCAGCGACTGAGGTCGGTCATCCTGTGTTCAATCATCCTTTTCATTTTTTCTTTCTGATATTCTTTCTTTCTTTCTTTCTTTCCGTCTTTCTTTCTTTCTGTCTTTCTTTCTTTCTTTCGTTTCTTATTCTCAATAAAGCTGCCAAGAGACAGTAGGTCTGACATTCTCAGGGATCTCTTCTATGGGCGCCTTTTAATTAATATTGTCTGAAATCATCGATGATGAACATATGTTAAAAGAACCACTCAACTGAAGAGAATGCTTTCGAAAACATCAAGAGGCAGCTATAAACTCTCACTGAGGATGCTGAACTCAGTGCTGAAGAGGGGTTATGTTGATGAGCAGAGACCGCCACTGAAAAGAGTCTGGGTACTGCTGGTGGTCCCCGTGATGAGAACTGAAGTACCTTTCAGTGTGTTTTTTTTATTTCATTTCGTTTCATTTCGTTTTGTTTTATTTCATTTTTTTCTTTCGTTTTGTTTCGTGTATTTCATTTCATGTTATTTTATTTGATTTCGTTTTATTTTATTCTATTTACTTCTATTTTATTTCATTTTATTTCATATTTTCGATTTTCATTTTTGAATTTTAATTCGGCTTGATGAGGTTCTTTAGACGCAGTTATCCGCAGTTTTGATCCTACACGTGATGTCAGACACCATCTAGAATCATTTGATGAGTGTGTGTGTGTGTGTGTGTGTGTGTTGGGGGGGTGGATTAATTTGTGCTTCTTCTTCATTTCTGTCTTCTACTGTGTCTTCTCCTCCTCCACTTTTGACTTTTTTCGCTTTTCTTTCTTTCTTTCTTTCTTCTTTCATTCTTTGTTTCTTCTGTCTTTGCTTCTTCTTTCTTTCTTTCTTTCTTTCTTTTTCTTTCTTTCTTTATTTCATGTTTCCTTTTTTTGCTCATCCTCTTTTATCTTTTTTCCGTAATCTTCTCCTCCTCCTTCTTCTCCTCCTAATCCTCCTGGTTTTCTTTTCTTTTCTTCTTCTTCCTTTCCTCGTTCTTTCAGTTTCTGTTCCTCCTCCTTTCTCTGTTTCTATCCATCGTCTTCCCCCCCCCCCCCCCTCATCTTTCTCTTTTATTTTTTCTACTTCTTCTCTTTCTTCTTCATAGTCTCCACTCCCACCCCACCTCCATCCCTTCTACTTCTTCTTCTTCTTCTACTTCTTCTTCTCTTCTTCTTCTACTCCTTCTTCTTCTTCTTCTTCTTCTACTTCTTCTAATTCTTCTTCTTCCTTCTTCTTCTTCTTCTTCTTCTCTTCTTCTTCTTCTTCTTCTTCTTCTCCTCCTCCTCCTCCTCCTCCTCCTCGTCCTTCTTGTTTTTCCTTCTCCAAAAAAATCTTCTGTTTCTTCTGTTTTTTTCCCCCTCCGTGTTCTCCTTGATTATTTTCTTCTTCCTTTCTTTTTCTTTCATTTCTTCTTGTTTTCTCTCCCCCCCCCTCCTCCCCCATCCCCCCCCCCCCCCACTCTCTCTCTCCTCCTCAATTTACCTTCTTCTTATCCGCATCTTACCTTTTTTCTTTTTTTTTTTCCTTCTCCCCCTCCTTTTCCACCTTCTCTTCCTTCTTTTCCTTTTTTTTCTGTCTCCTTGTCCTCGTTTTTTTTCCTTGTTTTCTTCCCTCCTCCTCTCTCCCCCCCCCCCCCCCCACTCCCCTTTTCATCACCTCTTCTTTTCCAGTTTCTCCCCTTTGTTGTTCTTCTCTTCTTCGGTCTCCTTTTCTGTCTTCTTCTTCTCCTCATTCTTTTCTTCATCCTTCTTTTTCTTCTGTCTGTTTCTTAGTCCATTTCCCTTTATTTCTTCTAGTTCTTCTTATTCCCCCCCCCCCCCCCCCCCCCCCCTTCTTCTCCTCCTTCTTTTTCCAATTCTCCCTTTGTTGTTCTTCTCTTCTTTCTATCTCCCTTTTCTGTCATCTTCTTCTCCTCATTCTTTTGCTCCTCCTTCTTTTTCTTCTTCTGTCTCTTACTCCGTTTCCTTTTATTTCTTCTCGTTCTTCTTATTTCCCCCCTTCTTCTCCTCCTCCTTCTTCTCCTCCTCCTTCTTCTCCTCCTCCTTCTTCTCCTCCTCCTTTTTCTCCTCCTGCTTCGCCTTTCTCCTGCAAACACCTCCAAAGAAATCCAGACGCCAAGAAAAGATGGACAAGATCAGGGTCCAAAAGAAAAACCTCAAGAAGCAAATGAAGACCGCACTGCCAGCTGAAAAACAAGGCTTGGAAAAACTGTGGAAAGACCTGAAAGAAAAACACAGCGCCCTCAGCAAAGCGGAATCTGCGAGGAAGAGGAAGAGCAAAAAGAAGAAGACACAAGAGCGCTTCTTCAGAGACCCCTTCCGGTTTGCCAGAACACTGTTTGAGCAGCCAAAATCTGGGACCCTAAGTGTGGACAAAGGAGTTCTTGAGCAGCATCTGAGGAAAACATACTCTGACCCACAGAGCAAAGCACCACTCGACATTCAAGGTCTGGTGTGGCCAACCAACCCTGAGGAACAGTTCAATGGCAAGTCTCCAACGTTGGCGGAAATCAAGAAGGTGGTCGACAAAGCCAGAGCCAAATCATCACCAGGGCCAAACGGAATACCTTACCAGCTTTACAAGAAATGTCCCAAGGTGCTGGAGTGGCTCCACAGGCTGCTGCGATCGGCTTGGAGAAACCAGAAGATCAGCGGCCAGTGGATGACGGCAGATGGTGTGTACATCCCCAAAGAGCAAAACACAAGTGACATCAGCCAGTTCAGGCCAATATCACTACTGAACGTCGAAGGGAAAATCTTCTTCTCTGTCATGGCAGCAAGGCTGACCAAGTACCTGATGGAAAACAAGTACTTGGATGTGTCAGTCCAGAAAGGTGGCATCCCAGGCGTGGCTGGCTGTGTAGAACACGCCACAATGATCTGGGACGCAATCCAAAAAGCAAAAACAGAAAAGAGAGACCTGGACGTAGTGTGGCTTGATCTGGCAAACGCATATGGATCTGTGCCCCATGAGATGATACAGTTGGCTCTTGAGATGTACCATGTGCCAAAGAACATCCGCGACATGCTCAAGAAGTACTTCAATGGCTTCTCAATGCGGTTCTCTACCAAGGAGTACACAACAGACTGGATCAACTTGGAAGTGGGTATTGCAATGGGCTGTGCAATTTCCCCAATACTGTTCGTGCTGGCAATGGAACTCATCTTGAAAGCAGCAACAAACAACGCGAGACAAACAGACCTTGGCGATGGATACAAGATGCCTCCTCTCAAGGCCTTCATGGATGACACTACAGTGATTTCATCCAGAGAAGACGAGACACGTCATGTGCTGGAGAGGCTGGACGACATAGTTGCCTCATCCAGAATGAAGTTCAAGCCAAAGAAATCACGGAGTCTCTCACTGAGGAAAGGAAAAGTGGCCGGATCTGTGGTCTTCAGTGTTGCCAACCAGGCCATTCCAACAGTCACAGAAGAACCAGTCAAGAGCCTTGGAAGATGGTATGATGATACGCTGAAAGACACACAAAGAGCAAAAGAAACCAAGCAGATGGCGGAGGAAGGCTTGGAGACCATTGACCAGTGTGGGCTCCCTGGCAAATACAAGGTCTGGTGTCTGCAGTTCATGCTGATACCACAGCTCCTGTGGCCCCTGATGATATACGACATCTGCACCAGCATAGTATAGTGGAGGCAATGGAAGCCAAAATCAACAAGTTCACAAGGAAATGGCTTGGTGTCCCACCCTGTCTGACTGACATAGCGCTGTACTGTCGCCAAGCAAAGCTGAAACTACCACTGAAATCCATCCTGGAGGAATACAAAGCAGGGAAGATCAGACTTCAAAGTATGCTGGAGGACTCAGGAGACAAGGTGGTAGAAGCAATCAAGCCCCAGCTGAAGACAGGCAGAAAATGGAAAGTTCAAGAGGCGATGGATTCTGCAAAAGAAAGTCTCAAGATCAGAGAAATAACAGGACACACACAGACCAACAGACAAGGACTGGGGGTTACCAAAACTGAATGGTGGTCAAAGGCCAAAGGAAAAGCCAAAAGAGACATGATGATTCAGGAGATGAGAAAAGAAGAAGACCAAAAAAGACTCCAAAAAGCAGTCCAGCAGAGCCAGCAAGGGCAATGGACAACGTGGGAGAATGCACTCCAAAGAAGTCTCACTTGGAATGACATTTGGCGCATGGCCCCTCTCAGGATCAGCTTCATTCTCAGATCTGCATATGACCTTCTGCCCTCAAATGCAAACCTGATGAAGTGGGGGAAAACAGACGATCCTGCATGCCCCCTCTGCCATGAAAAACAAACAGTGGAGCATGTCCTAAGCTCATGTAAAGTAGCCCTGGCTCAAGGAAGGTACACATGGAGGCACAACCAAGTGCTCAAAGAGATTGTACAAGTAGTCTGGGCTAGTACCAACACCACAAAAGGGAAAATCAGGACTCCAAAAGCACCCGCAACATTCTTCACGGCAGGAGGCAGCAAATCATGGCCAAGAACAACAGTGCCACTCGAAACATGCAGGCAGAGTCTGCTGGACGGGGCAGATGACTGGGAGTGCACTGCAGACCTCCCAGAATGGAAGAGTCACCCAGAGATCATCAGCAAGAGTGGCATGAGACCAGACATAGTAGTCCACTCTAAGTCAACCAAGCAGCTGATCATGATCGAGCTCACGGTGCCATATGAGAACAGAATGGAGGCAGCTCAAATCTACAAGACTGAAAAGTATGCTGATCTGGCAAACAGCCTGAGGAGAGAAGGCTATCAGGTCAAAGTCCTCACTGCAGAAATTGGAGCTAGGGGGTTTGTAGGAACGTCTGCATACAGCCTCATGAAACAGCTCTCAGTTGCAGGGAGGGAAAAAACCAGAGCCCTGAAAGCAATGGCAGAAGCGGCAGAGAGGTGTTCAAGCTGGATCTGGTCAAGGAGGAACAAAAGTGAACTTCATAAGGCTTAACTTTCCTACAAATATCAGGTGTCCCTGTGGCTCAGTGGTTAAAGCGCGAGTCATTAAGTGGAGAATGAGCATGTCCAGAGGGTCATGGGTTCGAATC
>CM065745.1:18012667-18042667 GCA_033310375.1 Conus canariensis | reverse complement strand
ATTCCGGTTCTTCATCAGTTCTCACGAAGCTCATTCCGGTTCTTCATCAGTTCTCACGAAGCTCATTCCGGTTCTTCATCAGTTCTCACGAAGCTCATTCCGGTTCTTCATCAGTTCTCACGAAGCTCATTCCGTTCTTCATCAGTTCTCACGAAGCTCATTCCGGTTCGTCAGCCAGTTCTCACGAAGCTCATTCCGGTTCTTCATCAGTTTCTCACGAAGCTCATTCCGGTTCGTCATCCAGTTCTCACGAAGCTCATTCCGGTTCTCAGCCAGTTCTCACGAAGCTCATTCCGGTTCTTCATCAGTTCTCACGAAGCTCATTCCGGTTCGTCAGCCAGTTCTCAGAGCTATCGTTCTTCATCAGTTCTCACGAAGCTCATTCCGGTTCTTCATCATTTTCTCACGAAGCTCATTCCGGTTCGTCAGCCAGTTCTCACGAAGCTCATTCCGGTTCTTCATCAGTTCTCACGAAGCTCATTCCGGTTCGTCAGCCAGTTCTCACGAAGCTCATTCCGGTTCTTCATCAGTTCTCACGAAGCTCATTCCGGTTCGTCAGCCAGTTCTCACGAAGCTCATTCCGGTTCTTCATCAGTTCTCACGAAGCTCATTCCGGTTCGTCAGCCAGTTCTCACGAAGCTCATTCCGGTTCTTCATCAGTTCTCCACGAAGCTCATTCCGGTTCGTCAGCCAGTTCTCACGAAGCTCATTCCGGTTCTTCATCAGTTCTCACGAAGCTCATTCCGGTTCTCATCAGTTCTCACGAAGCTCATTCTGGTTCTTCATCAGTTCTCACGAAGCTCATTCCGGTTCTTCATCAGTTCTCACGAAGCTCATTCCGGTTCGTCAGCCAGTTCTCACGAAGCTCATTCCGGTTCTTCATCCAGTTCTCACGAAGCTCATTCCGGTTCTTCACAGTTCTCACGAAGCTCATTCCGGTTCTTCATCAGTTCTCACGAAGCTCATTCCGGTTCGTCAGCCAGTTCTCACGAAGCTCATTCCGGTTCTTCATCAGTTCTCACGAAGCTCATTCCGGTTCGTCACCAGTTCTCACGAAGCTCATTCCGGTTCTTCATCAGTTCTCACGAAGCTCATTCTGGTTCGTCAGCCAGTTCTCACGAGCTCATTCCGGTTCGTCACCAGTTCTCACGAAGCTCATTCCGGTTCTTCATCAGTTCTCACGAAGCTCATTCCGGTTCGCAGCCAGTTCTCACGAAGCTCATTCCGGTTCTTCATCAGTTCTCACGAAGCTCATTCCGGTTCGTCAGCCAGTGCTCACGAAGCTCATTCCGGTTCTTCATCAGTTTCACGAAGCTCATTCCGGTTCGTCAGCCAGTTCTCACGAAGCTCATTCCGGTTCTTCATCAGTTCTCACGAAGCTCATTCCGGTTCGTCAGCCAGTTCTCACGAAGCTCATTCCGGTTCTTCATCAGTTCTCACGAAGCTCATTCCGGTTCGTCAGCCAGTTCTCACGAAGCTCATTCGGTTCTTCATCAGTTCTCACGAAGCTCATTCCGGTTCTCACCAGTTCTCACGAAGCTCATTCGGTTCTTCATCAGTTCTCACGAAGCTCATTCCGGTTCGTCAGCCAGTTCTCACGAAGCTCATTCTGGTTCTTCATCAGTTCTCACGAAGCTCATTCCGGTTCTTCAGCCAGTTCTCACGAAGCTCATTCCGGTTTCAGTTCAGGCCACGTTGTTCTCACGAAGCTCATTCCGGTTCTTCATCAGGTCTCACGAAGCTCATTCGGGTTCAGCAGCCAGTTCTCACGAAGCTCATTCCGGTTCGTCAGCCAGTTCTCACGAAGCTCATTCCGGTTCTTCATCAGTTCTCACGAAGCTCATTCCGGTTCGTCAGCCAGTTCTCACGAAGCTCATTCCGGTTCTTCATCAGTTCTCACGAAGCTCATTCCGGTTCGTCAGCCAGAATCTCACCGAAGCTTCATTCCGGTTCTTCATCAGTTCTCACGAAGCTCATTCCGGTTCTCAGCCAGTTCTCACGAAGCTCATTCCGGTTCTTCATCAGTTCTCACGAAGCTCATTCCGGTTCGTCACCAGTTCTCACGAAGCTCATTCCGGTTCTCATCAGTTCTCACGAAGCTCATTCCGGTTCTTCATCAGTTCTCACGAAGCTCATTCCGGTTCTTCATCAGTTCTCACGAAGCTCATTCCGGTTCTCACAGTTCTCACGAAGCTCATTCCGGTTCTCACAGTTCTCACGAAGCTCATTCCGGTTCTTCATCAGTTCTCACGAAGCTCATTCCGGTTCGTCAGCCAGTTCTCACGAAGCTCATTCCGGTTCTTCATCAGTTTCTCACGAAGCTCATTCCGGTTCGTCAGCCAGTTCTCACGAAGCTCATTCCGGTTCTTCATCAGTTCTCACGAAGCTCATTCCGGTTCTTCATCAGTTCTCACGAAGCTCATTCCGGTTCTCACCAGTTCTCACGAAGCTCATTCCGGTTCGTCATCAGTTCTCACGAAGCTCATTCCGGTTCTAGCCAGTTCTCACGAAGCTCATTCCGGTTCTTCATCAGTTCTCACGAAGCTCATTCCGGTTCAGTCAGCCAGTTCTCACGAAGCTCATTCCGGTTCTTCATCAGTTCTCACGAAGCTCATTCCGGTTCTCACCAGTTCTCACGAAGCTCATTCCGGTTCTTCATCAGTTCTCACGAAGCTCATTCCGGTTCGTCAGCCAGTTCTCACGAAGCTCATTCCGTCTTCATCAGTTCTCACACTCATCCGTTCGTCAGCCAGTTCTCACGAAGCTCATTCCGGTCTTCATCAGTTCTCACGAAGCTCATTCCCCGGTTCGTCAGCCAGTTCTCACGAAGCTCTTCCGGTTCTTCATCAGTTCTCACGAAGCTCATTCGGTTCTTCATCAGTTCTCACGAAGCTCATTCCGGTTCTTCATCAGTTCTCACGAAGCTCATTCCGGTTCTCAGCCAGTTCTCACGAAGCTCATTCGTTCTCACAGTTCTCACGAAGCTCATTCCGGTTCTTCATCAGTTCCACGAAGCTCATTCCGGTTCTCAGCCAGTTCTCACGAAGCTCATTCCGGTTCTTCATCAGTTCTCACGAAGCTCATTCCGGTTCGCAGCCAGTTCTCACGAAGCTCATTCGGTTCTTCATCAGTTCTCACGAAGCTCATTCCGGTTCGCTTCTCAGTTCTCACGAAGCTCATTCCGGTTCTTCATCAGTTCTCACGAAGCTCATTCCGGTTCGTCAGCCAGTTCTCACGAAGCTCATTCCGGTTCTTCATCAGTTCTCACGAGGCTCATTCCGGTTCGTCAGCCAGTTCTCACGAAGCTCATTCCGGTTCAGCAGCCAGTTCTCACGAAGCTCATTCCGGTTCTTCATCAGTTCTCACGAAGCTCATTCCGGTTCAGCAGCCAGTTCTCACGAAGCTCATTCCGGTTCAGCAGCCAGTTCTCACGAAGCTCATTCCGGTTCTTCGTTCGCAGCCATGACCTTGCCGGTCCCGCCACAGCCCTGGCATCGGCAGATCCACGGGGAGCTGTCAATATCAAGTCGCCTTCAGGCAACCCATCAGAGAACACCCTGCAGTTCATGCAGGTCACTTTTTAATGCTGTTCAGAGGTGCCTGGTCTGAATCAGAGCACACAGCACACCACCAATGAAGCCGCTTGCTGATCACCATGATCACTCACTCGTGGAGCCAGTGTGGGTCAGCGTCCCCCCTCCATAATCGTCTGTCCGGCTACAGACCTCACGAACTTTTCGATGCCAACGACCTCGACATGAAGTCACCAAGGGCAGAGACGTGGAGAGGAATTCGAAAATGAGATGACTGTGATGGCACGCCATGAGAGGACGCAGAATTTGATATCTTTTTTCATGCTGATGGAGAAGGAGGATAAAGATGATGCTGAAGAGTTCCGTTCTAGTCAGAGAATCACCAGACAGAGCTGTATTCCACGCTTAGTTCCAGGATACATGCCGGCATTAACCAGGCCCGAAAGATGCAGACACCTGCAGGGTTGGTCAGGCAAAAATTGAGCTACACTCTCAGGAACGCATCCATAAAATGAATGAAGCTCGACTCTCTGGTTCCAGTCTTCCCGATTCAACCCATGTAAACTCTGCACTTGGTGGGAGCCGGTCAGGGCCGACAAATCGCACACAGGTTCTGTCTGACTGGAATCGAACCCACGACCTCCCAGCCTGGAATCCGTGGCGCTGACCTCTGCGCCCGCCTGGGCGGCCCGTCCGTGTGCTCCTCTTCGCTATGTAGGAAACTTCCTCACGGGTGACGTGATCTTTGTGTAGAGCTGCCGGAGAACTTGCCGTAACCTCTCATCTTCAGGGTCAACATCGTCTTCAAAGGTCGCAGGAACGATGGAAGATAGGCGGGAAACGTGCTGGGCGGGATTTAACACCAGCCGCCACTCTCCCTCCTTCCCCCCCTCCCCACCCTCGCCAGCCCCCGTATCACTCCACACACCCAGCCTCCTTGATTCCCCCCCCCCCCCCCAACCCTGCATTTCACCGCGACAGGTGACATCTGAATTTGCGAGCGCCATTCATAAGCGCGCCTTCCAGAATCAATCATCACGTGTTCCAGTATCAATCATCGCGCGTTCCAGAATCAATCATCACGTCTTCCACTATCAATCAACGCGCGCTCCAGAATCAATCATCATGCATTCCAGTATCAATCAAAGAGCGTTCCAGAATCAATCATTGCGCGCTCCAGTATCAATCATCACGCATTCCAGTGTCAATCACCACGCATTCTAGTATCAGTCATCGCGCATTCCAGAATCAATCATTGCGCGCTCCAGTATCAATCATCACGCATTCCAGTGTCAATCATCACGCCTTCCAGTATCAATCATCACGCGTTCCAGAATCAAGCATAGCGCGTTCCAGTATCAATCATTGCACGTTCCAGAATCAATCATCGTGCATTCCAGTATCAATCAACAAGCGCGTTTTGCAACCTGCCATTAAAAAAAGCCCTCGTACCTCCCGACTCACCCTACATACACCATTCATAGTAGAGCGTGATCAGACGATATACACACAGCACGTATTATGAACTAGACAGTGAAGGTAAACATATACACACAGCACGTATTATGAACGAGACAGTGAAGGTAAACATATACACACAGCACGTATTATGAACGAGACAGTGAAGGTAAACATATACACACAGCACGTATTATGAACGAGACAGTGAAGGTAAACATATACACACAGCACGTATTATGAACGAGACAGTGAAGGTAAACATATACACACAGCACGTATTATGAACGAGACAGTGAAGGTAAACATATACACACAGTACGTATTATGAACGAGACAATGAAGATAAACATATACACACAGCGCGTATTATGAACGAGACAGTAAAGATAAACATATAAACACAGCACGTATCATGAACGAGACAATGAAGATAAACATATACACACAGTACGTATCATGAACAAGACAGTAAAGATAAACATATACACACAGTACGTATCATGAACAAGACAGTAAAGATAAACATATACAAACAGCTCGTATCATGAACGAGACAGTCAAGATAAACATATACACACAGCACGTATCATGAACGAGACAGTGAGGATAAACATATACACACAGCACGTATTATGAACGAGACAGTGAAGATAAACATATACACACAGTACGTATCATGAACGAGACAGTGAAGATAAACATATACACACAGCACGTACTATGAACGGGACAGTGAAAATAAACATATACACACAGCACGTATTATGAACGAAACAGTGACGATAAACATACACACACAGTGCGTATTATGAACGAAACAGTGACGATAAACATATACACACAGCACGTGTTATGAACGAAACAGTGAAGATAAACAAAGCTGAAACGAAACATTTATCCGCTTTGCTTTTTTTCCGGTTAACGCACCCTTTAATCTGCAAATCAGGGAAAGCGACGTCAGTTGACCACTCCGTTAGAGTCTCAAGTTCTCTACCCTCCAGATCTCCCACCCCCTCCTCCCCCATCTTCCCCATCCCCTCTCGTCTCCTCTGCTTCTTTCCATCCCCCCCACCCCCACCCCTCCCTTCCCCGTTCTTTAACAACGTGACAGATGATTCGCACTCTTCTTGACCACAACATCGAAGCGCTGTTCTAATCACAACATGATGTACTGTGGAGAGAACGCGCGCAAACTGACAGGGGAACTAACGCGCGCTTTTTAGATGGCGGCTACGTCAAGGTAGCGTGTTGGTCCTAGATCCCTGATAATTAGCGGTCAGTGACCATTGAGTCCATTCCACGATGGATTTAATTAATCAAACACACGATACATACAGGTAAACATTAAGAGTACAGCTGGCAGATTCTGCTGTCCATCCGGCTCCCCAAAACAACAGCCTGCTGTCAAATACCACAGCTGCAGAAGATGGTGTGTGTGGGGGGGGGGGGGGGGGGGGGGGGGGGATCTCTAGTACGCGTAAGTCACGCTGCCAACGCGATGATAAGGTCTAATTATTTTCTTGAACATGATGCATGAGATCAGGACCTGTATGTCTGGACACGGATCAGTCTTGAGTGTGAGAAACCATACCGTTTGTGTGAAAGAGGTGACACGGTCACATCACGCGTCGGGAAAGGGCAATGAACATACCCCTCACCGCAGTCGCTCGCTGCTTGTCTCCCCTGATATACCAGGACAGACGTGGCTTGCACACCTTTGAAGAAACCGAGAGATAAACAAGGACTAAGGTGACAGGCTTGGCTCAGTGGTAAAATAACGAGTTCGCAGTCTGACGACACGAATTCCAGTCTCCCTCGTGCCCCGTGTAAAAATCGAAGGTGTTTTGTTTGTTTTGGAGCTCGATCTTTACGCGTTGCCATTCCAGTGGTGAAAATGAATTGTTGGACAGTGACCCTGCCTCGGGGGTGGCAGGCAGACTCATTTACTGTTGGTGACGTGGAGAGAATGTTGTGGGTTCTTCTTGTGGCTTGTTTGACGTGCCTGCGTAATGTGGTAGGTGGGCCAGCTGCTGGGACTAAGTGGCTAGGTCTTGCAAGTGGATTAAGATCTGGGTTGACTGAGAGCTGATGGAAATTTCTCTACAGTAGATCTTTAAGAATCCCACCACTGGCCTGGCAGAACATTTTCAGTCTCCCAGTGGAATCCAGTGTTGACGAGCGATCGTATCTTCTGTGCGTGATGTTTAAAAACACATTCTGCTGATGCCTTTGACTGTCTAAGGGCTCCAGACTGTCCGTGTTGTGGTCTGTTCTAGTGCCTTGCACGTAGAGGAGCCTTGTAGACTTTACCTTGATATCAGCTGAGCTTATTTAAAAAAAAAAAAAAAAGAAAATTTATACTGCATCGAAGAAGCCCGACTCTCCCTGGAAATAATGGTCATAATTAAGTTATCTCCTGATGCCACATCACTGCAGTGATGAGGGTGTTTCTATGCATGCATGCACGCGCGCGCGCGCGCGCGCGCGCGCACACACACACACACACACAACGTACAGAGAGACAGAGAGAGAGAGAGAGAGAGAGAGAGAGAGAGAGAGATCACAACGATAACGATAACGATGTTTTACTCAAAAAAAGGCCTAAGCTCCATTTGAAGGGGAACATGCAAGACTGAAAACAGAGGAACATTCTCGCACCTTGGTTTACAAAAAAAAGTATTATGCACACATGCTCGGTGTTTACACAAATTACAGTAACTTCATAAGAGAGTGCTTTGCTTTTTTCAAAGCAAAAAACGTCTACAGACATAGAGAAAATTATCCATACGTTTCATTTTTTGTACTCCCAGTTCTTATAGAACAGGGAGTACTTTAGAATGGGAACGAAGAAATGCTGTGTGTGTGTGTGTGTGTGTGTGTGTGTGTGTGTGTGTGTGTGTGTGTGTGTGTGTGTGTGTGTGTGTGTGTCCGTCCGTCCGTCCGTGGTCAAAATGTGCTCCACTCGCTCCAGACAAAACTACTGGGCCGATCTTTCTGAAAATTTGTAGGTATGTTCATTATGGGTCACGGATGACGCCCGATGTTTTAGTTTACCGTTATAGTCGTTACTAACGGCTGTAACGGCCTGTAACGGTTTTTCTTCTTTATGGAATATCTCAGAAAGTACTTGGCCGATCTTTGTGAAAATTAGCACGTATGTTCATTATGGGTCACGGATGATGCCCGATATTTTAGTTTACCCCGTTGTAGCAGTTACTAACGGCTGTAAAGGCCTGTAACGGTTTTTCTTCTTTATAGAATATCTCAGAAAGTACTTGTCCGATCTTTGTGAAAATTAGCAGGTATGTTCACTGTGGGTTATGGATGATGCCCGATGTTGTAGTTTACCGTTATAGCCGTTACTAGAGGCTATAACGGCCCATAACGGTTTTTCTTCTTTATGGAATGTCGCAGAAAGCACTTTGTCGATCTTTCTGAAAATTTGTAGGTATGTTCATTATGGGCGACAAATGATGCCCGACATTTTAGTTTACCGTTATAGCCGTTACTAACGGCCCATCATGGTTTCTCTTTTTTTTATGGAATATCTCAGAAAGTACTTGGCCGATCTTTCTGAAAATTTGTAGGTATCTTTATTATGGGTCATGGATGATGCCCGACATTTTAGTTTACCGTTATAGCCGTTACTAATGGCTATAGCGACCCATAGCGGTTTTCCATTTTTATGGAATATTTCAGAAAGTACGAGGCCGATCTTTCTGAAAATTTGTAGGTATGTTCATTATGGGTCATGGATGATGCCCGATGTCTTAATTTACCGTTATAGCCGTTACTAACGGCTATAACGGCCCCTAACGGTTTTTCTTCTTCATGGAATATCTCAGAAAGTACGTGGTCGCTATTTCTGAAAATTTGTAGGTATGTTCATTATGGGTCACAGATGATGCCCGATGTTTAAGTTTACTGTTATAGCCGTTACTAACGGCCCATAATGATTTTCTTCTTTATGGAAAATCTCAGAAAGTTCTTGGCCGATCTTTCTGAAAATTGGTAAATAATTATGTTCATTATAGGTCACAATGATGGCGGATGTTTACCAGAATAGCCATTACTAACGGTTACACCAGCCCAAGACGGTTTTTCTTCTTTATGGAATATCTCACGCGTATTCAGGATAAACTGGGAGTTTATATGCTTTGCATCTTGTTTTTTTTTCAGGACAGCAGTAAGACCTAATGTTAATCTGTTGTAATACTTGGCACACACACACACACACAACACACACACACACACACACACACACACAAACACACGCACGCACACACGCACGCACACACGCACGCACGCACACACGCACGCACGCACGCACGGACGGACGGACGCACGCACACACACATACACACACACACACACTCTCTCACACACACACACACACACACACACACACACACACACACACACACACACACACACACACACACACACACCTCTTCTGTAGTGTGTTTCCTAGCGAGGGCTGGGAGACAGTAGCTGACGGTCCTAAGACGGATTACCCGTTGAAGACATCGAAATAGGGAATCATTGAAATGTTGAAGCTGCTGACATCACTGTATCTCTCAAAATCAACAGGACAGAACAGTACGCAGACCAGGGTGCTTCATTAGCCGACTGGCGAGTTAGCGGAGTCCATGGCAATTGTGTTTGGAACATCACCCAGTGAGGGTACTGTGCCTCGCCAGTGCAAAGTAGCAGATGTAACACCCTTATTAAAGAAGAAGAAGGAGAAGAAGAAGAAGAAGGATACAAGACTAAGCCTGGAAACCATCGCCCAGTTCGTTTAAATTAACCTGTACACCTTGCAAGTTCATTGAGAAAATCGTGACAGATGCCGTGTTTAAATCGTGACAGATGCTGTGTTTAGATCGTGACAGATGCCGTGTTTAAATCGCGACGTATGCCGTGTTAAGTTGCGACAGATGCTGTGTTTAAATCGTGATAGATGCCTTGTTTAACACGTGACAGATGCCGCGCTTAAATCGTGACATATGCCGTTTTTAAATCGTGATATATGCCGTGTTTAAATCTTGACAGATGCCGTGCTTTTACTCGTTGCAGACAACAGCTTATCTCCAAGTGTCAACAGGACTTTGTGGGCATGCGGTCTTGCGTGAACAGCTGCTTGGGGTTCGGACTGATTGGTCTGCTAATCTGCATGAGGGTGCTCCCCTTGACACCCCAAACTGGATTTTTCTAGGGCTTTCGATTCTGTTCCCCACACCTGGTTACTACTGCAACTGAATGCATATTGCATTGGCAGTACTGTTGTAAAGTGGATAAGTGATTTCCCAATGGGACATTTCTCAGGAGAGTTAAATGAATCATTTTTTTTCTGGTGGAGAATTGTCTTCAGTGGGGTACCCCTGGGCACTGTCTTGAGCCATATGATGTTTATTTTTCTAAATGACCTACCTGACATGGTCAGCAGTTTAGATACTGTATACCATGCAAAGATGTATAATACTGACGTGGTCAGCAGTTTAGATGTTGTATACCATGCAAAGATGTATAATACTGACGTGGTCAGCAGTTTAGATGTTGTATACCGTGCAAAGATGTATAATACTTTTATAACTGCAGGAGAAGGAGGTGCCTAGCAAACGGGACTTGCACACTTGACTGGGCAGCTTAGTTTTAATGCTGCTGGAATGCCTGGAAGCTGGCAAAAATCAGAAACTAGGGTATACTATCAGGATACATGGTGATGTCTCCAGATTAAAACTGGGAAAGGGTACTGGTGTTGTGAACGTTTAGATGTGCATGTTACCTGCAAACAGAAATTCTTCAGGGATGCTCAAATTTGAGAAATCTAAGCGAACAATATAAAGGCCTGGATGTGGAATCAAGAGTTATTTTGTTGTTGTTGTTGTTGTTGCAATCGCCACGCTGCATCGTGAATTTGCACAGTGTTTGGAGCCCTCGTTCGGAGAAAGATCAAAACCTGATTCGAGGGGTTGAAGAGGAGGGAAAGAGGTTGACTGACCAGATCTTAAACATCTGATCATGAAGATCGACTTACAGTTACGAAGCTGGTATAGGTATGTGTCATAGACATATTCGAGGGAATCTTTAAGTCTACAAATTGATTCATGATGTGTACGATAGTAAAGCCCATTCGAAATGAACAATCTTAGTGCCGGCACTAGCCAGGGCATACAACGCAGTTTCAAGTTGAAAAAAAAAAACAACAAAACAAAACAAAACAAAAACATTACTGTAAAACAAGCCACTAACAGAACAGTGCTTCTTATCTCCGAGTTCTCAACTCTTGGTCGGCTGGACTACAGACAACAAGAATCTGAACTGATTGGATTCCTGGGAGTTCTCCAGCCAATGCAGTCACAGTTGTGAACGTGCCTCCACTGAACAGAAGGAGACTACAGCTGAAGCCGATATTTACACTCTCAGATAACAGTCTCTAGACTCACAGACATAACGATCTCCGGCGATCTGTTTGCCACATCCGCCTTCGCCAACCCATCGTGGAGTACAATGAATATGGTCAAGTGACGATCACAATGACCGTGCAGGCTAGATTGGTATAACCAAGATCTACTGGAAGGAAATACTAAACGAGGTATGGAACAGAGATCTGCTGATCAAGAGACCAGCTAAGTTGACAGTCCTTCAACCTACAATTAACCGAATCTAATCAAGCGAATGATCAGATCTTTTCACGATCTCTCCTTCCCTGTCAGTGGCCTTAGCAAACACTCTGGGCGGACACTAAGTGCAGCGGCTAGTTCGGCGTAACCGTCGGCCAGGCTACGCGCACGTGGGCTATTATCAGGGTTCCCACCAGTTTAAATAAACAAAATTCCAACACCTTTTCCATACTTTGCCCCAGGCTTCTAGATGCATTTTCCAAAAGCAAACCAAACAGCAGGAAACATGCGCAAAACACTGGAAGCATGTGCATGCGTGTGGTCAACTCTCTCTCTCTCTCTCTCTCTCTCTCTCTCTCTCTCTCTCTCTCTCTCCTCTCTCTCTCTCTCTTATCTATTAATGCCTTTGAGTATATATATGAAAAAAAACACAAAAACATGCCAGGTCGTATTCTTGAAAAAACAAAAATGCAGACTTTTCCAGACCCTGCTAGAAAGAACGGTGTTTTTCAAGACTTTTCCAGACCCTGCTAGAAAGAACGGTGTTTTTCAAGACTTTTCCAGACCCTGCTAGAAAGAACGGTGTTTTTCAAGACTTTTCCAGACCCTGCTAGAAAGAACGGTGTTTTTCAAGACTTTTCCAGACCCTGCTAGAAAGAACGGTGCTTTTCAAGACTTTTCCAGACCCTGCTAGAAAGAACGGTGTTTTTCAAGACTTTTCCAGACCCTGCTAGAAAGAACGGTGTTTTTCAAGACTTTTCCAGACCCTGCTAGAAAGAACGGTGTTTTTCAAGACTTTTCCAGCCCTGGAAATCTCCTTTTCATTGTTCCATAGCTTTTCCGGAATTGCAGGATCCAGTATGTACCCTGCACTATCACTGAGGCAAGACCAGGATGTCACACTGAAAACTTTGAAGTGGCCTCGCCACTTAGGCTACACCGACTTTTGCCCAATATAGCCACACCCGGACACACTCATCAGTAAGTGCCAAGTCACGTTAAAGGATGCACCCCTTCACACCACACCCCCCCTCCCCGGCCCACCCCTAGTCATCTGCTGAACTGGGTAGAACTTCGACTTGAATGATCAAAGTATGGATAACGTAAGTGGCCCCAAACCGGATTCACTAGTTCCATTTACGTTTAAAAGAAGGGGGAGGAGGGCGGGAAAGGCGCTCAAAAACTTTGTAAAGGATCTTTATTTACAACTTCCAACACTCAAAGCAAGAAGGATAAAAGGGGAGTTGATTCAAACATATAAGACATTTAATGGTATTGATGATGTTGATAAAGCATGCGTTTTTGTCATCCACAGACAAATACTACAAGGAACAGTGAAGATGAGATATTTAGACAATATTCCAGAACTAATTTGAGCAAATTTACATTTACTAACAGAGTAACCAAAAAACTGGAATGAATTAACAACTAACATCAAACGTGCACCTAGTATTACTGTATTTAAGAACCTCATAGATAAACATGAATTAATAACTAAAATAAAATATGAATTTGATGGATAAATTAGACTGAGCTAGTCTACACTGGACCAACAGACATAATGAACTATAAAAAAAAAAAAATACAGAAGGGGCGTAAAATGCCTAAATAGGCTAAGTTGTTTTGATACAACGCCCCAAACCCCGATCCTGATTTATTCAACATAGGTCTATCAATCAGAATAATACATACGGAGCTCTAGATACAGTATAAAAAATGTAGTTATGTAAACAAACAACATACCACTTATAAGAGAGAGAGAGAGAGAGAGAGAGAGAGAGAGAGAGAGAGAGAGGGAGGGAGGGAGGGAGGGAGCAATGAAATGGGGGGGGGGGGGGAGCAAGCCGACTGTGTAATGACAGTTGACATACTTTGTTTTTTAAAGGTTCAGAGTTTCCACTGGGGCTGTGTTGGGCGACATAGTAATAGTTCTACGCGCACAAATTTTTGTTTCACAGGGTTTTCTACTATGACTGAGGTTTTCGGCTGCCGTACTCCGTGTTAGTCTTCAGACCATGCAACAGTATTTCCTCACCCACATTCTGTTGATTTGGGTAGTTTCGACATAATGCGAACTGTAGGGATTCCGGAAGCTTTCTTCAACAGATCCCCCCCCCCCCACCCCCCACCGTGCTGCGTAACTACAGCACCCGCATGCATGTACGCTAATTTTAACAGACCCACATCCGCAAATTGATACTGTGACACCTCTACCGTAGGCGGCGTATTTACGTTTACGACATTGCCCAACCCATTTCCGCTTTCCGACAGTTTACTGAGGCCGGATGTTCGTCCGCTCCAGCGGGAAGACGTCACTCTGTCACGACTTTGACGCGAACCTGTGAATTCCTGTTGTTCAGAGTTCGCTGTAATCATGCAAAAATATCAGGCAGCTCCGACAGAAATTAATCGGAAGCAAAATTTGAATCATCTGCCTGACGTTACGTGTCAGTGTGAATGTGTCGTGGTGGGGAACAGTGCTTGACCTCAGTTTGAAGTCGGCGACAACTCGGACAAGGAAGTTTCCCCCCGAATCTTGTCAATTTCTTGACAACCCCAGTTCAGGACTCTTGCTCCCCCCCCCCCCCCCCCCCCCCCCCCCCCCCCCCCACCACCAGTAAGAAGAGCGCCTGTCTCCCCGTGGCTGGATCAAGGTAAGAACAATGACGTCAGATTTTTATCACGGGATTAATGCAATACGTGTTTAGTGAGGGCTGTCTTTCTGTTTGTTTGACGTTTTTTTCCCCCTACATCCCCCTCCCCCACTCTACAAACACACATACACACACACACTGACCATTCAGACCGTGCCGGTCACAGCTGAATTGTAAACAGCAGCAGAGATGTTAGGTCGAAATTTCAGCCATTCGATCTCACAAGCCTTACACAGGACAGTTAAAAAGCAGTAAACACTTCTTTCCTTTTCTGTTTGTTTTTATTTTTTGGGGGGTGGGGATGGAGGCTAGGATCCTTTTTTTTTCTTTCGTGTAACAGTGGTGCTTTGTGAAGATTCCCCCTCCCTGGCCTCTCGCTGAAGGGACAGAACAGTTAGTTATAATTGTTGTCATTCCCAGATTCAGTACAACTGTACTGATGGGAACTGAGGAGGAAGGCAAAGAAAGTCCTCCCACACTTACTTCTAGGGTATGACTTGTTTGTGGTGTTAGATTCCACAGCCAACAATGACAGCTGGACCGAAATGATATGTTTCAATGGTCAGCCTAATTTGAATGCCATTTGACAATAACGTGTCACTAAAGAAAGGAAATTATTTATTACTATTAGCAAGAAAAATTCTTCCCAATTTATATCTATAGAAGCAAACACAAGTCGCAGCTGCTTGGCACAGGAGTTGAGTGCTGAAGTGTTAGACTCTTAGCCATTGTTATACAGTATTGAGTAGTGTATTACACCTTGACTAGTATTTTGTTGAAGTAGTGAGTCAAATCATTGATGTGCGCATGCTGAATTTGTAGTCTGGCCGCAAATATATCACATCAAGTTATGTTTTTTAGGCTAGGTTGACCTGCGCAGTGAGGTTTGTTTGTTTATTTCTTTGGTTGTAGTTGTAAGGGTATAAATTAAAAAAAAATTACCACAGTTTAAACTTAATGGAAACCCAAAAATTGGAGAACTTCCTGTTACCGGATATTAAAAGTTTGATGGCCTTGCCACAAAAGTATGTTAACCTTTAGGACTTAGTACCGGACTTTGTACAAGTTATTACATAGTTTGATCAATCAGCTAGTTGCAGCCTGGTTTTTCTAGCCAAGCAAATTCTTTCGTCAGGATGTTTTGAGAGACTCATCGTAATTTCCTGTTAATTATTTGTTCGTTGTATACTAGATGCAGTGGTGCAAAATAGTTTTGTAAACGCGCCTTTGTCTGGTGTTATTTCAGGGAATTGAAAACTGAGCTTGCTGTCTTCTTCATTTTTGTTCTCTTTGTATGTTTGTGTGTAAGAGTGAATTCCTTTCAAATAATTTCTGTACATCATGGAAGATAACTTTAAAATGCAGAGTTATGTATAGATCATTCCACAATGATTCAGTCTCTAGGCTGGTGACATCTTTCAGGCATTTAAACCAAAAATGTGTTTAAGATTTTTAACCAGTCCGCTTCATTTTTGTCCCTCACAGTGCAAAATGAAAAAAAAAAAAAATGGTGCTACAGATAGAACACATGGATTGTTACACTTGAAGAATAAAAGAACAAGTTTATTTTGGTGTTCCTCTTTCAGATCCATATTAGAACAAGGTATAGTAATACCCTTAATTGAAGAACTAGAAAAGTATGGTGTAATTATGTCTCCAGCAAAAATTTTCAGGGATATGGAATAAACTGGAATAAGTTTTTTATTTCTTTTGGGGGGGGGGGGGGGGGGGGGGGGGCGGGGGGTAAATTTAAGAATGCCAGAAGTTTCAATGGCTTTGCCGTTATGGGCACTTTCACTCTCACGGTATCAGACGATCATGATTTTGCAGCAAGTTAGAAGCTGTCATGGAGCCTACACTCCCAGAATTGGACATAATGAGCTGAACTGTGTTAATTAATTAATTACTGACTAAAAGTTTTGTGGCTAGTTCAGAGGTTAGCAAAGCAGATTCAAGTCTTGTGACTTTGCAGAAGTAAATGAAAAGTTTTTCAAAGAGCTTTCCTCCACAGCTGGTAATATCAGAGTACATGATCAGACTTGAGAGAAATAAAGTGCAGTAGGCACTATTCTTACTCTTTTCATGATTTTTTTCTGTAGTTTTTGCTTTTTAAAATTCTGTTTATTTAATTTGCTGCAAAGGATACTTTATCTCCATTTCTATGTGATCTGATGCACAAGGGGACCAAATTCTGCAGAGCAGGCAGTTTAGAGTTCATGTTGAACAATATTAAATTATACTAATTTATAGTATTTCTGCCTAGTCAATAGCTCACAATGCTGTTCAAAGCTAGTTACTGTTACTGTTAAGGGTGAGACTAACCTCCTTTCGGCCTGAGGCCCTTAAGGACAAGGTTACAACAGACATAAGTCTGTAGCAGGGTGAAGACCTTATACCAAAGATCTAGGAACCGGGTCACCAGGGCAGAAACACTATGTAATGTCTACCTATACAGACATAAATATTGAGGAAAGTCTGCCCTTTGGTCCCCCCATCCCCCACCTCATTCTCATGACTGATTAGGTTGTGCTCGAAGGAGGGAGTGGGGGGAGGGGAGGAGGGGGGGAGGGGGGGGAGGGGGGGGAAGGAGGCCATGAAGGTGGACAAATGACTTAGCATACAATGAGTGGCTGACTTATTTCGGCATCTGTTGGTGCTTCATGGTTTGTCAGTTGTATGTCTTCATGTTAGAACTTTACCTTCTGTTTTGTTTTTGTTTTTGTTTTTTGATACGTAACTGCATCTTTTGTCTTTTTAAAAAATATCAGATCTCTTTCATGTATAGATACATTATTTGTTAGCACTCATTGCTTTGGACATAGAGCGGATGTAGCGGCTGCCACCATTTCAGAAATAAAACTTGTATATTGGCATCATCATTTCAGTTGAACAGTATGGTTCAGGTTATTATGGCTGCTTGTTGCTACTCATTGACTTTTTGTTCTCCCGGATTTTCATTACGTGAAACCTCTAGAGACACTTTAATGAAGATAGCACACATTTATTATGTGAACTATCATTAGCGATGTGTGCTTTGAATAGTTCACTGTTCATCCTCATCACGGAGGCTCTTCCTAGGCATGTTCTGATTTTGTTGTAAATTCCAGTGAACAAATCAAATACATCTGTAGGTCTATGAATTGATGTTGTCCAGTATATCTTTTTTGTTTTTGATTTATTTTTCCATTTAGTCACTGAATCAGTTACAATGAATTGAAAGGGAAGCTTCTTCACTAATAAAAACACAAGTTGGATATCAGGGCAACAAGTGGAGGAGCCATAATTACAACACAAACTGGATTTTGAGGGGACCAGCTTGTACAGAAGTGTGAATTTGGAGGGGTGGGTGTGTGTGTGTGTGTGTGTGTGTGTGTGTGTGTGTGTGTGTGTGCAAGTATATGTGTGTGTGTGTGTGTGTGTGTGTGTGTGTGTGTGTTGTGCGTGCGTGTGTGCATGTGGTGTGTGTGCGCGCACATGTTTTATGTTAAAGTTCAAGGAGACCTAACATTCAAGTTGAACAGAGAGGGACAAATTCTGTGCTGTAACACTGGTACAGACTATCATCTCAATAGTCGAAGAGCTCACAGGTAGACTGGAAAGGTAAAATCTTTTGTGCAGTCACTAGATTGATAGATTTGTTAGTATAGATTGTAATCATTACGAGGGGATTGAGAAAAAAAGGAGTTTTCAAATATTTTTCCATAGACAATGGATGAACAAAAATCTGTAGCTTGGTAAACATTTTTTTTTTTTTTAATAGATAATGGATGAAAAAGAAACCCTGTTTTTCCTGCAGTATAATATAAGCATACTGATCCAGTGTTTGAGCTTGTGTAGAATTTTGTATCGGGATGCCAGCAAGGAATTCTGCCGTGAAATTTGAGCTGTATGCTAAATAACATGAATTTAATGCATCACCAATATCTTATCCACACAGGATTCATCATGGCCTCCGGTTCCGTGGACGGGGACACTGATGCTCACCATGAGCCCATGGACAAGGCAGGAGACGGCGATTCTTACCTGGCCTCGAACCATCAGAACGTCACCATCCTTGCCCTTCGCATGTCGAGTCGTCGACGCCTGGGGATGTTTCTGAACCTGGATGCGGTGCCCGCACACACCGGGCTGCTGCCGAACTATCAGGGGCTGGCTGAGCTCATTGGCTTTGAGTTCATCGAGCAGCTGAACTTCCAGCGTGAGCGGGACCCACGCAGGCCCTGCTGATGGAGTGGGGCAACCGGCCGGAGCTGCAGCCCACGCTGGGCAACCTGGTCCGCTACCTGTTGGAGCTGGAGCGGCCGGACATTTTGGAAGAGTGCCGAGACATCATCAGTAAGTGACTAAGTTCTTCTTTGGAGTCTGTGGTGGACGGTCTTGATGAGGTGTCAGACCTTCTGTTCCATTCTGAAATTTATGACATAACTTATTTGGGTCAAAGTTCAAAAGTGTAGTCGTGGATCGCATGTTTGAGTTTGTGTGTGTGTGTGTGTGTGTGTGTGTGTGTGTGTGTGTGTGTGTGTGTGTGTGTGTGTGAAATCGCCAAAATTGTACCAGCTTGCATGCAACAGATATCAGACCATCAAGCATACATAAAGAAAGAAACGGAGATGTAAATCCCAGAGCCTGTTGGCTGTAGGGGCATGCGAACGGTGGGTCGCAGAGTCTGGGGCACGGCATGATGGGAGGCAGGGCCAGTTTCTCTGCGTCCGTTGCCTGTACCCTTCCTTGACCTAATTCAGGTAAGTCGTCCATTCACTGCTGGGTGAACAGAGAAGATTTTCAACCCTGAAAGATGCAAACCCATGAGTGGTTTGAACTTTGAACTCTCAGCTCAGCAAGCAAGGGATCTAACTGTTTAATTATTGGCCCTCCCCTCAAGCATATAAAGTTTACAAGAGCTCTTGCTGGCACGTAAAGTCTGTAGACTTTCTCTTTTTATTTATTTATCTTTTTTGCACCAGCAGTTGAAATAGGGACCTATTAGACAGCAAAGAAACAAAACAAAACCAAACAGGTAAAAAAAACCAAAACTTCCATCTATAAATTTCCTTTGTTGCACAGCTTGCGGCACCAGCTTTTACTCAAACTGAATTCAAACAAATTTTGATCAGATCAGTTGATATGAAAGTAATAAAGTCAAAACTATACCAGAAGAACAATGACAACTTTTTATTCTGCCACATGGGTGCCACGTAGCAAAAATGTGGATCAATGTGAAACGGAACAAATTGGGCAGGAATGGTGAAAGGGAGAGAACTGCGGTAAAATTTTCTCAGAGAGTCCTAGGACTGGAAGAAATCACCGGTGAAGTCAGTAGCTTTACAGGAGGGGAAACAACCAGTCATACTGCCAGAAAAAAAAAAAAAAGTTCGTTTTCTTATATATAGAGGAGAGATGTAAATAGATAGATAGACACAGACAGACAGAGAGACATTCAAACACACATACACACACACACACACACACACACACACACAATATATATATATATAGAGAGAGAGAGGGGTAAGAGAGAGAGAGAGAGAGATGTGTGTGTGTGTGTGTGTGTGTGTATATATATATATATGTGTGTTTGTGTGTGCGTGTTCATATATAGATAGATACAGATATGTATAGATAGATACTCTTAGAAATATTTTGAGATGTCAAAACTCTGCATCCGACACAGCTTGATCTGAGCTTTAAAAACACTGAGAAACAGTAATTAGGGGCTTGTAATTTTAAATGTAAGTCGTGAAAAGATTAAACTGACCAAATGGCCAAAAAGTAACCAGTTCCCTGTCTCCAGTAACGGTGTTTTGCATTAAAAAAACCCCAAAAAAAACACTTGCTTTACGTGAATCTGCTAAACTTATTTAACCCTGAGTGCATACATCTTGTGCAGTTTATGTATTGTCAGATTCCCTAGGGCTTATTTCAATTTTGTTGTTAAAAAAAAAAAAATTCATAACATAATAAAAGTTTGGAGTGTTCAAACTTCACCGAGGTAGCGGATTAATTTGCATCGCTCATAAAAAGACCCATGAGGCCCAACTGCGGCCGGGCAGAATGCTTTTGGCGCTTGAGTCACCCACCTGTTTCACCCACCTGTTTTGTCTGTCAGGGTATCTCTTTGGCTATGAGCAAGTGGCTGTCATTAACATGGAGGGGATGGGGGGAGGGCATTTCTGATAGGTTTTTGCCATAGAGCCAAGTGTAGACAATTGACAGATGTTCAGAAGACATCTATCTCTGACGTTTTAGGAGAGGGCTGGAAGTGGAAGCATGGTCAGCCTGCTGGGAGGACATGGTACGAGCATTTCGCTTACTGAGCGGCTGTGTGGAGGGCAGAATAACGGACGTGCACTCGTTTTCCTTGCAGTTCTGTCTAGAAAACGTGTGAATTAGCTTGTATTTCATTGTCTTTTTAAAGATTTTTTTGAAGCGTGTCTTTATTGATCAATGATGTGTACATGAACAAAATATTGAACTGAAGCAACCACAAGCTATAGCTTATGGTGTGCTCAGCGACGAAAAAAATTTACAACAAGAAACACATCAGCGGAATTGCATTATCAACATTGATACGATAAAAAGTAAGGGAAATGCTTAGTATTGTAAGGAAAAAAAAAATTGTGGAAAATCTTAAATGAAATTAAAAAGAAAAGAAAGACCAACAGAACAGAAGAATCAAACAATAATGCAATCAGGCGATCTACACAACAGGTATAATGATTCTTTTGTGCACTCAGATGTACATAAATTTGCAGAGACAGAGAGAGTGTGTGTGTACGTGAGAGAGAGAGAGAGAGAGAGAGAGAGAGAGAGAGAGACTTTTTGACACTTTTTTGACACTTTGATATTTTATTGTCATTACCAAAGAGGTCTTTTGACAATATTGTCATTACCAAAGAGGTCTTTTTGAGAGAGAGAGAGAGAGAGAGTGTGCGCACATGAGAGAGAGAGAGAGAGATCGAGATCGAGATCCTGTTTCCCAAGATACCATAGAACCCATTTTCACTGTCTCAGAGCTATTCTCAGAGCAGAGCGATTCAAATTCAGCTTTCAACTCTCAGCAGTTTTTGAAATTTTTGCACTTTACATGAATTTTTCGTAATTTTTTGTAACATTCTGCATATTATTTTTAAAATACTAATATTTTTGTGATGAATGTGTCTATTTTGGGTTTTCTAGGCGATACATTGCTTCAGATAACAAAAATGTTGCTTTAAATACCATAATTCCGGGAAGAAAACCGTCAGTCACCGGTGATCGAAATTCAAGGGAAAGAACTGAAGAGAGTTCATATTACTATGGCTAGGAAATCGAAAGACCAGTAGCTCTTCTGCATTGATGGATTTGGACCTCTTGACAAGCTTATGAAAGTGAGATACTGTGTTTGGAGAAAAAAAAAAATTACATATTGCAGTTTCAATGCCTGGTCAGAATCACATGAGATAATGGAATGAAAATCTAGAAGTGGATGTAGTTTGCATTATAAGTCTGTGATGGTGATTCTCATGATTGACTGTTTGTGGTTATTGACTTTTTAAAATTTTTTTTTTATGATAACCTTTATGTCACATTTGTCCCAGGTTTTGGGGTCATCTTGCACTCTACATTTGAAGTTTGAAGCGATTGTGAACACACATGTACAGTCTAAACCGCGTTTTTCAGCTGTTGTTATGGATTTAGTGGCGTCTAGGTTACTGGATTGTCTGCATGTGTGTAAATGCACAGTACTCTAATGCTTGGAGGGGATGGGGAGGAGAGGTGGGGCTGGGTGGGTGGATTGCACCTTTTCAGCTCTGCATGAAAGAGAAACTGATTACCCAGGAAATTATTTCGTCACTCACAGAAGCGAAGCGGGGAAAAAATCAACGGAACTTTACCTCCCTTACAGCTACACAGTTGTTTGACTGATGGCTCATGGGAGCGAGACACTTTGATTTCAAACGACGTATTTCTGCACCAAGCGATTAATTCGAAATTCCTGATCCTTAAAATGCAGGCGACAGTACAAGTTAGTTTGAAGGGAGGGAACTCAGATCAGAATTAGGCTTCAGCTTCAGGGTGCTCTGCCTGTTGCTGTGCTTACTTACTCAAATTACTGTTCAGCAACTGCGCGAGAGAAAGTAGTTCAGCGTTACTCCGCCAGTATCAAATAATCGTCGCAACAGTCGGAGATTTCGCTTTGCAAAACTACCATTTCAAGTTACTATGCACGGCATCAGTTTCACAAAGTATTATGCCCAGTGACTGGCTGAGGCAGGAGGCCTTTGCTAACAGGAATGGAGCACACAGGCAGGCTAGTTTCGGTCCTCTTGCCAACAAAATGGCAGGAGATGATGCATTGTTATATTCCCTGTTTCTTTGTCATTAAGCACTTTAAAGAATGTGAAATTATTGCCAATGACTGGACATGTGAGCTTGCAAGGGGGCAGGTTAAACATTGTCTACCAGTCTCTTTTGCAGATGTGGAAAAATAATAAAGTCACACCTCACACTGATACTTTAAAGGGCTTTGAGGTGTCGGAGTACGCTGAAGAAATACCTGAGCTTGGACAGGCAGGGCTGCCCAGCAGCTCGGGACATGGAATCACATGTATGTATCAGGAATTTGGTGAATGCTGAGACCTCTCTTAGATGCAAGGAAGCAATGTATATCAAACATCTGATGTGCAGAAATAAACAGTTCAGTGTTACGTTGCCAACACTGGATAATCATCACGACAACCAGAGATTTTTTTTTTTTTTTGCGGAAGTGCTATTTTGAAAATTTGGATTTTGACATAACATCATAATGTATCCAGCCAAGTGACTGGCTGAGTCAAGGGCCATCAGCCAATCACAATGGAGAACCGAGGTTGTCAAGTTTGGCTGCATGCTGACAATATGGCTGACCAGGAGTAGGATAAATTGTCAGTCAGAAATGGTTAAGAATAAGAGACTTTAAAAATTATCGCTGATTGATTGGCAGGTGGTTTTGCTTGTAGACAGGTTAAAAACCTTGTCAAGGGGTACATATTGAAAAAAAAAATCCTGCCCTGAATGTCCCTTTGGTATCATCTATCATATTTATTTAGTTGCAAAGTGAGGCGACTGCAGGCAGAAATCTGAACAAATTTGAAACATCAGTGCTAAAGCTCCACCCAAAAAACGTCGACAAACAAATCACAAGATGAAACATGGCACCTTTCGACCTCTAGGTCTTCTTCAGGCCAGATAGATTTATTCATTTAGTTTTAGATACAATTTCTAACCTTTTATGTCTTATCTGTCATGTGGAGGATGTCTGGCGTTTCAGGAAATGATGCGGAACATTACCTTAATGTAATATCTATCATGTGAAGGATGTCTGGCGTTTCAGGAAATGATGCGGAACATTACCTTAATGTAATATCTGTCATGTGAAGGATGTCTGGCGTTGGATGTCTGGCGTTTCAGGAAATGATGCGGAACATTACCTTAATGTAATATCTGTCATGTGAAGGATGTCTGGCGTTTCAGGAAATGATGCGGAACATTACCTTAATGTAATATCTGTCATGCGAAGGATGTCTGGCGTTTCAGGAAATGATGCGGAACATTACCTTAATGTAATATCTGTCATGTGGAGGATGTCTGGCGTTTCAGGTGGAGGATGTCTGGCGTTTCAGGAAATGATGCGGAACATTACCTTAATGTAATATCTGTCATGTGAAGGATGTCTGGCGTTTCAGGAAATGATGCGGAACATTACCTTAATGTAATATCTGTCATGTGGAGGATGTCTGGCGTTTCAGGAAATGATGCGGAACATTACCTTAATGTAATATCTGTCATGTGGAGGATGTCTGGCGTTTCAGGAAATGATGCGGAACATTACCTTAATGTAATATCTGTCATGTGGAGGATGTCTGGCGTTTCAGGAAATGATGCGGAACATTACCTTAATGTAATATCTGTCATGTGGAGGATGTCTGGCGTTTCAGGAAATGATGCAGAACATTACCTTAATGTAATATCTGTCATGTGGAGGATGTCTGGCGTTTCAGGTGGAGGATGTCTGGCGTTTCAGGAAATGATGCGGAACATTACCTTAATGTAATATCTGTCATGTGAAGGATGTCTGGCGTTTCAGGAAATGATGCGGAACATTACCTTAATGTAATATCTGTCATGCGAAGGATGTCTGGCGTTTCAGGAAATGATGCGGAACATTACCTTAATGTAATATCTGTCATGTGGAGGATGTCTGGCGTTTCAGGTGGAGGATGTCTGGCGTTTCAGGAAATGATGCGGAACATTACCTTAATGTAATATCTGTCATGTGAAGGATGTCTGGCGTTTCAGGAAATGATGCGGAACATTACCTTAATGTAATATCTGTCATGTGGAGGATGTCTGGCGTTTCAGGAAATGATGCAGAACATTACCTTAATGTAATATCTGTCATGTGGAGGATGTCTGGCGTTTCAGGAAATGATGCGGAACATTACCTTAATGTAATATCTGTCATGTGGAGGATGTCTGGCGTTTCAGGAAATGATGCGGAACATTACCTTAATGTAATATCTGTCATGTGGAGGATGTCTGGCGTTTCAGGAAATGATGCAGAACATTACCTTAATGTAATATCTGTCATGTGGAGGATGTCTGGCGTTTCAGGTGGAGGATGTCTGGCGTTTCAGGAAATGATGCGGAACATTACCTTAATGTAATATCTGTCATGTGGAGGATGTCTGGCGTTTCAGGAAATGATGCAGAACATTACCTTAATGTAATATCTGTCATGGGAGGATGTCTGGCGTTTCAGGAAATGATGCAGAACATTACCTTAATGTAATATCTGTCATGTGAAGGATGTCTGGCGTTTCAGGTGGAGGATGTCTGGCGTTTCAGGAAATGATGCGGAACATTACCTTAACCCGTAGAGTGCCTTTAAGCCGTCAGCTGACGCCGCATTAAAAATGCTTTCCCAGTGCCTATGGGCCGTCCACTGACGTCATGCATTTTTCTTGAATTTTCATTCGTTACTATTTCTATCAACGGACTTAAATAGAGTGTGCGTAGTAAGCCTTATATGTCTGTAGTATTAAAATGATATGTAAATGACCACACGTGAGGGGAAAGCCCATTTATTCTCATCACTGACTGGATGACCAGCCAGCACTTCGTCTCGCTTGCAAAGATGGCGGCGCAACCTTCGACAAGCGCAGCGACCAAATCAACGTATTTACACAGCTGAGCAGGCTCTGCTAATGATTTTTGACAAAGACAATAATCTTTTATTCAACGACTCACTCGAGCATGAAGGTGAGATGATGATAGTGATGGAATTGCCAACCGTATTCGTCAGTTATTGTGTCGGGCTGTGTGACCTCAATGTGTGTTCAGCTGACTGGTTTGCCAGCGTCGAACGAGCTCGCCTAGTGTGTACTCTGCACTGCGTGCCAGTGGTCAGTGACGTGGTAGTCAGCGGGAGAGGGGAGCGCGGCCTGCTCGCGGCGCGGCACAGGGCAGAGGGAAAGGTAGGGGAAGAGGAGCAGTGAAAGAGAGGGTTGAAGTCCAGCAAGGGGGCGTGGTGGGGAGAGGGGGGCGTGGTCGTGGACTGACCTGTCTGCATAGAGTGTGAGCGTCTTGATAGACTTCTAAACTGTTTTACTTTCATTTACAGGTGTAGTGTGACAATACAAACTTTATTTTCAACTTTTTTGCTTTGTGTTCTTGTTTGGATGTGAAGATGTAGTGGTAAATACATATGCTTTTGATCGTGCAAAAAAATCTATCCAAATCTAATTGTCTAAATACTTTTTTATTATCAAAATTAAAACAAAAGAAGCCCAGATTCAAAATCTTCATTCAATTTCCTTCAAAAATCATATATATTTCATTGTTATATCTTTTGTAGTTTCTGAGCTAGAATTTTTTGTTAATTATTACCCCCAAATCATTAGATTTCCCTGGCACTGGGAAAGCCTTTGTTTGTAACATTTTCAAGCAGCTTCAAGCAGCGAACGGGTTAATGTAATATCTGTCATGTGGAGGATGTCTGGCGTTTCAGGAAATGATGCAGAACATTACCTTAATGTAATATCTGTCATGGGAGGATGTCTGGCGTTTCAGGAAATGATGCAGAACATTACCTGATGAGGAAAGCCGCTGGCTCTTCTGACATCAAGCCTTTGCAGGACTCGACTGGTAGGGTGTGTGTGTAAGAGTGTGTGTGTGTGTGTGTGTGTGTGTGTGCATGTGTGCGTGCGTGCGTGCGTGCGTGCGTGCGTGTGTGTGTGTGTGTGTGTGTGTGGTGTTGTGTTGTGTGTGTGTGGTGATGTGTGTGTGTGTGTGTGTGTGTGTGTGTGTGTGTGTGTGTGTGTGTGTGTGTGTGTGTGTGTGTGTGGTGTGTGTGTGTGTGTGTGTGTGTGTGTGTGTGGTGTTGTGTTGTGTGTGTGGTGATATCTTTAATTTAACGTGTTTCCACATTAAGTGACATTAGACGAAGGGAAAAGGTGTGGAGAGGGGTAGCATGAGTATGGGGTGGCTGGGTGGGTTATCTTGCAATCATATAAAAAAAAAGAAAAAAAAAAAGGCATCTTTACTATACAATTAAAAAAAGGTATGGGAAAACCAACTTTAAAGTTTGAATCACAACACAAACTATAACAAATGTCCCATAATGTGTGTGTGTGTGTGTGGTGTGTTTGTGTGTGTGTGTGTGTGTGTGTGTATGCGTATGCGTGTGTGTGTGTGTGTGTGCGCGTGCCCGTGTGTGTGTATGCATGTGTGTGTGTGTGTGTGTGTTTATCTGTGCATGTCTGTGTCTGTGAGCAGGTGGGTGGACGAGTGTGCGTGTGCATGACTAAGTGAATGATGTGGCATCCTTCAAATTGTCTGTCTGTTTTTGTCCTTTTGTGGGGTGGGTGGGCGTGGTGGAGTTGCAGCTGCAATGAATAGACACCCGCCATGCCGTCTCAGCCTTGTGGCTGACAGCGCTGTGTCAGTGTCTCCACCTGTAAGATGTCAAATTCCAGAGGCCATTATGACCCTTTGTCTACAATTTTTGAGGGTCATTTCTTAATTTCAAAGGGTCAGGGTCCTAGAGCTGCCAAGTGCTACGCTTTTGCCGCAGTGCACTGCCATGTTGTTGACAATGCTGTGCTGCCACACTTTGTGATGAAATGCTGCACAAACAACAACAACAACAGCAACAAAACAGCAACAACAACAACGAAACCTCTTCAAGGGCTTGGCTGAAATGAAGCTTAAGTAGATCTCTAGATGTAGACTTGTTTTGTTTAGAAAAAATGGCCAAATTCATTAGAAAGATGAAAAAAAAAACCCCAAACAAACAAAAAAATAAAATCGCAGGAGAAAAATGACTAAAGATGGTCATGACTAGCTGCCGTACAGAAAGATTTCTTGTCAGCCATTTTTTTGTTGTTGTGCTTTTGTTTTGTTTTGTTTTTTTTTCTTAGATAAAGTCAAAACCATGCAATCACTACTGGGGTGATTACGGTCTTTCTCGTTCACCACCATGTCGTATGCGAAGAGAAGTGCCATACAAAGTGCTGTTGAGTCCGACTTCGGTGTGTCGCCTGTGAGTGTTATGTGAAAGGCTCCACTCGATACATGTCACAATGCATCGCTTTATACTTGTGAGTCCTCGGCGACTTTGGGCTCAAGGGTTTACTGACTGTAATAAATGCAGGTGTTGTGAAAGGTGGACTCACCTCAGCAATTGTTTGGTTCGCTGCGAACTCGTTCAACCATGTTTAAAAAAAAATTTTTTTAGAGGCACTGTAGGATTGACATTTTGACACGGGAGAGTGTGAGTGCCTGCGCTCGAGGGCAGAGAGGAGAAATAATTCTGGATTTTTTGTGTTGTGTCGTCTGATGTGCTTATTGCAGTGCGATACAGCTAACAAGCGGGCACATTCGATTTGAAAAATAGTGTGTTGCAAACGATATGCACAGTGATGTTTTTATGCATCGGGGTTGAACTTCTGTGGTTCATTTATGCGTGTCCGTATGTGTCTTTGGGAAACACTGTGTGTCACTATCGCTTCGTTCCATTCTCTGGGCTAATGGTAAGCAAGACATCACCACGGGGACCATGTTCTGTCAGCGTTCAGACTCACCTGGCAGTCAAGGTCAGCTTCTGTGCGCTGTAAATGGCAGGCTGCAGGAACTTGACAAAAGACACACTCAGAGGAATAAAATCTATTGTTTGTCTTATGTTGGTATGAAAAGTTATTGGTTTGAGATTTTTTTTTTTTTTTTTTTGCACAGGGAAATCTTCTAACTACAGTTTGTCTTTTCACTTCATGTTGTCTTGGTTCACAAACGTGAATTTGGAGGTGTGTGTGTGTGTGAGTGTGTGTGTGTGTGTGTGTGTGTGTGTGTGTGTGTGTGTGTGTGTGTGTGTGTGTGTGTGTATACATGTGCGTAAGCTAACGCTGGAAGAAAGAGGTAGAGAAAGGGAGAAAAGGAGTGAGAAAGAAGGAGAGGGGGTGATCACATGATCTTACTGAACATTTTACATTTCAGTCTCTTTTTGGAATGAATTCTGAACTTGTCTTTGTTTTGTAGGTCAGTAAGCTCGACCTTTTGTTGGTCAGTAAGCTCGACCTTTTGTAGGTCAGTAAGCTTGACCTTTTGTAGGTCAGTAAGCTTGACCTTTTGTAGGTCAGTAAGCTCGACCTTTTGTAGGTCAGTCAGCTGGACCTAAAGTCAATCGGGCAACCAACTGCTTTCCCTCACTCTCCGTATCATCGTCATTGCATGCATGCATGTCTAAAAAAAAGATGTGTGTACACCTGTGTATCATTGGTGAAGGTTGATAACACTTTTTACACCTTTAGGTGATGTTGCAGTGTCACAGAGTCCGTTCAACATTGACGATATGCAGGTGGATGAGACGGCCATCATGACCATCCAGGACGGTAAGCTCTGTGTGTTGGTGCCGTCAAGGTTGTGTCTGTAATGAAACTATCTAGTTTAAGATTTTTCAAAAGAATTATCAGTAAGTCTGCCTGACAACAATGATGAAAAAAACATGTTTTGACCTCGTAGGTCTTCTCCAGTAAAGATAAACAACATTCTGGACAATGAAAACGAAGAACGAGCTGTCACTTACCTTTTCAAATCCAGCAAAAAGGAGTGAGAAAGAGAGAGTGTGAGGAGGGGGGTATCATATGATTTTACTGAATATTTTACCTTTTAAACTACTTTTGGAATGAAGTCTGAACTTGCCTTCACTTTGTTTTCATTTTGGATTTGAGAAGACAAGTGATAGTTCGTTCTTCATTTCCATTGTCCTGAATGTTGTTTATCTTGCCTGAAGAAGACCTAAGAGGTCACCAGCTGCTGTGGCGAAGTGGTTAGCGTCGCTGACTCCCGGCTGTAAGGTCGTGGGTTCAATTCCCATCAGAGTCATGTGGGATTTTTCTGCCCCGACCAGCTCCTGCCCACAGTTGAGTTTGCTACGGGTTCAGTTGGGAAGACTGGGACCACACAGTAGAGTTTCATCCACTTAATGGATGCATCTCTGAGAGTGTTGCTCAAGTTTCCTGACCAACACTGCAGGCCTGGTTGACGCTGGGATATATTATGAAAGGAAGCATAGAGTACAGCCCTGTCATGCAGTCTCAGACTGGAATGGAAATCTGTAGCATCATCTCCATCATCCTCATTTTCACTGATCATCATTAAAAAATTTTTTTTTTAAAGACCTAAGAGGTTGAAATGCGTCATGTTTTGTCTTGT
>CM065745.1:17962667-18005167 GCA_033310375.1 Conus canariensis | reverse complement strand
CTGTACAGTTTCCCTAACGATGAGCCAGATCAACAGCCTTCAGTTGGAAAATCGCATTGTCGGCTTGGTTTCTTGATGTTGACATTTTTACTTGATCAAACGGTGTTGACATGTGCCTGATGAAGGAAAAACGCCATTCAGTTATCAATAATGATGCCGATTTTTTGTGCTGTCCATGCGTGAACCATTCGTTCTGTGTGCAGTGGTTAGAATTGATTTCAGCAAGCATTGGTTTTCAGTTTGTCCAATCAGTTGTGATTTAGGTGAAGATAACTGTGGCAGGCTAAGAACAGAACTGGAGAAATTGGTAACAGGCCACTGCTATTGTAGTACCTACAGGGGTTAGTCTGTAGGAAAAAGGTAGCAGCTTATCTGTAGGAAAAGGTAGCAAGTTATACATAAAAAGTATGGTATCGCACTTATAGTATCTTAATTCACGAGAACACGAAGCATTCCAGAGGTTATGTGATTATCCACTTTGACAAGAATCCCTCGTACAGTTTTATTGCTCTCGGTGTGTGTGATGTGTGTGTGTGTGTGTGTGTGTGTGTGTGTGTGCGCGCACATGCACATGTGTGGATGTGTGTGTGTTTGTGCATACATGTGTGTGTGTGTGTGCATGCATGTGTGTATGTGTGTGCGTGTGTGTGTGTGTGTGTGTGCGCACGCGCTTGTGTGGATGTGTGTGTGTTTGTGCATGCATGCATGTGTGTGTGCATGCATGTGTGTGTGTGTGTTTATGTGCGTGTGTGTATGTGTGTGTGTGTGTGTGTGTGTGTGTGTGTGTGTGTGTGTGTTAGTGCATGTGCACATTCCACTTTGAAGCATATTTTATCCTCTTCTCAATCTGCTGACTACTTTTAAATCAGACTGATAGTCCCAGAGTTGCACAGTCTGTAAAAGAAGATACGTTCACCACAATCAGACCAACAGTGCCAGAACTAGAATCTGTTATACAAGACCCCCTCAGTGGTCAGACCAGCAGTGCCTGAGTTACAGTCAGGGGGAGGAGATATCCTTTCCACACCTAGACCAACAGTTCCGTTGCTAGAGTCAGCTGAAGAAGACGGCTCTTTCCGCAATCACACTGACACTGCCATCCGCATCTATGGTCCATTAGAAAACATACCTCTGCCACAAACTATTTTGAGAATATGGTCAAGTTATCTGTGGTCCACTTGAAAACGTACCTGTGGTAAGGTAAGGTAATGTTGCTTATAGCCCAGCCGACCGCAAAGGGTCATATCAGGGCTGTCACCACGTTAAAATCAACTCACAAGTCATCAAAAAAAAAACAAACAAACAAAAAAAACCTTTCACACATCTCTTTAAAATACATCTTCTAAAAACGCACCAGAAACTTCATTAAAAATCTTTCTTCCGTAAAATCTTAAATCAGATAAAAAAAAATGTTAATCTCTCTCAGAAACTCAAAGATCACGTCAGGCGGGACATCTCTGAACAGGGTTTTCATGGGCTCTGCTGTAAAGTATTATAGGCTCATTGGAACCAAAGAATTGAATGTCATGTGCTGAATGGTTTCATTGCTTGCTGCAGGTCTGAAGGAAGGACATACCCTGAAAAGCAGCAACGGAGTACAGTCATGTCTTGCAGAATTTTCATCCTCACAAATTTTTTTTTTTTTTTTTTTAAAGAGAAAGAAAAGAGAGAAGTCTCAAATTTCGTGACTTTTTCATGCCTTGCTCTGGTGGTGATCTTTACATGTCCTTGCTTTGTGGTCATATCTCGTCAGTCAGTATAAATTGTACGCTCACCTTGTGGAGGGTCTGTGCCTGTGGTCACTTTCTTTTTTCTTTCTATCACTGGCATTAAGCTTGACTTTAAAAGATTTTTTTTTTCATTGGTGGTTTATGTTACGTTTTTTTTGTCACTCACATCGAGCCTGCCTTTTTAAGTCTTTTTTCATTGGTGGGTTATGTTATGTTTTTTTTTGTCACTCACATTGAGCCTGCCTTTATAAGTCTTTTTTCATTGGTGGGCTATGTTATGTTTTTTTTTCTTCTGTCACTCGCATTGAGCCTGCCTTTTTAAGTCTTTTTTTTCATTGGTGGGTTATGTTATGTTTTTTTTTGTCACTCACATTGAGCCTGCCTTTATAAGTCTTTTTTCATTGGTGGGCTATGTTATGTTTTTTTTTCTTCTGTCACTCGCATTGAGCCTGCCTTTTTAAGTCTTTTTTTTCATTGGTGGGCTATGTTATGTTTCTTTTTTGTGTCACTCGCATCGAGCCTGCCTTTTTAAGACTTTTTTTTTTCATTGGTGGGTTATGTTATGTTTTGGTTTTTTTTTGCTTCTCTGGTTCCTTCTGCTGTCTCTGTACGTGAATGTCCTATACATTGTGTTCCTCCGTTCACAGCGTGCAACATCATGCCAGCTCTTCTGTTGTTGCAGTCTGGTTGCTGATGATAAGGCTGGGCACACTGTCCGGCATGGACTCGGACAGTTCATTCTGCTGTGTCTGTTCACCCTTACGGCCTTTTTTTAACACACTATTTTTGTTGGATCTCAACAGCTTTTGTTACATTGGTCATTTATTTTTCCGCAAAGGAGTGAAAAACTAAGGGAATAGTTGGTGTTTTCAGTAAGTCCTAGTCTTTTACCTGCCCTCAGAGCATCAAGAGTGTAACTACTGTGTCATTCGTTGATCACACAGTGCGTGTTGCTGCTTTTCCACAGAGCTGCTAAGTGCCAGGCTTTTGGTATAGCTTACTGTGATTTCATTACCAATGCTATGCTGCTACACACTGTGAAGAAATGCTACGCTCACCAGCCACCGTGGTGAAGTGGTTAGCGTCGCGGACTCCCGGCTGGGAGGTCGTGGGTTCGAATCCCATCAGAGTCATGTGGGTTTTTCTGCCCCGACTGGCTCCTACCCAGAGTTGAGTTTGCTGCGGACTCAGTTGGGAAGACTGGGACCACACAGTCAAGTTTCATCCACTTAATGGATGCGTTTCTGAGAGTGTTGCTCAAATTTCCTGACCAACACTGCAGGTGCCTGTATCTCTCGGGCCTGGTTGATGCCAGGATATATTATGAAAGGAAGCGTAGAGTACAGCCCTGTCATGTAGTCTCAGACTGAAATGGAAATCTGTAGCATCCTTTTAATCATCCTCATTCTCATCGATCAGCATAAAAAAAATGTCTCAAATTCTGTGGCCCTTCATGCCCTGCTCTCATGTAGACCTCAGTTTCGATGTCCTCTCCACGTCTGTGGTCTTGGTTTGGTTCCGTCGGGGTCACCGGTATCGGCGAGTCCATGGGGGCTGTTGTTGGACAGACGTGATGGCGCCCTCTGGAGGGAGAGCTCACTCACGCCGGCTCTACGACTAAGCAATTATTGTCATCATTAGGGGGCTTAGTAGGTGGTGTCCTGTGTTTGTTAGATCAGAACAGGTGCCATTGAACACCGCCGAAGTGACTCGGCAGCAGTGCAGTGTCTCCTCTGGTGGGTTGCCTCTTGACGACTTGACATTGACTGCTCTCTGTGGATTGCCGGTGCCAGGGCTGCGGCAGGGCCGACCAGGCTGTGGGTGTGGACGGGGTGTCGGAATGAGCGGTGTGGGTACACTGCCTCTGAGGTGGCACAGAGGTTGGGACCAAAAAAAAAAATTTTCTTTAGAAGTTGAAGAGGAAAAAAATCCCTTAACTCAATGCAGACGCAGCTTTCAGCCACAACCGCGACACGCTGAGACGCACTATTTTGGGTAGTTTTACAAAAAACATACAGACAGAACCAAACCGAATACAACAATAATTATTATGTTTTTGAAAACTTCAAATCATGTTCTTTTAGAAAAAAAAGACTACAGTCCTGTGCTCAGCACACACTTCCCTCACCACTGGTTTGAAAAGTGTAGGCAAACAGCTATCAGCAAAAACTTTTCCTCCACATAGGTATGCATGAAAAATCAATATGATCATAACTGTAGTCAACACAATGTGTAGCAAACACATAAAAACAGTGTATCTTTCACACACACAGCTGTGTGCATGGTCCAAAGTTCAAACAGAGTGCTGCTGTCACATATTTGAAGAAAAAATGAAAAAATTTCATCATCATTTGGTATGTGCAGCTCACCATCGTCACTCATATTCTCTCTGATTCGGCAAGTTCGGAAAACAGTTTGGAAAAGTTCGACAAGTTCGGAAAACAGTTCCAGTTCTTCATTTGATCGTTCTTCCATTATTCTTTCAGTTACTTCTTGAAATAAGATGTTTCTGTTCGCAACCACTTGCTGACGCTTCGGTGCCAACACCATGATGAACACTCGCAGCCAAAGTTATCTCGAGCTATCCCATAATATGAGCAAAAAAGTAGAATTAAATGCGAGATATACACCAAGGGAGAGTACCACCTAATAGAGGAAATCCTCAGCTTTCTGTAGATACCACGATTGTTACCCTTAGACCGCACAGCTACATGTGAAAATTCGAGTAAATTGTCGATCACCTGGCGGGCAACGCGTCAGTGCCAGGCACGCAAGCTGTCACCCGCCAGGTGATCGACGAGGCGGCAATGAGCTAACAGACTTTGCTGAATCTCATTTAAGTTCCATTTAGAACTAAGACAATGCAGATCCTTAGACTGTGATGACAATGCGGATCCTTAGACTGTGAAGACAATGCAGATCCTTAGACTGTGACGACAATGCAGATCCTTAGACTGCGACTTACCTTGTCAAGAAAGGGCCAAGTTCAGAAAGGAGAAGATGAACAAGTAGAAGAAAAACCACTGAGACTGATCGCAATGCTGCCGCCTAATCGATTGGTGGGTTTCATTGTCAGCCATTTTGACTTTTTTGTATGCCAGGTCAAAAACCATGCGAAAACTAGTGAGATGTGCCTCTTGTTAGTGCATCGTCATGTCGTGTATGAAGCTAAGTGGGACTGAAATTACTGTCAAGTCTGACTTGTTGCATCACGCGTGAACGCTACGTTTGAATTTGCGATGCAGCACCCAACATGTCAAAATGCTACGCTTTGCGCTTTTGAGACCTTTGCAGTGTTGTATTGAGGATGGGACCTTTTTTTTCCCCTGTCAAACATGTCGACAGCACAGAAAAGGACCTTGTGGCTGGCTAGGCTATAACAAGAAAGTCGACTAAAGCGAATTCTTGTTGAGGGTGTTAGTATCTGCTATTTCATGGAAACTGTCGTTGGCTAGGTGTGGTAGTGCCCTCAAGATTGGCACATATATTCATTCTGGCTCCGCGTCCAAGTGGTTATTGTCTGTAGAAGACTGATTTGGTCTTATTCTGAGTATGTTGGATCAGATCAGGGAAAAAAAAGAAAGAAAAGGTCAGGGACTGCTGTACAATCACCCCACTGGTTCAGTCCATCAGGCTTGAACCAGCTAGTCACAAATTTCCTCATTTCACCATGTTTGCTGTCATGCTGAGATGTTTCACAGGCGGCTGACAACAACACACAAACTGCATCATAGGCTGTTCTTTTTATTGTTTTCGTCCACAGGCATGCAGTAAGAAATTGGATCATAGACTTTTCTTTTTATTGTTTTCGTCCACAGGCACGCAACAAGAAATTGCAGCATAGGCTTTCTTTCATTGTGTCCACAGGCTCATGCAGCAAGAAATTGGATCATAGACTTTTCTTTTTAGTGTTTTCGTCCACAGGTTCAGGCAGCAAGAAATTGCATCATAGACTGTTTTTTTCATTGTTTTGGTCCCCAGGCTCACGCAGCAAGAAGCTGGTGCCAGTGCTCATCAAGTACTGCACGATGCCCAACATCCTGCGCCACGTCACCATGTGCGACTACACGCGCGGTGACATGACCGGCTGGTTCTGGGACCGCCTCATCAAGTCCCTGCAGGCTCCCCTCAACCCTCAGGACATCACCGTCGACAGCCCCAGCGACCTCACTGACCTGGAGATGAACCTTGAGGGTCAATCGGAAGTTGTGTCGTTTTCTTCCTCACTGCTGTCGGCGTCCACGTCCTCTCTGCAAGCCAGGAAGGAGGGAGGTAGCAGTCCCGCCATGGCTGGTGGGGCTTTTTCTGATAGTCCTGGTGCCAGGGGGGGTCATCAGACTGGGTCGTCAGGTCAGTGCATACCACTTCAGGAGTTATCGCCCCCTGTGAGCGAAGGAGCAAGCAGCGGGAAGAAGAAAGCATCTCCTATGAGTTCAGCATCATCCTTGGCGCTGTCTTCAGCGTCAACGCCCCCTGGATCTCCCGTCTTAGACGGCAAGGGTGAGCGGAAGAAGAAAAGTTTAAAGTCAAAACTGACGTCGGTGTTTTCGTCGTCGTCGCACAGCAGCAACTGTTGATGAGTCTGGAAAGGTGGCGTCTCATCTGTCATGGATGTGGAAGAGAGTTGTGAAGGTTGTAATACGTCCTCTCTTATCTGCTTTTTGTGTGTGTGTGTGTGTGTGTTTTAGCGTAGCGAGGGAACAGGGTGCATCTGAGCTCAATGTGTTCTGTTGTATACAGGAAGGAAAAACGATGATTTATTGACCAGTTGTGGTGATGGGAATCTCTTGTGTGGTGGATTTAAAAAAAATTTTTTTTTTAGTTGGTATGACGTACATTCCAGATGAGAACGGCATCATTTTCCTAGTATTTCTGAAGCCAGTTTCAGGTTTTCAAAGTATCTGGTGGGAGTATGTTTCACCTGATCAGGTTTTCAAGTTGTCTGGTGGGAGTATGTTTCACCTGATCAGGTTTTCAAGGTGTCTGGTGGGAGTATGTTTCACCTGAAATAGACGGGTGTGAAATGGTGTCAGGTTGATCAAATTTTGGGTCAAGATCAGATGTGATTGGGACTGACCAGTCCAGTCTTGCTCACAGATATAACGGCTCATGTCCATTTTCTGAGTATTGGACTCAACAGTAGGTAATATAGTTGCTAACCATTAATTTTCTTAAGTAATTTTTTTTTCCTGGTTTAGAATTCACATTGTCAACATGTTATTCCATGCTTTTAGAATTTTGGGGAAAAAGAAAAAAAGAAAAGAAAGGAAGAAACCCCTAAGCGTTCGTTTGTCAGAATTCAGAGCACAGGACAAATGGACTGCCCTTTTCATTTCTTTTTCTTAACATTGTCAGCTATTTTTTACCAATACATGCACTGGTTGTTTCAACTTCTAAAAAAACTTTACTTCAAAAGACGTCACAAAGCGGTCGACAGCAGCTACTGAACTGATCTGCCTTCAGTAACAAGACAGTGTAAAAGCACGAAATGTATAAAGACCCTCCTTCCCCACCACCTCCACCACCCCTGCCCCTTCCCCACCCCCTCCCCCTGCCTCAACTCACGCCAAAACTCTTACCCTGTGACCCCCTCGACAAAACCCAACACAAATGGGTTTCGACAGACAGTTTTCTTCACTTTCATTGAGTGATCTGCATCTACTGACAATCCCCATCGTCTCCTGAGAAAGGCGCCTTACCCTGCCTTCAATGTGAGTCGGCCCGCTCCGTAACAGGATGGGTGATGTTGCTCTTCCGAGGTGGACAGAGGTGGACACAGCTGGCCAGAGCGAGGCAGTGTCAAGGTGCTTCGTTGAAAAAAAAAGTAACTGCTTCCCTTACCTGACCACAATGCCTCAGGACTGATCAAATGGCTTGAGCCACGTACGAATCTCTTCTTTTTCACATTCTCCTCCTTTGTCGTCGGCAGTGCTTTACGTCATCAGTGGACCAGTAGTGAGTGTCTGCCTTGTTGTGTGTTCTGCTCTGAGAAACTGAGGAGGACGGGTGTGAGATTGATCGACAGTGTAGTAAGTAAGTGATCTGAATGTTGGGAATTTGTTTACTTTGTGCTTTCACTCCATCCCAAACCTGCTGCTTACAGAACACAGTTAGACCAGGCAGAGACGCCCAGGTTGCAGTTGTTTGATATAGGAATGGTGAACTTGGAGGCCAGGAAGATGACTTAAGCACTGCTGGTGGAGGTACCCCATCTGTTAGGTAACCTCCTAGCTGAACCTTACTGCTGGTGCAGGTAGTTCATCTGTTAGGTAACCTGCTAGCTGAACTTAACTGCTGGTGCAGGTACCCCATCTGTCATGTAGCCACCTAGCTGAACCTTACTGCTGGTGCAGGTAGTTCATCTGTTAGGTAACCTCCTAGCTGAACTTAACTGCTGGTGCAGGTAGTTCATCTGTTAGGTAACCTCCTAGCTGAACTTAACTGCTGGTGCAGGTACCCCATCTGTCATGTTGCCACCTAGCTGAACTTAACTGCTGGTGCAGGTACCCCATCTGTCATGTAGCCACCTAGCTGAACTTAACTGCTGGTGCAGGTACCCCATTTGTCATGTAGCCACCTAGCTGAACCTTACTGCTGGTGCAGGTACCCCACCTGTCATGTAGCCACCTAGCTGAACTGGGATAAGCAGAGACGGGTGCTTGTGAGACATGGAAGATGGGACTGAACAAAAAAACAAAAAAAAAACAAAAAAAAGAAATAGGTGGGAAAAAAAAAAGGAAAGTGTAAACAGTGACGGACAAGTTTGTGAATGTGTTATGAATGACATTTTAGCCATTGGAGTTATTTTAAAGGGAATGCACATCTTTTGAATGATTTTGTGTGTGTGTGTGTCTTTGATGTTCCTGCTGGTACAGAAAAAAAAAAGTCATAGTGTATGTATTAAAGAAAAAGGGGTGTGGAGCTGGTTCCATGATTTCCCTGCACAAGACAATTACTTCTTCCTCCCACCCATCCTCCCCGCCCCCCTCCCCCAACAAATTCTGACCCAGGTCAATAATTCATCTTTTCAGGCACCATGTAGAAATCAGGTTTGGCCTGAAGATCGTTTTGCACACATGACCCATTGTCAGACGTGGTCCCCTTGGGGGATGCCAGTGTTAGAAAGTTCCTCTTTTCTATCCCTCTGCTTGACTGTGCTCTTTTTTGTTTTGTCTCTTGTTTTGTTTTTGATGTACCGTAAAGTTCGGACTATAAGCCGTGACTTTTTTCCCCATCTTTAAACCCTGCGGCTTAAACAACGATGCGGCTTATTTGCGGATTTTTCTGATTTCAGAAGCATCACACCCTCGTCTATTCTTAGCTTCTCTGTAACTCACCATATCGTGTTTACTGTTCATGAATGTTTATGATGCTTTTAACTACGATTTTCTCTGTAATCGTGTAATGGAATCAGTAACCTGTTCAGAAATACAGGAATCGACATAAGTAAAGCCCATTACTGATATCTTTTTTCATCAGTTTGTCTTCTACAAAAATACGATCGCTTCGAACGGCGCAATGTGTGGGCCGTTTCCGACCTGTTTAATCTTGACTAACACTAGCTGAATTACGAACAAAATAACTAAGCATTGGCTTGGTATTAAGCGAAATAAAACAATCGAATCGTTTCATTAATGTTCTGGTTTGTTATTATATGCGTTATATTACCAAGTGCGTCTTGCAATTCAAAAACGATTAGCACATTCAACTCGGTCATTGTCAGACCTTGGCTTCGATCCGCCATTGTTGAAATCGTGGACAGGGAGTGAAGGTTTGCATTTGATACCTTCACTTTGATTGGCCTGCGCTTTCGAGTACTCAACCAATCGCTTAGCTTGATACACCAATGAATGCAGGAGAGACCTGCCTTTCTAGTGCATCGTTAATGTGTTGGTTTTTTTTCGGTATTTTTTTTTAAAGCAATGATGTTGGAAAGACAACACTTGTAAGAAGCCTCATAAAAACTTTGATTCTAATTGATTTAAAACACATCGTACTGAAAAAAAAAAAAAGACTGAAGTAAAGCCGGAAACATGCTCTTGTATTCTGACCTATTTAAACGCCAATGAATGCAATGAACACATTGTATGTGTTGATTTTCGACACTATGTTAAGTCAGTGCTCAGCCAGCTGCCGCCTGCGGCACATCGGACTGTGCGGCTTATAAACCAGTGCGGCTTATTTGTGAAAAAAGTTCAGATTTTAAAAAAATTTAGTGGCTGCGGCTTATATACAGGTGCGCTCAATAGACTGAACTTTACGGTAGTCTTTTTTTTTTTTTTTTATCTGTGCTCTTCTGTTTTTCTGTCTTTGGGGAAACATTGGTGGTACGTAACTGTAAAGAGGAATTGGTTTTGGCACGGTTACATATTGGGCACAGCTATATAACGCACAGTTGGATACTCAGAAGGGAAGACCCCCCATGGTGTGTTGCGTGTGACAGCTTGTTCAGTGTTAATCATTTTTTGACAGAATGTGCTGATTTGATGTGTATCAGAGAGAAGTTCTTTTCCACCAGTGATTTATCAGTTCTTTTTCGTGAGATTTCAGTAGATCTTATTTTTTCTTTTTTGAAAGAGGTAAATTTATTTGATAAAATATAGTGTTTTAATAATGTATACAGGTGTCGTTGGAGTTGAACAGATAATTGTGCTTTTGTCCTCATAAATTTTAAGTGATGTGTTAATACTAGTGTGGGTATTTGTATCTAGAGACTTAGCAGATATGATAGCTGAGGTCCTGATTTGGCGCCTAGTAGTCTGCTGGACCCTATAAACAATAACTAACTAACTAACTAACTAACTTGTCTTTGGGGAAACCATTGTTCTGCCTTTGTTCTGAGAAGTCTTCAGTGCTTTTTTTGTTTGTTTTTGTTTTGTTGCGTTATACATGATTTTCTGTTAAATTTACACTTTTTTGGGGGGTGGGGGGGGGGAGGTCAGGGCATGACAGACTAAGTGCACTGGCAGGTGCCCCAGCACAGCATAGCTCGGATCATTTTTTCTTTTTTTTCACAAAATGTTTTACGTGTGTGATGGTAAGACGGTTTTTTTTTCCTTTGGTTGTGCCGTCAACATGGTGCAGGCCGCCTAAATCAAGATTTCCGCATTTTTTCAATGGATGCAATTACGTTTTACGCTTAGTTTTAGCTCCTGGCTGATGGGGAAATTTTTTTTTGTTTTGATGATAGAAATGATTATCTTGTATACAAAGAGCGTAGAACAAGAAATGTGTTGTGGGCGCTGACTTTAATGTTGCTTATCTTCCAAAGCACTTTATTTAGTTATGGATGAAAAATCAAGGGAGCTCACTCTGTCCTCCAAATCGCTTGCAGTCTGAAAATTTCAGTTCAGAAGTTTTGTTCAACGCTGTTTACTTTCTCTGCGTCAGTGGTTGGATTTCTTTGGTTTTTTAATTGATTTTGCCATCTTTAGGTAGTGCAAGTGGGCATTCATGTTCTGCTCAACAGTGTGTGACCGTTCTGTGATATGTTTAAGCCTACAGGTAGGACTCAGCAAAGACGTTGATTTGAAATGAATTTTGTTGAACTTGGAACAGAAAAATTAACTCATTCCAGACAACCTGTGAGGTAACTTCTTACATGATGGCCGTCACAGCAGCTGACTTAGCAGATCACTTGGAATATTAGCGAGTGTGGTCCAGATCCTTGGACAAGTCCCAACAAGTTTCAGTTAGGATCATGTCTTGTGCATATCATCCTTGTACAGGTTCCTTCGGAAGGCTTGTACAAGTTCCTTCAGAACATTCAGTATGTGGTCTCACAGCATTAACATTCTTAGATTGTGTGTTATTTTCCTTGTGTGCACTGGTTGAGATTGTGTGGGTTTTTTTTTTTTTTTCACTGTGCGCACTTGTTGAGATTGTGTGTTATTTTTGCTGTGTGCTCAGGTTGAGATCGCGTGTTGTTTCTACTGAGTGCACTGGTTTAGGCAGTGCGTTATCTTTACTGAATACTCTGGTCTTAAATGTGCTGTCTCTGAAGACAGCCCAGGTCGCAGGTCGAGTGTGCTTTGGCAGCTTAGTCAGAAATGGGTTAAAGTCAGGTACAGTACTTTGGGGAAGTCATTTTTTTTTTCTTTTTAAGCAGATTAGATTGATTTTGGATAAGTCAAGTTTCAGGTTACCCAGATAATGCTGTTTGACCAGTCTGTCTGAAGGTAAGGTGAACTACACAGTTTATCTGTACAGTCCAAATGTATTTTTTGTTGAACTGAAAGGAATGACAAAAACGATTAAATCCAGCAGGCGTTTATGTCCTCTGGAGCTAACACAGGCAAAACCTGCCCATAAACACCCTTGGAATGAAGGCTTTAAAGACTTGGGGGTGGGAGGGGGGGGGGGGGTTATTTGTCTTTCAGGTGAAAACAGTACTTCATTCCCTTTGTCTGTGAACTTCATGCTGTGAGAGATCACTGTGGAACACATAGGATTGTTTGAGGCCAGGATGAAAAATGTGGTGCAGCCTTTTAACGGCTTTGAACATTTTGTGAAGAATAAGTCTGTGTAGAGAGGGATTTTTAGAGGATGGGTTCTTTTACCGCTATTGAAAACAAGATTCCAGTGTTAGAGAAATGACCTGTCCTAGATTTTTGGGGTCATAGTGAAGAGAGATTCATCGGAGGTGTTGTTACCAGAGCTTCCATTGTTCGGTGTACAATGATTTTAATACCAGAAGTTTGTGTACTTTTATGTCTCAAGACCATTTAGAAAAACTTATCTGTGAGTTAATGTGATGTTATCAGTTTGAGTATATCATTAAGTAGGATTAGGAAGAAGAGTTGTTTTTTTTTCTCGTATTTTGACCTAGAGAGATCTTGTTTGTAAGTTAGTCTTTTTTTATCCCAAAAGGAAAGTATTTTTATTCAACATTTTTCTCAAAATAATACACAGGGAAAGGTACAGGGTAAGAAGAAGTATGCATGAAAATAAACTACATATCGTTCATCATTGCAGCTCTAATTCAACATATTTATTCTGTAAGTTAGTTTTTTGTCCTCATGATGGTAAATATGTTCATGTGCAGCAGTCCTTTTTCTTTACGTATTTCAGAAAAACACGTTTTTCTTTCATTATTTTTGGGTTTCGTCAGTTTGTTGTTGTTGTTTTCAGTTGTGTTGCATTGTCATATTATTTGTTTTCTTGCCTTTTCATTGCTTTTGATTTTTATTTCTTACATGGATGAGGAAGGTGGTGTGGGGTGGGGGGAGCCTTTCTGTTGTCACTTTTTTGTTGGATTTTTTTTGTTTTTTGCAGCATTTTTGTTTTTGTTTTCTCTTCATCCCTCTTTTATTTTAACTTGTAAAAAATTTCCTTTTTTTTGTGAGACCAGGGTACTCGTTCATTTTCATGTAATTTGTACACCATTAAAAACAAACAAACAAACGGACTGATGTATTCACTTTAAATACACCTAAGAGAAATGTGTATTTACAATCAGTGTGCCTTCCAGTTTCTCTTAATTGTTCATGTGATTTTACTGAACACTTTCATGATAAATGGTGTCAGTCTAAATGGCTGTTCTCTAAAACTCATGCTCAAATGCAAATTGCTGTTCTCAAAAACTCATGCTCAAATGCAGATCATCATCAGATAAGTTTTCAGCTTTAAAGGAAGAAACTTTTCAGGGAAGAATTTCTTTAGAGCCTAGAAATTTCCAAAATACACCAGCAGCGAAATAGTCTGTTCGTTTTCTAAAGCATACCAGTTTTGAGGAAAATGCTCTGTTCATTTCCAGTGTGTGTGTGTGTGTGTGTGTGTGTGTGTGTGTGTGTGTGTGTGTACATGTGTGTGCACATGCTTGCATTTTGTGATCTGTACATATAATGTGTGTTTTCTATAAATTTGTGAACTTGATTTTGAAGATTTTTTTTTTTAATTTTAAAAAAATGTAAGTTTCAGTCCGTGACAAAACGCACAACGTTCCGTAATTCGTTTGAGGGTTCTTCTGTAGTAGCAGAACAAATTGTGGAAATGTGGAGTAAAACCCAGGAGCAAATGTTTATTGTGACTTCTCATGATAAACCCCTGGTGAGTTGTATGTGTGCATGGAGATGTCAGTAACGTAGCAACACAAGGTGTTTAACCAGGCCTCCCCATTCAGTGCGTTTGTGCATCGTATGCTTTCATGCTGACCAGCTGACTGAAGGGCTTCAAAGGAAAAATCAGACTGCATTTTGAATGTCTGTCTTTGCTAGTGCCGTCAGCATTGAACTAATAATTTCACACACACACATTCATACACACGCGCACACACGCACGCACACACACACACACACACACACACACACACACACACACACACACACACACACACACACACTCTCTCTCTCTCTCTCTCTCTCTCTCTCTCTCACACACACACTCTCTATCTCTCTCTCTCTCTCTCTCTCTCTCTCTCTCTCTCACACACACACACACACACACACTATGAAAAGAAAAAAAGATGGCCTCGCTTGGAAGCCTTTTCAATATTTTCAGAAACTTCAGACTTCAATTAAACAATGTTGATGTCACCATATCACACAGTCTTTTGGCAGCGTCCAGTTAAAAACGACAGCAACAAAGTGCATTATGGGAAATCCTTCCAAACGGCTTTGCTGAATGAAACAGCCAGGCTAGAGGAAGAAGACCACAAGATGCTTTGTTGAATCAGTGCAGCAGCTGACAGTCTGAAAGAGGAAAGGATGTCATCACCGTGTCATCAAACACATGGAACTTTCAGCATTTTGCGAAAGCAAGTTTTGACAACTTTATACCCTCTAAAAGGTCATAGTGAATTATAGATCGCTTTGAAACAACTTTCAAGGGGCAAACCACCCTGAAAACAAAAAAGTGTGGAGCACTGAATGATATTAAAAAAAAAATGTGTTTTTTTTTTCAGCTGAGATCACCTGTGATATTGTAAATATGGTTTCTTTGACCTGAGTTCTCGCATCAGAATCTCTTTGCTTCCAGATGGACTCAGCTGAGAATACTTTAACTTTTAATTAATCTCAAATGGTAATGCCTCAATTTTCGACTGGACACATATGAGAATATTTTAAGGTTATGATGAGCTAATGTGAGAATATTTTATCTTTCAGCTGAATGTGCATGAGAATGTGTTAACGTTTGGCTAAACGATGTGAGAACATCGTAACTTAAAGCTGATTCGGCATGAGAATGTATTAACTTTTAGCTCAGTTCAAGGAAGAATATCTTAATTTTCAGCTGATCTTGTATTGGAGTGTGGTACTTTGAAGTGAACTCAAATGGGAATATATCCCCCACCCCCCCCACCCCAGCTAACCTCGCTTCAGAGTTTAACTTTGAGCTGAGCTTATCTGAAGATATCTTGACTTTCAGTTGATGTTGCATGAGAATGTCAACTATTTGTAGATTATCCAAAAGAATGTTATAAATTTCAACTGAACTGGTATGACAGTATGCCAGCTTTCATGAAGAGTTGTGGCGGGAATGTGTCGACTCTCAGCACAGCTAGTGCAAGAACAAATTTTCTCTAAGCTTTGCTCCTTTGAGGATGCGTTCAGTTTCAGGTGAGCTCTTAAGAGAGAATGGGCTGGTGTTTCAGGTGAGCTTTTAAGAGAGAATGGGCTGGTGTTTCAGTTCAGCTTTTGTGAGAATGTGTGAACTTTCTGCAGAGCTGTCTTGAATAATACTATACCATTGTTGTATTTTGCTGCCCATATAAATACTATGCAGACTTTCTTTTACTTGCATGTTTTTTGTTTTTTTTTATCTCTGCGTTTTGTTTTATTGTTTCAGTGTACTGCTGAAAACAGAATGATGTATTTACTCACAAGTGTTTGCCTGTAAATGTTTAAGTGGATGAGGTGGTGTGTGTGTGTGTGGGGGGGGTTCTTTTTTTTTTAAGCTGTCCAAATATGGGACACAACTCATCTGCATGGTTCCCAGGTATGAGCAATTGACTTGTACACATCAAAATATCCTAACCTTTACAAAACGTTCAGCTGTCATATCCTGACATTTGCAAAATGTTTTACTTTCAACTTGGCTTGACCTGGGAGTCGTTCTGTACAAGTCGTACCCCAACCTTCAGGAAGTTCTTCATGTTTCCCCTGTTTCTGTAAGGTCCGTCTGTGATGCTGTGTTCTTGCTGCTGTTATCTCCCTTTTAAAGCCGTCCTCAATTTGTCTGCCTTTGGTCTGTGGCCGTTTGCCTGTTGCGGTGTCGTCAGGTTGTTTATTCTTCTTCGTCGTTCGCTCAGACAGGAACCCCCGATGCACTGACGAAGGCTGCCGTCCGGCGGAGGCCCTCCAGAGATCCGTAGAGTTTCACCCTCATCGGTTAGTCAGCAGGCCAGGTCTCTTCTCTCAGGTTATGGTGTGTTGGACAGTCCTGTAGGAAGTGTTCCACTGTCATTGGGGCTGTACCGCAGGGGCACACTGCAGACTCGCCAATGCGGAACCTTGTGAACATGTGATGGTGTAGCCTGGAGTGGCCCGTCCTCGGCCTCACAATGTTTACTTCGTCTGGTCTGGGTAGGAGGTAGTAGGCATCTGTCCGGTTGTAATCTGGATGTAGCTGAAGCCATCTTTTCCTCTGCTTCTCCTTGATGATTGTCTTGGCCTCTTCATAGGAGATTTCCTGTTCCTCTTGTGGCTGCTGTCCTCCTTCCTTTGCCAGTCGGTCTGCCTCCTCATTACCTGCTATGTTGCAGTGTGAGGGTATCCACTGAATGACGGTTAGTTCTTAGTTGTGACTTGAGGTGACTGAACCGTCCAGTGTGGGCAATGAAGAGCCTCTCAAAGGTGGGGGATGGTGGAGGAGGAGAAATGGGTAGGGGGAGAGAGGGCGGGGGCATTCAAAGAAGCAGAAGTGTTGTTGCTAGACATTTTCTTTTTCTTTTCTTTTTCTTTACGTGTGTTTTTTCTTTTGGCGTCTGATGGTATCTCTCAACAGTTTTTGATTTTTTTTTTCACATTTTGTAAGCAAAATCTATGTAATGATCTTTTTCTCATTTTTTTTTTTTTTTTTTAGCATTTTGTAAGCAAGAATTTTAGAAATTTCTCAAATGATTTTTTTTTTCCCTTGTTTAGGTTTGTTTTAGTGAACTGTTCCAATGAGAACAAAAAAATATCGGTCATGATGTAATCATTCCCCCCCCCCCCCCACACAAAATACTCCCATCACTGGTGATCAAAAATCAGGGGAGAGAACTGCAGGAAGTTACGCGCTGCTCTTAAGCCCTGGCACTCCTGTTGTGGTGCCAGGACACCGGGAGTTGCTGTCTAGGACGGGGTCTGTTCCTAAGAGTTCCGAGACCTTGAGGTTGCCTTTAAACCATCTGTGTAGACCACAGTGCGAAATGTTTTCCCGCCGACAATTTGTGGCAGAGTGGTTTGAGCTGCTTTCTTTAAGTATTCTGACAACGTAACGGGCCCATCTGATGACATGTTTCCGAGAGACATCACTTCTATGTCAGGGATCATCCACATTGTGAGATTGTCAGTGGTCAGCCTGCTGTCAATTATGTTACAGATTGTTATATATTTGTACGTAAAGATTTTTGTATATGTTGTTGTCATTGTTGCATTTATAAGACCTTATGACTTTTAAGCTTTTCTGTACGCATGGGGGCATGTTGTTCGCCCAGTTCCAGCTTTTGGTTATAGTTCTAGCATGTCTGCCTGCTTAAAGAAAAAAAAAAAAAAGGAAAGAAAAAAGGTACTGTTGGGGAATTCCGTTATAAAGGGTGGCAGCACATGTTCAAGATTTGTCAGAAGAAGTTGGCAAATTGTGATCTTCATAACCATAGAATAGAAGGTATTCTCGTAATTTTTTGCATGCTGGATTCTGATAGTATGACGCAAGCCCATGATCAAAATGAAAGGGACAGAGTCTCACTCATAGTTGTTTGTGTGATAAATGTTTTGAATGTAATGTGTGTTTTGCGTGATGGTGGTGGTGGGTTGCCATCCCGGAACCCAATTGATGTGAAACGGTTACATATGGACTTTTTCAAAGATAGCAATCCTGAGGTTATGAAATCAGTCGAAACTCTACCTGATGAATTCTAAAAGGAATTTAATGTAACTCTGCCGGTTAACATGAACAAAATAAATTACAAAACAATACACGACATGTTTCAACCTCTTAGGTCTTCTTCAGGCAAGACAACATTCAGGACAATGAAAATGAAGAACGAGCAATCCTGTTTCTCCTCAGATGAAGGAGTTGTTGTGATTGCTCTTCCTTTGTTTTCATTGTCCTGCGTTGTGATTGCTCTTTCTTTGTTTTCGTTGTCGGGAGCGTTGTTTCTCTTGCTTGAAGAAGACCTAAGAGGTTGAAACGCGTCGTGTTTTGTCATGTGATTTGCTTGTCCATGTTAGCCACTGGAGTTACTTTGAATTCCTTTTACAATTTGTTTCAATCTCCACCTGCAGACACCTCACTTTGAAAACTGCCAGATGAAACCAAAGTGCCAAGTGAAGGGCTTGTTTGAGGGAGGAAGGGAGACGACTGAAACGGCCACGAGCGTTTTGGCTGAAGTATCCAAAGTAAAGAGTGTGGGTGTGATTCAAGATGTTTGATGTTTTGAATCCATTGTACAGGAATGGATGTGAAACTTGGTGAATGACATACCTTGTTGAATGATCTGTAGTGTTAAGGTTCGTTGTGGATATTTGATGCTTCAGTGTTGAGTGTGAGAGGAACTCAGAAAGATGGAGATACTTAATGTGTTAGAATTGAATTGTAATTAATGTTTTAATGCCTACAGTGTTTAGGGATGTTGTTGTGGTACACATTTTAAGTGTTGCTACAGAGCTCTACCAATATCCGGTATGTGTGGCTAACAATCTTGGGGTTTTTTTTCTTTTTTTTATAATGTGGGGTACCTTGGTTTGAATTTTTCTGAAAAAGTTTTTGTGCAAGGATTGTGTGTGCATGCATTATGCAAGTATTTCTGGAGAGAGGGTGTTCCTTGCTGTGCTTCTATAGGGCAGGGAGGGAGGTGGGGGATCTGATCTAGGATTTTACAGAAGAAAGATTTTCTTTAATGAAATTTCCTATGTGTTTTTAGGTGTATTTTAAAGTGATGTGTGCATGAATGTTTGTTTGCTTGTTTGTCTGTTTGTTGGGGTTTTTTTTTGGGTTTTTTTTTTTAATGAATTGTGAGTTGACTTCAACGCAGTGACAGCCCTGATGTGGTCCTTTGCGGTCAGCTGGGCTGTAAGCAAACATTATATCCCTCTCTCTCTCGCTTGGGGTGGATAGAGGGGAGGTTGGGGGAGGGGAGGAGTGGAGAGGGAGGGAGGGAACGAAGGAGTTGTTGTGATCGATCAGTAGTACATCAAAGGCTGAGCTTTTTTCTTTTTTTTTTTTTCATGTGAGTTGTTTTTGTTGTTTTATTTCCTTCTTCTCTAACAGCGACATGATCATTTTCACTGTCATCAATGTTAATTATCATTTTCACTGTCATCAATGTTAATTATCATTTCTGTGTTCATTGTTGCTGTATTTTTTTCATTAACGAAACCAACAGAGAAAGGACAAACACCTCGTAAAATGAATTTTTTTTTTTTTTTTTTCATGTGAGTTGTTTTTGTTGTTTTATTTCCTTCTTCTTTAACAGCGACATGATCATTTTCATTGTCATCAATGTTAATTATCATTTCTGTATTCATTGTTGCCGTCCTGTATTTTTTTCATCAACGAAACCAACAGAGAAAGGACAAACACCTCGTAAAATGAATCTTTTTTTTTTTTTTTTTTTTTTTTTTTTTTGGCCCACATCAGCATGATCATAAATTTGGAGCTTATTCATGCTCTTTGCTGCTTCAGTTATCACGTATCAGAGTTCACGTTGGTCAAAACCATGTTATCAAGTGCCTAATGCGGACATGCATCATGCGCTGTCGCCGCCACATCCAAGGCTATTCTGCAAGGTTCAGTGGAGGGCGGGTGGTCCTGAGATAGACAGAAGAAGCCTTGGATGAATGATGTTGTAAAGGACTGGAGTGATAACCACGCCTCTGCCCTGTTGCTCATGATGTACGGCAGGGAGTCGGGGCAGGTGTCAGTCACGACACTGGTTCGATGTACATCAGTGGGACAGAAGATCTCCCGTACGTCTGTGTGTATGTATATATATCATCTCTATCCCTGTCTGACGTGTGGCGCCAGTTGCCTTGCCACTCCTAGCTGAGCGAGACATGCTAGACAAGAGGGCTGTACACACGCTTCAGTTTTCAGTGGTTTATTTAATGTCTTTTCATCGCCAGATGACATTAGACACTTTTATCACTCACACACACACACACACACACACACACACACACACACACACACACACACACACACACACACACAAACAACAACAACAAAAAACAACACCACCTCCACACTTAACTTATCATCCACGTTAGTACTTTCACACCCACATCTGATGTATGCATATTGACATGAGTGAAATACCCTAGTGGTACACAAAATTGTTGATCTTTATAAGAATTTTGCAACCTGTGACTGCAAAATAACCATGGCAATTTCAGCAACATATGAACCATATAAGACAGTGTTGACATTATCAAAGTTATTCATCTGAATACCTCTCTCCTCATAGAGTGGGGTCAACACTGAGCATTCAAACAAAAGATGATGCACAGAAATGTTTTCTCTGCATACACAAGAAATACCATAAGAATATTTAGTGTTCCAAGTATTCAGCTTTAATTTATGAATTAATCTAACAATGTGCCTTGGGCCGACGGTAAAGTAGCCAGTTTTTGACTAGAATTCTGCTTATGCATACATTTTTCCATAAATTGGATTAATTCCGAAGAGGATAGATCTAAGGGATTGTTTAGTAAATTTTCCATGTTTCTACTTGTACACGCGCACAGGCTAAGGAATGGAGGACAGAAGGAAACATATAAAGGACGTCTGTCAAAGGATGACTGCCAGCCGTTTCGTTCTTGATTCATAGAGTCTTGTCACACATGAAATAGAACGCACAACTTCTATGCCACAAGTGGGGGAAAGTTTGGTGAGACAGGGCAAAAACCATGTTGCTTGGGTTTTGTGTGTGTGTGTGTGTGTGTAGTGTTTGGTTTTAGAATGAGGAACCGGACACTGTGCTTTAACATGAAGTGTTGTGCACGGTATTTTTGAGTTGCGTCAGTCATGAAAATTGGATCAAACAGAGTGTACATGCTGTTTGTAGCTCTTCAACAATGTAACATTGAACTGGTTAGTGTACTTTGCCAAACTTGGAGTTTGTTGAAAATGTCCTGCCCCACACTTACATGATCATAGGTTTGTTGTTGAGAGAGTTACTTTGTGATGTTCTGTCTTTGCTGTTCAGGTGAATATAGTGCACTTAGTGTACTGCAGCTGTTGTGTTTCGTTCTCAATTGGTCACATTTCTTGTTTCTCGGATACATGCGCCAGTTTGTGAAGAGGAACAAGATCGCATTGAATGCATTTAATCATGAGAGAGAGAGAGAGAGTGTAAACATGTGAGTAAGTGTGCATCTTGTCTGTCTCTGTAGAGTATTTGAATTTTGCAAACACAAGAGAATGTGTTTATGGGAGGAGGTGTGTTTATAAGCAAGAGGGGGATAGGGGGTGGGGGTGGGGATCAGACAGAGAATGCTTGCATTCCTGATTTGGTTCCCACAGTCAGGCCAGTATATTTATTTACAGACTGCATTTCTGTTGAACAACAACGACGACAACAACAGCAGCAACAAAAGCGTGTGACTCTGAGGTAGAATCTCCTTATCTCTGCATTTGTATACTCAAAGCATTTGTACACAGTGTAACTTGTTTCTAGCTAAGATTGATTTACGAATGTCAATTTTTTTTTTGTTTTTTGTTTTTTTTGCTTTGATGTAAGACACTCAACACAAAGTAATTTTGTTTTATTTGTTAGTTATTGTGATGGCATTGCATATGCGTTTTGTGGCACTCGTATGGTCCGCTGTCCTGGGACGGTAATCGATAATGAATGAGAGGAGAGCAAGGACCTCTGTCAGTCTGTCTAGGTCAATGGCTTCTGGATCTGCCATTTTGATCTAGGTCTGCTCCAAAATTCAAAGAGATTTATTGAAAAAAAAAAGTGTGTTTTCTATAACACTGGACAAAAGAATTAAAGGAAAAAAAAAGATTGACATGTTGTGTGTGTGTGTGTGTGTGTGTGTGTATATGTGTTGTTGTTTGTTTTTGTGTGTGTGTGTGTGTGTGTGTGTGTGTGTGAGTTATTTCAGGGCCGTTGTTTTGAGCTTTCAGTTTGTCGATGAGAAATGTGTCAAGAGTCGCATTTCTTGTAGAAATGATTTACGCAGCAGATCAGAGCCACAACAATATATCGCTATACATCAATCAGTGCAGAGATGCATGGTCGTGGTATCGACTAGTACTGGGCTGTCATGTTTGCTTCAAATATGTAGCAGTGAAGCGTCAAACAGAGAGTATATGGCTGGACTCTGTGGCTGTACGGAAGAGACAGGCTGGTCATTCTTTCTGTGACAGGTTGTGCATTGTATGCAATGAATACGGCTGCCCCTATATGGTGGAGGCAGAAAATGGGATTGGGGGGGGGGGGGGGGGGGGGGGGGAAGGCGAGGAGGAGGGGGATGTCTTTCAGTAGTAACTGTCTCCCTGTCTCCTGGAAAGTCACGTCCAGTCATTTCTCCCTTTTCTGTTTTGACTCGTGTCTTCCCCTCCCCCCCCCCCCCCCCCCCCCCTGTAATTTTTGTCGTGTTTTTATTTCCGGGTTATTTTTGTCCGTGTTTACTGTCATTTTGTGTTTTTCTGCCTTTGTGCCTCATTTTTGTCATGTTTTGTAGAAAGTCTTAGATGCATTATATCTCTGGTCATACTTTACAACCAGCCGACTTTTTTGTTGTAAACGGGAGATGTGCTATCCAGAACGATACCACATATCCATTCTAGCACTCTGCATTATATATTCACCTAATGTCTTTTTTTTTAATGTCAGTTTTATTTTTTTCCTGTTGCATTTCAGTATTTGTCATTATGTGGATTTTTTTTTTTTGTTTCTTTGTTGTTTTTTTTAAAACTGGAGGTGGTGCATCAAAGAGGTTTTGTCTGTCTGAAGGACGTCAGTAGTTTTGTGATTGTGTTCTGGGTTCAGCTTTGTCAGGAAAACGGTTGTCTCTGTAGTACCTCTTTTTCAGGCCAGGACAGTTGTTTTTTTTTCTTTTTTTTCTTTTTTTCAGCTTAGGGCCCTATTTCATCTACTGGGCTGTAGGTAAACTAATCAATTTGGGCAATGCGTGCTTACCATAATCCAGATTTATTGGACACGTCAATTGTCTTTTCAGCTGATTTTTTTTTTTTGTACACATATTTTTTTTCCGAGCTTATTTCCTTTTCATTTTATTATTTTTAGCTGGAAACCTTCAGCCCCCCCCCCCCCCCCCCCTTGGTGATAATTTTCCCCACTGATAGTACATAATTAGTATTGGTAATAGATTGGTAATAGTACATAAACAGAATTTGTAATAGATTGAAGGCTGTAAACCAGGTGCTCTAGAGCAATTCCAGTTCTTTTCTCCCCCCCCCCCCCCCCCCCCAACTTACATCCTCTGTCCACTCTGCTGTGAACCAGGTGCTCTAGAGCAATTCCAGTTCTTTTCTCCCCCCCCCCCCCCCCAACTTACATCCTCTGTCCACTCTGCTGTGAACCAGGTGCTCTAGAGCAATTCCAGTTCTTTTCTCCCCCCCCCCCCCCCCCCCCAACTTACATCCTCTGTCCACTCTGCTGTGAACCAGGTGCTCTAGAGCAATTCCAGTTTTCTCCCCCCCCCCCCCCCCCCCCAACTTACATCCTCTGTCCACTCTGCTGTGAACCAGGTGCTCTAGAGCAATTCCAGTTCTTTTCTCCCCCCCCCCCCCCCCCCCAACTTACATCCTCTGTCCACTCTGCTGTGAACCAGGTGCTCTAGAGCAATTCCAGTTCTTTTCCCCCCCCCCCCCCCCAACTTACATCCTCTGTCCACTCTGCTGTGAACCAGGTGCTCTAGAGCAATTCCAGTTCTTTTCTCCCCCCCCCCCCCCCCCCAACTTACATCCTCTGTCCACTCTGCTGTGAACCAGGTGCTCTAGAGCAATTCCAGTTCTTTTCTCCCCCCCCCCCCCCCAACTTACATCCTCTGTCCACTCTGCTGTGAACCAGGTGCTCTAGAGCAATTCCAGTTCTTTTCTCCCCCCCCCCCCCCCCCCCCCAACTTACATCCTCTGTCCACTCTGCTGTGAACCAGGTGCTCTAGAGCAATTCCAGTTTTCTCCCCCCCCCCCCCCCCCCCCCCCAACTTACATCCTCTGTCCACTCTGCTGTGAACCAGGTGCTCTAGAGCAATTCCAGTTTTCTCCCCCCCCCCCCCCCCCCCCCCCAACTTACATCTTCTGTCCACTCTGCTGTGAACCAGGTGCTCTAGAGCAATTCCAGTTTTCTCCCCCCCCCCCCCCCCCCCCCCAACTTACATCCTCTGTCCACTCTGCTGTGAACCAGGTGCTCTAGAGCAATTCCAGTTTTCTCCCCCCCCCCCCCCCCCCCCCCCAACTTACATCCTCTGTCCACTCTGCTGTGAACCAGGTGCTCTAGAGCAATTCCAGTTTTCTCCCCCCCCCCCCCCCCCCCCCCAACTTACATCCTCTGTCCACTCTGCTGTGAACCAGGTGCTCTAGAGCAATTCCAGTTTTCTCCCCCCCCCCCCCCCCCCAACTTACATCTCTGTCCACTCTGCTGTGAACCAGGTGCTCTAGAGCAATTCCAGTTCTCTCCCCCCCCCCCCCCCCCCCCCCCCCAACTTACATCTTCTGTCCACTCTGCTGTGAACCAGGTGCTCTAGAGCAATTCCAGTTTTCTCTCCCCCCCCCCCCCCCCCCCAACTTACATCCTCTGTCCACTCTGCTGTGAACCAGGTGCTCTAGAGCAATTCCAGTTTTCCTCCCCCCCCCCCCCCCCCCCCAACTTACATCCTCTGTCCACTCTGCTGTGAACCAGGTGCTCTAGAGCAATTCCAGTTTTCTCTCCCCCCCCCCCCCCCCCCCCCCCAACTTACATCCTCTGTCCACTCTGCTGTGAACCAGGTGCTCTAGAGCAATTCCAGTTTTCTCCCCCGCCCCCCCCCCCCCCCCCAACTTACATCTTCTGTCCACTCTGCTGTGAACCAGGTGCTCTAGAGCAATTCCAGTTTTTCTCCCCCCCCCCCCCCCCCCCCCAACTTACATCTTCTGTCCACTCTGCTGTGAACCAGGTGCTCTAGAGCAATTCCAGTTCTCTCCCCCCCCCCCCCCCCCCCCCAACTTACATCCTCTGTCCACTCTGCTGTGAACCAGGTGCTCTAGAGCATTCCAGTTTTCTCTCCCCCCCCCCCCCCAACTTACATCTTCTGTCCACTCTGCTGTGAACCAGGTGCTCTAGAGCAATTCCAGTTTTCTTCTCCCCCCCCCCCCCCCCCCAACTTACATCTTCTGTCCACTCTGCTGTGAACCAGGTGCTCTAGAGCAATTCCAGTTTTCTCCCCCCCCCCCCCCCCCCCCCCCCCCAACTTACATCCTCTGTCCACTCTGCTGTGAACCAGGTGCTCTAGAGCAATTCCAGTTTTCTCCCCCCCCCCCCCCCCCCCCCCAACTTACATCTTCTGTCCACTCTGCTGTGAACCAGGTGCTCTAGAGCAATTCCAGTTTTCCCCCCCCCCCCCCCCCCCCCCCAACTTACATCCTCTGTCCACTCTTCCCCCCTGCAGTCTTCATTTTTTCCTTCTACTCTTTTATGTTCCCAAAGTTGGCATGTCTGTTTATCAGTGTAGGGGTTCAGTGGATTAGTCATCATATTATTCATTCAGTGCATATGTATGTACAGGAGTTGTTATTTCTGGTGAATGCTGGGCATGAGTTTTTTTTTACCCTAGGTGTTGACTGCCCTGAAGCGTGTGTGTGTGTGTGTGTGTGTGTGTGTGTGTGTGTGTATGCCTCTGTGTGTGTGTGTGTGTGGTGTGTGTGTGTGTGTGTGTGTGTGTGTATGCCTCTGTGTGTGTGTGTGTGTGTGTGTGTGTGTGCGTGCGTGCAAAGTTTTTCTCGTCCTTGCGTGTGTGCGTTAGAGGAGATTAACATGGCAAGAGCAAACAGGTCTGATTGGTTCTCAAGTGAATTCATGCATTTACACCGCAAGCTGACTCGGGCAGAACTCGATTTCCGAGCGTTTCAGACTTGGACTACCTCACCATGTGTCATGGAGTGTTTTGTATTCTTGTGGGGGTCGTGCTCCACTGTCTTGAACATATCTGCAACGTACTTGTCCATGCCAAGCGACTGGTTGTGTTTGCGCTTTTCATGCCGCTTGTTTACATGACGGCTACTGCTTGGAGCGAAGATAAAACCAAACCTGCTTTTTTCCGGTGTGGGCTGCCCAAGCTATTCTGAAACCCAAAACTCCACTCTCCATTGCACGTGCATGTCGCAATACTGCTGCCTTCTCTGAAGTCTGCAGCTCAAGAGCCACATGTAATGAAATGACACATCAGCATGGTGTGGGTTTGGCCCAGCCATCTTTTTAAACGAAACGGTCGCTGACGTTGCTGCAGCTTTCTGACCATGCTTTAAGGAGCCGGTCTGATAGGCAAGAAAGTGTCGAACACTGTTTTGTACAGCAGGTGTAAACAGGACAAAGTGTGTGTGTGTGTGTGTGTGTGTGTGTGTGTGTGTGTGTGTAGTTGTAAATGTGTGGAATGTGTTGTTGTTGTTGTTCTTCAGTTTAACGTCTTCCCACTAAAAGTGATATCAGACGATGTGTGGAATGTGTAAATGGCCCCGTGTGGTGTGTGTGTGTGTGTGTGTGTGTGTGTGTGTGTGTGTGTGTGTGTGAGTGAGAGAGAGAGAGAGAGCAGCGCATGCTGATATGTGCTCACAAGTGTCTGTGTGTGTATAACGGAGTTGGTGTAGTTGTTTTTACAGGATATTTTTTCCACATGTACTGATGTGTGTGTATGTTCTGTGTCGGTACCAGCTGCTCTGTAGACAAGTTCTCATGAAGATGCCAGGGATTCTTTCAGTGCAAAGAAATGCCTCTCTTTTCTTGCTCTCTTTGACTCTGCCCTCTTTTCTGTTCTCTCTTTCTTTCTTTGTGTGTGTGTGTGTGTGTGTGTGTGGTGTGTATGTATGTGTGTGTGTGTGTGTGTTTATCTCTAAAGAGATTTTTTGTCTTTTTTTTTTCACCATCGTCTACTTATGCTGCTCTGGACTGTTCTGCTGTATTTGTTCCGGAAACCTTTGTACGCGTTTTTCAGGTAACAGTTGATGACACGCCAGCTTTTGTGTTGTTATTGGGTTGACTGAGTAGTGAAAATTGCACACACTCTCCAGGAAGACAAGGATGATCATTCTGCCAGTGCTGATTTGCCCATGCGGCTTTCATTCTTATTTTATTTCGGGGGGGGGGGGGGGGGGGTATATTCAGATCTTTTTAATGCCAATTCTTTTTTTTTGTGTGTAACAAATATTTTTTTCAATCTGGGAGTAGTGAGAAATCAAGTGGGTGGCTGACGATGCCCTCAGCTGAGCTGTGCGTCATCCACCGTAAGAGGTCAGGAACTTGGCGGCCGTGACGAAAAATTGCTTTTGTTGTGTGTGTCCTTTTCCTTTTCAGGGTGTAACCTTTCATGGTCTGCTCCATTCACGCTGTGACCATTCCCCCCTCCCCCCCCCCCCCCTCCCCGCCACTGTGGTTTCACCCTCGGCGTGGTCAGTTGGGTTGTGATTATCAGAACAACGAACTCTTTGTGGATAGCTGGGCTGTCATGATTCTGAAAGTGTGCCTGTTGGTGTTGGGGGGAAAGCTTTGCTCAGTTACGTGTGTGTGTGTGTGTGTGTGTGTGTGTGTGCTTTGCATGCTTTCGCTCTTAAATGTCTGCTGATGTTTGTGGACGTGCGCATGCATGAACGTTCATTCCTGTGTGTTTTTCATTGCATGCGTGTGTGTGTGTGGCTATTTGCATGGCAGCTGACTTGTGGATTTGAGTGAGCGCATGCTATACATGTGCATGCTGGCCAGAAATGCGTACAAATACGATATCTGTTATCATTTTTACCTGGCCCTTGAATACCCTCCAAAACTCCCCCCTCCCAAATAATGGTAATAATAATGATGATAATAATGATGATGATGATAATTATGACAAAAACAATGATGATAGTACTTACAATAATAATAGTAATGATACCACTACTACTATTATTATCAGAGGAAACAGTGTTTGTCATATCTAAATCTCTATTCCTTCCTCTCCCCCCCCCCCCCCCCCCCCCCCAAAATGTGAAAGTGTAATTTATCACATGAAGTGTGTAATTTACCGATGCATGATATGCTGATGTTTTCGTTCGATATTCACTCAGCCTCGTCTGCATTGTGTCAGTGTAAATGTACTCATGGAAAGAGACATTGAAAGAACACAAGTTACGAAGGAAATGCTGGGTGGTTTTTTTTTAAATTTTTATTTTCTTATTTACACATACATGCTAAAACTCCAGTTATTGACATTATCTTTAGGTCATACTTGTCCAACAACGTTTTACATATTTCCAGTCTAGTGATTGTGCATTATTGTTTGGCTACACTTGTTTTCCTCCCCCCCCCCCCCCCCCACCTCCATCTTCCCCACCCCCCACTTCTTACATTTTTCCAGTCTTTCACTGCCACATATCCTGACGTGGAAGGAACCATTTTGTTCAGTGCATTTAGTGGTTCAGCGCATTAAGATCATGATGACGGTGGGTATGAACAGTGCCCTATGCAGGATTCATGTTTATCAGTAATTACTGGTACATTCGCTTGTTCAAATGACGAAATACAGACACAAAGATTGACCCTCGGGTACCGTTATGACAGTGTGACTTTTGGTGCGACCTGATATTTGTGTGGTGGGAAATGTTTGTAGCATATGACTGATTTTACTGATGGCTGTGACCAGGTTACCTGATTTGTGTGGTCCATGTGCCTTTGTTGTGGCATTTCTTCTTCTTCTGTGTACGCAGGTTGATACTCTTGAGGACACTCCCTATAGAGACAGGCAAGGATTAATCCCATCTACCCAACAAAGGGAGTGGAGTTTTGAGTGTATGACCGTTTTTTTATCCTGCCACTAAGGCAGCCATTATTCCAACTTCGGGGAAGGTGCATGCAATGTGTAACGTGTCATCCATACCAACGGCCAAACTGGCCTTCTCTTCTGAAAGTTGGTGATGGGATTTTACATGTGTGCAAGATGTTATGCGTGTGTTCACACACGGAACGTCGGTTTATAGTCTCATTCGAAAGACTTTATGGGGAATGGAGTGAGAACCAATGTTAACTCCGAGGGAAAAATCCCCCTGTACTGGAACGGCCTGGCGGAGATTCGAACCCGCTACCCCAAGATTATGAGTCCGGCGCTCTACCACTGAGCTATTCCGGCTCCCGTTGTTGTGGCGTTTTCAAAATTGCTGATATGATCACTGCTGGTGTTGGTGCTGCCACTAACTGCTGATTGTCACTTGAGTGACATTGTTCATTTACGAGAATGTCCTAACAGAAATTTTTTTCAAAGAGTTCATTTAGAGTGTCTTTGAGTGTTACAGGGTCCTCTTAAGTTGGCATGAGTCTCCACAGAGTGTTCTTTTGATTTGTCATAGATGTGTCATATGATGTGTCATAGATGTTGTCAGATGTGTATGAATCAGCAGCGTTAACTAGAGTTTATTCAGAGAGTTATTGGTATTAAACAGTTGAAGTTCCATCAGTGTTACATTGACTTTAAAAAGAAAAAAAACCTAACGATGGTGTTAACAGAGTTCACTCAAACCAAGTGTCCTTGGTATCACTGACGTCGTTGAAACTGTCATGCATCACAGGATTTATGGAAAGTATGTAAAGAGTTTAATTAAATAGTGGTTGTAGAGTTGATTTTGACATTATCAGTAGAAACCTGGTTGCCTTTTAGGACTGCTGGCCATTGATGAGGACTTTCAGAAACTGCCTTGCCTTGCCTTGCCTTGCCCCGCCTTGCCATGGTCCCTGAATGCTGGGCAGGGTCTTGGGGGGCGGGGGGGGGGGGGGGGGGGGGGGGTCGACGCAGAAGGGACATCTTCATGAGCTCTCTCTGCATTCCCATCAGCTCTGTGCTAAAAGCTTTGTAGTCTGTGCATAAAAAGGTTTGACGGTCCTCTCCTCGGAGTTGTCAACCCGTTTCTTCTTTTGCCTGCCTCTTTGCATCTCATTCCCTCAATTAATTTAAAAAAAAAAAAAAAAAAAGTGACTGTGCACAAAATACGAGGAGGATGTGGCAATGGCGTGGTGAACTGACATGTGGAAAGCGGTCAGTCAGTATGCTTATGTTTGATTTGGGTTTTATTTGCTTTTGAAGCAAAGATCCCTTGCTTGTGGTTTGGATCATTCGTGGATTGCCCCTCCCACCCCCCCCACCCCCACCCCCCCCACCCCCACCCCCACCTCCAGACTGTCTTCACCTGCTGGTTACAAATTTTTAAGGCAGTGTGTTGTGACTTTCGATCTTACCACCTATCAGTCCTTTTTTCGTTTCTCTTTCTTTCTTTTTAGGATGTTTTGATGCCAGACGAAAACAATGTTAAAAAAAACAAACAAACAAAAAAAAAAAACCCTAACCATTTTTGGCTGTTATGGGTCTGTTAGCAAAAAAAAAAAAAAAATGTTGAAACAGAAAGTAGGATTGATATGAACAGGTGGTTGAGCTTGGAGGGTGGGTGGGATACCAGTAGGGAACAAAGGCAGTCATTGACGAACAAAGTACAAATGATGAAAAGAACAAGTAAAAAAAGGGAAAAAAAAACTGGTGGGGTGGGGAGTGGGAAACAAAGGCATCCATTGACAAACAAAAGTACAAATGATGTTAACAGCAAGTTTAGAAGAAAAGAAAAAAAAAACACCCCACACACACAACTAAAAGAAACAATGTAGAACAGGTGGAATAAAAAAAAAGGCCTCCCCCCACCTCTTCCCTCCCACTTCTCTCTTCTTCCCTTTCTCCTTGCTCATGAATGGTGGAACACACACACACACACACACACACACGCACACACACAGTGTGAGAGAGAGAGTCCACCTCGGATCTGAATTTAATGAGCAAATGCCCTGTGTAACCTTCAACTGGCATTGAAATTATGATGATAAAAATGATAATGCTCCAGATGTCAGTGAATAGTGCTTTATATTGGTATTTTGGTGATAGTGTTTTTTGTCTGTAGAATACATACGTAAGAGACTGTTTTGTTTTTTTAATCTCGGGGGTGGGAAGGCATATGTATGTGATTTTATGAACAGAGACGGAGCAAGTTGTTAATTGAATGATTTTTTTTTTCTACGGTGAAGTAGTTTTTTTTTCTTGTGTTGTTTGTGTGACAAATACTTTGAATAGCCAGTGTGTCCAATGTAGCACATGTTTGTTTTGTCTTTAGGCAAAAATAAGGACCGTCTTCCACAGGAGAGAGAAAACACACAGACTGGTTTTGTTGTTCGTACATTGGATGTCTTTGAAATACGATGAAATCATTTCGATTTGGGTGTGCTTTTAAAGCTGATACGCGCAGAAATCATTTGTGATATATGCAAGGGTAGAAACAACGGATTTTGCTGGAGAGAAAACGACAGCTCTAGTGAGGTGAATGAAAAAAAAAAAAAATGTTCTCAATTTGCAAACGGCGTGCGAGTTGTCTTGTCCAAGGTGTGCAACTCTTGATTGACGGCCTGCCTGCTCTCCCTTTCTTGCGTGGATTTAAAGATTGATTCTACGAATCGAAGTTGATCAAAGACTACCGTGAATGAAAGACGTGTCCCTAAAAGCTTTCGCTGTGAGGACGTAAAACTCAACTATTTCATCGAAGTTGATAGATTTCGGTGTCACGAGCATAGCATGGCCAATGAAAAAGCCAGAGATGGAAAGCAAAGTATTCATCAGCTAAATCCCAGATTTGGCTGTCTTCCATTTAAAATCCTGGTTCTTAAGGTCAGGAAAAGTTTTGAATTTTTTTTAAGTCCGTTAAGTCAGCAAAGTCTGATTTAAGACTTGGTTCGGAAAAGGTTACAAATTTGGTGTTGTCAAAACAAAACGAAAATAAACAAAACGAGAGAAAAAAAGAAATAAAGAGAAAAACGAAGAAAAAAAGGGGGTTCTTATAGTTTTCATCAAGGATTCGAAGACCAACTAGGCCTACTGGTACCGAATATTTTAGTTGTTTGGAGGTACATGGGTAACTAGACCCAAACAACAGTTTAATGATGAGTAAATTGTTTTTATAGATAGAAGCGAAAAACGTCCACACTAAAATAATGGTAAGGTTACACACCAAAAAAGAAAAAAATAATAAAGTTTATGAAAACCTTTTGGTGGTACATGTAGTTGAATCCTTTGGAGAGTGGAGACTGACGTTTCAAGCCATAGGCCCGTTGTCAAAGTGAAGAGAAGAGGACAGTGTAGACAGGAAAGCCCATGTGAGAATTGGGTGATAACATCTCATTTAATAACAATAATTAAATGAGATGTTCTCACCCAATTCCCCATTCTCACATGGGCTTTCCTGTCTACACTGTCCTCTTCTCTTCTCTTCACTTTGACAAAGGGCCTATGGCTTGAAACGTCAGTCTCCACTCTCCAAAGGATTCAACTACCACCAAAAGGTTTTTATAAACTTTTTACTATTTTTCCATTTTCACCACGAATCCTGCAGTCAACTTTTGTTCTCTTCCTTTGTCGGTTACACACCAAGGTGTAACTCGTAACCTGCATCTTGAAAGTAGTATAGCTTGGCTTGAAAAGGTTGAATCTAAGTATGTACATTTTTTTTCTAATCCAGTTTGAGAACGAAGCTTGTGCGATGAAAACAAGCTAAATGTCCAATTTCACGGTTAGAGGAAAGAAAAGAAATGAAATCTTTTTGCTGACGACGTACCGCCGTTTTATTCGTACGAATGATTAAGTCTTTTTGCTGCCGATGTATCGCCATTTTATATCTACCATGTAGGCCTACTTTTTGAAAATATGAATGATTAAATCTTTTTGCTGACCATGTACTTTTTAAAAATATGAGTTATTAAGTCTTTTTGCAGACGACGTACCTCTATTTTATTTCTACCATGTACTTTAAAAAAAAAAAAAATGTATTTGCTGATGACGTACCACCATTTCATTTCTTCTGTATGAATGAACCACGTGAGAAATTGTCATGTTCTAGGATTTGAAGACTTCTCCATAAATCAGTTTCACTGTTGTTTAACATTTTGACAATTTTTGCAGTTTAAAAAACAAAAACAAAAACAGTTCTTCATAATGTCAGTGGCGGATGCCACGACTGGTTGGGAGAATAAACCATAGAAATATTCCTGAACAAAAAACAAAAACAAAAAAGAAAAGAAAAAAAAAAAAGAGGAAGATCACTGATGTCTGTCCATTGCAAATACAGTGGCTTTTTTCAGTTTATAGGTGAAATAAATGGAGGTAGAGACTCAGATATTTGATCTGTAGACAACACACGCCAGGGTAACGGTCGGGATATCGACCGTCAGCACCACAGGTAAACCATCCCACACCCATGTTTTGGCCTTTCCTCTCTCTGTGGCTGAACCGTTGAGCTGACTGATGGGGAGGGAAAAACAAACAAACAAACCAAAAAACTGCTTTGGGCCGTGCCCACCAGCGGCTTCTGTCCCATGAAAATGGCGGGGTCACTCTCGTTGAACGCAAGCTCTGACACGGATTACCTCCCTTGCAGATTCCTGAACATTGTCTGTTTGGAGCAGATGAAAACAGATGTTGACGCGACCTTTGAACCGGGGTCCAAGTCCTGGTCTATTGTCCACTTTGTCGGCTGCCTGTTGTCAGTGTGGCGTTAAACACCGATGGGTATTGTCCACTTTGTCGGCTGCCTGTTGTCAGTGTGGCGTTAAACACCGATGGGTATTGTCCACTTTGTCAACTGCCTGTTGTCAGTGTAGCGTTAAACACCGATGGGTATTGTCCACTTTGTCAGCTGCCTGTTGTCCGTGTGGCGTTAAACACCGATGGGTATTGTCCACTTTGTCAGCTGCCTGTTGTCAGTGTGGCGTTAAACACTGATGGGTATTGTCCGCTTTGTCGGCTGCCTGTTGTCAGTGTGGCGTTAAACACTGATGGGTATTGTCCACTTTGTCAGCTGCCTGTTGTACGCGTGGCGTTAAACACTGATGGGTATTGTCCACTTTGTCAGCTGCCTGTTGTACGCGTGGCGTTAAACACTGATGGGTATTGTCCACTTTGTCAGCTGCCTGTTGTACGCGTGGCGTTAAACACTGATGGGTAATGTCCACTTTGTCGGCTGCCTGTAGTCAGCGTGGCGTTAAACACTGATGGGTAATGTCCACTTTGTCGGCTGACTGTAGTCAGTGTGGCGTTAAACACTGATGGGTAATGTCCACTCTGTCAGCTGCCTGTTGTCAGTGTGGCGTTAAACACTGATGGGTATTGTCCACTTGTCAGCTGGCTGTTGTCAGTGTGGCGTTAAACACCGATGGGTATTGTCCACTTTGTCGGCTGCCTGTTGTCAGTGTGGCGTTAAACACCGATGGGTAATGTACAGCGTTTGGGCTTCTCGTCTCTCTTGCCGCGTTGGGTTTTCCCCGTCACACCGACTGTTGCCAGCTTAAAAGGGAACAATTGACACCCTCTGGAGAGAGAGAGAGAGAGAGAGAGAGATGTGTCTTCACTTGAGAGGGAGAGAGAGAGGGAGAGAGAGACAGACAGACGGACAGACAGAGGCAGAGAGAGAGAGAGAGAGAGATGGGTCTTCACGAGAGAGACAGACAGAATACGAATACGAATATTTTTATTGAGGGTAAAATGGTTAAGCTTACAGCTTTTTTACACCATGCCCTCAAGAACAAGAACAAACGATATCAAAATAAACATATGCATGATACACGAAAAGGAAACAATGAACAAGCTTATAACGACGAAACATGATCAACATCAATATTACCTAGTAACAAGGGTTAGGTCACAATTTAGGAATAATGTACATTCAGGAAAAAGAAGAAACGAAAGTAAGCATGTGCGCTCGCGCACGGCTCAAACACACACACACACACACACACACACACACACACACACACACAAACGCGCGCGCCCCACGCACGCACGCACGCACACACACACACACACACACACACACACACACACACAACGCACAAGCGTGTGCATGCATTTCCGCATACATAATCACTTCGGATGCTCGCCTCCTCCACACAAACACCATCGTATACCACCAAACACTTACAATATAAGCACATCATCAATTCAAGTCATATGAAAATGCAGAAAAGGACCCATCAAGTTGAGTTGTATATTATGTTACTCAACATGTTTTGACTTAACACTGTTCTATCAAATGTGAGTGGTATGCCTTCCTAAATGACAAAACGCTTGATTTGCACTTAATGTGGTCTTGCATATCATTCCATAATTTGCTTCCAGAATAAATGAGAGAAGACATAAAAAAGATTAGTTCTTGGGAGAGGAATGCGGATATTACGTTTGTTACGAACATTATTGATGGGAAATTTGTTGTTGAGATAAGCAGGAGTTAAATTGTTCACAATTTTAAACATGAAAACAGCTTTGTTGTAGCGACATTTAAGACTGAAGGGGAGAATATCTAATTGTTTATAATGTACAGGGACAAGAGAAGAGGATTTAAGAAGAATTAGTTTGAGAGAGCGTCTGTATAAGCTGTCAAGAGGTTTTAAGCAATGTTGACTGGCCTGATCCCAACATGTTGGTGCATAATCAACATCTGGCTGGATGTACGCACGAAAAAATAGCTTCCTGGTATGCTGATCAAGAAAATGTTTGATTCTATTCAACTGGAATGTTTTCTTGGAAAGTCTTTTGCAAAGCATAGAAATATGTTCGGACCAGGATAGGTTATTGTCTACGGTAAGTCCTAGTAATTTGTAGAAACTTACTTCTAATGCTTTATCACTAACTTGTAACTCCGGTAATTTATTCTTAACTCAATGCAGACGTAACTTTCTGCCACAACCGTGACACGCTGAGACGCACTATTTTCGGTATTTTTACAAAAAATATACAGACAGAACCAAACCGAATACAACAATAAATATTATGTTTTTGAAAACTTCAAATCATGTTCTTTTAGAAAAAAAAATACTACAGTCATGTGCTCAGTACACACTTCAATCGCCACTGGTTTGAAAAGTGTAGGCAAACAGCTATCAGCAAAAACTTTTTCTCTATGTAAGTATGGATGAAAAATCAATATGATCATAACTGTAGTCAACACAATGTGTAGCAAACACATAAAAACAATGTAGCTTTCACACACACAGCTGTGTGCATGGTCCAAAGTTCAGAGTGCTGCTATCACATATTTGAAGAAAAAATGTTTTGTCGTTTCTGTCTTGTTGTAACTAGCATGAATTTGGATTTATGAGGATGAATTGCCATATGATTTTCTTCCGTCCAGGAAACAAGCCTTAGTATATCATTTTGTAAGGAGGCGCATACTGCATCAGAGCTTTTATTTTCATTGCAAATGGTAATGTCGTCTGCAAAAAGTTCGCAAGAGGATATCAAATGAAGTGGGTCATTTATATAAATCGAAAATAACATAGGACCCAGAACCGATCCCTGGGGAACTCCATATTTGTTCAAAGCAACAGAAGATAAAGTGGAATCTTGAAAGACTGCTTGTCTTCTGTTATGAAGAAAAGATGCTATGAGTTTTAGGGAATTATCATTCAAACCGTACATAGTTAACTTTTTAGAGAGGATACTGTGATCAGTGGTGTCGAAAGCTTTCGCAAAATCAACAAAAATTGCACCAGTAAGTAAATCATTGTTTATATTTAAATGCCATTTCTCAATAAGATTAGTCAGCATAGTATGGCACGAATGATTCCTTCTAAATCCATTCTGATTTGGGTGAAATAAGTCATACTTTGTAAAATGGGACTGTAGATTGTGTTTGATATGTTTTTCAAGAGGTTTAGACAGAGCAGATAGTATAGATATGGGTCTATAATTAGAGGGGTCAGATGGATCACCAGACTTAAGAACAGGCAAAACTTTAGCGTCTTTGAAGGCTTGTGGATATAACATTTTTCAATACATATGTTATAAATATATGTAACACAATCAGAGATAATGGGAGCTGATATCTTCAAAATTTTACTGTCTAGCCCATCCAAACCACCGGAACTCGATGGTTTTAATATACTTAACTCCTTGTGCACTTCATGGACGCCTACGTATGGAAAATGGAGTTTGTCAACGATATTTTTTGACTCGCAGAAACATTTCAGTGGATTTACATTATTAGCCTGTGCGTTGTTTATCTTTATTGTTCTCTCTGCCACGGTAGTAAAATGTCTGTTCAGATATTCAACAGATAAATTGAACGTATAAGAAGCAGATGGCGGTGATGTTTTCCCGGAGAACTGATTTATAGCCTTCCAAATAGATTTTGAATCTTGTTTTGATGAAATTAAATCACTAAAATACCTCTTCCGTGCGGCTCTTTTCATCTCAGTGACTTTATTCCGTTGTTGCCTAAATTTCTTGTCTTTCCCTGTTGTTTGTAATAAATTGTCACGAATTCTTATTTCAGCATCTATTTCTTTTGTTAGCCACGGTGGTTTCTCGGTTAATTTAACACGTTTAGTCCGAAGCAAGACATGCTTATTGAAAATAGGAACAAAAATCTTGTACCAAGCAGCAAGTGCATCATCAGGATGATTGTATTGAAAAACACAAGAAAAATCTGCCATACATAAATCGGTCAAAAATTCTTCAGTGTGGAAGTTTTTATAGCTGCGAAACGATATACACTTATGAGTGCATCTGGGTATTTTAATTCCTTTCTTTGACCGTGTTAAACACACTGGAAAATGATCACTAAGACCAGCGACAGGTACAGCAGTTTCTACTACGTTGTTAGAATTAGTAACATAAATGTGATCAATTAACGTTTTTGTCTGTAATGTTATCCGTGTAGGTGAATTTATTAATTGAGTTAAATTGCACATTTCATAAGTTTGTTTCCATTTATTATGTGATTTCAATAAATCGATGTTAAAATCTCCAAGCAAGATTATTTCCGTAGAATAACTTAATACGTCTTCGAGCATTAATTCAAAACGATCGAACCACTCGACTCTTTCTTCTGGGTTTTTGTATAAGAAACCTACCAGGATTGGCTTAGTTCCTTTCAAGCGAATCTCTAGCCACAAGCATTCAATTTTATATTTATCAAACAAGTTTAGCCGTCTATAATTAACAGATTTGTGAGTATAAGCCACCATACCCGTTTCTAGTTTTGCTGTGGCATCTCGTCTAAGAAGGTTGTATCCTGGGATCGATAATATATTTTCAGAAATTGTACTAGATAATCGTGATTCTGAAAAACCAAAGACATGAAAACAGTCATTTGAATTGGATAGGATGGAAGGCACATCTGATAATTTGTTCATTAAGTGACATACATTGAGATAACCTATTTTGAACCCAGCTTTACGGAGCCACTTTGATGTGCTACCGTTATTGTCCATGACAAAACAATACAATTACGGATGATTATTAAGAGGAAATTAACACATACAATGAAATGAGACCCTCAATACAAACGATATGCAAGATTAAAGCAGAAAAACTACTGGAAACAAGTGAGAAAAACCAATTTTATCCAGCTGAGTTGAACACAAGACTGAAAGTAAGAAAAGCAACCTGAAAATTCACTCCGGGGCAAGACACAATCTCGGCGCAAAAAAAAATATATTTTACACCATAATACGAACTGTCCCTATCCGAGTTTTCCGAGAACGCCTGTCACACATGAAACGAGTTTTTTTTTTTAATTGGTACACCTCACATCTAAGAAGAAGAAAACAAGCATAAACAAAGTTTATCAGCATATTTTTGGATACATGACCAAGAAGAAATTTATATAAAGTAGACAAATGTTCAAATGTTCATGCACAAAAAACAAACAAACAAACAAAAACCACAGCTTCGTCCTTGTGGGTCGAACACAATTGTCTGACGTCTCGTATCACCAGCATGCATTATGGAGGTGGTGGTCGCAGAGCTGGTGAAGATCACTGATGTCCAGGTTGGTACGCCAGCTGTGATGCCAAAGACATTAGTTGCTGGGCACACTGGTTAACAGGATTGTTAGTGGCGGGCCAACTTGGGATACTATAGATGGAGCCCGGCATCGTATTTATGACATTGACAGGATCCGACACCGGAAACTGTCTCTGGAAAATTTGTCTTCCACGGTGATCAGGGGTATGGTAAGGGTTTGGCCTTGTGATGCTTGAGCCCTGTCAACCACAGTCTGGTTATCATTCCGGGAGGGCAACAAAGGGAAGTGGGATGAGGATGGTAAGGGGGGAACACCAGCTTGTTGGGAGTTTTGGGGATGGGAACCATCAGCTTCAGTGCTAACCTGGAAAGTTCTTCCTGTGAATCTGGGCAAAACACGCACCTTATGAGGAGGACCATGGACACCAATTCGTCTGTCCTGAGGAAGAACTTTTTAAAAGTTTATTGCCCGACTAGCAGTCCCTCTCATACTGGGATGAGTACTGTCTTTATATAATGCCTGTCGAGGAGCACCACTTGCAGTAATGAAAGCACTGTGGTGGTCGATCATGTCTACTTTCATGCTGGTACAGGCAGTATATACATTTCTATTTGAAGGTGCTATCGCATTATTCAGTGGGTTCCTGCCACGAGCAGGTACTATAGAACTTAAGGCTATATAAGCTGAAGGAAAACGAGTCTGACACAAATCAATTTGCTTCTGCCAAACCTCAGTTGGAATTGGACCGGCTGGACAGTCATTTGTACCAACATGCACAATGAGAGTTTTTATTTGTTCCTGTTTGTCTAATCCATGCAGCCACTGGATGATATCACTAATTTTTAGACCTGGAACACAAATTTTAAAAAGAGGGTCATTATTTGTCTGTAGTCTCCTTGAATCAATGTACCTAATGACAGAATCACCTACTAAAAGAGAAGACGTTTCATTTGGTATTTTGATTTCACCAAGAAATTGTTCAGGGGGTTTCTTATGAACCAATGGTTTATGAGAATCATGGAATTGGGGTGAATTACCAGTATTGAATATACCGTTAGCTTTGGGGGAGTGGGAGTTTTTCTGAATGTTATCATTTGATTGATCTTGGCTGAGATTAGCCAGTATGTCAAACCGATTTTGAACAGGCACATCCTTGCTATCAAAACCATGTAGAACTACCGGCACAGGCTGGGGCGTGCTGTCCTGACAAAGTTCACCAATGGTCTCCTTTGGAGTTGTTGGACTGCTGGACACGCTACCATTCACTTCTGCATGTGAGGAAGGCGGACAGGAAACTGGGCCACCACAAAACTCGTTTTGATTTTCATCAGTAGTCTGGGTAGATGTACTTACTGAAGACATTGACTTTTTCTTAATCAGTCGTACTTCTGACTAAAGTGTGCCAAGATGGGTTTTTAAGGAAAGGTTTTCTTTGATCAAATTTGCAACTGTGGCATCGAGTTTGGAAATAATAGTTTTTAATTCATCAAGATTGGAGTGTAAAGATTCCACCTTTTTTTTTTTATGAATGTGGAGTTTTAAATCCTTTTTCAAAGAAATTTTTGAGTCTTCTAGTTTAGATACCAAGTCAGCATCACGATTAGTCTGATTATTTAAGACGAAATCTAGAGCGTTTTCAATGTTTGTAAATTTTTCAGACGACGTATTTTGCAAGTGTTTAGTAGGACATAATGTCCTTCTACGATAACGTTTAGTTCGGGATAGTTTGGTGTTGATTTAACGCCTATCTGTGGCGGGGTTTTGCACACATTGTCCTCGGAAACAGAGTTTTCATTTTCGCTCACTAGAGTTTGTTTTGCAAAGGTTTGTTTTGCAAAGCTATGGTCATCTCGTTGAGTTTCAATGGAATCTTCAGTCAGATTATCCACCACAGCCAACGGAGATGTTTCAGAGATGTCACCAAGATCTTGCACAACACTGCCGTCAGTCACATCATCCTCTAGACTTGGTTGGGAATAAGTAGGACAGGATGAAGAAATTCCGCTCTGATCACACACGGGGGTGGTAAAAAGAATGTTGTCATTCCCTGTCAGAAAAGTTAAAGGAAGAGAGGTCAATGCTGTTTTTAGTGCATGTATGTCATCACTTTTACAGTAATTGGGAATTGTCTCTTTCAGGATTTCACATTCATCGTTGTCCCATGTTTCACAGTCTGGACCCTGGCACAGTAAAGTCCCTGTTCCTTGCCGGGTGAAATAAAAAGTCAGTGTAATAACGTTTCGATGTGCCACTAAACACACGAATGACTGACTTAGAGAGACAGGAGGGTATGGGTTTACTGATCCACAGGGTAAGAGAAAGCGGGTTTTCCTGACAGTCATAATCGTTCTTTTCCATAACAATTGATTCGTTAGTGATACATGAGTAACGGTAGAACAATGGATTTCTCCAGGCAAGCAGTTCATTTTCAGGACAGGAAAACCTCTTTTGTAGAATGTCTAAGGTGGGTTTTAATTTGTTGTCGTGTGCCACAGAGGCGGTATCCATTAAAATGTAATCAAGAAAACACGTTTATACAGCACATGATCGATAAACGACTGTTCACGGTTTCGGCAACTCGGACACGGGACAGCACGGAGAACAATCAGTGCAGCATGACACACTTGACACAATTCTGCAGTATAGCTGACCGTGTCGGATCACACAACTCCCCGAAACGACAAGGCCTCACGTGCAAAATGAAAGTTCACTTCATGCCTCGCTGCGGTCACGGTGAACAGTGCTGAAGACAGATTTCCTTCATTATTCAATTTAAACAAAATAATGTTAATTAAGGACCATACCTTGTCTTTGAAAGCGTAACCATCACACCACAGTAATCACAACACAGAAGCAAATATCACTGCAGAAAATGAAAGACAAGAACGTCCTGTGACATATCAAACTTTGCAAAAAACAAGGAGAGGAATCACAACACGTCTTGCTGATTAACTTGACCAGAAGATAAGATAAGATAAGATAATGTTGCTTATAGCCCAGCCGACCGCAAAGGGCCACATCAGAGCTGACTTGACCAGAGAGAGGGAGAGAGAGAAGGGGGTTCACTTGAGAGAGAGAGAGAGAGAGAGAGAGAGAGAGAGAGAGAGAGAGAGAGAGAGTGTGTGTCTTCACTTGAGAGAGAGAGGGAGGGAGAGAGAGAGAGAGAGAGAGAGAGAGAGAGAGAGTCAGACACACACACGCACACACGCACACACACACACACACACACACACACACACACACACACACACACATGACTTTCCCAAAAGGGCAATTACGATTAAATCGCAAGAAACAATAGCTACATATACTTCTGATTTGATTAAATGTTCAAAAATAGATATTAAAGAAGTGGCTAAAAAACCATCTTCTTCATCTATTCCATCATGGGAGATACCAAAACCTATTCTTGATACTGGTTATTCTGATATCAGAAAAAGGGTAGATATTAATATCATCACAAATTTAGCAAAATCACATGTATACGAACGATATCAAAATCATTTTCAGGTGTTTACTGATGGTTCCGTTTTAGATGATGGAAATGTTGGTGCAGCATTTGTTTTACCTTCCCTTAAAACTCAAAGATCGTTCTTTCTGGGCAGCAATTTA
>CM065745.1:17950167-17957667 GCA_033310375.1 Conus canariensis | reverse complement strand
CACCAACAAACCAACTCCACGTAGTGACGTGCACCGGAACGACGATGTAATTAGATCTTAGCCGATGACACCATCACAGTCTCTGTGCGGAACTGATCGAAAGTGAAGTGTAGGGTAACAGACCTCGACTCTCAATGCGATGATAATGCTTTACAAGTGTGTTACAAGTTGATTTCCTGGTTTGCTACAGGGAGATAAGTGAATCATATCCGTACCGCTACTACGCAGTTTCAAAGTCGTTATGTGCTCTTTTGGGGATTTTCCAGAACATTCGCCACACCAAGCGATCTCTAGGCATTGTATTGTATTGTCCTGTACTGCTGTACAATGTTGCACTGGACTGTATTGCACTACACTGTATAGTACTGTGTTGTATCACACTGTGCTGAACTGTGTCTTACACGCTGCACTGTACAGTTTAACATTCTGTACTCTACTAAGGTGTACCATACTGAACTGAACTGTGCTTTACACAATGTACGGTACAGTTTTACATACTATACTGTACTGTGGTGTACCATACTGTACTTAACTGTACTTTACACAATGTACTGTACAGTTTTACATACTATACTGTACCGTGGTGTATCATTCTGTACTGAACTGTGCTCTCAGTTGCAGGGAAGGAAAAAACCAGAGCCCTGAAAGCAATGGCAGAAGCGGCAGAGAGGTGTTCAAGCTGGATCTGGTCAAGGAGGAACAAAAGTGAACTTCATAAGGCTTAATTTCCCTACAAATATCAGGTGTCCCTGTGGCTCAGTGGTTAAAGCGCGAGTCATTAAGTGGAAAATGAGCATGTCCAGAGGGTCATGGGTTCGAATCCCAGCCATGGCTCGTCCCAAGATGGGAAAAAAAAGGGGCAGCAGAGGGACATCCGGAGTCATGAACCGGGTGTGGCCCAACCCCCCTAGAGTGTCAGGAGATAAGGGCCGAAACACTTGCTTGAAGGGGGCTTCTCTTCTGAGGACTCTCTGCTGCCACGCTCTCCACGAGTTTCTTTCTACTGATGCATGGGTAAACCATTGACTTCCGGGAATAGGCCGGAGGACGTCCGGGAAAGACCGGAGGACACTGGGAAAGACCAGAACCAAGGGCTCTGTGGGCTGGCTCCCCACTTTGCCTTAAACATGTGGCTACTAAAAATAAAAGGAAAAGATGCTCCCAGGATTCACCGAAAGGGGGAGAGAATGATGAATCCATCGGTGCTCAACCAATCATGACTGCAAATCCCAAACGGACTATGAACATGGACCAAATGGAATATCCATGTGTCTGTGGAAAGCGTTTCGCTACCACCCGTGGCATGAAGATCCACAGAACAAAGATGGGATGTGTGAAGACTCATCTGAATGAGCAGCAGCGCACTGCATCAGCAGATAAGACGTCGGAAGACCAAGGCCAGGATTTAAACCACAGTGCCAAGGACATCCACGCTGTTGGTTCGGATGAGGAATTTGCACAGGCCCTCGATGCCAGGCGCCTGAAACTCAACCTGCCACGAGCAAACGAAACTGAAGATTGGGAGAAACTGGATGCAAAAATCGTCCAAAGACTCGATGCATTGATAGGGAAAAGCACCCTGGAACACAAACTAGCCACATATGGGGACATTGTGTATGCCACATGTAGAGACGCCTATGGAGCAAAACTACCCAAAGAGAAAACACCTCCAAAGAAATCCAGACGCCAAGAAAAGATGGACAAGATCAGGGTCCAAAAGAAAAACCTCAAGATGCAAATGAAGACCGCACTGCCAGCTGAAAAACAAGGCTTGAAAAAACTGTGGAAAGACCTGAAAGAAAAACACAGTGCCCTCAGCAAAGCGGAATCTGCGAGGAAGAGGAAGAGCAAAAAGAAGAAGACACAAGAGCGCTTCTTCAGAGACCCCTTCCAGTTTGCCAGAACACTGTTTGAGCAGCCAAAATCTGGGACCCTAAGTGGGGACAAAGGAGTTCTTGAGCAGCATCTGAGGAAAACATACTCTGACCCACAGAGCAAAGCACCACTCGACATTCAAGGTCTGGTGTGGCCAACCAACCCTGAGGAACAGTTCAATGGCAAGCCTCCAACGTTGGCGGAAATCAAGAAGGTGGTCGACAAAGCCAGAGCCAAATCATCACCAGGGCCAAACGGAATACCTTACCAGCTTTACAAGAAATGTCCCAAGGTGCTGGAGTGGCTCCACAGGCTGCTGCGATCGGCTTGGAGAAACCAGAAGATCAGCGGCCAGTGGATGACGGCAGATGGTGTGTACATCCCCAAAGAGCAAAACTCAAGTGACATTAGCCAGTTCAGGCCAATATCACTACTGAACGTCGAAGGGAAAATCTTCTTCTCTGTCATGGCAGCAAGGCTGACCAAGTACCTGATGGAAAACAAGTACTTGGATGTGTCAGTCCAGAAAGGTGGCATCCCAGGCGTGGCGGGCTGTGTAGAACACGCCACAATGATCTGGGACGCAATCCAAAAAGCAAAAACAGAAAAGAGAGACCTGGACGTAGTGTGGCTTGATCTGGCAAACGCATATGGATCTGTGCCCCATGAGATGATACAGTTGGCTCTTGAGATGTACCATGTGCCAAAGAACATCCGCGACATGCTCAAGAAGTACTTCAATGGCTTCTCAATGCGGTTCTCTACCAAGGAGTACACAACAGACTGGATCAACTTGGAAGTGGGTATTGCAATGGGCTGTGCAATTTCCCCAATACTGTTCGTGCTGGCAATGGAACTCATCTTGAAAGCAGCAACAAACAACGCGAGACAAACAGACCTTGGCGATGGATACAAGATGCCTCCTCTCAAGGCCTTCATGGATGACACTACAGTGATTTCATCCAGAGAAGACGAGACACGTCATGTGCTGGAGAGGCTGGACGACATAGTTGCCTCATCCAGAATGAAGTTCAAGCCAAAGAAATCACGGAGTCTCTCACTGAGGAAAGGAAAAGTGGCCGGATCTGTGGTCTTCAGTGTTGCCAACCAGGCCATTCCAACAGTCACAGAAGAACCAGTCAAGAGCCTTGGAAGATGGTATGATGATACGCTGAAAGACACACAAAGAGCAAAAGAAACCAAGCAGATGGCGGAGGAAGGCTTGGAGACCATTGACCAGTGTGGGCTCCCTGGCAAATACAAGGTCTGGTGTCTGCAGTTCATGCTGATACCAAAGCTGCTATGGCCTCTGATGATATACGACATCTGCACCAGCATAGTGGAGGCAATGGAAGCCAAAATCAACAAGTTCACAAGGAAATGGCTTGGTGTCCCACCCTGTCTGACTGACATAGCGCTGTACTGTCGCCAAGCAAAGCTGAAACTACCCCTGAAATCCATCCTGGAGGAATACAAAGCAGGGAAGATCAGACTTCAAAGCATGCTGGAGGACTCAGGAGACAGGGTGGTAGAAGCAATTAAGCCCCAGCTGAAGACAGGCAGAAAATGGAAAGTTCAAGAGGCGATGGATTCTGCAAAAGAAAGTCTCAAGATCAGAGAAATAACAGGACACACACAGACCAACAGACAGGGACTAGGGGTGACCAAAACTGAATGGTGGTCAAAGGCCAAAGGGAAAGCCAAAAGAGACATGATGATTCAGGAGATGAGAAAAGAAGAAGACCAAAAAAGACTCCAAAAAGCAGTCCAGCAGAGCCAGCAAGGGCAATGGACAACGTGGGAGAATGCACTCCAAAGAAGTCTCACTTGGAATGACATTTGGCACATGGCCCCTCTCAGGATCAGCTTCATTCTCAGATCTGCATATGACCTTCTGCCCTCAAATGCAAACCTGGTGAAGTGGGGGAAAACAGACGATCCTGCATGCCCCCTCTGCCATGAAAAACAAACAGTGGAGCATGTCCTAAGCTCATGTAAAGTAGCCCTGGCTCAAGGAAGGTACACATGGAGGCACAACCAAGTGCTCAAAGAAATTGTACAAGTAGTCTGGGCTAGTACCAACACCACAAAAGGGAAAATCAGGACTCCAAAAGCACCCGCAACATTCTTCACGGCAGGAGGCAGCAAATCATGGCCAAGAACAACAGTGCCACTCGAAACATGCAGGCAGAGTCTGCTGGACGGGGCAGATGACTGGGAGTGCACTGCAGACCTCCCAGAATGGAAGAGTCACCCAGAGATCATCAGCAAGAGTGGCATGAGACCAGACATAGTAGTCCACTCTAAGTCAACCAAGCAGCTGATCATGATCGAGCTCACGGTGCCATATGAGAACAGAATGGAGGCAGCTCAAATCTACAAGACTGAAAAGTATGCTGATCTGGCAAACAGCCTGAGGAGAGAAGGCTATCAGGTCAAAGTCCTCACTGCAGAAATTGGAGCTAGGGGGTTTGTAGGAACGTCTGCATACAGCCTCATGAAACAGCTCTCAGTTGCAGGGAAGGAAAAAACCAGAGCCCTGAAAGCAATGGCAGAAGCGGCAGAGAGGTGTTCAAGCTGGATCTGGTCAAGGAGGAACAAAAGTGAACTTCATAAGGCTTAATTTCCCTACAAATATCAGGTGTCCCTGTGGCTCAGTGGTTAAAGCGCGAGTCATTAAGTGGAAAATGAGCATGTCCAGAGGGTCATGGGTTCGAATCCCAGCCATGGCTCGTCCCAAGATGGGAAAAAAAAGGGGCAGCAGAGGGACATCCGGAGTCATGAACCGGGTGTGGCCCAACCCCCCTAGAGTGTCAGGAGATAAGGGCCGAAACACTTGCTTGAAGGGGGCTTCTCTTCTGAGGACTCTCTGCTGCCACGCTCTCCACGAGTTTCTTTCTACTGCTTTACACAACGTACTGTACAGTTTTACCTATTATACTGTACTGAGGTGTACCATACAGTACTGAACTGTGCTTTACACAATGTACTGTACAGTTTTACGTACCATACCATACTGTGGTGTACCATACTGTACTGCACTGTATTGTACCATACTGTACTGACCTGTATTGTACAATACTGTACAGCACTGTATTGTGCCATGCTGTACTGTACTGTATTGTGCCCTGCCGTACTGTATTGTGCCATACTGCACTGTACTGTATTGTACCATACTGCACTGTACTGTACTGCATTGTACCATGCTGTACTGTACTGTATTGTACCATGCTGTACTGTACTGTATTGTACCATGCTGTACTGTACTGTAATGTGCCATGCTGTACTGTACTGTATTGTGCCATGCTGTACTGCACTGTAATGTGCCCTACTGTACTGCACTGTTTTGTGCCATGCTGTACTGCACTGTAATGTGCCCTACTGTACTGCACTGTATTGTGCCATACTGTACTGCAGTGTATTGTGCCATACTGTACTGCACTGTATTGTGCCATACTGTACTGCACTGTCTTGTGCCATACTGTACTGCAGTGTATTGTGCCATACTGTACTGCACTGTATTGTACCATGCTGTATTGCACTGTATTGTACCATACTGTACTGCTCTGTATTGTACCAAACTGTACTGCACTGTATTGTACCATGCTGTATTGCACTGTATTGTACCATACTATACTGTACTGCACTGTATTGTACCATGCTGTATTGCACTGTATTGTTCCATACTATACTGCACTGCACTGTGATGTGCCCCACTGTACTGCACTGCACTGCACTGTGCCATACTGTACTGCACTGCATTGCACAGTGTCATACTGTACTGCACTGCACTGTACTGTACCATGCTGTACTGCACTGTGTTGTACCATAGTATACCGCACTGTATTGTGCCATTGCCATACTGTACCGCATTGTATTGCAACATACTGTACTGTACTCTTTTGTTCCATACTGCACTGTACTGTTTTGCGCCGTACTGCACTGCACTGTTTTGCGCCATACTGTACTGTACTCTTTTGTTCCATACTGCACTGCACTGTTTTGCGCCATACTGCACTGTACTCTTTTGTTCCATACTGTACTGTACTGTTTTATTCCATACTGTACTGCACTGTTTTATTCCATACTGCACTGCACTGTTTTGCGCCATACTGTACTGTACTCTTTTGTTCCATACTGTACTGCACTGTTTTATTCCATACTGCACTGCACTGTTTTGCGCCATACTGTACTGTACTCTTTTGTTCCACACTGCACTGCACTGTTTTGCGCCATACTGTACTGTACTCTTTTGTTTCATACTGTAATGCACTGTTTTGCGCCATACTGTACTGTACTCTTTTGTTTCATACTGTAATGCACTGTTTTGCGCCATACTGTACTGTACTGTTTTGTTCCACACTGCACTGCACTGTTTTGCGCCATACTGTACTGTACTCTTTTGTTCCATACTGCACTGCACTGTTTTGCGCCATACTGTACTGTACTCTTTTGTTTCATACTGTAATGCACTGTTTTGCGCCATACTGTACTGTACTCTTTTGTTCCACACTGTACTGTACTGTTTTGCGCCATACTGTACTGTACTCTTTTGTTCCATACTGCACTGCACTGTTTTGCGCCATACTGTACTGCACTGTTTTGTTCCATACTGCACTGCACTGTTTTGTTCCATACTGCACTGCACTGTTTTGCGCCATACTGTACTGTACTCTTTTGTTTCATACTGTAATGCACTGTTTTGCGCCATACTGTACTGTACTCTTTTGTTTCATACTGTAATGCACTGTTTTGCGCCATACTGTACTGTACTGTTTTGTTCCACACTGCACTGCACTGTTTTGCGCCATACTGTACTGTACTCTTTTGTTCCATACTGCACTGCACTGTTTTGCGCCATACTGTACTGTACTCTTTTGTTTCATACTGTAATGCACTGTTTTGCGCCATACTGTACTGTACTCTTTTGTTCCACACTGTACTGTACTGTTTTGCGCCATACTGTACTGTACTCTTTTGTTCCATACTGCACTGCACTGTTTTGCGCCATACTGTACTGCACTGTTTTGTTCCATACTGCACTGCACTGTTTTGTTCCATACTGCACTGCACTGTTTTGCGCCATACTGTACTGTACTCTTTTGTTCCATACTGCACTGCACTGTTTTGCGCCATACTGTACTGCACTGTTTTGTTCCATACTGCACTGCACTGTTTTGTGCCATACTGTACTGCACTGTTTTGCGCCATACTGTACTGTACTCTTTTGTTCCACACTGCACTGTACTGTTTTGCGCCATACTGTACTGTACTCTTTTGTTCCATACTGCACTGCACTGTTTTGCGCCATACTGCACTGTACTCTTTTATTCCATACTGCACTGCACTGTTTTGCGCCATACTGTACTGCACTGTTTTGCGCCATACTGTACTGTACTCTTTTGTTCCATACTGCACTGTTTTGCGCCATACTGCACTGCACTGTTTTGCGCCATACTGTACTGTACTCTTTTGTTCCACACTGCACTGCACTGTTTTGCGCCATACTGTACTGCACTGTTTCGTACATACTGTAATGCATTCTATTGTGCCACACTGTACTGCGCTGTTTTGTACATACTGTACTGTATTGTACTATATTGTTCCATACTGTTCTGCACTGTA
>CM065745.1:17917667-17937667 GCA_033310375.1 Conus canariensis | reverse complement strand
CTGTTTGTCTGTCTGTCTGTCTGTCTGTCTGTCTTCTCTCTCTCTCTCTCTCTCTCTCTCTCTCTCTCTCTCTCTCTCTCTCTCTCTGAAAACCAGTATCTAATAGAAGTTTTGTCAACTACAAGGGCAAACTTACCCTCAGTTCGTTAGGCTCCCGAATAAATAATATGAAATTATCCCCCCCCCCCCCCCTAAAAAAAGGAAAATTGTTAAAGACCTCATCGATATTAGTAAAACTCTTCAGAACAGATATTAAAAATATGAATGTCTCCCCCCACAGTGGAGAAGAAATCTGTCACATTTCTTCTGATATTCCTAGTGGCTTCATGACACTATTCTTTTAAGTACGACTTTAAAAAGCCATTAAAAAATCACACACACACACACACACACACACACACACACACACACGCGCGCGCGCTCGCGCGCGCGCGCACGCATACGCACGCATAGAGAGAGAGAGAGACAGACAATGGCAATGACAATGACAATGACAATGAAAGAGAGAGAGAGAGAGAGGGGGGGGGGGGAGAGAGGGAGAGAGAGAGAGAACGAACGAACAAACGAAATTTTATTTTACCAGGCTAATGAGATAAGCAATACAAATGCGTTTTTTCCACCCAGCCCTGGGGCAAAAAGAAAGAAAAACAATGTAAAGATCAAATTAATGCATTTAAAGATCAAATTAATGCAAATACATATATAAAAAGAACAAAGTATAACAAAATCTTGTACAGTTCAAAACAAAGTTTGCTATTGTCCATATTGACAAACGAACGCAAATAGAAAAAAACGTGTGAACATAGCGAACAAGGGGAAGGAAACGGGGAAGGAAAAGGCCAAGGGGTAGGTTTGGGGTAAATGGAGAGAGAGAGAGAGAGAGAGAGAGAGAGAGAGAGAGAGAGAGAGAGAGAGAGAGAGAGAGAGAAGGAAGGAAAAGGCCAAGGGTAGGTTTGTGGTAATTGGGACGAACGAACGAACGGACGAATGTTTTGTTGAGGGTAAGATGGATAAGCAACAATAATGGCTTTTTTACACCATGCCTTCACACAACACACACACACACACACACACACACACACACACACACACACACACACACACACACACACACACACACACAAAATTGCGAATATATTTACGCACACACACACACCACACACACACACATAAATATATTTACACATACATATATACATATACATATAGTTAATGCACATATACATATGCATAAACATACATACATATAAATATGTACAAAGCATACTTGCACACAATGTATGTATGCAGGTGAGAGCATGAATGTTGATGCGCAGGCCCCCGGCCCATATTATAGGGCAGATACCTACACAACACTTCCACTTACACATATATTTAATGTCATGGGGAGAAAGGGCACATACCTTAGAAACATTCTTTAACCTTATGAGTTAGAGACAGACAATAGAAGGTAGACAGGCAACAGCTAGACAAGACAGACAGATATAGAAGGAGAGAGAGAGAGAGAGAGGGGAGAGAGAGAGAGAGAGGGAGATGGAGAGAGAGAGAGAGAGAGAGAGAGAGAGAGAGAGAGAGAGAGAGAGAGAGAGAACAATGAACAATGGTTTATTATCTTTAGGCCACCAGCCCCTAGATACAAGGTCAAGAAACAGAATAACAATGGAATCTAGTATGACTAGACAAGACTAATAGCAACAGTACTATTAATACAACTTTACTTCCTTTCATATCTAAACTTTTACAGTTATCACCGTGTAATCATCCTTCATGACTTTCAGTCAACAGCCCTCTTTGTCGAGTTGCATAAAAGATGAACAAAGCTAGATTTCGAGTCCATTTCATGGATTTGTTCATCAGAATAAAAGTATAGTGCTGATCAATTCCAGACAAATACTTCTTTCTAATATCATCATATAAAGGACAAACATGAATGAAATGGTTTTCATTTTCTATTACTTTACAGAAAGGACACAGAAAGTTTAGCGTTTCACTAAAGGTAGTCCTAAAAGAGGAACCGTTTATTGGAAGTACCCCGGTTCTTAGTTTAACAAAACCATCACGAAAGCATCTGATATCAAGGTATTGAAAATATGGTTCGCTTTCAAACACATTTTTAAATAGCCGCTACGTGCAATATATGTCATTGTTCATTACTGAGCTATCCCATTCCTGTAGATAATTATCTTTCAAACGTTGCTTGAACAATGATACAAAAGAAATTTCACATCCAACACCTTGGTTAACCCAGGCATATCCAAATCCTAAACGAAACAAAGTATTTTTAATCGAACTTACCCAACATGCTTTACCTTTTTCATCCAAGTTTTTTAACATAATATATGCTAATCTTGGTAGCCTTGACTCATTCATCTTCAAAATCTTTAACCAGTATTTTATGCATCTCACAGAACTGTTAATATATAATGGATATCTACCCAGTTCGCCAAGCACAATTTTGTTTGGTAATTTTAATGGTACTTTCAAAAAACGTTTGCATGCAAATGTATGAATTTTTTCCATGTTTTTCAATCTGTTTAGCCCCCACCATTCTGCAGCATACATAATGACAGGTTGAACTTGTGTGTCAAAAATTTTAAAGAAGCAGGATTTAGATATATCATGAAGACTGCTAATATGTTTTACACAATTCATACATGCTCTTTTACCCTTTGCTGCCAAGGCATCAACACCTTTACAATTACTCATTTTCGTTGTAAAAACAAAACCCAAGTAATTATACTCGTTTACCACTTCCAAGATAGATCCGTTTAAAGTCCATTTATCATTTTTACCCAAGAACCCTCCTTTTCGAAAAACCATCACTTTGGTCTTATCTTTATTTATATTTAAAAATAATCTTTTACAGACTTCATTTAATAAATCAATTTGATTTTGGAGACCCCTGGCAGTACCGGATAAAAGAACAATGTCATCGGCAAACAACAGAAGGAATAGTTCAACGAAACCAGGTAACATCTGAATGCCATGCATACCGCTGCTATCTACATATGCAGCAATTTCATTAATGAAAATAGAAAAAAAGTACTGGACTAAGTATACAACCCTGTCTCTACCGGACAACTAAAAAACTCCGTAAGACGATCTTCAATTCTCACGCATGAAACAATTGACTCATAAATCGCTGTGACTGCTGTCTCAAACTTGCCATGTATGCCAGTTGTACGCAAAATTTCAAATAGTGGTTCGTGTTGGACTGAATCAAATGCTTTTCTTAGGTCTACAAAACATGCATAGAGTTTGCCACCCCTTTTTGAAAAACACTTTTCTATAACAGCATTTAAAGTAAAAATATGGTCGACTGTGGAGTAACCCTTTCTAAACCCAGCCTGAGATTCTGACAGTTTTCTGTTCTCTTCGATCCATTTTACTAGTCTCCTATTCAGAATCGTACAGTAGCATTTACTAACTAAGCTTAATAGCGAAACCCCCCTGTAATTGTCAGTTACTGTTTTGTCACCTTTTTTTTAAAAATTGGAACTATGATTGCTTTAGTCCATTCTTCTGGATACGAACCTCTGTCGAATAGTGCATTGAATAGTTTAGTTAAAAAAAGACCGAAAAGTTGCTACTTAATTTCAACATTTCTGCAGTGATTCCATCAATTCCACACGTTTTTCCTTTCTTTAAAGAATTAATAGCTTGAAGTACTTCACTCTCAATTATAGGTAAGTTCAATTCATTGCAATCAGTATTAACATTTTCGGTGCTATTGTCATGTACTTTGATCTTCTGCACATTGAACAGGCTTTTAAAATGATGGTACCATTGTTGATCTGATATATCAGGGCAAATTTGAGACTTTTTTCCGCCTGTCATACTTCTTACTTCTCTCCAAAACCCCTCACTATCTTTACCGAAAGAAGCCAGTCTGTTAGCTTTTTCACGTTTAAAACAGCCCCTTTTCTTTTTAATGAAAGACTTGTAATATTTTCGATGCTGAACAAAATCTTTACGTTTGTCAGATTTAAACTTTTTACAACTACGAAAGATTGTTAACGACTGCCTCACTTTGCTCTTTAACTGTGCGCAATCCCTGTCGTACCAATCTGGTATTCGTGGCTCATTACTAACACATATAATTTTCTTCATACAATCACTACCACTAACCAAAGCATTAGAAAACAAGTTTACAGCTTGATTAACATCTGTATCAATTAGCGTCAACGCCCGGGAACACAATCTATTAGTCTCCTCACTGTTTAAAGCCTCTACAAAATGTGGTTCTAAGCTTGTATTCCAAATGCGTTTTTCAATCCATTTCTTTTCTTTTCTTCTAAAATGATCGAAATCAACATCCACGTTCAGTGTAATACAAACAGGGAAATGTGCGGAGTCCACAGAGGACAAAACACGCAGTGACGTAATAGAACCCTGCAGACAGAGATCACCAGATGCTATAAAATAGTCAATGGTGCTGCCCCCTGAACTGGAAACAAAAGTCAGTGAATCATCGAAACCAAACTGAATTAGACCGTTCATGACAACACAATCAAACGTTGAACAGAAATTAATCAACTCTTTTCCAAAATTTGTTACTACCGTATCTTCAGACTTCCTACGGAACACATAATCCTCATCACTTTCATACAATGAGTCCCATACATTATTTTCCGACAACACATCCTTTAACAAAACATTCTCGCACCCAGTCCTCGCATTCATATCTCCACACACTATGACATAGAAATCCTCAAAACGTTCATGGAGATCAATTAAGCACTGTTCAATGATTTCAATACCAAAACCATGTTGTGATAGTCTCCAGTAAATACTGTCATAAGGGTGTATATAAATACTGATAAGAAACACTGGTTTTTTAGTTCCAAATAATTCGCGATCCATTTTCAAAATGATAACATTATTTAAGTACGTATTGATCCTCTCAGTAAACCCGACCAGACTTTTCCTTACGCACATCATTACTCCCCCTGAGAACCGCCCTTGTTGTGAAAACTTCACAGCTTTGGAGACAAAAACATCGTAATCACTAAAAGAGGTGTACGAAATACTGTCTAGATAAACAAACGTTTCATTTAAACAAAATATATCAAAATCTAATAACATCGAAACAACATCAGGAATGTCTAGTTTATTCATCCAGCCTTCACAGTTCCATGTGCCAATATTAACACTGGTCGGGCCTCGGCCACTCCGTCAACTCTTGGTATTATTTCCACCTCCTCCCTGAACCCTCTCTGAGAGAGAGAGAGAGAGAGAGAGAGAGAGAGAGAGAGAGAGAGAGAGAGAGAGAGAGAGAGAGAGAGAGAGATGGAAGAGAGAGATGGAAGAGAGAGGAGAGAGAGAGGGAGAGAGAGAGAGAGAGAGAGAGAGAGAGAGAGAGAGAGAGACTGACAGGCAGACAATACAGACAGACAGATAGACAAATAGGCAGAGAAAACAAGCAGGCAGCAGAAAGACATAGAAGATGAGTAAAAAAAACATTAGAGGAAACTGGATACAAGATTACGACCCAAAAATACCACAGAAGGTTAACTATAGCTTAGCATTAGATATTTATGATAATGTGTTTTAAACGTAGATAAGCTATTTTTATTTCTTATGTCATAAGGAATTGTATTCCAAAGTTTACCACCCGAATATGCTAAGGAAGACATGAATAGATCAATTCTGGGCCGGGGAATGGATATCAAATGTTTATTACGAAAGGTGTTTACAAGGAATTTGGTACGTAGATAAGAAGGTGCAAGATTGTTCATTATTTTGTACATAAACACACCCTTATTGAAACGACATTTCTGACTGAATGGGAGAATCTCAAGTTCTTTATAGTCTGCAACTTGAAGAGATGATTTAAGGAGTACGATTTTTAGTGAACGTCTATACAAACGCTCCAGTGGTTTCAAGCAATTGTGACCGGCCATGTCCCAGCAAGTTGAAGCATAGTCAATATCAGATTGTATATAGGCATGGAAAAATAACTTCCGAGAATGTTGGTCAAGGAAATGCTTAATTCTGTTTAATTGAAATATCTTACTTGAGATCTTCCGAGATAAAGCAGAAACGTGATTAGACCAAGATAGATTTAGAAAGAGAGGGTGTTAGTTACCGCCAATGACATTGACAAAGAAAGCACATGACAAGACACGATGCATTTCAACCTCTTGGGTCTTCTTCAGGCAAAAAAAAAATCACATTTAACATTTAGGACAGTACAAACAAAGAACGAAAAATGACTCATCTGTTGTTGTCCATGTGGTCGGGAGACCAAGTAACTTATGTGAATCAATTTCTTCTATAATCTGATCGTAGAGATACAATGGAGGTGATCTAGTTTTCATGTTTTGTCGTTTTTGCCTAGTTGATATCAACATAAATTTGGATTTCATAGGATGGAGGGCCATGTGATTTAGTTTGGACCACTCAGTAAGATTATTTATATCTTTTTGAAGAGCACTGCATACCGAGTGCACATTTTTACCTTTACTGTGGGGTGTCGTGTCGTCAGCAAATAGTTCACATGAAGAGGAAATAGCTAGAGGAAGATCATTTATATAAACCGAAAAAAGGATTGGACCTAAAATTGATCCTTGTGGGACACCATAATTCACTGGTAGGAAAGTGGATTTTACAAAGGCTTTAAAAACTGACTGTTTCCTGTTGGTCAAAAAAGAGGATAGTAGATCAAGAGATTTTCCGGATAGACCGTAAAATACAAGTTTTTTTTACAAGAAGATTATGGTCAATAATGTCAAAGGCTTTTGCAAAGTCAACAAAAAGTACACCTGTAAATAGATTACAATTAATGTTTGAAAGCCATTGTTCAACTAAGTTAGTTAGTGCTATATGACAGGAATGGTTTTTCCTAAAACCACTTTGGTTAGGATGAAATAAATCATGTTTAGTAAAGTGTAACTGGAGATTGCGTTTAAGATGTTTTTCTAGAGGTTTAGACAAAGTAGATAGAATCGATATTGGTCGATAATTTGAAACATCAGTTGGGTCGCCGGATTTATAAACTGGTGGTACTTTGGCTACCCTAAAAGCTTGTGGGTAGTAACACTTTTCGATGCAAAGGTTGTAAATGTAGGTAAGATGCTCAGATATAACAGATGCAGATAATTTCAAGATTTTACTATCAATGTTGTCTAGACCACGGCAGTTAGATTGTTTTAAAGCACTTAGTGCCCTATACACTTCGTGTACACTTAAATATTCAAATTGAAGTTTTGTATCTATGTGTTTAGATTTAGAATCACAATAATCTTTCAACGATGATAGATCATTGTTTATCATGTGATCAGAGTTTATCGTTTTCTCAGCTATTGTTGAAAAGTGTAAATTGAATTTTTCGGTGGATAAATCCATTCCCGAATGAATAGCAGTATCAGATTTTTTCCCAGATAATTCGTTAATGGCTTTCCAGATGGATTTTGTATCTGTTTTAGAAGCAATAAGTTCTTTGAAATATTTTTTGCAAGTATATCTTTTTACGGCAGTTACTTTTTTTCGTTGTTTCTTAAAACTGTCACTTTTCCCTGTAGACTGTAATACATTATCTCGAAGTGTAATGGCTGCATTGATTTCTTCGGTTAACCACTGTGGTTTGCCATCAGCTCTAACACGTTTAAGTCTAATAGGGACATGTTTATCAATTACAGACAGAAAAATACGATACTTAGTTTCAAGGACCTCGTCGGGGTCGGTATATTGATAAACCTCTGAAAAATTTGCAGAGCACAGGTCAGATAAAAGGACATCAATATTTAATGTTTTATAACAACGAGAAGATATGTATTGGTGGCTACATCTGGGAATTTTCGTTCATTTTTTTGACCATGTTAAACAAACAGGAAAGTGATCACTAAGACCAAACACCGGTACAGAAGTTTCAATAATATTAGACGGGTCATTTACATATATATGGTCAATAAGTGTTTCAGACTGTGATGTTATTCTGGTTGGTGTGTTAATTAATTGTTTTAAATTCTGCAGTTCAAAGATTTTTTCCAGTTGTTATGCGGTTTAAGTAAATCAATATTAAAATCTCCATGTAGTATTACCTCTGTTGCATAAGCGTATACATCCTCCATCATGAGATCGAAGCGATCAAACCACTCAACACGTTCTTCTGGATTTCTATAAAGAAAACCTACTAAGACTGGTTTTGTCCCTTTCAAACAAATATCTATCCAAATGCACTCAATGCAGTATTTATCAAACAAGTTTATTTGTTTATAATTTACCGAGTTGTGCACAAATGTTACCAGTCCAGTGTCCAGTTTAGCCATGGTATCTCTCCTAATCAGACTATAGCCTGGAATCGATACTAGATTGTCTGTTATAACCTCCGTTAGTCTTGATTCAGAGAAACCAAAGCAATGAAAGTGATCATTTGAATTTGATAAAATAGAGGGTATGTCAGACATTTTATTTAATAAGTGACATACATTTAGGTGACCTATTTTTAATCCAAATTTACTTAACCATTTCTCATTGCATTGATTGCTTGTCATAATGATCAATGAGAGATAAGTGTAGGAGACAAATGATCGACACCTAAACATCCACACACAGTTTGTACCAAATACCAAGATTCTAAATATGAAAGTGCTGAAAAACGAGGACAAACACGACCTCAAAGAAAAGAAAGAAATACAAGTGTTACTTAATAAATTCAGGCAAAAACAACAAATGTAGAAAATGTCAACAATTTGAAGATGAGACAGACAGTTAACAATCAAAAATGCACTTGGGTAGAATCACTTGGCATCAATTACCAAAATGCAGCCCAAGCAATATCAAAATGCGAAAAACAACAACAACAACAACAACAACAATGACAACAAACTATAAGCAAATTTAGTAATCCAGATCCTACAGTCAAAAGACCACTGCAAGTCAGGAGGTCCGGCAATCTGTGACCCACTGAATAGTACCTGTGGGGGTACTCATAGATACACATCCACACACAATCACACACACACACACACACACACACACACACACACACACACACACACACACACACACAAACACACACAAATACATGCACACACACAACTCTCATAGAGCGCAAGCACTTTTATCGTTTTGCGCCATTTACACACACACACACACACACACACACACACACACACACACACACACACACACACACACACACAAAACTGAAATAGTCTATAATACTAATAATCAATATATTCTCCTATTATCATTTAACCCCGTAATCCTCCCACAAGATGGGCGTTGAATGGAAACGAGGCCGTCGGGAAGGAGACAATGCGAGTTAAAATAGTAATGATGATGATAATAAAAGAGAGAGAGAGAGGAGAGAGAGAGAGAGAGAGAGAGAGACAGAGAGAGAGAGGACAGAGACAGAGAGAGAGACAGAGACAGAGACAGATGGAATGGATAATAACACAGTTGAGATCAAATCTGTCATATTTCTACTGATGCTTTTATCAGCATTAGAATACTGTTTTAAGTTCGACTTTTAAAAATAATTCTTAAAAAAATGAAGTACTGTATCCTCCAAACATGAACAAACGAATCACAAGACAAAACACGACACGTTTTGACTTCATAGGTCTTCTTCAGGCAAGATAAACAACATCAGGACAACGAAAATGAAGAACGAGCAGTCACTGATCTTATTGAATTCGGCACAAGATGGCCGTTGAATGGAAACGAGGCCGTCGGGAAGGAGATAATGCGAGTTAAAATAGTAATGATGATGATAATAAAACTGATATCAATAATGATAAAGATAATCATGATGAAATTATTGAAAACAAAAACAATAAAGAGAGGTTACTACCACTTTTGGTGATAATATTGGCAATAGCAGTTGTATTATGGGAGAAAGGAGAGGGGTTAGAGGATTGAACAGCATGGTTGTCGTGGCAACAGTGTGAGTGGCGATGATGATAGTAATGATAATTGTAATGATGGTGATGTCAATAACAACACTGGTATTAACAACAACAACAACAACGGCAACAACAACAACAACGGCAACAACAACAACAAAAAAACAATGATGATAGTAATGATAATGACAATAATAATAATAATAATAAGAAGAAGAAGAAGAAGAAGAAGAAGAAGAAGAATCATAATCATGATCATAATTATAATAATGATAATATTACAAACAAAAGTAAAGGTAGTGGTTGTAATAGTAATAATAATAAACGTAATGGTACAAAATTATAATAAAACAATATCAACAATGGTAATGATAATGATAATAATAGTATTCATATGAATACTACTAATAAATGATAAAGGAAGGGAAAGGAGGAGGAGGGGCAGGGTGCGGACAGGAAGGACAAAGAGAAGGAGGGCACAAACCATGGGAAGGACGCAATGTTATAGGTATACTAATAGTTTTAATAATCATCATGATTGTAACCATAATGGTAGTGATGAAATAGGAGGCTGGAAAAGTGGTGGTTGGAATGTATGAAATATTGTAAGTATAATGATGATATTAATGATACCAGTAAATATAATTGTTGAAGCAGTTATGAAGTTGTAACAGCAGTTATGTTGATGATGATAGTGACAAAAAATAAAATAAAAAGGTAACAACAAAAATAGTAGTGATCATAATAGTGATAGTTGTGATGATAATAAGGTGATGTTGATACTTATTGAGGTAGTATTTTTTTTTAATTTAATTTCATTTTTTTAAATTTATTTTCTTCCATTTTATTTGATTTTTTTTAACTGATTATGATAGTGCTGATAATGACAATATGATGACAGTGATATTGATAGCAATAGTAATAAAAGTAATATTTGTAATAGTAGTGGTTGGTGGAAAGGAATAGAGATGGTCAATTCGTAAAAGTTAGCAGTACTACTGGAGCAGGGAGAATGTGGTGAGGATAAAAAGAGTCATGCTAGTCATCATCATTATCTGCACTATCATCATTATAAAAAAAAAATATATAAAATGAAGAATCACTACCTCAAATAGCATTAACATTACCATTATCATCATCACTATTATTGCTATTATAATCACTACTATTTTCTTTCCCTTTTTTTCCTGGTTTTTTTTTTTTTAATTTCTTTTTCTCGATCACGTGATGCATCAAGCAGTAGGTAGGTTTATACATGAATATCCCATAAATGCTTTCAGTATATATACTATATATGCATTTTCCACTATAAACATTTTCCAATAAATACAAAGGTGCGCCACATATTTACACATTTATAACAATGAACACACAGTATAACACGCACACACACTACTAGAGGCTTATAGTAATTTGGGATATGATCTCTGCAGAGATACTTATTTCAATCAGAAAATGTTTATCAACAGAAGCTAAATTAGAAAAACAGAAGTACTATGACTCGAGGTATTCTGACGTAATAGTTTCATGATCGTATCTGTTCTGTCTCATTGATCCTTCTTCTATACCCATCCCTCCCCTCCTCTCACTCCATTTTCTCATTTTATGTCAGGCTCACTCACTCTCTTCTTCTTCTTCTCTCTCATTCTCTAAAGCAAGCATGTCTGAATTAACTGTTGCTTGTTTTGTTTCCTATCCAATTGTACGTTCTCTGTGACTCAATATATGAATGAGAACATATAACCATAATAAGGTTTAGGGTGGGTATCATACTGAGAATAGTGTAAATATGGGTTAAGAAGTATTACCTGGATATATAAAACACAGCTTCGATTAGTAATAAAAAGTAATGGTGATTCAAATTCTGTTGTCGATTTGTAGCAGCTCCCAGTCAGTTTAATATTGATCAGATTTCATCAACAGTTTAAGGTTAAAAAATTCTGTCATATATCTCAGTTTCAATTTCATCAGGAAAAGTTCAGTGTAGGATTATTTTGTCCAGTCTGTATTGATACATATTAAATTTTGCGCACAACAAAATATGATAAAAAAACATGGTCTCTCTTAAAGTTGTGATCAGTAGCAAGAATGATGATGCGTTCGTTGAAATCTACGTTATCTATATTGGAACAGTATGCTTCAAGATGGTTTTGAAACTCTTTCCAGAAGTGTTGTGCGTGAACACATTCCCGCAGACCATGCTTTATACTGTCTTTTTTTTTTTTTATCTCAAGCACAAACTACAAATGTTGCTCTGTACAATTCTCATTTCTCTCAAAACTACATTTGTCGCCAGGAAAGGATGGAGAACTCTATCTGAAACCACCTGAGTTTTATCTCGTTGATTTTGAGGATTTTTTTAAAAACAAATTTTCCGGTCTATCTCTCTTTCAAAACTAGTTTCCCATTGATTGCAACAGTGTAGCCTTTTTCTATCGTCTATGAGCAAGAGTAGGAAAAACATATTCCACAAGTAGAACACTTTCAATGGGAATCCCTCAAGGGTCAGTATTAGCGCCACTTCTCTTCTCGTTATTAATGAATGATCTGCCAAACAAATTATCAAAAAAAAAAGTTGTTCTTGTCCAATATGCAGATGATATATGCATGTGGATGGATGTAACGTTAAAAAAGAAAACTTCACAGCGAGATATAAAATTCGTCAAAAAGATCTATCAAGGAGAACTAAACAAGATGGTGGATTATATGAAGCTAAATGGATTAAGTCTGTCAACAGAAAAAACAAATATGATTCTTTTTAACAGTGGATCTCACCCAGAAAAAGTATGCCTGTTTTCACATTGGATGATACTCCTCTTAAGTACGTTACAGAGATCAAATTTCTAGGAGTTTATTTTACATCTAAATTATCATGGAACTTTCATATCGAATATTTATTAACAAAGGCGAGAAAAACATTAAACTTTCTGAAAATTATTTCTAAAGAAAAGTGGGGACAAGATCCAGCTACATTAATTACTCTATGTAAATCTTTAATGAGATCAAAAAACACTTATGCCAAAGAAATATTCTTTAACGCGCCTAAATATCTGTTACAAAAACTGCAAGGTATTGAATGTAAGGCATTGAAATTAGCCCTTGGATTTCCTGTGCACGCATCATCGTCACGTACATATTATGAAGCTCAGGTACTTCCTCTAGATGATTATAGAGATTTAACATGTTGTAAATTTGTCATTAAAAGTACAGCTAGAAAAACACACATTAAATCAGAAATCAAAATAAGATCAGATTTTGATTTTCCGAAAAGAGCAATGTCTATAACTTCTCAAATAACTATAGCAACTTATACGTCAAAAAAAATTCAGATTCTGGGGTTTCTTTAGAAAAAAGAAACTTTCTCTCCCAGACCATCTTTTTGTCCTATTCCACCCTGGGAACTTAAAAAGGCCCAATTTGATATTGATCACACCGGCATCAAAAAAGATGAAAATATCAGTATGCTAGCAAGTTATACTAAGTATCATATTGACGAGAAATACACTAACCAATTAAAAATATACACAGATGGTTCATGTATTGGTAAGCGAACAGGTTGTGCAGTCTTAATCCCTGACTTGAGGGTGGAGAAATCTTTTTACATTGGATGTAACATATCCATATTTACAGCTGAATTAACATCAATACTCATGGCTTTGAATTACCTTTCAAATTTCCCCAAAACAATATTTCAAGCTCTGTTTTGTGTAGATTCAAAATCAGTCCTTCAGGCGATAAAAGATTTTCATTTGCATACTACGCCTGAAATGATTATTGAGATAAGCTGTTTGATCCACATGCTTATTGAAAGAGGCACCCAATTATCCTTTTGTTGGATTCCTTCACACTGTTCCTTTTATTACAACGATAAAGTAGATAGGGCAGCTAAGTGTGGAGCAAAACATATCTGTGGTTCTGCAGATCTTAAACTACCCTTATCGGTACATGAGCAGTGCAATTTAGTTAAAACATATATTTCGAAAACTTTCAAAGATAGAATAATAGAACATGACAATCAAAATCAGTTTGATATTTTTGATATTAAAATCATTCAATATAATTTTAGTTTAAACAAAAGTATACTTTCATTGATGTATAGATGGAAACTGGATGCTTTTAAAACAAAATATGGTAAAAACATAGTGTGTTTATGTAAAAAGAAAACAACAGGTGATCATATTGTTACATGTCAAGACATGAAAAAAATGATTCCAGTGTTGAGGCAAAATAGTGCACAGGCCATCTTTGAGTCACCAGCTCTAACATATGAGTTTTTTGTATGCTTAGAGCGCACTCCATTGGGGAAGTATTTATAGGTTCCTTTTTTGTGTGTGGGGCGGAGACGGGGGATATGTGTGGGGAGGGAGATGGAATAATGTACAAAGCTCAAAAGTGACAAGGACTGAGAAAGGTTACGTTTCTGTGCCTTGATGGTTGTTAATTAGTTTTGTTAAAATTATAGCTTTTTTCCCTTTAAAACTTATTAGAAAAATTTAAGTGTTTTGTAATTACCATTATTGTTCATATAAGCACTCATATAAGCACACATATATGCACACAAACATACTCAAACACACTCGCATACACACACACGAGCACACGCACATGCGCACGTACTTGTGCGTGCACAAGCATAAGCACATACACTCTTTCTTTCCCCATCTCTCTCTTGCGGCACGATTTTTTCCCCGTCTAATAACACGATTAGTGGCAAGACGTAAAATGAATCACACACACACACACACACACACACACACACACACACACACACACACACACACACAACACACACACACACACACACACACACACACGCGCGCGCGCGCGCGCGCGCGCGCACGCACGCACGCACGCACGCACGCACGCACGCACGCACGCATGCACGCACGCACACACACAACACACACACACACACACACACACACACACACACACACACACACACGCATGGAGAAAAAAAACCCTGACATATTTAAACACATCAGAAAAAGACACTGTCCCCATTGACTTTCATCCCCCTTAAGTATCTTCCCTCCCCCTTCCCCCTCTCTCCACCCCTCTCTCTTCCTCCCTCTAATAAAGTGCTGTACTCCCTTGAGTCCTATCCTTACTTTCACCCTCCTTTTGCAGGGACAACTCTTCAACACTTCAAAGCAATCACACACACACACACACACACACACACACACACACACACACACACACACACACACACGGACGCACGCACGCACGGACGCATGTACGCACGCGCGCGCGCGCGCACACACGCACACACGCACACAACACACACACACACACACTAAGCACACACACACACACACACACACACACACACACACACACACACACACACACACACACACACACACACACACTATGAGCCCATATACACTGGTATGCAGAAACATCAATTCTACGTGGCCACATACGTATGCACTGCACAGGAATGCAAGATCATCAGAGTAATGAAGGGGCTGTCATATTACTCGTAAGAGTCGAACAGCTTATGGGTGTATGTGGCATGGGGAGGGGGGAGAAGGGGTAGGAAGGGAGTGGGAGGGAAAATGAAAAAGCCTTGCTCGACTCGCAAATTAGAAGTTCAACCATTTTGATGTAATATATACACAGAATAAAACTGAAAAATGTTAAACGCTACGAATAGAAAATAACAACAACAACAAAAACGTCTGTTGGGATAGGAGGTAGAGTGGGGGTAGGAGTGGGGGAGGTAAAAAATATCTTCCGAGTGGATGAGATTTCATGAGATAAACAGCCAACAGTGCCAGACTCCATCCAGTCTCATACTTGGGATTGAACACACTAGACAATGTCAGTAGAAGGTTAAGAGACCTGATCTTACCATGAAGAGGCTGAAAGTGAGTTATTGTACAGTCAAGTAAACAATGAGGAATATCAAGCATATGACAACATGCACAAACAGGTGCCGGTTTTAAATATCTGCCTGAACATCCATGAACCCGCAGCCTATGTATAAGGTTACAGTGTGCGATAGGCCCTGGGGGATTACAACATTTTCTCGTTGGATTAGTCATATCCCATCTGGGCTTCTGAGCTAAATCTTCGAGGTATTGATTTTATCTCATTTTCCAGATTGAACTTGTGAGAATGCGAATAGCTTCAGATGAAGAAAGAGGGACATCAAAATTGAAAACATCAGATGTATTTCTTGAAGATTTCTTTGTACAAAAATCAGCGAAGTCATTGCCACGTAACTGGAGTACCCTGGAACCCATTACAAAGTGATATTGGTACCATGTGTCTTTAACTGATGAATTAGAATAAGATCTCACAGTCAATGTCTGAACGACTGTATTTCGATTTACATCGCAGAGACGTAAGCGCTGATTGTGAATCCGATAGCATAAATATTTTTCTAATTAAAACAGGCATGTCAAGTATGAAATCTGTTGCTTTCAAGATGGGTAATCCTGCTATGAATATAGAGCATGCTTTTGTAATATGGAATTTATTTCCAATATCAAGCGCTGGTATTAGAAAAGAAGCCCCACCATCGGAAGTATCCAAAGCAGAACCATCCGTGAAACTGTGTAGATAGGAACCGTCTTTTCTGTCTATAGGGTCTTTGGCATAGGATGGCAGTAACAGATGATTTTCGTTTTTGTTAAGATCTCCGTAAGCATAGATGGTTTCAGCCTACTCTGACAACCAAGAAGGTTGTGAACAACCTGGGAGAGCTGTGATACCATCAAGAGATAGGTTACAGTTCTGAAACAATAGGAACACATGTCACCAAAGGACATGTACACTGCTTAGTTGCCAATCTCTCTGAACATAAGTACTTCCGTCGAGTTCAGTCATATCACACACACACACACACACACACCACACACACACACACACACACACACACACACGCACGCACACACACACACACGCATGTACGCACGCACGCACGCACGCACCCACACGCACACACACGCACACATACGCACGTGCGCACACACGCGCACGCACGCACGCACGCACGCACACACGCACACACACACACACGCACACGCGCACGCACGCACGCACACACGCACGCACACACACACACACACACACACACACGCGCGCGCGCGCGCGCGCGCGCACGCACGCACGCACGCACACACACACGCACACACACAAACACACACAAAAGAGGCTCAGTTTAGCTGCAGGGAAAAATTCGAGGGAAATGTAAAGTGCAAAGGAAGCATACACTAGCTTGAGATTGTCATGAATGAATGGCCACAAAATGACAGATACACACCCAGGCACTGAGACAGGAAGGCGCACATGAATAGAATTCCTTAAAATAAAGACGGATACATACCTACCACTGTGACAGGAAGTCGCAATGATTTCATTTTGTATCACCAAAAACGTACATCCATGTCATCTGGACTATCGAACCAAGGCAAGCTACTTAAAGGAAATAGGGGTTTTTCCTTAGTGCACAAACGTACATTTTGAATACAAAAAGACATAATGTCATTTGGACATCGAAGGAACAGAGTGCAGGAATAGGGAGTAGTAAAAAGTACAGTAAGAATGAAGAAGAAGAAGAAGAAGAAAAGGAAAAGGCGCAGAAGAAGAAGAAGAAGTAGAGTAGTAGAAGAAGAAGAAAGAAGAAAAAATAAAGCAGAAAAAAGGGAAGGAGAAGAAGAGAAGAAATAAAGGAAAAAAACGTGAAGGGAAAAGAACTAGGAGGAAGATCAAGAAAAGAAAAGAGGAGGAAAAAAAAAAGAAAAGAAAAAAGAATACGAAGAAGAAAGCGAAAAAAAGGAACATGCTGTCACCCCACCGTTTGAGATAAAGACCTTCGCCAGCTAAATCTTTCACATTCTCTCTCTCTCTCTCTCTCTCTCTCTCTCTCCTCTCTCTCTCTCTTATCATCTATTAAAAAGGAACATCAGTAAACATTATTAGAACGTCATTTGAGGGTGCGTGCTTTTGTTATCCAGGATGCGGATCTAAATGTATTTTTTGCGTTTGCATATGTACACAGTTTAGTGTTAGATCTGCGTGTTGACGGCCGGGTTCGAGCTGCGTGTGGGTGGTGTTTCAGCTCTCTCTCTCTCTCTCTCTCTCTCTCTCTCTCTGCGTGCGTGCACGTGTGTGAGTGTGAGTGTGTGAGTGAATGAAGTTTCAATGTATACATTTTCACACCGAGGTTATATAATATATATTATATATATATATATATATATATATATATTCAATTATAAACAAAGCTTGCTCTTATGTCTTAGATTGAAGAAATAGGGGGAGATAAGCATTCATATCTGCAGTGGTAGATAACTCTGCCTAACTAACAGTATGTGCTTAAGTGGGTGAATGGGGAAAAAATGAAATAAATGCTTCTCAAAATGAGCCTTCAGCAAGCTTATAGTCTCCAAGGGGGAGACATTCTCCAATGGGGAGGAAACTCACTAGCATATAACTCCTGGTCAGATACCGATATTTCGAAACCTGATTGTTTCTCCTCAGTGACCGCGGAAAGTGGTAATTTGACTCCTCTGCCTTTTCGGTTTTAACAAGAATGCTATCCTACAAAAGTCTGGTGTGCAATACCGTAGTATGTTTGTTGAGTTGTTACAACAGACAGTGATAAAGAAACATACATAGGGATCACGGCAAACCATTTTAAAACCAGATATGCAAATCATAAACAGTCCTTCAAAAACGAAAAATATAAAAACCAAACAGAACTAAGTAAATATATTTGGAAGCTTAAAGATAAGAAAATAGATTACAACATATCATGGAAAATTATAAAAAAGAGCAACACCATACAACAACATTTCTAAAAAAATGCAACTTATGTACTACAGAAAAGTGGCTGATATTATGTAAACCCCATCTAGCATCCCTGAACTCCAAAGTAGAAGTGATTAATAATTGCAGGCACAAATGGAAATCTTTGTCAATGCACCATTCCTTGGCACGTCCCCCCTGAACGCGCCCCCAAAAAGAAAAAAATCTACAGGCCACGTGCCACACGTGCAGAGCTCACACGCACACACACCACACTATATAACACCGGTGGCGTGCCCAGATTATACATACCCTGAGGAGAGCACTTTGGCTCGAAACAATTTTGTAGGTGGTTTTACTTTTTCCGTTTTAAAATCTGATTTTAAACTGTTATATATATATATATATATATATATATATAAGAGAGAGAGAGAGAGAGAGAGAGAGAGAGAGAGAGATGTATTTTTGAAAATAGAAATTCAGTCTTGCTTTTCTTTCTCTCTGTGTGTTTTGTAACGTAATGTATGTTCGTTAAGTGTTCAGCCTCACGCTGAACTGCTATTCTCTCTCTCTCTCCTCTCTGTCTCTCTCTCTCTCTCTCTCTCTCTCTCGTCTCTCTCTCTCTCTCTCTCTCCTCTCTCTCACACACACACACACGCACGCACGCACGCACGCACGCACCACACACACACATACACACACACTCTCTCTTTTTCTCCACCCCCCACCCCTCTCTCTCTCTCTCTCTCCTCTCTCTCTCTCTCTCTCACGTGGTGACAGCCCTGATGTGGCCCTTTGCGGTCGGCTGTGCTATAAGCAACATTACCTTACCTTACCTCTCTCCCCCCCCCTATCTCTCTCTGTCTCTGTCTCTCTCTCTCTCTCTCTCTTTTTCTCTCTCTCATTCATCCATTCCTTTCATTTCTGTCTTTTAATTCTCTGTTAATGTCCTGCCTTCCTGACAGGTGAGGACTGCCGTGATCACAGGAAGATTCTGGCTGAGCAAGATGAGCCGCTCTCTGTAACCTGCACAGTGCATGGTGCACATAACCTGAGCTGGAGACTGGATCCATATAATTCCAGATATAAGGAGGTCGGATTCTGTCAGCTCAGTGGAGAGTCAGCGTGTCAGGTCACTGGAGGGGACCGTTATGCGCTGACCAGGCAGGAACCTTACACATCCACGCTGACCATTGCACCGTCCACCACCCAGCCCACCTGGTTGATTGTTGTTGAATGTACGGGGACAAAACTGGAAAATGGAGCCGAGGCAAAACTGGGACGGCATTATTGCTACATATGGCCCATGTGTATGTATATCACTTTTGTGTATATGTATGTGTGTACGTACGTATGTATGTATGTTTGTATGTATATATGTATGTA